>JAFJYJ010000064.1:0-1206728 GCA_019022615.1 Acacia melanoxylon | reverse complement strand
GGATGTGAAATTATTTGTTTATGTGTAATTAAATAATTATGGTTAGGGACAACCTTAAGAAAGAGATGATAATGGAAGTCAAAACATATCATATTTTCCTTTTTTACCCTTGGGCAAAATGCATAATGGAAGAAATAGAGAAAAGAGCATAAAATTCCAAAAATGCCCAAGAAGGTGTCATGGACTTGATCAAAGATTATGGGCCATTGAACTAAGTAGGAAAAACAATTCTTGAAGCCCAAAAAGGAGACCCAATTCGCATAGGAGATGGATGGAAAAAAAAAAAAGTGCTCATGAAAAATGGATTTTCTAAGAGCTATTATTTTGAAGATTTGGAATTTTATGACATTATCTAGCACATAATCTCCTCTTCATAAATGCAAGAGATATGTGATAAGACATATAATCTCTTTATCCCTCTCCATTTTCAAAAATTGCAAGAGAAAGAGAAGAAAGAAAAATAAAATAATATGCTATCATAACACCAAGAGCATCATTGAAGGAGTGTGTAAGGACCATTGGGTAATAAGAATCATATTTTTATTTCTCCATTTCTTCCTCATCTCGTGCAACAAGGAGAGAAGAAAAGGAGGGAGGGAGGGAGGGAGGGAGGGAGGGAGGGAGGGAGAGAGAATGCCATCATTTCAATTTTAAAGGAGGTGTAAGAAACATTGGAAAAAGGAACCAAAATTTCTCCCAAACACCCTATATGCATCGGTTTTTGAGGGAGGGAAGAGAGAAGAAAAAGAAAAAAATCTGATATGATGAAGAATGAAATGACACATGATAGGATCATTTCAAGTGCTTATCACCTAGGGAAATTATGGCTAATAAGGGGAAAAGACTTGAGCATTAAATAAGGACTTCTTTTAGCACAACAATCAAGCAAATTTTTCTTCCCTTGCAGCCCATGATTCGTCCCACATAAAAAACGTTAGAGGAAAGAAGAGCTTTCATGAAATATGTGGAATTATCTAGAGAACTTATGGGCATGAAGGTAATTGCTCAAAAACACAAGACTTGAGAATTTTAAAAGAACCAACTCCCCTTCATTTTGAGTTGCATGTTCGGTTGAAAAGAGAGAGCAAGTGTTTCCATTCATGAGAGCATAAGAGTGCTTGAGAAAGAAGAGAAAAGTTGAAGCAAAGGTAAGTATCATGGTCATAGAACTCTAATTTACTCTCTACTATTTTTCTAAAGTGGTGAAGTTACTAAATATTATCATTTTTTTTGGTGATTTAAGGAAAAGGTTAAGTGTATTGGGTGATTAAAAGGAGCAAAGATCAAAGGAAGTTTAGGTCTTAAGATAAGTAAGTCATCTATGAACCATATCATGTTTTCCTTTGGTTGTAAAGCTTGAAAATGGATGTTTCTCTAAGCATGCATATTTATTTTTTGGTTTGATTGGATAATGAAAAAAATACGAATAAAGATTTAAGGCTAGTTTATGTTCATGGTCTAAAATGGAGAAACAAGCATAGTATATGGAGAATATGAGGTTAGAATGAAAGTTTAGTATTTTGTGGATTAATTAAGGAATTTCGTGCAGCTAAGCTTTCATGATGATATGAATGGATTTTGGTGTTTTTGATGGCATTAAAATGTTTAAAATAAGATTTTGTATGAGGTTGAACTTGGATTATAATTTTGGAAGCATAAATGGAAGTTTGAAAAACAATTGGGTGCTGTTTCTAGAAATTCCTGTGGAGTCATCTGGGTTTCTCATGATTTTTGACCTAGTAAATGGACATGAAAAATTATGATATTTTATAGGGAGAAAATAGACATGTCAAGGATTATTTTGGTATATAATTCTTATTTTTATGAATTTTGTGATAAGAGAAATACATGTTTGAAAATTGACCCTAAAATCTGGAGTAGTGTGGAGGTGAACGTTGGTGATTGTTATTTTTTGATATTTATTTTGATTACCGGATGACCGTATTATTTTATTATGGCTTGTAAGGTACCAATATCAGGATGACTGTATATTTTGATCCCTACGAGGAAAAATTTATCTTTCCATATTTTTATCGGTATATTATTGTCCAAACCAATGTGTGCTCGCTTCTTATACTCGATGTGTGACGTAAATTAACCTGGGAAAAATAATTTATAATTGAATAAAAAGTAAAGGATCACACTACCCGCCACCCGAAAGGGCAAGGCTAGTAGGTGTGTAACACCTTCATCGCGACCTAGGTGATTCCGGTGAACTACGGGAGTCTGGGAGATGATGAAGTCGATGCAGTTGGCGAGCTACGGCTGTAAAAATGAGAGTGACGAGAGAAGGCGATGGAGATGAGATGAAAGAGAGAAAGTGCAGGCATGCGATGGAGATGAGATGAAAGAAAGAAAATGAAGGCTGAGAATGAGAATCACGGGATATTTCCAAAAAAAAAGGTCCCGGTTTGGCGTCCTAAAAGAAATTAAGGATGGCAAAAATGCTTTTTTTAGCGTCCTAAAAATATTTTAAGATGTCAAAAATGCCGCTTTTAGCGTCCCAAAAAATATTTTAGGATGCCAAAAATGTGCCGGGCTCACTTTTGGTGTCCTAAACTTAAATTAGGATGCCAAAAGTCCTTTTAAAAAATTAAGAAGTCAAAAGCCTCCACATAATTACAAAAGTGCCACCGCCATTATTTTGTACTTCCTTTTTAAAAAACGAACGTTTCTTGGGGAGATAAAAGCTATTTTTTGTAGTAGTGATCACTGGTAGATCTCCTCTTTATTGGTAATATAAGTTGCTCTTCCTCAGGAACCTGCTTTTTCTCAAATTTGACTCCCCAATAACTTGAACTAGAAACTGAGAAATAGGCTTAATGAACAATCCAAAAGAGCTAGTTCCACTGTTGGAACGAAGCAAGCGTTTGACACACTTCCATTGCTTTTCAGTTTACTCTTGCATAAACTGACTTAATTTGTTAATTGTGAAAGTAATGTCAGGTTTAGTGTAGCAGATGTACTGTAGAGAGCCAATTACACTCCTATACAGGTTGGGGTAAGAGAAAACTGGACTTTCATTAGCATATATTTCAACATTAGTAGCCATAGGAATATCAAAAGAATGAGCATTCAACATATTTGTTTTTGCTACAAGTTCGTGAATGTATTTTTTTTTTTTTTTTGAGTTAAGAGAATTCCGTGAGAGTTTCTGTGGAATTCTAGACCTAGAAAGAAAGAGACTTCACCAAGATCTTTCAATGCAAGAACTGAACTCATTTTCTGAATTAATATATTATGCTCATTTGACCTTGCCATAATCAAGTCATTCACATAAAGCAGCAAATAAGTGATCTATTGTTAATCCTCTCTAATAAACAAGCAAGGATCTGCTTTAGAATATATAAAACCAAGGGAACAAAGATAAGAGCTTAGCTTAGAAAACCAAGCACATGGAGCTTGTTTGAGGTCATAAAAGGCCTTTTTAAGCTTAGCTTCTTTGAGCTTGTTTGAATTTCCTTTGAATCAACCTGCACAAAACCAGGTGGTTCTTCATGTGATAGGGTTCAAACTCAATTTGTTGTTTTTTTTCTCTCTTCCACCGCCAGGCTAGAGAATTGTAGAAGTCTCCTGATGGTTTTTTCAATCACATGGACAAAGAAGCAAAGTCAATAATGACGGCTATGAAGAAAAGAAGCAAAACGAAGAAAATGCTGCTGCTGATGAGCTGTATATTAAGTGGAAAATGAAGAAAAGTCAGCATAACATAAAAAATTAATAATAAAATAATATATGTCGGTTGACTACGTCTATATATATATGAAAGAGAGATAAGAGAGAGAAAGTGATGTAGCACTTTAAGAGGAAAAGTAATAAAGTTACTTTGTGAGGAAAAATACAAGATAGTTGATGTACGTGTGAGACAAAAACAGTGGTGTATTTTTATTGAAATTATATTATATATACTAGAAATATTGTTTTCATCTTTCTATATCTTCAATTTTCATCAAGTGGTATTGGAGCCACAGTGGATCAAAGATGGCAGAGATGGAGCAACTACAAATTCTAAAGTTGTCAGAAGATAATTATAGAGATTGGAAAAATCTCAAATTGGAGGATATTGTAAGCTGGAACAAAATTATGATAAGGTAGTTCAAGGAATCATGATTTGGAGGCACAATCATGAATTTGGAAGGAAAACAGATCGTATCATGATATGATGGAGAATCTAAAACCATGATATTGGGTTACTGAAGATCCATATCGCTATACCAGGAAACTGAAATCGCTATATCGCAACTTTGTTTACAAAACGTAACTCTTAGTTTTGTTGTCTGATGTCGAGGGGGTTCCGTTTTTATTCCGCCTCCTTCGACATTTTCATTCATTCTACAACTTAAGAGGCTAAATCAGGGGCTGGTGCGCTAGGGTATGAGGCTCGTGCAGGTTGGAAGGCCAATGATTGAAGATGTGAAGAGATTCAAGCTACATTCAATTGGTTTTTCTAATTTTCTTCCTATTTCCTCTTATTTTCTGCTATGTTTGTAGCTTGTGGCTGCCGATGGATAGATAAACACTTAGCTCTAGGATTACTTTAAATTCTTGAATGGATTAACACTTAAATACTCCTCTCTTTTTGTGATTAATGATATATATGTGCTTATTTTACTCTTTTCCTAATGCTTCTAAGTGCTTGATTACCATTTAGATGTTTTAATTTGTTCACTTAATTGATGCTTGAGAGGGCTAGGTTGAGTGTAACGTACATTTGGTTAAAGTAGTGTTAGAGATTGAAATTCTCATGTCACACACACACATGAAATGATGGGACCCACACACACACACACACATATATATATATATATATGTGGGTCCTACTATTTCATGTGTGTGTAGGAATCTTCTTCTTCTCATGCAACATGAGAAGTTTAAACCTCTTAAAGGGAAAAACACTTCAATGGATGGTTTTGTTGTCACGATAGAGATATACTTGCCAACCTTACGTAGTCACCTTAGATTGGAGCTTTAATTTGGATTTTATTAATTGTGTCAAGAGATTGAGTAATTAATGGAATTAAACACTTATTTTTAACTTGAGAGATTTTTAAATTACAAGTATTTTGTGTGTCCTAGACTAGCACATATTTCCATTAGGAGCATCTATGAGAGGAGGTTAATTGAATATTATGAAATACAAGGAGGCTAAATAATCATAGCTAGTCCTCATTTTATCCTTGAAGTCAAAGAACCACTTGTTTATATTAATTTTTAGTTATAGTTTAGGTTTATTTCATAGTTTCCCTTCACTTTTACATTTATATAACTCAAATTAAGAGAAAGTATGATAATCAATACGTGACGGAGCTTTGAAATCAAATCCTCGTAGGAATGATACTTCACTTATCATTTTACTATTTGCACAACCTGTACACTCAAGGTACGAACCAGTCCATAGGCCATGTATATGTCTTTGCAAGCATATTTTGATGATTTCTGTTTCCAACGTGAAGGCAAGAAATACCAAAAACATTAGGCCGTGCTACCCAGCAATGTCCGTATGCATTGTAGGCTTTCTAGTTTCATGAGCGTTTGGTGTGTAATGAAAAACAAATTAAAGCAGCCAGTGCAACAAAGCTTTTGAATTTTCCACATCTGCTTCTTCAATATGGGAATATGGGATCCTTAATTTAATCATGATTAATGGGGTTGGTGTCCCATGAATTTATAGTTTGGATTTGGAAAAGACATTTTAAAGATTGACATTGAGTTTAATTTTTTTTTTAAAAAATGGTTCTTTTTTCCAAAGAAAAAAAGTGTTTAAACCCTGTTATATTGGAATGTTGAAATGAAGGAAGTACTTTATGTTTTGATAAATAACAAAAGTAAGGATATGGAATTATATAAATTCTTATTAATCATATAGTTTATGGGATTTATTAACTAAGTAAAGGATAAAACATAGGTCAAGTTGATTATATTCATTAGATTAAGTTCTCCAATTATACTTGTTATTGTTTTCTTACTGTTGCTAGTTGTCAAAATTTGTAAATTTTTCATATGGACACATAACTTATTCTTTTCTAATTGGTAGTTGTTAAAAGTAGTTGTAAATTCACTTATGAAATATAGAAACTTGTTTATTTACTATTTTTAGTTGTTAAAATAAATATCTACACTTGTAAATTTACTTATGAACTTGATCTAATAGATATAAACAATTAAGTTTTGTTATTAAGCAAAATTCATTATTAAACAGGAGAATAAAATGCTCCAAACTTTCATCTATTATTAAGTACGTACCTCTAGAGTTTACTATTATATTTTTTATACATTATATAATATTTCAACATATAAAATTAAAATCTACTATATTAATTAAATTAAAATCCGTTCAATCTCAGCCCGGCTTAACCTAATAGTGAACCATGAACAATAAAGCAAAGGATGCATTCCTCCCCTCCTAACAGATGACCTAATTTGTCTTACAATTTATACTATATACTATGTTCTATACATTTAGGATTGAAGTCAGTAAGTATACAACTATACTTTGCTTTTTAACTTCCCAAGAAATAATAATGATACGCTATGTCCAACTGGCCTCACCCTTACGGGTGGCGGGTAGTGTGGTCATTTACTTTTATTTAATTCTACCTTATTTTTCTCAAGTTAATTATCGTCACACATTAGAGTATAAGCAGCAGAGCACATCTCGGTTTGGACAAAATATATACGATAATAATACGGAAAGATAAATTTTTCCCGAAGGATCAAAATATACGGTTATCCGGATAATGGTGCCGACAGCCAAAATAAAATACTATAGTGATCCGGAAATCAAAATAAATACCCAAAAATAGCAATCACCAAATGTCTACCTCCACACTACTCCGACTCCCGGAGCCTTACCTCTGTCTCCCCGCTGGTCTCGATGAACCGCGCGATGGCTTAAAAGGAAAGGGGCCGAGATTCAAAATTTGAATCCCAGAGTAACTGTTAATCTCATATAAAATGTATAAATAATGCATGTAAGAAAACTATAATCATCAATCAAATATAACCCTCTAAACCTCCTAGTCATTCAACCATTGGTCCATTTGTACAACCTACATGTCATTCCTTGTCCTGTTATTGGATCTGATCTGGAATTCTCCCGTCATTATACACGTGGCTGCATTTTCAAGATAATCTACTGTACGCATAACAATTCAACCAGACTTGGGTATTACAGGCTACGCTGCAACTGTACTCCACATTTACACTTATCAGATATAATTTATTGTTTAGCCTCATTTTTTCAACCTGCATTAGAAAACCATTGGCTATTTCATCCCTTAGTTGTACCATCACATTTATAGTCCTTATATTTTCAACCATCTGAGCACATTCCCCATGTATTAGCATGCATACTTATCAGATATCTATAACCACTGGGCGAAGTAAACGGCAACGTCTTTAATCTTCGCATTAAGTTTTTTCCATCATTTACGAAGGGTCTCCTCGAAGCATCACGCTATGGCTATTTAATCCAGACAGGTTAGCAACACTTACGACAGGTGACCTTCGCAGTAATAAACCATTTCATCTTATTGTTATCAACAATGGATGGCACGGCATTAAGATTGACGAGGTCAGGGTACAGTTCCAGAGCTCCTGCGAGGACCTTGAGCTTCTGTAGCTCTTCATGGAGCTCAATCTCTGAATCGGCGAATCAATCAGGTTGGTTCGGGTACTTGAGGCGAGCTTCGATGTTATCCTTCAGGCAACGTTCGAAGGCGAGGACAAGCTTCTAGAGGGCTTTGAGGTCTACCACTTCAACGGAGCTCTGGGATTTCTCAACGGCTTCGAGCAGCGAGAGGTCGATGCACGTCGAAACCATTGGAGGAGGCTGCTGCAGGCGGCGGTGAGGATGGTGAAACGATGTCTTCAAACTTTCGTTTGGAGGCGTGGTTACGCACATTTGCGACTTCCATCGTCGCCGGAGATAAGCTAGGATGAACCGGTGAACCCTACCACAACACTATTCTCTACGGATTGGAGAAGAAAGTTCGCGACTTCTGATTCAGAAATAAAAAAAGAACCCACTACTCTCCGTATTTTCTTAGAATCAAATATATACAATATCTGGATTTGTTTATCATCAGTTTTGTTTTATGACCGTTAGATTATGGTTTTATCATGAATTTAGGTGTTGAGATCTCGTCCGTACTTGGTGCAACACATGTTTTTGTTGATCCAGAATTCCCAGATCTGGATTTGGCGAAGACATATGTAATAGGAGGCTGAACTTGTGTTCCTCTTTGTTTACTTTTTCTGCGTTCTGTCTATGATACAGTCTTTTTGGAATTTAGTTACAAGTACGTTTCAAATATGTTTTCTGGATATTATATCTTTGGGTACCTGTACAATTTAATTTAGCAGGCGACGTGCTCAGCCTCTTTTGTAAATGGATTGTATTTCCAGATTCATAGTAGTCTTTACAGGTGGTTTTTTTTTTTTTTTTTGCTTCTGATTCCAACATTAGAAGTGTATTGAATGCTTTTTTTATCATCTTTATACTGTACTAATCGTCAGGTTTATTTATTGCAACTAGTAGTATCCTCCATATTTAATCGTCGTCATCAACTGTAATTTAATAAGTAGTTGGAATGCATTAAAACCTGGGAAGGGTTATTCTCTATGATTTTAATGCATTGCCAACTGCCTTCCCATTGTTTCGCGGGTTATCAACATGGTTTTCTGGGACAAGAGAAAGAAGGTAAGACTTTTAAATACATTCAACAATTGTGGTTTTTCAACTAGGTTTACTTTCTCGGGCAAAAAAAAAAAAAAAACTAGGTTTACTTTCCTTTCCGCGGGTTATCAACGTGGTTTACTCTAATGCATTGAAGAACATGCGAATAGAAACTTTAAAACTTTTTTAAGTTACCAACAATAAAAAAAAACATGTTCAGTGAATTGTGGTTTTTCGTCTCCATATTTTTGTTATTTTTTGTTTTCGTTAAAACAAAAATCCATCATTTGAAACTACTAACGTATTCCATACAGTAGACACATTTCTTTCCCACCTTTATACATAAAGATTATAAATGAATTCAAACTCTTTTAAATTAACTTGTAAAATTTTTTTACCGGTCAAATATTAATTATCTTTCTTCATTTAAAATACAAATTTAAACCCAACAAACTTCACTTTTCCCAATAGGTTGTTGAAAAAAATATTAAATTCCTATTTGAACTTATGATCGGTATATTCGTTCAGCATTATTTCTATGGCGCCAACTTGACAACCATATTACACTGATATACTTTTCCCACCAACTTCATTTCTATTTATTATGTATAGTGGCCTTGGTCATGAAATAGATTCAGCAGAAAGGAAAGATCGTCTGACCGCTTGTATCTCTCACATCGTGGTTGTTTAAAATTTTTTTAGTAAGACACTACATTTTAATTTTATTCATCATCTTCATGCTTTTTGAGATTGTTTTGAAACAATTTCTTTCATTTTCCCTGACAGAAAATGAGCCAAACATTTTTGTCTGACGTCAATGATAGCAAGGATACGTGGTCTTTAATTGCAAAGGTTATCAAAAAGTGGGTTGTGAGGAAAAAGGCTGCCCCAAACCCCATTTGGAAGATAGGCATGATATTGGCTGAGGAAATGGTTAGTTGTTGTGCCCTACTCAAGTATATGGTATTACACTTACAACATGCAAATATTCTATATGCTAATTTAATTTTCCTTCTTTGTTGTGCATTTTAAATACACTTTGTATTTTTAGGAAACAAGGATTGAGGTTTCTGTTACTCACAAAAATCTTATTAACAAATTGATTGAAAGCCCTAAAGAAGGGATGGTATACAATCTCCGTGAATGAGATGCAATCTCCGCAAGCTACAATTATTAATCCATCACTTGAGGATCGAACTTTTTCTATTCTATCAGATATAACCAACAGAATAGGCTTCTCTAATTCAATCCGTACCAATACTAGTGGATTAACGGATGACACCACAGTAGGCAACGTTCATTCCATGAAGCCGTCTTCAGGATATAAAAAGCTTAAGAAGAGGTTCTTGAATAAAATATGTCAACTTGCAACTAATTTAAGCATTAGACTTAACGAACCAAACAATGCGGGTAAGTTTATGCCAGATATTCGTTTTGATAATATAGTTATGTCAATCATTAACAACCCTAATTTATTTTCTAATTTGATGAAGTACATTTGGAAGTCTACCAGGATGGGCATGAGGATAGATTTTTTGGGGAGGGTAGCACAATGTTCAACTGTTCATTTAAATCTAGCTACTTAGACGATGGTGATACTATTCACGAATGTCGTTTTTGTGGTGCACAAATGTGGTTTGCAAAAAGTATACAAAGTGTCAACAAAAATAGCAATCCACAATTGTTCTAATGGGAAGATTATTGTACCTCTATTAAAATTGACCATTCAATAAACTTTAGGGGAGGAGGTCCTTATTCTTTTGTCCTTTCAGGCCAAAACCACCATTTGATCGGCAGCTTATTGCCCCAACCAGGAAATCCACCTGTCTACGCTCAACTATATATATATGATACTGACAATGAAGTTTCAAACAGAATTTTGTCTGTGAGGTTAGTATTTGTTCTTTTTACTTTGTACATCCACAAATGGTTTTTACAATATAAAGTTGGTAACATGAAGTAATGACCCTTTATTTGTAAACTTTAGAGCCGTCATGTTAATGCCGAGCATTTGGATCCTAGTATTGTTGGAATGTTAGAGGAATGCCTGGATAAGCCCAATTGTGTAGTAAAAAATTATAGGAAAGCTGCAGAAATAATCAAGGATAATGTTATTCATGATATTAGCATAAGGCTAATTAAAAACAGCAACTCAAGTGTGCTATCTAGGCAATATAATATGCTAACAACATCTGAGCTTGCAGCACTGACTGTTGGTGATTTTGACAAGTCGTATACCAAAAGAGGTATCATTGTCGCACGTCAGAGTGGACATATAAGAGAATTGATGAGCTACACATGGCAAACTCCCTCAATTAATGCTTTCCACACCAGTAAAGAACTCAATTACAAAATTCCATGGAAAACGCACGCCCTTATCAGAATGAAGCTTCACAAACACAAAAACCATTATTAAAGGTTGTTTTGCTGCAGTAAAAAAGCTAACTATATCTGCGGAAAGCATACAATAAATATATTCAAAAAAGTAAATGGGTGATAAGGATACTACAAACAAAAGTTATTATGAGCAACAATTAAACCGAAAAGAGCAAGATAGTCGAACTGGTAGAACAAATGTCCAAGCCATAAAATCGTTACAAAAGTATATTGTCAGAGGATATGCATGAGATATTATACGTAATTGAATAAAAGTTCTCCATTGTTAAATAGATGACGATAAATTCTAAACACTCTTTGTCATTTTTAATATAACATTCTAGCATGCAGAAGCTTGACAAAATTTTCATTGTCATTTTTTTTATATAAGATTCCATCTCAGAAAAAACTAACCAGAATAATTTAGTGTATTTCATGCTTAAAGCACCTCACTTTTCCTTACGAAAATTATGCATAAAAGCCCAACACTATCATGCAGAAGCTTCTTCAATACAAAAATAACATATATCCTAGGGTGAGTGGTCAAAGGCTTTGGTTCAAAGTTCTAAATTGTCATAAATGATTTGTTTAACATTTAAATCAAACAACTTCCGAGGGTCTTTAAATACACGACCATACAGCTCCGCCTTTTTATTGACCAAAGAACATCTTCACATACGAGGCTAAACAGTAACATCTCAAATGTATATATAAAAGTTTCGACAGCTAAATATATAACAATGGAGAAAGGGTCGATCTGGCGATCCTTGTCATCATCTATAGTAGTTGCTTATATCGATCCTTGTCATCAAATGATTTTAAATTTTTTTCTCTTGAAATATTTCTAGTATAACATTATTAACATTTTTTTCTTGTGAACCTAATGCATTTTGGGTATGCAGCCCTGACAATTATAAGCTGACAATAATCAATGTTGCAATAATGTCTGATAATTTTTCGATCATTGGATTGGTTTTTAATGGTTGAGATTTCATACTAAATGAAAAATATTATTGTATAGAAGATAGAAATTTTGGGTAATCTGGTCTTATTCATAAGATGTATAGATTTTTGAAATTTTAACCAACTTTTTTATATATAGATGGTCTAATTTGGTATCATCCTCCTACGTGGTAAAAGGATTATCTCAGGCTTATCTCTGGAGAGAGCAATGATTTGAACCTCTTAGAATATGTTAGTTATGGATTTTTCCCCCTAAAACTCAACATTCACTCTCAACTAATTACTTTGTTTTCTTTGAGCCAAAAAAAAAAAGGTACTTTATTTCCGAAATCTTTTTTGGCATATGTGCTACGGAAAGAAGGGAAAGGCATAATTCATGGACTCTTCACTTGATGATAGATCCTCTCCATGTAAATTGATGTGATGCTTGCAAATTGCAATCCTTTTTGTCCAGAAAAAGGCAGAAGATGGGCCATGCAAGCTAGAAGTAAGCTTAATGTTGAGAAACAAAATTAACTTCATAGCAATCCCAAAACAGCCAGTAAATTCAACGGTAGGAAATGAAGAGGCATTGGAGCTTATTCAACAGCCAGAAATTCATTCACAGAATGAAACAACGTCTCCAGTTTTGCGGTCGATAGCACTTGACAGTTGATAGTGTTACGTTTTCTTTTTCTGTCTATTTTTCTATGACTATACATACATATATAAGATCTTCAAAGAAAAAAAAAAATCCAAATTGTTCCTACAATAGACATCCCAACTTTAAATCCTTTCCACCGAGCAACATACAAACAAGATTGGATTCTACCAGACACGTCATTAAGATGTTTCACCGAAATTTCCAATCCAAAATAGAATGGAAGCTTCAAGAAGAACGACTCTAACCTAACCAAAAATGCGAATAAATGATGCTACGAGAATAGATAAGGATACCTCAAAAGAAGAGTTATAAATCACTTCAATGCGTTCACCGAAGTTCTGGCCGAGAGAGAAACGCAGAATAGCGACAAGCTTTGGAACAAGCAGGATGTGAGAATAGAGAAGAGGAAGCTTGGCCGACATACCAAACAACCACGGATCAGAGGCACTCATGAGCAAGAACGGAAGGAGAGGGAATGAGTTCAGTTTGAAGCCTGCGGAACTAATTGACCAATTAATGAACGCATATGCTCGTTTGTTTCTACCACGTCATACAAAATTATTTTTACATATTTACTTCTAAATCTTTTTCAATCGTTGCTGTCGCAAGGAGAACTAAGGTTGTTTGTTCTCACCGCCGTCAGGATTCTGCTCCCTCTCTGTTTGTGTGACTTTCGCTGCTGATCCGTTCTCTCCGCTGCTGTCCAGCTCACCTCTCCTTTGAATCGATACTAGGACTCCAATTTCGGGGCGCGTGCGTCTCCGTTCTTTATCCAAATCTCCCTCCCTCCCTCCCTCCCTCCCTCCCTCCCCCCTTTTTTAATTCTAAAAGATACTCCCTCAAGTGAAAATTATATGGCCGGCTCCCTCCCTCTCCCTCCCTCAAGTGAAAATTATATGGCCGGCTCCCTCCCTCTCCCTCCCTCCCTCTCCTTTTTTAATTCTAAAAGATACTCCCTCAAGTGAAAATTATATGGCCGGTTGACTTTTTTTTTTTTTTTTTTTGGAAGATTAATGAAGTTAAATAAGTTCTTAATTTTATCATATATTGTGTATCCTTAGATTATATATTAGTTTGTTAGTCAAACTAATTAATTTAGAAAAAAATAAAAATAATAATACTTTAAAGTAATTTAGTTAGATTACTTAATATCTAAAACAAAAGTCAACTTTTTCTTATAATTAATATTAAAGCTATTACTATGCTATATTATTGTGTGAAACTCCTCCACCAGATCACAACCATTGATTTTGTTTTTTCCTTGTGTGGGCCCACATCTCTAATCCAGATTCAAACAAAATCTTTGGCCTATTTTATCTTTATATAAATTTCCACGTCTTCTCTCATACATAAATACATACATACACACACTCCTATATCATTGCTAGTTTGCTTTGTTGATATCTCCTGCAAAAAAGAAAAAAGAAGAATATGAGTAGATTTTATAAAAGATATCCTTTTATCTTATAATTAATTAAAGGATATAAAAATATTATAAAATAATTAAATAGGTATAAAATATTAATAAATGCAACTAATTATATCATAAAATATACAAATATTTAATTGTAAAATATATAAAAATAGGATATGAGTATATTTTATATAAGATATCCTTTTATCCTATAATTAATTAAAGGATAGAAAAATATATACAAGATAATTAAATAGGTATAAAATATTAATAAATGCAACTAATTATATAATAAAATATACAACTATTTAATTGTAAAATATATACTTATCAAGGGGAATATGCTTTACTCCAAAGATATATCATCTATACAATAATAAATTGAGGTTAAAATTGTATATTCATATGAAAAATTTAATAATGTGACTTACAAATAGGACAAAAAAATTATCACTGCCTAGAACAACATGAATAACATTAAAATTCATTTTTTACTGGTCATTTTTGCAAGTTTTATCTCAATTATTTGGTATGATCGTTCTATTGTGCCGTTCAAACTGGATATCAACAATGAATAAATCAAGAACAATTCGAAGCATCATACTTGCTCAACACGATGTACGAACCAAGAGCAAGCACCCCACTAACGTACACAAGTCATTTGGAAGAATCAATTTTTTGGGTGGAAATGAGAGAGTAGCTTAATTTGGCCAATACAATGACGTGAAGAAAACTATGAACTTCGGATATGCAATTAAGTTTATAATACAATCGCACCGAAATCCGTCGTTTGTCAAATGTGGTGGTATCAACTAAGTTATTTGGCCAATACAATGACATGAAGAAAACTATGAACTTGGGATATGCAATTAAGTTTATAATACAATCCCACCAAAATCCATCGTTTGTCAAATGTGGTGGTATCCACTAAGTTAAATTTTGTTTGGACTTTCATAACTACATTGATGATCGTTGATAAAAAAGGTATCTTTAAGTTTGGATTTGAGCTATGTTGTGTCTAGAAACATCTCATGGCCAGAGAAAACTAATCGCAGATTTCAAGGATTTCTTGTGGGAAGATACTCCATGACAAATGTAAATTATAGACCTGAAAATTAGCCGGCCAGCATATATATCTATGCGCGCTGTGACAATGCAAGAAGAGAGACATGCCAACTAATAATGATGACACCCTACAAGAGTATTTAATAGTTTCCCAGTTTTGAATTCAGCATTGTTAATTGTTAACCATGCATTTAGGTAAGGATGGTATGCCATGAAGTTAAATGTTGTTTGGACCTTATACATTGATTATTGTTGATTTTTTTTTTTAACCAACAAATGATTGTGTTAGGTTGTTTAAGTGTAAGATTTAATCCAACGTGAGAAGTCTCTAATAAGAAAAAAATGAGCTTAACAAGATACGCGTGTGTAATATGGGAGAACTCACAGATTTAATCTTAAAATTGTGTTAAGATATGGTGTTTTTCATTACTCATAGCCTTGGACTTGTAGAAAAACATATTTGAAACTCGTATATTGCACATCTTATCCTAAAAATAATGGAATTGGTTCTAGTCTCACCATGCCGCCAGGTCTCAAAATATACGGGGTTAAAGAGACATGATAACTCTAGCCTCTGATGTAGGATATAATTGAGAAGTTGATCTTTGTTCTGAATGTAAGACCTATATTTTATATTTATCAATTTTTTCCTAAATTACCCCTATGAATACTCTCTCAACAATAATCAAACAAGAGAGAGATGAAGGGAATTTTAAAAAATGATTAGGGTGTATTAAAAAATATCTCATGTCAACCAACTTATTTAACTTATTCAATCTAATCAAATTAAGTAAATAAGTCTCGCATTAAGGACAGGAGGGAATGTCAAATTTGGGGCAGCAAAAACCATGAAATTATCAAATAGTTTAACCAGCAATTTTTTTTTTTTTTTTTGGGGGGTCCCTATATGAAAAATTCTCCTTTTCGCCATGAAGCAGGTGATAAGAACTAGAAAACATGAAATTTATATGATATTTTGAGTTGGAATTCTAAACTTCCAAATATATATATAAGATTAAATCATATTCGCTCATGGGCTACGCCTTTATATGCAACAGTTTTTGATAGAGCAAGCGAGTGTTAGAAAGTATTAATTGCTTAAATGTGTTTGAGAATATTTGTATTAATTATTTTTGTTGCTCTTGTGTTGTTACCATTTCAGTACTGCGCAGAAGAAGAAGATGCTTGGAAAAGTATTGGTTTCTGGACGACCGGCATTCCCCCTTCTGAAATAGAATCCACACTCTTCACTCACCTTTTATTCGGTTTTCTTTATATAAACCCTTCCACTTTCGAGATCAATCAATCCATAAAATACCTCGATAGCTTCTCAAGTACAGTCAAACAAAGAAATCCATCTATCAAAACAATTATCTCTATGTGGACAGGCCTCGAGCTTAGATGGATGTTGAGCAATGCTTCTTCCTGGAAAACCTTCATAAAATCTTCATTCAACGTAGCCACCACTCATAGTTTCGACGGCATCGACTTTTTTTGGTCATACGATCCAATAACACAATCTGACATGAATAATATGGCAACATTCATACAAGAGTATCGCCAAGCAGCAAAACAAATTAGTGAAGAATTCATCATAACAGAAACTGTTCCTTCTTCTCCATATTATAATTCATCTACCAGTATTGTGTATCCTGTTGACTCCATGAAAGCAAACTTGAATTGGATACATGTCAGAACTTTTGGTTACACTTCTCCTTCAAACTCTCCAAATTTCACTGCCGCCTCATCACCTTTATATGATCCTTCCAATAAGAATATTAACACAGATTACTTTATACGTCAATGGACTGATTGTGGTTTTCCAGCATCCAAATTGGTTATGGGTTTGGCTTTATTTGGATATTCTTGGAATCTTGCGGACCCCAAAGATGATGACATAGGATCTCCAGCAACTGGTGAAGGAGATAGTCAACAAAAGGGGATTATATCATACTCAGAAATCAAAGCTGCAATTCAGACCTATGGTGGGAATTCAAAGTACAATGCTACTTATGTAGCTAACTACTGGTCACAAGGATTCAAATGGACAACTTTCGACGGTGTTGAGGCTATCAGAGAAAAGGTGTCTTATGCCAAGAGCAATAAGTTGTTGGGTTACATTCTCTGTGAAATTTCCTGTGATTACAATTGGGAGCTTTCCCTCGCAGGTAATTTCTCATTCAGATTCAAAGGACAAAAATAATAGGTTTACAACATGTTTTATTTAGGGTATGCTGGGTTCTATTGGGAGATAGAAGGGAGGGGCAGGGAGTAAAAGGATTAATTAGTTCAATTTAAAAAGAGAAAATGACGTATAATCCGCAAATAAGAGATTTATTTACAAATAAATCCCGCAAATCTACAAAAATACATCAAAGACTCTTGAGACCAGGTTGTAATTTGCTGTGGGTGTAAAAAAGACCACACTGTCTCAACTTCAGACATGTTCAGTTGTAAATATGATATTTCAGTTGTAAATTCAAAGTCCAAAGTTATAATAGTGTAGTCTTTTCAGACCTATATATGTCAAATTATGACCAAGACTTGAGGGATTTGGCTATATTTTTACAAAGTTACAGACTTATTTGTAAATAAGTCCTTATTGGAACTTATGCATAATATTTCCTTCCCTTACCTCCTATCTATTCTCTCTGTCTAAAAATTTCCACCCCACCTCTGTATATATTTTTACATGACTATCTAACTAGGTCTAGCCTTCACATGCATGAACTCAAACCTGAGACATTGTGCTTAAATGACCAATAAAGCAACTTCCGCTAAGAGCCACAGTTAATTGTTAAACCAATGACATTCAATTTTTTTCTCCCCTCCTGTTTTCTCAAACTAGAACCAATAGTGGCCAAGTCCCAATATCCATTCTTTGTATGCCTAATTTATTGCCCTTGCTGCAGATGAATGTTATTACACCTAATTGTTAATGTAATTTGACATTTTTAATATTTATACAAACTCAGACTTGAAACCTATGCTTAATTAAGTGGTTAAAGCCCTTTTACTAGGAGCCACACCTATTGGCTAAACCAACAAAGACATTCAAATGTTTTCTTCCCTCCATTTTTCTCAAATTAGAACCAATAGTAGGTTTGCTAGTCCCAGTATCCATACTTTGCATACCTTTATTGCCTACTTAGCTTGTTGCGGATGAAAGTTGTGAGACTTCTGATTAATTACATAATGGCGCTTGCTAGGATGGTTAGTGAAATATGAATAGAATAGAATGTGTAGATATGAATAGAATGTGAAAGTCTCGTATCCTTTTTTTTTTTTTTCAAACATTAATTAAAATATTTTTTCACCACTTTTCAGCTAAAGGGGAATTAGAAAAGCCAGGAAAAGAAGACAAGCTGAAGATTATTTTGATTACAGTGGCTGCATTTGTTCTGCTATATGGTGCCATAATCTTCATTTTGTGGAGAAGAAAGTTCAAAGTAAAGGGTAAATTTTCAGCTGCAATATTAATTCTCCATGTACAACTGTTTTCTTTCATTTCCTCTCTATCCATTAATATTATCGTTTCATCTAAAGCAGCAGGAAAAGTTTATGACAATATTCCTGATTTGCAAGTCTTTTCGTTCTCGGACATTGAAGAGGCCACTGATAGATTCTCAAATGAAAATATGATTGGAGGAGGAGGTTTCGGACTTGTGTATAAGGTAATATTTCAACAAGACCTTACACTTACATTTCTCTGATGTTTTGATTTCTTTAATTCCACTTTAGTGCAGCTTAATTCTTTCTATTATATTTACAGGTCTTTTACATTTAAACTATAGGACATAGGACATCAAAAAAATGAAAAACTAAATAAAGTTCTAATATTATATAGCAAACTTTTTATCCTATAAAGTAACAAAAAAAGTGACACCATTGGATGATTATTCTGACCAAAATTATTATTATACGGAGTATGGCTCAACTTCAGAATTTGCATTAATCAGTTTCGTGAAGTTTAAGGTTTTAATTCTGTGTTCTTTAAGAACGACGACACAACCTACAATCACACAACTCCAGCCATTAATTTGATCAAATATTAGTTCTCAGCTTGGCATGAAGTACTATTTGTATTATGAATCCAACAGCTTTTCATTTTATCAGGCAAGTCATTGAAGTCATGCTTTATTTACCTATACCCACGAAAAAACTCAAAATAATTTTTTAAATATTCAAAAGAAACACATGCACGATGCGTCAAACAATAAACTGATGGATCAAATCCATGGCTGGAGTTGAATAACCTCACTTCATAATTTGCTCCTTGATGGTAGAGAATTCAACTCTTGCTTTTGTATATGAAGATGCAGGAAAATAGATCAAAATTTGAATAACTTTATAATTTTCAGATTCTCTTATATCTTTTTCAATTCAAATACTGGACATTGGAATATTAGTTACCATATATACTATCTAAGATCACTATAACTCTTATTTTCAGGGAACTTTACCAAATGGTGAGAGAATAGCAGTGAAAAAACGATCAAAAGGTTCAAAACAGGGATTTGAGGAATTCAAAAATGAGATAACACTTGCTGCCAGACTACAACATGTGAATCTTGTTCAGTTGTTGGGGTACTGCACTGATAAAGAAGAACAAATGCTGGTGTATGAGTACATGCCAAATAAGAGCCTTGACTCTTACCTCTTTGGTAAGCAATTTTTATTACAGCACAAAACTTTATGCACGGTGAGTAGTATTAATTAGCTCAATGCTTATGGGAAAATTGTAAATTTATTAGTTCTCTTCAAGAAGCTGATGAATTTGCTACTCCAAGATTAAGCCTGAAATTCTTTGCGATGTACTTAAACGTATACAGAATGCATATACATTCATTTTAATTGTTGAAAGTACATGGCGTGTAACTATAATTTTTTGTCAATGGATTTTGACATATAGACCCTGAGAAGCAACATTTGTTGGATTGGAGACGACGTGTTTGTATCATTAAAGGAGTTACCCAAGGTCTTCATTATCTCCAAGAATATTCTAGGTTAACAATAATTCATAGAGATTTGAAACCAAGCAATATTTTATTAGACCATGAGATGAAGCCAAAAATTGCTGACTTTGGGATGGCAAAACCATTCAAAAAAGATGTACATGAAAGAACCAACGGATTTGTAGGAACATAGTAAGTATTCTTTTAGTAGCTCTCCATAATACAATTTTTTAGTATTTTCATTATTCTACTGAGTGATTTTTTGGATTTACATTCCATTTACCTACTCTACCAATATGTTAACTTTTTAGTCCTTTTTGTTTTTTGTTTGTTTTTGTAGTGGTTACATTCCTCCCGAATGTGTCAAGAATGGATGCTATTTTGTTAAATCTGATGTGTATAGCTTTGGTGTCTTCCTTCTACAAATAATAAGTGGTAAAAGAATTTCCGGGGCATATGGAGAGAATAATGATTTAAACCTCATGGAATACGTAAGTGATATATATTTATTGATTTTATAAAAACACATACGTACATTTATTTGCCTAATGATTGTAGGCTTACAAGTTGTGGAAAGAAGGAAAAGGGATGGAGTTTGTGGAAGCTTCACTTGATGATACATCTTCACACTGCAAATTGATGGGGTGCTTGCAAGTTGCACTCTTGTGTGTCCAAAATAATGCACAAGATAGACCATTAATGGCACAAGTTTATTCAATGCTAAGATTTGAAGGCAACAACATTGAAGCCCCAAAACAACCTGCTTATTCTAAACTAGAGAATGAAGGAGAAACAATTGTCTTTGTTCAAAGATCAGAAATTTGTTCAAAAAATGAAACAACGATGTCTCCAGTACTTGGTCGATGATACTCCGTACTTTTTTTAATTTTATGTTTTATACACTTTATGAAAATATACGATCACAAAAAATAGACTTTGGTTTGTACTTAACATACTAAACATCATACCACTAAATTATTGATTTTAACTTCGATGGTATGGAAGTTTCCTTTTGGATCTATAAAATTTTCCTTTTTAATAAATCATAAAATGTTCGATACTATTTAGTAATTCTTATTTGAGCCATATTAGACCTCAATTCAGGGAAAACCTATCGTCACAAGCTTTTTTTTCTATTCAATAGTCTTGAACTCAAATTATTATTTAGTGTTGAGTATTTTACCATTTGCCTATTGTTGTTTAAAAATTACTAAAGCTTCAATCTGTCTAAAAATGTAACCGTTTATTAATATATGTTTTAAGATATGTCAAAATCGAGTACCCATCTCTGGACCAGAAGGTAGTGCGCAGGTACATCGATAATGAGTCAGAATAATGTAATCCGTATGTGAAGATAAATTGGGGACAAAAAAGTGTTTGTTATCCCTTATGAGTCAGAATAACAAGTTTTGAGATTATAGCTGGATCAAATTTCAAGGCACATTAAGGTTCGTATTCTTCCTTCTCTTAATTATTACATGCAATGTCCTTCTTTAATTTGAGTTGGCTAACATGCTAAAGACTTATAAAGAAGAGAAGTGTTTTATCACCAAAACGAATTAATCTGTATTATTGATGAGTACAGTGTATTTATAGAGTTAGTACATGACACGTGTATAAGTGGTTGACAGCTGTAAGTGTAACTAATCTGGCTAACCAAATATGTTTAGATTACAACAACTCAGAAACTAATCATTAAGAGCCCATTTGTATGGACTTTTTTTATATTGCTTTTTAAAAAAGTACTTTAATTAAAAATTAAGTTATTTTACGTTTAGATACATTATTTAAAAAAGCACTTTTAAATAAAAAAAATGTAACTAATCTGGCTAACCAAATATGTTTAGATTACAACAACTCAAAAACTAATCATTAAGAGCCCATTTGGATGAACTTTTTTTATATTGCTTTTTTAAAAAGTACTTTAATTAGAAATTAAGCTATTTTACATTTAGATACATTATTTAAAAAAGCACTTTTAAATAAAAAAAAATGTTTGGATGTTAAAACAGAGAAGCACTTTTTTATTAGTAAAATTACTGAAATAGGCATATAAAAGCACTGTTGTTACATTCGTTTGGATAAGAAAGCACTTATGTTAAATTTTTTTAGAAATATTATATTCAATAATTGAATTTAAAATTATAATATAATTGAATTTTAATAATATTAAAATTAAATTGTTGATATAATTTTTCATAGACCCATATAAATCAAAGTTGTTATCAAATATTTCTCTTAATTTATATATTGAAATGACTAAAAAACAATCCACAGGCTTAATAATTTTGGAGCATCTCTAAACATATTATCAGCAGGCTTAATAATTTGAAGTCCTAAACTGTAAACATAGCTTAATACATGATTAAATTGCCTCCACACTGTCTCTCCAGAATGTTGAAATATTTCTTGAACGTCTCTGTAAGTGGCTCCATAACCAATCATGTACAAAAACATGGCCACGGCTTCCTCAACCCTGACATGTTGTACTTTCTAACATAAAAAGAAGTACCAAATATTTTACTACAAATGTTTCTTTTTTTCACAGATTTTCAATCCACCATGCAACATGTACTGCCCCACTTTGAGTTCTTTTCCTTAGCCGCAATAGTCATCATAATACATTCTATGATAGGATTTCATGCTTATGAAATTTATTCACCCAAAGTTACTGTCAAATTTTTAAGGGTTAAGGAGCGTCCAGCACAATAAACTATTAGCTCAAGAGCGTCAAACACAATTAACTATTAAGTGGACCTTGAAAGACAACAAACTTTTAAAAAGGAGCGCCCGAAAGACAATGCCGTTAAAAAAAAAGTTAACGCCGTTAGCAAAAAGTTAACGTCATTATCTAAGGAAGCGCGTCCGAAGACAACAAACTATTATTCCAAGAGCGCCCGAAGACAAAATTCTAAATTTTACTAAATTAAATAATTTTTTTCTCAATTGTCATTATTCAAAACTACTTGTATAAATATCTATGGACAAAAATTACTCATTTTTCAATTTTGTCAACAAATTTTTTAGATTTTTTAAATTTTATTAACATTAAGTGAATTTTTAACTCACATAAATTTCTTCTAAAATAAAAATAAATCATATATATTTTTTTGTTTAACATATATAATAAACTATAAAACACCTTGGGTTTTTACTAAATTAAATAATTTTTTTCTCAATTGTCATTATTCAAAACTATTTGTATAAATATCTATGGATAAAAATTACTCATTCTTCAATTTTGTCAACAGATTTTTTAGATTTTTTTAAATTTTATTAACATTAAATGAATTTTTTAACTCACATAAATTTCTTCTAAAATAAAAATAAATCATATATTTTTTTTAACATATATAATAAACTATAAAACACCTTGAGTTTTATTTAAATCATATAATTATATTTTTAATCAAAACTTTTGTTTATTTTAGCAAATTATAATTTTGACAAAATTGAAGAATGAGTAATTTTTGTCCATCGATATTTATACAAGTAGTTTTGAATAATGAAAATTGAGAAAAAAATTATTTAATTTAGTAAAATTTAGAATTTTGTGTTGGGCGCTCTTGGAATAATAGTTTGTTGTGCTGGACGCTCCTTAGATAATGGACGTTAACTTTTTGCTAACGGTGTTAACTTTTTTTTAACGGCATTGTGCTGGGCACTCCTTTTTAAAATTTTATTGTGCTGGGCACTCCTTTTTAAAAATTTATTGTGCTGGGTGGTCCACTTAATAGTTAATTGTGCTGGACGCTCCTGAGCTAATAGTTTGTTGTCTTTGGAACCCTTAATTTTTAATGAGAGAAGAAACAGAGACCATTAGAACTATCACAATTTTTACCTCACATCTACTTTCATCATTTGTGTTCTATTGGGACTCGATACACTAATAAAGCATAAAAGCAGACATATATCATTACACACCATAACTGTCAGATGATCATGTTATGTTCATCTAGTCCCAAATGGATAGACTTGAATTTATCTATATCAAAGCAGACAGCTGCATAATGTGCATTTTCAACATTCTATGAAGTTTAGTTCTCCCAAAAAAACAAAAGTCAAGCAACCAAAAAATATATTACTTTCAAAGATTTGGAACACCAATCAATGAAAGAGTATATAGTTTTACTAGTGAATCAGAATGAAACAATACTCCATCAGGGATATGCAACAAAGCCAAAACCAGACAATTCAATAATCATATCCAGGCGTGTTGGTTTTCAATATGATATGATAACTCGTCTCTTACGCCACCCACAAATATTTGCAAGCAAATTGATACAATGTCCAAACTGAAGACAAACATAAACACTAGTCTCTGCAGTAATATTCTAATAAACCAGGAAGGTAATTCCTAAAACAACTAACAGGGTAATCAAAGATTCAGGAACCTAATCAAAGCATTAAACAACATAGTTCCATGTAGATATTTAAGACATGAAAAACCAAGTTCTAGTCCAAAAATGCAGTGAAAAATAGATAAAATCTAATAAGTTAATTCACTTTCAGAGACCAATTTAAATTTTAAGATAAATGCAGGGTTTATGGAAGAAATTAACCTTTCAAATTAAAACCAGAAAATTTTCAGCGATGATGCATCTCAAAACCACCAATGTTGATACCCTCAGCTGTGTATAAACACGAAGTCACATTCATCGATCACAAATTTAATCAGATTTGAGCATATCCAATAATATCAAAATAGATTTTTGCGAATGGTTTGATACCCTGTAAGTGAAAGCTAAAGTTTGAAGAGAGAAGAAGGACGTTTACCTGTAAGAGAGGAGAGGAGAAGGAGACAGCGCGAATGGGCGCGAACACGCGATGGTGAAGAAGAGAATGGCGCGAACACACGATGGTGAAGGGGAGGGAGTATATGACGTGAAGGCTTTGTTTTTTTCCAGGGTATCTATGGTCATTTGTCCAAAAAAATCAAAATAGCCCGTCAAAATTTTTCATTCTCTCTCATCTACGGTATGTGCTTTTTTTTTTTTTTTTTTTTTTTTTTTTAAAGTTTTAAATTGAAGCTTAAAAAAAAGGAGAAGTTTAGGCTTTTTTGTGACTTTTGGCTTTTTTTTTTAAAGCCCCCATCCAAACACATAAAATAACAAAAAAAAAAAATACTTTTTTTATTCAAAAAAAACACTTTTTTTATTTAAAAAAAAAAAAAAAAGTCTATCCAAATGGGCCCTAAGTACTCTTAACTTGGTTTTGAATTTGATAGAGAATCAGAATCATAAAACTCATCTTGTGCTAATACACTTAAACTTCCAACGACAGTAGTAAACTATAGCACGACTCAAAGGTTTTGTCAAAACATCAGCAACCTGATGTGTTGCGAACACATAGCATACATTGACAATACCACCAGCAACCTTTTCTCCGATATCAAATGTATGTCCAGCTCCACATGTTTTACTTTTGAGTGAAGGACTGGATTTTCAGTCAATGCTACAGTTCCTGAGTTGTCACACGATATTGTAGGAGTGTTGACAACAGGAATATGCATCTCTTTCATTAGTGCTAATATCCACAGTAATTCAGTAATCGAATCTGCTACACTTCTATACTCAACCTCGATCAGTAGATGAGCGAGATACTACTTGTTGCTTTCTAGAAGTTCATGAAACTGGATTTGACCCTAAGAAGACACAGTAATCCACTACCACAAAAACAGTCTTATACGTCCGTTTTTTTTATATATATTATACATCCTTTTTTTTGGGACGTCTATCGGGGATGCATGAAATCAGACTTATGGCGTCCTAAAAAAAAGGACTCTATAAGTACCAATTTACAGCGTCCTTATTTCAAATAAGGAGGCATAAAGTTCTTTT
The DNA here is from genome assembly GCA_019022615.1 of Acacia melanoxylon. Lineage (NCBI taxonomy): Eukaryota > Viridiplantae > Streptophyta > Magnoliopsida > Fabales > Fabaceae > Acacia > Acacia melanoxylon. The sequence continues at coordinate 1,180,795 of JAFJYJ010000064.1, read as the reverse complement.
TTTTTAAAAAAAAAAACAAACAAACCCTAAACGACGCAAGAGGCACGACAGATCAAAACAAAGCAAGAGAAAAAACCGATCCAAAACAGGACTAACATCCAAATTTCAGATCTAACAATCATAATCAAAAGAAAATGAAAAACAAATCACAATAAAACTAAAAAAAAAAAAAAAAAACATAGATCCAAACTACGGTGGAGGGACGAATCAACTCCACGAAGGTTGCATGTGTTGCCGGTGAGGAGGAACTTGAAGGAGGCGATCGAGAGGTAAATCGGAACTCCGAAGATCTCACGAACTAGGCACGAGATCTCGTGGCCTTCATCGTGACCCAGCCATATCTCACCGTCTTCATTGCGACCCAGGCAGATCCGGCGAGACAGTCTTCAAACGCAAGGGTTTGGTCTGGTGGAGCAAAGCAAAGTGACGAGTGGCAATGAGCTACGGAAGTAAGAATCGAGGTGAGCATATCCGAGTAGGTCCAGCAAGCTACGAGAGTTGAGGAGCAGAATCAAGTCGGCGCCTTCTGTAACATCCCCATTTTTCATGTGCCTCAATGTGAATTTATTTGCATATATGAATTGTTATGAAGTCATGTATGATAAACATTTATTTGCATGAAATAATTGAAATAGGATGAGGATGTGAAATTATTTGTTTATGTGTAATTAAATAATTATGGTTAGGGACAACCTTAAGAAAGAGATGATAATGGAAGTCAAAACATATCATATTTTCCTTTTTTACCCTTGGGCAAAATGCATAATGGAAGAAATAGAGAAAAGAGCATAAAATTCCAAAAATGCCCAAGAAGGTGTCATGGACTTGATCAAAGATTATGGGCCATTGAACTAAGTAGGAAAAACAATTCTTGAAGCCCAAAAAGGAGACCCAATTCGCATAGGAGATGGATGGAAAAAAAAAGTGCTCATGAAAAATGGATTTTCTAAGAGCTATTATTTTGAAGATTTGGAATTTTATGACATTATCTAGCACATAATCTCCTCTTCATAAATGCAAGAGATATGTGATAAGACATATAATCTCTTTATCCCTCTCCATTTTCAAAAATTGCAAGAGAAAGAGAAGAAAGAAAAATAAAATAATATGCTATCATAACACCAAGAGCATCATTGAAGGAGTGTGTAAGGACCATTGGGTAATAAGAATCATATTTTTATTTCTCCATTTCTTCCTCATCTCGTGCAACAAGGAGAGAAGAAAAGGAGGGAGGGAGGGAGGGAGGGAGGGAGGGAGGGAGGGAGGGAGAGAGGGATGCCATCATTTCAATTTTAAAGGAGGTGTAAGAAACATTGGAAAAAGGAACCAAAATTTCTCCCAAACACCCTATATGCATCGGTTTTTGAGGGAGGGAAGAGAGAAGAAAAAGAAAAAAATCTGATATGATGAAGAATGAAATGACACATGATAGGATCATTTCAAGTGCTTATCACCTAGGGAAATTATGGCTAATAAGGGGAAAAGACTTGAGCATTAAATAAGGACTTCTTTTAGCACAACAATCAAGCAAATTTTTCTTCCCTTGCAGCCCATGATTCGTCCCACATAAAAAACGTTAGAGGAAAGAAGAGCTTTCATGAAATATGTGGAATTATCTAGAGAACTTATGGGCATGAAGGTAATTGCTCAAAAACACAAGACTTGAGAATTTTAAAAGAACCAACTCCCCCTCATTTTGAGTTGCATGTTCGGTTGAAAAGAGAGGAAAAGAGAGAGCAAGTGTTTCCATTCATGAGAGCATAAGAGTGCTTGAGAAAGAAGAGAAAAGTTGAAGCAAAGGTAAGTATCATGGTCATAGAACTCTAATTTACTCTCTACTATTTTTCTAAAGTGGTGAAGTTACTAAATATTATCCTTTTTTTTGGTGATTTAAGGAAAATGTTAAGTGTATTGGGTGATTAAAAGGAGCAAAGATCAAAGGAAGTTTAGGTCTTAAGATAAGTAAGTCATCTATGAACCATATCATGTTTTCCTTTGGTTGTAAAGCTTGAAAATGGATGTTTCTCTAAGCATGCATATTTATTTTTGGTTTGATTGGATAATGAAAAAAATACGAATAAAGATTTAAGGCTAGTTTATGTTCATGGTCTAAAATGGAGAAACAAGCATAGTATATGGAGAATATGAGGTTAGAATGAAAGTTTAGTATTTTGTGGATTAATTAAGGAATTTCGTGCAGCTAAGCTTTCATGATGATATGAATGGATTTTGGTGTTTTTGATGGCATTAAAATGTTTAAAATAAGATTTTGTATGAGGTTGAACTTGGATTATAATTTTGGAAGCATAAATGGAAGTTTGAAAAACAATTGGGTGCTGTTTCTAGAAATTCTGTGGAGTCATCGGGTTTCTCATGATTTTTGACCTAGTAAATGGACATGAAAAATTATGATATTTTATAGGGAGAAAATAGACATGTCAAGGATTATTTTGGTATATAATTCTTATTTTTATGAATTTTGTGATAAGAGAAATACATGTTTGAAAATTGACCCTAAAATCTGGAGTAGTGTGGAGGTGAACGTTGGTGATTGTTATTTTTTGATATTTATTTTGATTACCAGATGACTGTATTATTTTATTATGGCTTGTAAGGTACCAATATCCGGATGACTGTATATTTTGATCCCTACGGGGAAAAATTTATCTTTCCATATTTTTATCAGTATATTATTGTCCAAACCAATGTGTGCTCTGCTTCTTATACTCTGATGTGTGACGTAAATTAACCTGGGAAAAATAATTTATAATTGAATAAAAAGTAAAGGATCACACTACCCGCCACCCGAAAGGGCAAGGCTAGTAGGTGTGTAACACCTTCATCGCGACCTAGGTGATTCCGGTGAACTACGGGAGTCAGGGAGATGATGAAGTCGATGCGGTTGCGAGCTACGGTACGTAAAAATGAGAGTGACGAGAGAAGGCGATGGAGATGAGATGAAAGAGAGAAAGTGCAGGCATGCGATGGAGATGAGATGAAAGAAAGAAAATGAAGGCTGAGAATGAGAATCACGGGATATTTCCAAAAAAAAAAAGGTCCCAGGTTTAGCGTCCTAAAAGAAATTAAGGACGGCAAAAATGCTGCTTTTGGCGTCCTAAAAATATTTTAAGATGTCAAAAATGCCGCTTTTAGCGTCCCAAAAAATATTTTAGGATGCCAAAAATGTGCCGGGCTCACTTTTGGTGTCCTAAACTTAAATTAGGATGCCAAAAGTCCTTTTAAAAAATTAAGAAGTCAAAAGCCTCCACATAATTACAAAAGTGCCACCGCCATTATTTTGTACTTCCTTTTTAAAAAACGAACGTTTCTTGGGGAGATAAAAGCTATTTTTTGTAGTAGTGATCACTGGTAGATCTCCTCTTTATTGGTAATATAAGTTGCTCTTCCTCAGGAACCTGCTTTTTCTCAAATTTGACTCCCCAATAACTTGAACTAGAAACTGAGAAATAGGCTTAATGAACAATCCAAAAGAGCTAGTTCCACTGTTGGAACGAAGCAAGCGTTTGACACACTTCCATTGCTTTTCAGTTTACTCTTGCATAAACTGACTTAATTTGTTAATTGTGAAAGTAATGTCAGGTTTAGTGTAGCAGATGTACTGTAGAGAGCCAATTACACTCCTATACAGGTTGGGGTAAGAGAAAACTGGACTTTCATTAGCATATATTTCAACATTAGTAGCCATAGGAATACCATAAGAATGAGCATTCAACATATTTGTTTTTGCTACAAGTTCGTGAATGTTTTTTTTTTTTTTTTTTTTTTGAGTTAAGAGAATTCCGTGAGAGTTTCTGTGGAATTCTAGACCTAGATAGAAAGAGACTTCACCAAGATCTTTCAATGCAAGAACTGAACTCATTTTCTGACTTAATATATTATGCTCATTTGACCTTGCCATAATCAAGTCATTCACATAAAGCAGCAAAGAAGTGATCTATTGTTAATCCTCTCTAATAAACAAGCAAGGATCTGCTTTAGAATATATAAAACCAAGGGAACAAAGATAAGAGCTTAGCTTAGAAAACCAAGCACATGGAGCTTGTTTGAGGTCATAAAAGGCCTTTTTAAGCTTAGCTTCTTTGAGCTTGTTTGAATTTCCTTTGAATCAACCTGCACAAAACCAGGTGGTTCTTCATGTGATAGGGTTCAAACTCAATTTGTTGTTTTTTTTCTCTCTTCCACCGCCAGGCTAGAGAATTGTAGAAGTCTCCTGATGGTTTTTTCAATCACATGGACAAAGAAGCAAAGTCAATAATGACGGCTATGAAGAAAAGAAGCAAAACGAAGAAAATGATGCTGCTGATGAGCTTTATATTAAGTGGAAAATGAAGAAAAGTCAGCATAACATAAAAAATTAATAATAAAATAATATATGTCGGTTGACTACGTCTATATATATATGAAAGAGAGATAAGAGAGAGAAAGTGATGTAGCACTTTAAGAGGAAAAGTAACAAAGTTACTTTGTGAGGAAAAATACAAGATAGTTGATGTACGTGTGAGACAAAAACAGTGGTGTATTTTTATTGAAATTATATTATATATACTAGAAATATTGTTTTCATCTTTCTATATCTTCAATTTTCATCAAGTGGTATTGGAGCCACAGTGGATCAAAGATGGCAGAGATGGAGCAACTACAAATTCTAAAGTTGTCAGAAGATAATTATAGAGATTGGAAAAATCTCAAATTGGAGGATATTGTAAGCTGGAACAAAATTATGATAAGGTAGTTCAAGGAATCATGATTTGGAGGCACAATCATGAATTTGGAAGGAAAACAGATCGTATCATGATATGATGGAGAATCTAAAACCATGATATTGGGTTACTGAAGATCCATATCGCTATACCAGGAAACTGAAATCGCTATATCGCAACTTTGTTTACAAAACGTAACTCTTAGTTTTGTTGTCTGATGTCGAGGGGGGTTCCGTTTTTATTCCGCCTCCTTCGACATTTTCATTCATTCTACAACTTAAGAGGCTAAATCAGGGGGCTGGTGCGCTAGGGTATGAGGCTCGTGCAGGTTGGAAGGCCAATGATTGAAGATGTGAAGAGATTCAAGCTACATTCAATTGGTTTTTCTAATTTTCTTCCTATTTCCTCTTATTTTCTGCTATGTTTGTAGCTTGTGGCTGCCGATGGATAGATAAACACTTAGCTCTAGGATTACTTTAAATTCTTGAATGGATTAACACTTAAATACTCCTCTCTTTTTGTGATTAATGATATATATGTGCTTATTTTACTCTTTTCCTAATGCTTCTAAGTGCTTGATTACCATTTAGATGTTTTAATTTGTTCACTTAATTGATGCTTGAGAGGGCTAGGTTGAGTGTAACGTACATTTGGTTAAAGTAGTGTTAGAGCTTGAAATTCTCATGTCACACACACATGAAATGATGGGACCCATGGGACCACACACATATATATATATATATATATGTGGGTCCCACTATTTCATGTGTGTGTAGGAATCTTTTTCTTCTCATGCAACATGAGAAGTTTAAGCCTCTTCAAGGGAAAAACACTTCAATGGATGGTTTTGTTGTCACGATAGAGATATACTTGCCAACCTTACGTAGTCACCTTAGATTGGAGCTTTAATTTGGATTTTATTAATTGTGTCAAGAGATTGAGTAATTAATGGAATTAAACACTTATTTTTAACTTGAGAGATTTTTTAATTACAAGTATTTTGTGTGTCCTAGACTAGCACATATTTCCATTAGGAGCATCTATGAGAGGAGGTTAATTGAATATTATGAAATACAAGGAGGCTAAATAATCATAGCTAGTCCTCATTTTATCCTTGAAGTCAAAGAACCACTTGTTTATATTAATTTTTAGTTATAGTTTAGGTTTATTTCATAGTTTCCCTTCACTTTTACATTTATATAACTCAAATTAAGAGAAAGTATGATAATCAATACGTGACGGAGCTTTGAAATCAAATCCTCGTAGGAATGATACTTCACTTATCATTTTACTATTTGCACAACCTGTACACTCAAGGTACGAACCAGTCCATAGGCCATGTATATGTCTTTGCAAGCATATTTTGATGATTTCTGTTTCCAACGTGAAGGCAAGAAATACCAAAAACATTAGGCCGTGCTACCCAGCAATGTCCGTATGCATTGTAGGCTTTCTAGTTTCATGAGCGTTTGGTGTGTAATGAAAAACAAATTAAAGCAGCCAGTGCAACAAAGCTTTTGAATTTTCCACATCTGCTTCTTCAATAAGGGAATATGGGATCCTTAATTTAATCATGATTAATGGGGTTGGTGTCCCATGAATTTATAGTTTGGATTTGGAAAAGACATTTTAAAGATTGACATTGAGTTTAATTTTTTTTAAAAAAATGGTTCTTTTTTCCAAAGAAAAAAAGTGTTTAAACCCTGTTATATTGGAATGTTGAAATGAAGGAAGTACTTTATGTTTTGATAAATAACAAAAGTAAGGATATGGAATTATATAAATTCTTATTAATCATATAGTTTATGGGATTTATTAACTAAGTAAAGGATAAAACATAGGTCAAGTTGATTATATTCATTAGATTAAGTTCTCCAATTATACTTGTTATTGTTTTCTTACTGTTGCTAGTTGTCAAAATTTGTAAATTTTTCATATGGACACATAACTTATTCTTTTCTAATTGGTAGTTGTTAAAAGTAGTTGTAAATTCACTTATGAAATATAGAAACTTGTTTATTTACTATTTTTAGTTGTTAAAATAAATATCTACACTTGTAAATTTACTTATGAACTTGATCTAATAGATATAAACAATTAAGTTTTGTTATTAAGCAAAATTCATTATTAAACAGGAGAATAAAATGCTCCAAACTTTCATCTATTATTAAGTACGTACCTCTAGAGTTTACTATTATATTTTTTATACATTATATAATATTTCAACATATAAAATTAAAATCTACTATATTAATTAAATTAAAATCCGTTCAATCTCAGCCCGGCTTAACCTAATAGTGAACCATGAACAATAAAGCAAAGGATGCATTCCTCCCCTCCTAACAGATGACCTAATTTGTCTTACAATTTATACTATATACTATGTTCTATACATTTAGGATTGAAGTCAGTAAGTATACAACTATACTTTGCTTTTTAACTTCCCAAGCAATAATAATGATACGCTATGTCCTCCTGGCCTCACCCTTACGGGTGGCGGGTAGTGTGGTCCTTTACTTTTATTTAATTCTACCTTATTTTTCTCAAGTTAATTATCGTCACACATTAGAGTATAAGCAGCAGAGCACATCTCGGTTTGGACAAAATATATACTGATAATAATACGGAAAGATAAATTTTTCCCCGAAGGGATCAAAATATACAGTTATCCGGATAATGGTGCCTGACAGGCCAAAATAAAATACTATAGTGATCCGGAAATCAAAATAAATACCCAAAAATAGCAATCACCAAATGTCTACCTCCACACTACTCCAGCTCCGGAGCCTTACCTCTGTCTCCCTGCTCTGGTCTCGATGAACTGCCAGATGGCTTAAAAGGGGCTGAGATTCAAAATTTGAATCCCAGAGTAACTGTTAATCTCATATAAAATGTATAAATAATGCATGTAAGAAAACTATAATCATCAATCAAATATAACCCTCTAAATCTCCTAGTCATTCAACCATTGGTCCATTTGTACAACCTACATGTCATTCCTTGTCCTGTTATTGGATCTGATCTGGAATTCTCCCGTCATTATACACGTGGCTGCATTTTCAAGATAATCTACTATACGCATAACAATTCAACCAGACTTGGGTATTACAGGCTACGCTGCAACTGTACTCCACATTTACACTTATCAGATATAATTTATTGTTTAGCCTCATTTTTTCAACCTGCATTAGAAAACCATTGGCTATTTCATCCCTTAGTTGTACCATCACATTTATAGTCCTTATATTTTCAACCATCTGAGCACATTCCCCATGTATTAGCATGCATACTTATCAGATATCTATAACCACTGGGCGAAGTAAACGGCAACGTCTTTAATCTTCGCATTAAGTTTTTTCCATCATTTACGAAGGGTCTCCTCGAAGCATCACGCTATGGCTATTTAATCCAGACAGGTTAGCAACACTTACGACAGGTGACCTTCGCAGTAATAAACCATTTCATCTTATTGTTATCAACAATGGATGGCACGGCATTAAGATTGACGAGGTCAGGGTACAGTTCCAGAGCTCCTGCGAGGACCTTGAGCTTCTGTAGCTCTTCATGGAGCTCAATCTCTGAATCGGCGAATCAATCAGGTTGGTTCGGGTACTTGAGGCGAGCTTCGATGTTATCCTTCAGGCAACGTTCGAAGGCGAGGACAAGCTTCTAGAGGGCTTTGAGGTCTACCACTTCAACGGAGCTCTGGGATTTCTCAACGGCTTCGAGCAGCGAGAGGTCGATGCACGTCGAAACCATTGGAGGAGGCTGCTGCAGGCGGCGGTGAGGATGGTGAAACGATGTCTTCAAACTTTCGTTTGGAGGCGTGGTTACGCACATTTGCGACTTCCATCGTCGCCGGAGATAAGCTAGGATGAACCGGTGAACCCTACCACAACACTATTCTCTACGGATTGGAGAAGAAAGTTCGCGACTTCTGATTCAGAAATAAAAAAAGAACCCACTACTCTCCGTATTTTCTTAGAATCAAATATATACAATATCTGGATTTGTTTATCATCAGTTTTGTTTTATGACCGTTAGATTATGGTTTTATCATGAATTTAGGTGTTGAGATCTCGTCCGTACTTGGTGCAACACATGTTTTTGTTGATCCAGAATTCCCAGATCTGGATTTGGCGAAGACATATGTAATAGGAGGCTGAACTTGTGTTCCTCTTTGTTTACTTTTTCTGCGTTCTGTCTATGATACAGTCTTTTTGGAATTTAGTTACAAGTACGTTTCAAATATGTTTTCTGGATATTATATCTTTGGGTACCTGTACAATTTAATTTAGCAGGCGACGTGCTCAGCCTCTTTTGTAAATGGATTGTATTTCCAGATTCATAGTAGTCTTTACAGGTGGTTTTTTTTTTTTTTTGCTTCTGATTCCAACATTAGAAGTGTATTGAATGCTTTTTTATCATCTTTATACTGTACTAATCGTCAGGTTTATTTATTGCAACTAGTAGTATCCTCCATATTTAATCGTCGTCATCAACTGTAATTTAATAAGTAGTTGGAATGCATTAAAACCTGGGAAGGGTTATTCTCTATGATTTTAATGCATTGCCAACTGCCTTCCCATTGTTTCGCGGGTTATCAACATGGTTTTCTGGGACAAGAGAAAGAAGGTAAGACTTTTAAATACATTCAACAATTGTGGTTTTTCAACTAGGTTTACTTTCTCGGGCAAAAAAAAAAAAAAAAAAAAAAACTAGGTTTACTTTCCTTTCCGCGGGTTATCAACGTGGTTTACTCTAATGCATTGAAGAACATGCGAATAGAAACTTTAAAACTTTTTTAAGTTACCAACAATAAAAAAAAACATGTTCAGTGAATTGTGGTTTTTCGTCTCCATATTTTTGTTATATTTTGTTTTCGTTAAAACAAAAATCCATCATTTGAAACTACTAACGTATTCCATACAGTAGACACATTTCTTTCCCACCTTTATACATAAAGATTATAAATGAATTCAAACTCTTTTAAATTAACTTGTAAAAATTTTTTACCGGTCAAATATTAATTATCTTTCTTCATTTAAAATACAAATTTAAACCCAACAAACTTCACTTTTCCCAATAGGTTGTTGAAAAAAATATTAAATTCCTATTTGAACTTATGATCGGTATATTCGTTCAGCATTATTTCTATGGCGCCAACTTGACAACCATATTACACTGATATACTTTTCCCACCAACTTCATTTCTATTTATTATGTATAGTGGCCTTGGTCATGAAATAGATTCAGCAGAAAGGAAAGATCGTCTGACCGCTTGTATCTCTCACATCGTGGTTGTTTAAAATTTTTTAGTAAGACACTACATTTTAATTTTATTCATCATCTTCATGCTTTTTGAGATTGTTTTGAAACAATTTCTTTCATTTTCCCTGACAGAAAATGAGCCAAACATTTTTGTCTGACGTCAATGATAGCAAGGATACGTGGTCTTTAATTGCAAAGGTTATCAAAAAGTGGGTTGTGAGGAAAAAGGCTGCCCCAAACCCCATTTGGAAGATAGGCATGATATTGGCTGAGGAAATGGTTAGTTGTTGTGCCCTACTCAAGTATATGGTATTACACTTACAACATGCAAATATTCTATATGCTAATTTAATTTTCCTTCTTTGTTGTGCATTTTAAATACACTTTGTATTTTTAGGAAACAAGGATTGAGGTTTCTGTTACTCACAAAAATCTTATTAACAAATTGATTGAAAGCCCTAAAGAAGGGATGGTATACAATCTCCGTGAATGAGATGCAATCTCCGCAAACTACAATTATTAATCCATCACTTGAGGATCGAACTTTTTCTATTCTATCAGATATAACCAACAGAATAGGCTTCTCTAATTCAATCCGTACCAATACTAGTGGATTAACGGATGACACCACAGTAGCCAACGTTCATTCCATGAAGCCGTCTTCAGGATATAAAAAGCTTAAGAAGAGGTTCTTGAATAAAATATGTCAACTTGCAACTAATTTAAGCATTAGACTTAATGAACCAAACAATGCGGGTAAGTTTATGCCAGATATTCGTTTTGATAATATAGTTATGTCAATCATTAACAACCCTAATTTATTTTCTAATTTGATGAAGTACATTTGGAAGTCTACCAGGATGGGCATGAGGATAGATTTTTTGGGGAGGGTAGCACAATGTTCAACTGTTCATTTAAATCTAGCTACTTAGACGATGGTGATGCTATTCACGAATGTCGTTTTTGTGGTGCACAAATGTGGTTTGCAAAAAGTATACAAAGTGTCAACAAAAATAGCAATCCACAATTGTTCTAATGGGAAGATTATTGTACCTCTATTAAAATTGACCATTCAATAAACTCTAGGGGAGGAGGTCCTTATTCTTTTGTCCTTTCAGGCCAAAACCACCATTTGATCGGCAGCTTATTGCCCCAACCAGGAAATCCACCTGTCTATGCTCAACTATATATATATATGATACTGACAATGAAGTTTCAAACAGAATTTTGTCTATGAGGTTAGTATTTGTTCTTTTTACTTTGTACATCCACAAATGGTTTTTACAATATAAAGTTGGTAACATGAAGTAATGACCCTTTATTTGTAAACTTTAGAGCCGTCATGTTAATGCCGAGCATTTGGATCCTAGTATTGTTGGAATGTTAGAGGAATGCCTGGATAAGCCCAATTGTGTAGTAAAAAATTATAGGAAAGCTGCAGAAATAATCAAGGATAATGTTATTCATGATATTAGCATAAGGCTAATTAAAAACAACAACTCAAGTGTGCTATCTAGGCAATATAATATGCTAACAACATCTGAGCTTGCAGCACTGATTGTTGGTGATTTTGACAAGTCGTATACCAAAAGAGATATCATTGTCGCACGTCGAGTGGACATATAAGAGAATTGATGAGCTACACATGGCAAACTCCCTCAATTAATGCTTTCCACACTAGTAAAGAACTCAATTACAAAATTCCATGGAAAACGCACGCCCTTATCAGAATGAAGCTTCACAAACACAAAAACCATTATTAAAGGTTGTTTTGCTGCAGTAAAAAAGCTAACTATATCTGCGGAAAGCATACAATAAATATATTCAAAAAAAGTAAATGGGTGATAAGGATACTACAAACAAAAGTTATTATGAGCAACAATTAAACCGAAAAGAGCAAGATAGTCGAAACTGGTAGAACAAATGTCCAAGCCATAAAATCGTTACAAAAGTATATTGTCAGAGGATATGCATGAGATATTATACGTAATTGAATAAAAGTTCTCCATTGTTAAATAGATGACGATAAATTCTAAACACTCTATGTCATTTTTAATATAACATTCTAGCATGCAGAAGCTTGACAAAATTTTCATTGTCATTTTTTATATATAAGATTCCATCTCAGAAAAAACTAACCAGAATAATTTAGTGTATTTCATGCTTAAAGCACCTCACTTTTCCTTACGAAAATTATGCATAAAAGCCCAACACTATCATGCAGAAGCTTCTTCAATACAAAAATAACATATATCCTAGGGTGAGTGGTCAAAGGCTTTGGTTCAAAGTTCTAAATTGTCATAAATGATTTGTTTAACATTTAAATCAAACAACTTCCGAGGGTCTTTAAATACACGACCATACAGCTCCGCCTTTTTATTGACCAAAGAACATCTTCACATACGAGGCTAAACAGTAACATCTCAAATGTATATATAAAAGTTTCGACAGCTAAATATATAACAATGGAGAAAGGGTCGATCTGGCGATCCTTGTCATCATCTATAGTAGTTGCTTATATCGGACCGTCCGTTGGCAATGTGTTCAGATCTGACCGTCTGTATCTTTGTTCAGATGTACCCAATGAATTTTATGGTCGTCGTATAGAAGAATCACAGTCTGCATATATTCCAAATGTGTTAGAAGATTGAGCTCACATGTTAGAAAGTATTATCTAACTCTGACACAACAATATATCAAAAAAATGAGGAGTAAACGAGCATCTCATTCGAAACATATGCAACTTCAAGGAATAGGTCAGTTGCAAAATCTAATGACTGATGAGCAAAAGGAAGTATTCCATAAAATACTTTCCTTTGTTTCTTCACGGAAAGGTGGATTCATTTTTTTGCATGGATTTGGTGGTACTGGGAAAACCTTCATCTGGAACGCATTGACAGCTTCTGTAAGATCAAAGGGGGGTATCATACTTAACATAGCATCCAGTGGAATTGCAGCTACTTTACTACCATCAGGAAGAACTGCGCATTCAAGGTTTTTAATTCCTATCGACATCAATGAAGATTCTATTTGTTCAATTACTCAAAATTCACCAACTGCAAACTTGATCAAGGCAGCTAATCTAATTATTTGGGATGAAGCTCCAATGGTGAAGAGGCATTGTGCTGAGGCTGTTGACTGAACTTTAAGGGACCTCATGAAGACAAATACTATATTTGGAGGGAAATGTGTCGTCATGGGAGGTGATTTCAAACAGATTCTACCTGTTATTCCCAAAAGTGGTCGGGCTGAGATTGTAGATACATCTATTAATGCTTCTCCTCTTTGGAATGAATGCAAGTTATTGCAATTAACAAAGAATATGAGATTGAAGTCTTCCACAGATCCAGCTGAGCAAGAGAAAATCAAACCATTTTCTAAATGGTTGCTACTTGTAGGAGAGGGTGTTATTGGATTACCGCACGATGGTATTGCGAATATAGTATTACCATCTGATCTGTTACTTCATGATGACGACAATCCAATAAGGTGTATCGTTCAATCTACTTACCCAAATTTAGTTGAACATTTATTCGAGGAAGAGTACCTAAACAACAGGTCAATACTCACCCCAACTACAGAACATGTTGATTCCTTAAATGAGTATATTTGTTCTTTATTTCCAGGAGATGAAGTAGAATACTTTAGCATTGACTCTATAAATCATATAGATTATGCAAGCGATAGTTTCGATGATCTATATGACACAGAGTTTTTAAATTCAATTAAATGTTTTGGCATTCTTCATAAATTGGTTTTGAATTTGGGAGTTTCAGTTATGTTAATAAGGAACATTGACCAAGCATCAGGATTGTGCAATGGTATGAAGCTTCAAATTACTCAACTTGGCAAGAACGTCATTAAGGCGAAGGTGTTGAATGGCACTAGCGTAGGCTAAGACATTTTGATACACAGGATAGACATGAACCCATTTGAATCTAAACTTCCATTCAAGATGACGAGAAGGCAATTTCCAATCATCATTTCATTTGCGGTGGCAATTAACAAGAGCCAAGGACAATCGATGTCAAATGTAGGTCTTTACCTACCAAGTCCAGTTTTTTCACATGGACAACTTTATGTTGCTTTATCTAGGGTCAAGAGTTTCAAAGGTTTGAAAATACTCATTTTGAATGAGTTTAATAAGTGTATTGACAACACAATTAGTGTTCTATAAAGATAAGTTTTCCAAAATGTAATACCCGGATAATTATTTATCTGGAATATTATATTTCGATAAATAATACCTATTTAAAATAGGTGAACATGTGGTTTCAAATAATAAGTAATAATTATCTTATTTTCTAAGGTAATTACTATGGAAATTAGGAAAGATAAAGAGCTAAAATGTATTTTTAGGGCATTAAATGGCCTAAAAATATTATGATAAATCCCAAGAGGTAGTAAAATATTTATAAAAAATTAGAAAGTATGTTGTCTCTAATTTTAGGAATTTTTGGATAATTTCCCTTGAAAAATAATGAGGCAAAATTAAGTATTATTTTGGGATCATAAGTGACCCCATGATTTTTAATATTTTACATGGGATATAAAATACCAATGTAAGTAAAATAGTTGTGAGATAATGATTTATCCTAATTAAGAAAATTATCAAAAATTAGTAAGTGGCTAATCTGGTAATTAATGGGATAATTAAGGTATAAAGTAAATGAATTAAAAATAATTTAAATAATTATTTTTAATTGGAGAAATTCGAAATTATTAAATAAATAAAAAAATAAAAAATAAAAGTAATAAAATATTTTATGCTTAGAAAAATAAATAAAAAATAAAAGAAAAAAAAATAAATGTGAAGGTAATTAGAATAAAATAATAATATAATGCGGTGAGTCGAACATATACGGGCCAGGGAAAAGTTAGAAATAAATTCTACGGGTAAACCAAGTAAAAAAGTCTTTTCAGACTGATCAAATTAAGAACAAGTGAATTTTTACACGAAGAAAGAATTTACCGTGCGTTGTTTCCGCAACCGAAAACCCCGATTTCAAATAAGACGAAAAGTTGATCGGATAGAGTAGAGTCGAGATAGGCAAAGTGAGAACCTATAGAAACAATTGCGTCTTTTTAAACACGAGATTAAGTTAGGCAACAAGCGGACGTTTACGATTCGGTGAATTGTTGTCCGAGAAGTTGGTTCTATCGGAAGCGATTTAAAATAGGACGCGTTTGTCCGAATATCTTCCGACGCACCGGAGAATACCTGGATATGATCAAAAAGAGGATCCAAATAGATAATATGAAAGAGGATGAAAAGATCTTCAAAGTTACACGCCGGATTTTTGAGTTTCTGCGAAATCGCGAAAACGGACACCGTCGGGTAGCTTTATCGGGCCGGAGGCCATAAAGCAAGAGCCATCATGGATGACAACTCATCCATTGACTTTAGGGCTCTTAGATTTCGATCTTGACCATGGATGACCAAGAGTGTTTTGTCCTCAAAAATGCGATCCTACGGTCCATATTCGTCAAGACCGAAGTTCGAATTATTTACCGTTACGCCATCCGTCTCTTCTATAAATACCAAGCTCCTCTTCTTCATTTCTCACACCAAAAATCTGCCTCTTAGAGAGAAGTTAGAGAGAGAAGCTCGGAGAAAGTCGAGCAAAGTCCGGGTAAGTTCTTCGGTCCCTGGTCTTTAGGTTCGGTAGTTCTTTCGGTAGATATAGTAGGAATGCTAGATTTATCTTTAATTTTTCAAGATAGTCTAGATATCATATTTAGGGGTAAATATGATATATATTTCGAAAATATGATGAGGGAAAAGATCTCAAAATTCTAGAGAGATAGAGCGAAAACAATGGCTCTGGCGAAATTCCGCCGATTAGGGGTTCGGGGGCAAAATGGTAATTTGTACCTAAAATGCCTGTTATTATGCTGCTAAAAGTTGTTAAATATTATCCTTATAGGATTTCGAGATAATCGTACATTTGTCGAGCATTTGTTGTGCCGCCGTCACACACCGTTTTTTCCATTGTCGGAAATTTACCGTTTTTTCCGTAAAAGTTCCGTTGTACAAAAAAGGTACGTTCGCGTCTTTGTAACACTAACTCGATGGTTATTGTATGATTATATATGTTTGTTGTGTTCTTTTGTTGTGTAGTAGTGTACGAGGTTATGCTATATACACGGTATGTTACATACGAGGTTATGTCACATACGAGGTTATTAATGTTGTATCATACGAGGTTATGTTACATACGTGGTTATTATCTTGTATACGTGGTTATGTGTTTTTAATCATACATCATTTGTGGACTGTTGTATTGATTGCTTTATCGTGTATATGTAGTCATATTTAAGCATGAGGTTAATCAGTTACACCGAGATCCAAATTGCAATTGGATCTCGGCTCTTATCATAGCGTCGAGTTCGGAAGAACCGAGGGACCGAGAAAGAAGCGACGGCGTCTGAGTCCCGATCAAGACTCTCTTGTTGTTATTCATTTTGAAAACTC
Source organism: Acacia melanoxylon (assembly GCA_019022615.1). Taxonomy (NCBI): domain Eukaryota; kingdom Viridiplantae; phylum Streptophyta; class Magnoliopsida; order Fabales; family Fabaceae; genus Acacia; species Acacia melanoxylon. The sequence goes on along the minus strand of JAFJYJ010000064.1, from coordinate 1,164,328 downwards.
TCGGTCAATGTCTGCTCAGAATCACGGACTTACGGCAATTTGATTAAATATATCAGTTACTCAATCGCTCCGATGCTTTACTCTGATGATATATGATGGGAAAAAAAAATTATACTGCTTTTGAAAATGGGATGTTACAGTTTTGGTATCAGAGCAGTAGTCCTGGCATTGATATGACTATGTTATTACGGACAGTATGGTAGGACAGTTAAGGCTAGTCTATGTGGGTGTGGCCAATCAGTCGCCATAGAGTTGGTGAGGTCCCCATGATAGACACTTATCGGCCATTACATTCGGTTAACGGAGTTATGTTCAAATCGGCCTTTTACACTTTGAGCGTGTTTTGAAAATGAGTGCGAGGTAGCCCTAGGTCGGTGTACCGGTTTGAACCGGTATACCATTACGAACCGGTGTACCACCTCTCTCGGTGCATCATTCTAACCCGAATCGGTAAATCCATCGTCCATATTCATATTTGATATCGAGACCACGATAATTCCGATAACTCGATATCGCCCTCGATAATTTTGATAATCGTCAGTTTATACTGGACGACAATTCTATCTTAACCCAGAGCTTATATGTGGAGCTAGGCCACGCCAGATGAAACTCCGAGACCAACAAGGATAGGTACATGCAGTATTTGACTCATGTAGAGGAACTCCCAATACGAAATTCCGTACCCGTTTTACGAGTAGACCGAATCAACGAAATCCCGAACGAAGGGAAATAGTATAAGTGTCCGTTCGTTTGTAGTGTTAGTGTGATAAAATCTGCGATAGACTAATCATTGTCTTTTAAATCTAACGTTTTCCATAATGAAGGCAAAAGAACGAGACATGGTCCAAGGTACTATCTCTCTTATAAAGGAATCTTCTCTAGGCAATATATGACGTAGGTATTAGCCATATGATTATGCAAAATGTGAAATGTGTTTTTAAATGGATGAGAAATCCTTTGTTTTTAAATGGACGAAAGTCCCGTGTTTTTAAATGGATGAGAAGTCCTGTGCTTTTAAATGGATGAGAAATCCTTTGTTTTCAAACGGACGAGAAGTCATGCGTTTTTTTTTTTTTTTTTTTGGATGGGAAATCCTTTGTTTTCAAATGGACGAGAAGTCTGTGTTTTTTAAAATGAGTGAGAAATTCTGTGTTTTATTAGACGCGAAGTCCTAAGTTTTAAAACTATACCCGAGTACGGGGTAACGAAATAGTGAAGATACATGTTTAGTAAGGAATCCCTAGAAATGCGTGTCTATAAATTTCCGTGTGATAAGTAGTTATCTTACTTGCCGCGAAAATTTTAGTTTCCGATGCTTATCTCTTAGTTACTACAACCGGACCGCGATCGTGTCATTGAGTAGGAGGTATCTTGTGTTGTCATGGTGTATGGGCGCCATGGAAACATGTAAGGTATCTTGTGTTACCATGGTGTATGGGCGCCATGGAGACATTTTGATATCCGGTAGTGGCCAAGGTATATGGGTGCCACGTAAAATACTATATATCAAAGTACGAAATGTCAAGATCTTGACGGTCAAACCTGAGCGAATTCTCGAACATCAAGCAAAGCGGCCAACATATAGAGAAAAAAATTCCGGAGCGATTAGTCCGGTTAGTCCGTACAAAGTCTAAATTGGTATAGAGCAAATTTCGAGGCGAAATTTTGTTTAACGGGGAGAAATGTAATACCCGGATAATTATTTATCCGGAATATTATATTTCGATAAATAATACCTATTTAAAATAGGTGAACATGTGGTTTCAAATAATAAGTAATAATTATCTTATTTTCTAAGGTAATTACTATGGAAATTAGGAAAGATAAAGAGCTAAAATATATTTTTAGGGCATTAAATGGCCTAAAAATATTATGATAAATCCCAAGAGGTAGTAAAATATTTATAAAAAATTAGAAAGTATGTTGTCTCTAATTTTAGGAATTTTTGGGATAATTTCCTTGAAAAATAATGAGGCAAAATTAAGTATTATTTTGGGATCATAAGTGACCCCATGATTTTTAATATTTTACATGGGATATAAAATACCAATGTAAGTAAAATAGTTGTGAGATAATGATTTATCCTAATTAAGAAAATTATCAAAAATTAGTAAGTGGCTAATCTGGTAATTAATGGGATAATTAAGGTATAAAGTAAATGAATTAAAAAATAATTTAAATAATTATTTTTAATTGGAGAAATTCGAAATTATTAAATAAATAAAAAAATAAAAAATAAAAGTAATAAAATATTTTATGCTTAGAAAAATAAATAAAAAATAAAAGAAAAATAAATAAATGTGAAGGTAATTAGAATAAAATAATAATATAATGCGGTGAGTCGAATAGGCGGGCCAGGGAAAAGTTAGAAATAAATTCTACGGTAAAACCGAAGTAAAAGTCTTTTCAGATGATCAAATTAAGAACAAGTAAATTTTTACACGAAGAAAGAATTTACCGGGCGTTGTTTCATGAAAAAAACCACGATTTCAAATAAGACGAAAAGTTGATCAGATAGAGTAGAGTCGAGATAGGCAAAGTGAGAACCTATAGAAACAATTGCGTCTTTTTAAACACGAGATTAAGTTAGGCAACAACCGGGACGTTTTACGATTCGGTGAATTGTTGTCCGAAAGTTGGTTCTATCGGAAGGCGATTTAAAGTAAGGACGCGTTTGTCCGAATATCTTCCGACGCACCGGAGAATACCTGGATATGATCAAAAAGAGGATCCAAATAGATAATATGAAAGAGGATGAAAAGATCTTCAAAGTTACACGCCGGATTTTTGAGTTTTAACGAAATCGCGCGAAACGGACCGTCGGGTAGCTTTATCGGGCGGAGGCCATAAAGCAAGAGCCATCATGGATGACAACTCATCCATTGACTTTAGGGCTCTTAGATTTCGATCTTGACCATGGATGGCCAAGAGTGTTTTGTCCTCAAAAATGCGATCCTACGGTCCATATTCGTCAAGACCGAAGTTCGAATTATTTACCGGATTCGCCATCCGTCTCTTCTATAAATACCAAGCTCCTCTTCTTCATTTCTCACACCAAAAATCTGCCTCTTAGAGAGAAGTTAGAGAGAGAAGCTGGAGAAAGTCCGAGCAAAGTCTCGGGTAAGTTCTTCGGTCCCTGGTCTTTAGGTTCGGTAGTTCTTTCGGTAGATATAGTAGGAATGCTAGATTTATCTTTAATTTTTCAAGATAGTCTAGATATCATATTTAGGGGTAAATATGATATATATTTCGAAAATATGATGAGGGAAAAGATCTGTCAAAATTCTAGAGAGATAGAGCGAAAACAAAAAGCTCTGCGAAATTCCGCCGATTAGGGGTTCGGGGGCAAAATGGTAATTTGTACCTAAAATGCCTTATGCTGCTAAAAGTTGTTAAATATTATCCTTATAGGATTTACGAGATAATCGTACATTTGTCGAGCCGCATTTTGTTGTGCCGCCGTCACACCGCATTTTTTTTCCCCGCCGTCGGAAATTTACCGTTTTTCCGTAAAAGTTCCGTTGTACCGCCAAAAAAGGTACGTTCGCGTACTGTAACACTAACTCTGATGGTTATTGTATGATTATATATGTTTGTTGTGTTCTGTTTGTTGTGTAGTAGTGTACGAGGTTATGCTATATACACGGTATGTTACATACGAGGTTATGTCACATACGAGGTTATTAATGTTGTATCATACGAGGTTATGTTACATACGTGGTTATTATCTTGTATACGTGGTTATGTGTTTTTAATCATACATCTGTTGTGGACTGTTGTATTGATTCTTTGCTATGCGTGTATATGTAGTCATATTTAAGCATGAGGTTAACCGTTACACGAGATCCAAATTGCAATTGGATCTCGCTCTTATCATAGCGTCGGTTCGGAAGAACCGAGGACCGAGGAGAAGGGCGAGCGAGCCGTACGAGTCCCGACCAAGACTCTCTTCTGTTGTTATTCATTTTGAAAACTCTCGGTCAATGTACCGCTAAATCAGCCGGACTTACGGCAATTTGATTAAATATATCGATTTACTCAATCGCTCCGATGCTTTACTCGATGATATATGATGGGAAAAAAAAATTATCTTGCTTTTGAAAATGGGATGTTACACAAAACATTGTATCGAATTCATAATTGTAAGGGGAAACTTTGTTTTACTTTGTTATTGTTGTGGTTTGAATTTTATATTTAAATGAATTCAATATTTTATTAGTTTCATTTGTGTATTTCTTTAGTGTTGAATTTTACCTATTACTTAATAAAATAGTTTAGTTATTACATTTGCGTATTTGTTATTCATATTTAAAACAGAATAAAACTCAATTCTCTGTGCAACGCACGGGTCCGAAGTCTTGTTAAACAAATACCACATAACATTCAGTATCAAGGCACACAGCCAAATCCGGAACTAGCAGTCCTAATAGCACACAGCACAGACTGCAGTGGTCCTAATAGCACACAACACAAATCACCGGGCACAGCACACAACAAAGCCCTTAATGCACACAACATGTTCCGGTTCCATAGCGCTTGGAAATAAATGATAACTAAATGTATGTAACATAACATGGTAAAACATACATACACAAGTCACACAGAATATGAGTATTAAGGTTATTACCTGACAGTCGACTACCGATAAAAAATAACCTTCCCGGTGCAAAATATCACAATTATCCCTAAAATAACAAAATATAAATATAATTAATTCCACCTCAATAAATATTTTCTTTGGTAAATTAAAATAATCCCAATTAATGTGTCTATATTCACTAAATTCCTTTTCTTGTTAAGGAATTCAATTTAGGCCCAAGTATCCTTAATTTTCGTCCTAAATCTGAAATTTTTCTGAAATAGAAGCTCAATTTCAAAAATTCATAATTAAATCTAGAAAACTCCTTTTGGGTTGATTCCAAAGCCCAAATTACCCTTAATATGTCTATTTTCAACCACAAATACTCATTTGGGTCAAACCAAGTCGAAAATCCATCCATAGCCCAAAATACCCCTGCTGTCCGAAATTACTTTCCAGTTTTCAGGGGCAATTTTGAAACATTTTTTTCTCTTAGCAAAAAATTCAGAAAAATACAAATTATATACCTAATTAATCCTTGCGATGTCTACTTTCACCATGTAAAATTTCATAATTTTATAAATTCATTTACTAGGGAAAATATCATGAAGAATGTGACTGATTTCACAAAAAATTTCACACTTCCATTTATGCTTCCAAAATTATGATCCAAGTTCAACCTCATACAAAATCTCATTCTAAACACTTTAAAGCCATAAAAAACACCAAAATCCATTCCCAAAACACTAGTATACCCAGCTGGACGAAAATCATTGTCTAACCAACAAAATGTCAAATTTCCATTCTAACACCGTAATCTAGTTTATACTCATTTCTAATTTGTTGTTTGAACCCTTAATCATACTCTAACCCCAATTAAAAATTTGGGCAGCAACTCCCCATACATTTAGGGTTTCTGAAATTTCAAAAATACCAAAGAGCACCACCCCAAATCAATTCACCAACTCAAATCCACTATAAGGAAGTTCAAGAATCACTAACCTTAGCTTGACCTTTGATGTTGTTGCAATTTCTTCTTCCTTGTTTACCAAAATTTTTGACCTCCCCTTCATGAACACCATAAGACAAGAAGAGTTGCAAAAAGAAGCTTAGAAGAGATGAAAGAGATTACATGAGATTTACCTATTGGATTCTTGAGTTTTCCCTTCTCTTTTTCTCCTAGAAATATTCAACTCTTCATCTTTTCTCTATTCCTGCGTGCTGCCCGACTCCAATATGAGAAGATGAGTTGATTTAATGTCAATTAATGGGTCCAATTCAGCTGATTTAATGAAGGAAAAGATTGACCTCCAACTAGCCCATTATTTACCAAGTTGCCATCAAGTTACAATCCAACCATTTAGTTGAATGTGTTTGATCATTTTTCCTTCTTCTTTCTTTTATTTTGGACGAAATTGGGGCCTCTCATATGGGCTAAAAAAATTATTTTAACTCTTAGCTTATTTATCTCAAGTTCTTGGATAATTACTTGTCACTTTCTTGGGAATATTTAGAATTTTATGCTCTTTTCTCTATTTCTTCCATTATGCATTTTGCCCAAGGGTAAAAAGGGAAAATATAAGACGTTTTGACTTCCATTGTCATCTCTTTCTTGAGGTTGTCCCTAATCATAATTATTTAATTACACACAAACAAATAATTTCACAACCTTATCCTATTTCGATTATTTCATGCAAGTAAATATTTATCATACATGACTTCATAAAAATTCATATGCGCAAATGAATTCACATTGAGGCACATGAAAAATGAGGATGTTACACACTATCGCTCAACTAATTCAGAGATGGTTGCTTCGTAGATTGAACATGCTTCAGTGTGCATTACTAATGTTTGATTTGCTTCGTTCCCTTCATTATTTTCTTTTGAGAAGGCAGGTTTGTTAGGGACTTTCAAACTTCTTTCACTTCTCAACATTGAAGAAATTTCCAACATAGACGGCCTCTCGTTTGCACTTTCCACCACACATAAACAGAGCAATATGCATGCACCGTAACAATTTACATGGTGAACATGTGTCGTCCAGGCAAGAATCCATAAACTCCATGCCTTTACCTCCTTTCCATAATTCATACGCCTAACAACTTTAACATTTACGTATTATTTGACATAAACATAAAGATAAACCAGCAATATTATTAAGACTTGAAAACATTAGTAGGAGACTAGGAGAGTCATATAACAAAGAATAAATAAATCAAATGACTAATATAATGTTTGGTCCATATAGTTTACCCTTATTTTGGTTTTGATCCCCTTATTTAGTTTCAAATCATAGGTTTTGGTCCTTTGAGAGGAAAAGTAGTCCATGTTTTTATTAAAATATAGAAACTAATGTTTTAGATGGAAAGAAACTTGAGAGATATTTGAAACTATAGGGTTAAAAACGAAAAATGAGAGCAAACTAGAAAGATTAAACATTATATTAGCTCTTAATCAAATTAATTATAAGAAAACATATTAGCACTTCTCTTCTCTGACATAATTTTGGTTGTTTCCACATTTGATAAGTCACTTAACTTTAATGGAATAGATCATATTACTTACATATTCTGAAAGGTGTAAATTTTCATGTTCACCATAGAATCTTCTTGTCTTCATGCCACTTATGATCTGTAGAAGTAGAACTCCAAAACTATACACGTCAGACTTAGTAGAGTATGTGCCATTTTTAACATATTCAGGAGGAATAAAACCACTGCATCAAAAAATAAAGCAATAAGGATGATGGATTTGGAATAATTAAGAATGGAAAGCATAGGCCAGGTTTAAGGAGCCAAACACTTACTAAATTCCAACTATCTTGCTTGTGTTTGCTTCATGTTCATCTTTTGCAAATATTCTTGCCATACCAAAATCTGATATTTTTGGCTTCAATTCATCATTTAACAAAATATTGCTAGCTTTGATATCTCTGTGAATTATTGTTAATCTTGAGTATTCTTGTAAGTAAACAAGCCCTTGAACAATTCCTTCAATGATGGCAACTCACTTTCTCCAATCAAGCAAATATCGCCGTATAGGATCTATATCAAAAATACACAAAACGCTATCAGTTATGTCCTAACAACTATAGTCAAAGAAAGCTTATTTCATAAGTTATAATTTAAATATAGATCAAGTTTAATTTAAATTGATACACAGAGTTGTACCATATTGCATATATGACCTTCGTTCATTAATATAAAACCAAATTGACTAATCTAGGAAGCTTAAATAAGCTAAATAAATAATTTCAAGTATTTATATTTTTTGTTTTCTTCCCAACTAATTTGTCTGATATGATGTATAATCTAATACACATAAGTATTTCAAAGAGATCATGTAATATATTCATTGTTTAGCTTTATTAATCTCTTCAAATTAGTCAACTGAATCTTATATTAAAGGGCAGCAATCGTATTTACTTAATTATAGTAGATTTAGAGCTAGACAAAGAATAACTAACCAAACAGGTAGAAGTCAAGACTTTTGTTTGGCATGTACTCGTAAACCAGCATCTGTTCATATCTATCAATGCAGAACCCCAAGAGCAGAACTAGATTCACATGTTGCAGTCTTGCGGTAAGTGTTACCTCATTTTTGAATTCCTCAAATCCTTGCGTGGAAGCTTTTGATAACTTTTTCACTGCTATTTCCTGACCATCTGCTAATACACCCTAAAGAAAATATATAGTACGTGGGAGTAAAAATTGAACTTTTAACCCCATGGCAATAATATAATTATTCAATGGCCATCGAAAGGAGCTTCTGGTTTCAAAATTTTAAGTTTTGTTTGAAACAAAATTTACCATGTAAACTGGACCATAACCACCCTGACCAAGCTTATTTTCAATGGAAAATCCATTTGTGGCCACCTCAATGTCTGAAAAGCTGAATACTTGCAAATCAGGAGCATTGCCATGAAAATTTTCTGCGCGTCTTTTGTTTGCTTTAAACCAAGATTCTCTAGAAGCTTTAACCATGTTGGCTACAGACACAGCAGTATCAGTTCAATAAAATGTTCAAAAGAGAATGAAAAATCTGAAAATTAAAGATTAACTGTTGATTTGAATTTTCTATTCCTTAAGAAGAACATCAAGGCTCCTAATAGGAGAATAGATACTGCAATTGCAGCCAAAATAATCACTAATAATCTTCTTCCACTGTATCCAGTTTCTTCAAATTCTTTAGCTGAGAAAATATCCGTTATGTAAATTATAAGGCTGGACGTCATTGTAGTAATCTATGAAACTGCTAGTGATTATACTCTAGAACAGTTTGCCTCTAGAAAGTGCAGAAAACAGCAAAGGGACCCACACTCGAATAAAGGGTCAAACTGTATATGTCTTTTCAAGTCATAAACCAATCTTAATTCTTTCAATTTTAGAACACTAAGGGCCGTTTGGTACATAGAAGATTTGAAGAGGGAAAGGAAGGGAAGAGAAGATTTTAAGGAATGAGGAAAGATGAGTTATTTGGTAGGAAGAAAATGAAGGGGTAATAGTTGGTAAAGAATAAGGAAATACCTATTTTACCCTTAAAAGTAATTAGTTTTGAAAAGGGAAAAAATATCGAATTTGATACAAATTTGTTTACATTAAATTCAAATATATGGATCAAATTCTAACTTTATGATGAAGCATTTATTTCACACAAAAAAACAAATTTATGGGTTAAATTCGAATTTTATGGTGAAGCATTTATTTCGTAAAAAAAAAAAAATCGAATTTGTCTAAATATTGTCTTATCAAATTCGAATTTAATCATATTTTCTTGTCTTATAGAAAATAAATATTTTATAAGGAGTAAATATATCCGAAAGCGTCACTGTTCATAGAGGGAACTGGGGTTCCCACCAATTTTGATAGGATCTTATCTTCCCACCTTTAAAAGGAGATTGGTGTATTCACTAAAAGTGTAAAAAAGGAAATATTATTAATAACAAAAAATAAAAGAACAGAAAAAAGGAAATATTATCACGGGGAAGTCTCTGTTATCTAAAGTATGCCATTTTCTTACCTGCTGCCGTGGAAAGCTCCCAATTGTTGCCATCATAGGAAATAGCCCACACAACATAACCAAGTAGCTTCTTTTCCCTTGCATAGGACACCTTCATTTTGAGAACCTCAACACCATCAAAACCAATCCAATTTAATCCAACTGAGAAGTAATTCACTACATAAGTAGAATTATACAGTACTGAAGCCCCATATCTTTGAATGTAAGCTTTAATGTCCTTATAACTCATATCCCCATCATCTGTAATTGCCGGTGGACATTGTCCTTAGGGTTCTTCAGTATATTTCGCTGGGTAATTACTATGGAAATTGGGAGAGATAAAGAGCTAAAATGTATTTTTAGGGCGCTTAAATGGCCTAATTGCATGCAGTGGCTAATCTGGTAATTAATGGGATAATTAGGGTATAAAGTAAATGAATTAAAAATAATTTAAATAATTATTTTTAATTGGAGAAATTCGAAATTATTAAATAAATAAATAAATAAAAAATAAAATATTAATAAAATATTTTATGCTTAGAAAAATAAATAAAAAATAAAAAAAAAAATAAATGTGAAGGCATTTTTAATAAAATAATAATATAATGCGGTGAGTCGGCTTGTCCTTAATTTTTACACGAAGAAAGAATTTACCAGGCGTTGTTTATCCGCAACCGAAACCCTAATTTCAAATAAGACGAAAAGTTGATCGGATAGAGTAGAGTCGAGATAGGCAAAGTGAGAACCTATAGAAACAATTGTGTCTTTTTAAACACGAGATTAAGTTAGGCAACAACTGGACGTTTACGATTCGTGGTTCTTCAGAGTCCAGGCATATCCATAAAAAGGCAAAGACAAAACCAAATATTATCCTTATAGGATATCTCGACTGGTTAGCAGAAACTCTTACATACGTGGTTATGTATTTTTAATCATACATCTGTTATGGACTGTTGTATTGATTCTTTGCTGTGTATATATGTAGTCGTATTTAAGCATGAGGTTAAATTCTACCGAGATCCAAATTGTAATTGGATCTCGGTTCTATCATAAGCGTCGGTTCGGGAGAACCGAGAACCGAGGAGAAAGCGAGGGCCGTACGAGTCCCGATCAAGACTTTCTACCAATCCATTCCCTAATAAATGTATCCAGAGTCAGTGTTCACATCATTCTTGAAGAAGATCATACAAAACAGCATGAGCAGCAGTAAAATTTGCCAACGTAGGCCTGAAGTAATCATAAGCCATGACATGTACCCAGTTCAAGTTGCTTCTGATTGATTCAACTGGGTAGGATCCAAAATCCGAACCTGGTCTGAAACGAACAGCAGCAGTTAAGATCAATTGTGGGTTACTAGTGTTTTGAGCCTCAGAATTTGCAGCTTCTCGCCACTCTTTAAAAAGCATTCCCATATTGTTCATGTCAGAGCTTGTGTTAGCCGAAACCCAGGATAGGTCAAGCCCTTGAAACCCGTAAGACCTAGCGATTCTTATAGAAGACTGAATGAAAGATTTCCGAGAAGAAACATTGCTTACCATCGACGACAAAACAGAGTAATTGGCGAGGCCACCTCCAATAGCTCGAAGCTTAATGACGGAAGGGTTCTTTCGTCTTACTGTGGTCGTGAAATTAGAGAAGGATTGCTCGTCGTCTGAAGCAATAGAAAGCTCGAAAGACGAAGAGTTGACATTGGCGAAGGCGCAAATGAGGTGGGTGAAAAGATTAGAGTTTATATCGGAAACTGGAAATCCACTACCAGAGAACCAGTAAGCAGATTGAACCCAAGAAGATTGTGATTGTAGTGGTGGAAATTGTGAGAGAAGAAGAACATGAAAGATCAGAAGAGACGTGGCTGTGATTCTGGAGACCATGAGGGAAGTTTTGGACTTGGCTCAAGAGTTGTTTGTAAATGATGGCTTCTTTGAATTGGAAATGGGAATTGCGCAGACGATATAGAAATGAACACAAGTGACAAGACCACGGCGCCAAACGATTAAAAAATTGAGACCGTTTTGCGCATCTGTTGAAACCACCACTGGACTACCAATGGAATAATGCCATGTGGATAACTGCCACATGGGAGGACCCTATGATCATTGAGAAGGAAAAATCAAAATAGCTGTGGCCCCATTTCTCCCTTGATGTAGCTTTTTTTTTTCGCTCAAAGCCTTGATGTAGCATTGACTATGACTTATAATAAATAATTTGACTTTATAAGTTTTATGAATTTTATAATACTATAAATTAATTAGTATTTATGGTGACAATTGATAAATAACACGGATAGTCAAAATATATTATTCTACAAGTTATTCCCTTTACAATTCAAATGTCGAAAATAATTAAGGATAGTGGTGGATTAATCCAATATATATATATAATTGGGGAGAAATGCCTGACGAAAATATGGAAATTATAAAATGGTTAATTATTCTAAATTTAAGGTTTAATGTCATTAATCACTACCCACCTTTGGGAGATTCCAAAACAAAAACAAATGATCTATTGCTTTCTTGCATTGCATAGGCCTTACAATATTGATTCTTAGCGAGGCTCTTACCGCCAACCAAACTTATCTATGGCATACATCCATTGGTTATGCCTAGTCTTAATTCATTTTTATGTGAATTAAACAATAGTCCAGGTATTGATCCCAATGTAAAGTGCACCTCCCTTGATCCTGTTCCTGTTGAATATTTTGTCCAAGGAGAACTTATCTAGAATGCATGCCTGAAGTAGACATCCCTGACAACTGGACTGAACTCACACGACTCACTCTCAGACCTCCATCTTTATGCAATGAATTTCTAGGTTTGATTGAACCTGATAATTTACTAGTCTACCAAGTTATCATGAACTTTGAGTCTGTACCTATCTTTCCCTTATGAGCTAGACACACTGTATCAAGAACATTACCTCTTAATTGCACTGAAAAATCACCTGAGCAGACTAAATCAAAGGCCTTAGATCATGCTGAAAGTATGGCAGGGAATACCAAAGCAAGTGCACCAAGAAAGAAAATAACCATGATTCCTTATAATATATAACCACGGGTCGTAGGCCACCTCAGTCTTGTCTCGATGGTGGGAGAATTTATGGATAAGCATTGACTAAGGAATGATTTCATTAACCACTTTTTGTTTCTCAAAATGTTGTATGATCATTGGGCCACTAAAATTATATATTAGATAACTGCCAATCTTTGATATATCAATCTTTAATAAATTTTGGCCCAAAAAAAAATATTTAATAAATATGAAGTGATTAGTTCACTTTAGCGATTGATAACTTCAGTTATATGCAACAACAACAACTAATTAATTAGGTAGAAATAACTATTCTATTAAAATTAAGCTTCTAAGTTTTTAAGTATTTGTACATTGATAATGATCTACTTCACTTTAGATATTAATATCATGAATAATACAAATTTCAACCGTCTGAAAATTTCGGTGCTTGGGAGTGGATGATTATCACATGCAACCTTCTTAATCCATGATGAAACAATCTACGTACTTGTGAAACATCAAATAAACAGTTCCAAAAATGAGATACATGCCAAGAAGAAACAATGTGAGAAAGGATAAAAGCGTCAAACGATTGAATGATGAATTCCGATTCTGAGCTAATTAAGATGTTTTCTGTGATTTTTCTAAGTTTTCTCTGTTGTATATACTTTATGTCATCTAAGACTACTGTTCTGTTCGGTCAAGTACCCCGAGTATATTATTATGAGAAGCTCATAATTATCATCAAATGATCTTACAATAATATGTTTAATTATCATCAAATGATCTTTTTTAAGTTTTTCTTGTCAATATTATGTACTAATAAAATGATATTTCACAATTTTTATTCTTCTTTTTAAATTTAATCTTGTAAACTAATATTTTATAAAGTGTTACTTCTAATGTAATATTAAAGATATATTTTTTTTTTTAAAAAAAAAATACTCCATCCATCCTTTTTTATAAGAGACATTTAAAAAGGTTCTTTTAGTCCTATAATCCTATTTATATTAGACTCCAAACTCTTTATCTGAAAATAAGTATTAGCATTTTCCTATTTTTCCCTCATGAATTATTATAAACCGCCAAGGATAATAAGAAATATAATCTTTTAAACATATTTAGAGCATCTAACATATTTAACAGATTTTAACACTCACAAACAATGAAGGGTAGGAGTGGCCCCTATTAAAGAAAAAATAGTAGAAAACTGTTTGTGTGGTTTGGACATATGCAAAGAAGGCCTTTAGGTGCACTAGTGAAGAGGGGTAAATCAAGTTGTTCGGAACCAGTTAAAAGGGTAAAGGAAGACCGACGAGAATGCTCAATGAGATTATTGAATGATGTAACACCCCAAATTCCGTAGCATAAATCGTGCTGGTGACACGTGGTTTTATAAAAATTCATCAGAGTTTTGAGGTGCTACAACTTAGCGTTTTTTAAAACGGAGAGCATGTACTAAAAATTTGAACAATTGAGTAATCGATATAAAAATACTCGGACATATGCTTTGATGCCCGACGTATACGATATATTATAAATTTCCGAAGGATTGTTCATGTGATACGAATACAAAACTTTATAATTACAATTCTTACATGTAACTATACCCTCTTCAACCAAGCCTTGAGTAGACTTGGGGCATAGAACCTAACTCGTTAAATCATCTCATTTGGCCAGTACAGGTAGGTCTAGTGGAAGTCTCACCGTGCTAGGGTGATTGATGATTGATCGAACCACATAGACGACCCTTCTAGTTTAAGCACCAAATGATGTGAAATAACTTTATTAGATTCATGCCATAAGGTAGGTTCTATTGACTTTCTTCCCGCATTTCCTTTGACCGGTGCCTCCTCACGGCTCCATTTACTGGTGTTTATCTACGGCTCCATCCCTTGGTACCTTCTCTGATCCTGGTTCTTTTACCTGAACCTCTAGTCAAGTCTAAGATTCAAAACAAATTGAATCTTAGGTAACGCTTAACCTCATATGAAAAGTATAACAAAGATATATGTATGACGAGATATTCATTACATTTTAGCATTAACCAATACATAGCACACAAAGAGATGTAAGGTTACAACAATATATAAGCACACAACGAGATGTAATGTCAACACAACAAACGATCATAGCACACAAAGACATGTAAAGTTATCTATACAAATCCATGTATAGTTGTATAGTCTGCGCCACCACCTGTGCCACGATGTACACTCGTGTCCTCAACGCTAGGAAAACAATCTCACGGCATTATCAAGACTATAACCCGTATCAAAATTCAAATGTATATAAACGGTGATTCAAGACAGTCTTAACCACGGTGCATGACCCAAGACCAAGTCTTGTCCATGACTCTATGAAATCATTTCATCTCATACATGCATACAAGTCATATCGAGTTAAAGTTATCGTATGCGAACGTACCTTCCTTCCGTGTGAATAGTAATTTACTATTCATGTATACGTACTATTCATAAATACGGCACTATGAATAGTAATATGCCCGTCCTTCAAATCGACTCACGAATCCTCGGATATCCTAACATATTACCATATTGCTTAGAATAATATCCAAAAGGTTAATTTACCTTTCTACGCTTGGTGGATTTGTTATTACCATTTTGCCATTACATTTTATTTAATAAAAACGCTACTTTCAGCATTATGGCCAGATTTACTTCTAACTTTGAAAATTCATAAGTAATTCTAGAAAACTCGAAACGAGGATCCGTAAAATTCCTCAGAATCCTTAGGATGTCTACTTTTGTGGAAAAATACTGGTTGTTACCCAGATTTAGTGATTCATTCCCAGTTTTCACGTGTTCATCCTTTGCCCAGAACATTTTCAGAAAACGTAGCCCAACTTTGGACATTTTTATCTCCTAGCACAGAACTTGAAATAATACATTCTATGTATATTTGAAAAGCCCTATATGTCTAATTTGAACATGAAGTTTCTCAGAATTTAAGAACATCATCTTCAATATAAAATACTGACGTTTTTACCCCGACTTCAAAAATTGCTTACCGATAAAATTTCGCGAGCTTCGCTACTTTATGATTAGCTTCCAAAAATTCTGCTATATAATCTTTTCCATCATTTTTTCGAAATAAAACCATTTCTAACCATAAAAACATGATAACAAAACTATATTGGAAAATTAAAGATCAAAACACTACTTATCTATGAATTTAAAACTAGAACTCAAGAACTAGAGAACTTACCCTTTAAGAACCTTGCTACTACTTCTTCCTTGCTCCAAGAACTTCACTCTACTCACTCTCTAATCTTAAAATCAGATGCTTTGAGCTGATTTTGGTGTGAAGAATATGAAGAGAAGAGCCTTCTATTTATAGTAAAAATTCAAGACTATTTCAACTACATTTCTTCCTTAACCAAACACTCAAACCAAACCCTCAAACCAAACACTCAAACCAAACACTCTTACACCAAACACTCACACCAAACACTCTTACACCAAACATTCATACCAACTTATACATATATACCAATATCCAACTACCATTTAATATTTATTTACAAATATTAAATAAGTATTGGAAAATAAAATCCTTAATTCCATATAAGAATTTTCTTCCATAATTAACTCTCTAGGTCATAAAATATTGGTTTTAAAATTTCTAGACCAAAAAGTATCCTCTAACTATTTTTCCTTGAATTATTGGGAAAATAGGCCTCAAAATCCAGAAAATAGCTTTAAAACTATTTAGGCCAAATTTTCATAATAAATTCCCATAAAATATTTCTTATTTCCAAATCCAAAGATTTGGGATATTACATTCCTCCTTTTGGTTATAAATTAATTACCTTTTTATGTGCTATTTATATCATATTAAATAGCTCCAAAATAATGTCTCATAATTAACCATTCGTTAATTAATTCCAAAGTGGAATTTGGATGAAAATATAATCAATAGATTATAATTTCTTGAGACAAATATTCACCTTTGTATTTAATATGTATTATTTATCAAAATATATTATTTATGATAAATAGGAATTTTAGGGTATTACAAATGAGATCTTGTAGTTAAAAGTTTATACTAAGATTTAGTTTTTTATAGACCTTAATGGCATCGTTTTATCCATATGTAGTTGTCTCCACCTAGTGAGATTAAGGCTCTTTTATTATTGTTGTTGATGTATGAATTGTATCAAAAAAAAGTGCACATATATACAAAATTTTAATAAGAATAAAACTTAGATTAAGTTACTTACCTTTGTTACGTCAGGTTCTCTAATCACATTATTTATTTTATTTTTCAATCTCTAAGTGTTAAAATGAGTATATTCATTTATAAATTAACTTGTGAATACCTACAAATTTTTGTCTCAACTCATATGATTTGAAAATTTTCATATGAACACTTGTCCGATAAAATGCATGTGTGCACTTTTAAATTTACCTATGAAATAGGGACACTTGTGTAATACCTGAAAATTCCTATTTAATATAAGTATTATATTTTGGTGAATAATTAGTATAAAATGAAGGTAAATATGTGTCTCAAATTATTATAATTTGTTGATTATAATTTTAGGCAAATTTCATATTGAAATGAATTAACACATGATTAATTATGAGACTAAGAATAAAGATCATAAAATCTGATATAATTAACACATAAAATAATGATTATTTTATAATCAAAAGAGGTAGGAAGTGTTATGAAAACACTTAATTTAGTTAAAGGAAGTTAGCAAAAGCAATTGTGTAATTAAGTTGCACTAATTAAAGATCAATTGCATAATTACTTAAATTAATCAAGGACAAATAAAAGGTATCAATAAAAGGGCAATTAAGAACATGATTAAGGAGATAATTAGGCTTAATCAAATCAGCCCCAAAAGTCAACAATTGCAACTAAGATCAATGGCTAAGATTGTTCAAATCCAATGGTCCTAATTAATCACCAAATTAAGCTAAATCCTCATGAAATTAAATGAGCTAATAAGAAGCTTGAATCATTAGATGATAGACACATAGAAAACACATTTCAAGAGTCAAGAAGAAAGGAGGGCCGGCTAGCTCTAATGGAAGAAGGAGATATCATTTATCATAATTAAGTTAGAGCTTTGAAAAGTCAAAATTATCAACTAGCTAATGAAGAGGCTTAAAACATGGGATATTTTGAAAATTAAAAACACATTAAATGGCTGTAAGAGGAGAGGCATGTCGGCATCAAATGGAAGGCAAGGATGAAGTTTCATAAAGCTATTTTTAATCCAAAGGTTAGGGTCAAAATCTGATTTCAAATAATTACCATAGTTGCCATAGAGTTTTTCCATAAATAGCCATTCATTCTTCACCTTTCTTCACACCATAAACACCTCTGATCCTTTGATTATGAGAGTGAGAGTGAGAGTTCTTTTGGAGCTAGAGAGAAGAAACAAGGTTCTTCAAGGGTAAGTCTCTAGTTCTTGAGCTTTAGTCTTTAGTCTTTTTAATTTTTAGAAAAATGTTAGTATAATCTAGAAAATAGTGAAATAAATTTCTTTACTTGTTTTTAGGCCTCCTTGCATTGAAAAATGCATAATTAGGTAAAAACATGTTGGGAAATAATTTTTGGAAGTAATGGAACAAGATAGTGAAAGATAGGGAATTTTCGGGTTTGCTGGGCTCTTGGAATCAGCCAAAAAGAGGGCATTATTTCATGTATCAAATGAAGTCATAAAATCATGAAATTTTACAGGGGTAAAGTAGACATGTAGAGCTTTCCATTGATATAAAATGTGTAGCAATTTGAGTTCTGTACAAGGAGATAACAATTCTTGAAGTTGGGTCACATTTTCTGGAAGAAAATCTGTACAGTGATTGGAAAATATTAAACTGGTATTGATTCACATATTTCAAGTGAATTTTCCTCAAAAATAGACAAGTCAAGGATTGTTTGGAATTTTACGGAATCATTTTGATTTTGTAGAATTAATTATGATTTTTCAAAGTTACCGAAAAATGTGTTGAAATAGGAAGGAAATGTATAATTGGAATAACAAATCCACCAGGGGTAAAAAGGTCAATAGTGTCTAAGATATCTCTTAGGATATTGTTTATAAAGGAAATAATGTGGTGATACATATCCGGAAAATTAGGAATCATCTTAACAAAAACATACCACTAGCTATACAGACTAAGGTACGGACGCGTACTGTAACTTTAACTCTGATGTGTCTTGTATGTTTATATGTGATAGATGATTCATAGAGTCATGGACAAGACTAGGTCTTGGGTCATGTATCGTGGCTAAGACTCGGTCTTAGGTCACCTGTTTATATACATTCAGTTTGTGCGGGTTATAGTCATGATAATGCCGTATGGTTGTTTTCCTAGCGCTAAGGACACGTGGATTCGTGGCACATGGTGAGTGTGAAAATGTTGCGAACATTACATTTGATGTGTGCTATGTATTGTTGTGTTGTTAACATTACATTTGTTGTATATGTATTGTTGTAACCTTACATCTGCTGTGTGCTATGTATGGTTAATGCTAAAATGTAATGAATATCTGTCATACATATATTGTTTATACTTGAGCATCGAGGTTAACTGTTACCTGAGATTCAATGGATATTGAATCTCAGAATTTACCATAGCTTCAGGATCTGGAGGATCAGGAGCCGGTGAAAAGGGTAAGCAGCACGTGTGAAGATTCAGCCGGAGTTTTTATTTTGGAATGTATTATGTTTAATATTTGAATATTTGGATAATTGTATCTCTAAGGTGCCGACTAGATACACCGCAAAGAGTTTAAGTTTGTAATCACTTATCAGTTACTCACTCACTTAGTCCAACTTACTCGCTCTAACGCTCCACTCTGATGATATGCTGCTTATTAGTATTCATAATGGGTAGTATTGAATATGGGGTGTTACAACTTGTATTTTGTGATTGTTAATTAGGTGTCAAAATGCATAGATGCACTTGTAAATTTATTTATAAACCTAAGCTAATGGATTTAAGAAATCTAATCTAACTTCTCAGTGCTTTTTATAATAAAGACCAAGAAAATATGCAATTATTACTTAAATTTATTTCTTTTATAATTTATTTCTTAATTTTTATTGTTATTTTCTTTGAAATTATAAGCTCTTTTTAAAGATAAATCCAAAAATATGAGCTCAAACCGCTTTGATGTGAGTAAATACTCATCGTCTTTAATATAAGACATATTTAGGAAGTTTATCTTATTCTTAAATATAAGATCTAATTTTCATATTTATGATTTTTTTTTTCTTAATTTACTCATATTGATACTCTTTCAATAATAATTAAGGAGGGGAAGAGGAATGAGAGAATTAAGGAAGATGGTAAAGATCTTTAAAAATACATGTCAACCACCAAGCGCCTAGATCAACTTTGGTTGTGATTGTTCAACTCTAACTTAACTAGTGGTCTTGTGTTCAAGCCTTGGCATGCAGCCATGATAAGATAGAAATTTTGGGTAATCTGATCTTATTTATAAGATGTATAGATTTTTTAATTTTAACCAACTTTTTTATATTTTCATATTCATTAATTATATGTTATTTCAGTAAGAAGGACCCAAAAAAATTTATACACAAAAAGTACCAATACTCTACAGATTTTGTACATACAAAATATTAGTACTCTTCCTTAAGTTCTTCTCACTAAAACCCATTTCAATGGAGCACTTTTCCGCAATTGCCCTTTACTTGAAGGCACAGACCATTAATAACGATTTAATACCATAAGCATGTGTAAAAGCATTCATGCCGCTGAATACACATGATCATTGACAATATAAAATTGTATCTAACAAGTCCTTCATAACCCACATTGAACGTCGTTGATAAATAATAAGAAATCACCCACTAATTTTGAATTTGAAATAAATTAAGAATTTCCAAGTCCAAAGAGAGCTCATCGGGGATTTCAAGTATTCCAAGCGCAAAGAGTTTTTTTAATGAGAAGAGAAATGTGAGCATTAGTTACAAAGCAGAAAAAAGGACGACAGCAATAAAGAAAATTAACAAGTTGAAAAGCTTTAAGAAGTTCTATTCTAACATCCACAAAAGCCTTAAATAATGATTGCTGACAAATATTATCTCAATGACTCCTATCCCTATTAACAGGGGGGGGGGGGGGGGTTGTTTCATATCCATTTTGTACCTCCTCTTATAATCATTACTACCTCCGATCATAAATATAAGATTCAATTGACATTTTCGGAGAGATTAATGTAATAAATTACATTACTTTAAAGTATATATTGATACTTATCGTTTTTTTCAAACTAAATTATCTGACTTATAAATTGATATATAATTGAAACATACACAGCATATGATATAATTAAGTAACTTATTTAACTTTCTTAATCTCTCAAAAAATTCAACTAGCTTTTATATTTAGGGTCAGAAGTAGTATAGATAAATTTGCATTACAAGGTCCTACATTTAGCAAGAAAGGAGGTAGTATTTGTTTTTAAAATTATTCCTATTGATAGTTGGCATCAATGAATAGTTTCAATACAAATCATTTATAGGATTTCTTAGAAAAACCAGCCCATATTTTTTTTAAAATAATTAATTTCCATAATCAACCCAAATTAGTTAAGTAGATCCACTGTTGTTAAAATCGCGATTTACCTCGTAAGATCGCATGACATTGCGATTTTCAGAATGAAAACGATCCAGCTGGCCATATAAATCGCAAATTGAACTGGAACAATAGGATGGACGGGTAAATCAGCTAAATTGTAGAAATCTGAAACATATTCTTCCTCTTGAGCGATATTTCTTTGCCTCTCAGCTTCAAACTCGATGACGACGACGACACCTTTGTGTAACAGTGCTCCATCTAACCGACAAAATTTATTCAAGAGCGAATAAAATAAAGGGTGAAGGTACAATTTTACCAACAAACTATTACAGAAAGAGCGTCTGACACAAATATTTATTTAGAGTACCTAAAATACAAACAAACTATTAAAAAGGGTTAAAAAACACAAGACCGTTAGATTACTTTTTAACTGCCGTTTATTTGTTTGCTGCAATTTGGATATACTGATGTTGTTGACCAAAAAAATGAAGGAAATGTTACAAACATCGATGTAATACCTGCACTCCTCTTCACACTCGATCAAAGATCACCACATTGAACCGTGAATTGCCTTCATATGTAAACACTAAAAAGAAGCTAAATCTAAGAGAGTAGTAGTTCACAAGTTCCTCCCAACTCTTGCGAACACAACTTCGTTTTCAGATTTCTTTAGTTCCATCTTCCAAACACGACCATCCGGAACATCAATCGTTGCCTCACCGATTACACGGTTCATTCTCAAATCTTCTCACGAACTCCTTTGGAATCCTTGTAAGGTCACTCATATATCGAGTTAGATTTATCATATCAATAGAGGGAAGATAACTTCAACAGTATCTAAACACATGAAAACTACATCATATAACATGAAGATAACTTATTTTAGATGCTAGAACAGAACACGGACTTGAACCCAAAACAAACATACTAACAGAGCACTGGCGTTTATAAGAGCAAAACACTAAGAGGTAACTCACCCCTCATTGAAATCATAAACAATAACCCCATTTTTTTCCCTATTGTTGCTATTCAAGAAACTTTCTCAACTAATTAGTAATATTTCATGCGAATAGCATAAATGCCATACGACAAAACTACTACTTTCACTAGAACACCAAGAAGTACCTCGCGGCTCATTCGGAATCATGTACAATAACCCCGGTTTTTTGTTTCGTTATTGCTATTTGGGAGACTTTCTCCGGATTTCTTTCATTTCGCTTCACATAAAAAAGTGTATATAGTAACTACTAGCTATTAGAAGAGCTGAGTAGGATCCACAAATAAAACAAGAGTGCATGAAGCGGTGGTGATCTTTTCAACATTTTCAAGTTTTAAGTGAACGAAAAAAGCGAGAGTTTACCATGAAGCAATTGAGTAGGATCCACAAATAAAACAGAGTGCATGAAGCAGCTAGTGATCTTTTCAACATTTTCAAGTTTTAAGCAAACAGAAAAGCAGAGTTTACCATGTTCTGGGCATAAATGTCTCCCGGAAGTATGATCTTGTGGAATCGTCTAGGTTTAGCATTGGCAGAAAAAACCGACCGCCGGACAGAGCCACGCCGGCGACGCGTCCATCGGGGACTCATCGGAAATGTAAGTGGCTCCGCGCAGGGTGCGCTTCAAGTAACAGTGTCTTCAGTTCCCTCCCTCACTCGGACTTCGTTCTCCCCTGTCAAGTGTCAAACTGTCAATCAAGTTTCCAGCTTTAAACAAATAAACGTCCGTTAACGGTGCTGTGTTTTTTAACCCTTTTTAATTGTTTGTTTGTATTTTAGGTACTCTAAATAAATATTTGTGTCAGACGCTCTTTCTGTAATAGTTTATTGGTAAAATTGCACCTTCACCCTAAAATAAATAGACCTTGCGAGTACATCCAAAGGAAAAGTAGAATCAAATCTCACTTATTGGATCAATCTTTAGCTCAAGGTTGAAGATAAACTATGAGAACATGAATCAGAGACAAATCTTCGGAAAATTGACTCACGAAGCTTCAAACAGCAGCGAAACCCAGAAAAAAGAGAGAGCTGAGAAAGAAGAGTTTTATCTGAATTCTAACATAGTTTTACCAAAAATATGCTTAAACCCTTAAATGGGTTGTGAGTCTACTCAAGTATGAATTCAAAGAAGACCCAGAACTCAGAAGGGAAAAAGAAAGGAACCAATGAGGGTGAGTTGACCTGCAAGACGGAAAGAGAAGAAAATTTGGGGAATTGATGCTTTGAGGGTTTCCTGCTTCCTGGAAATGTCAGAAAAATACTGGGAAAATTATACTTATGTCCCAATCAAGACAAACGAAGACTCAAATATCCCTTAAAATTTTAAATTTGTAAGGAAATCCCTTAACATTTATTTTATACGCATATATATAGTTCGATATAACTTTATATCTTAGGTAATAGGATCTTACGGTTCGTGTCAATCCCATGATTTACGATCTTCACATCCCTTCCCGATCTTATATAAGATCTCAATTTTAACAACATTGAAGTAGACCTTATATTAACACCAAGGAAATAATTACTATTGAAATCAAAAAATGGGAGATAAAAACCAAGTATATATCCAGCTCACACATACCTATATTAACCAAAAGTTGGGTTTTATTATAGATGGGATAAGGGTCTTATTTTCCCCAAAAGTTTTGGCTGAGGAGTACTGGGTGGACGAAAGTTTTTTTTGGGACCAAAATTGCCACAAAAGTTTAAAAAAAAAAAAAAAACGTAGCAATTTTGCCCCTCCATTAATTTTGACCGTTAAGTTTAACTGAGTGCACACATGGCATGCCACCTCATCAATCAAATAAGAGTTAAGTTTCATTTTCGCCCCGGAAGTCTTCGTTAAGGAGGATTTTTGTCCTGAAAGTTTACAAAACGTAGCAAGTTTGCCCTTCTGTCCCACAATATTAAATTTTACTATTAAATCAGTCAAAGAACACATATGTCATGCCTTGAAAAGGTCGAACTTGAAGTCAAAGAAGGAGATCCTTGAGACGTTGAACTCAAGGCGGTTGGAATTTGTGAAGCCGAACTGGTCAAAGGAATTAAAAGGTCTGTCACAACACTCAGAGAAAGCATCACTTATGATCTAAGCAAATAAAACGTCATTAAAACGAGAAATGGAACCATTTCTAGGACAATCTATTTCTTGTTTTGCGTTTCATTTGCATAGATCATAAGTGATGCTTCCTTTGGGTTTTACGACAGACCTTTCAGTCTCTTTGACCAATTCAGCTTCACAAATTCCGGCCACCTTAAGTTCAACGTCTCAAGGATCTCCCAATCTGATTTCAAGTTCGACCTTTCCAAGGCATGACATGTGTGTTCTTTGATTAGTTTAATAGTCAAATTTAATATATATTGGGAGACAGAAGGGCAAAATTTCTATGTTTTGTAAATTTCCGAGGCAAAATTGTCCCTTAGCGAAGACTTCTGGGGCAAAAATGAAACTTAACTTTTATTTGATTGATGAGGTGACATACCACATGTGATGAGATGGCATGCCACATGTGCACTCAATTAAACTTAACGGTCAAAATTAACGGAGGGTAAAAATTGCTACGTTTTTTAAACTTCTGTGGCAATTTTAGTCCCAAAAAAACTTCCGTGCACCCAGTGTTCCCCAGCCAAAACTTCCAAGGCAAATAAGACCCTTATCCCTATTATAGATAGTATACCGCTCTACCACTCTGATCTTATTTATAAGTATTTTTTTACCAAAAAAATTGGTCCTATTTATATGTAACACCCCAAATTTCGTAGCATAAATCGTGCCGGTGGCACGTGGTTTTATAAAAATTCATCAGAGTTTTGAGGTGCTATAGCTTAGCGTTTTGCGGAAACGGAGAGCATGTACTAAAAATTTGAACAACAGGTATAACACTGAGTAACTGATATGAAATACTCAGACATATGATGATGCCTGACGTATACTGATATATATATTACAAAAATCTCCCGAAGGAATTATTCGTGTGATACAGTAATACAAAACTTAATAATTACAACTCTTCTGTGTAACTATACCCCTTTCCGCCAAGCCTTAAGTAGACTTGGGACATAGAACCTAACTTAGTTAAATCATCCCATTTGGCCAGGCTGGGTAGGTCTAGTGGGAGTCTCACCGTGCTAGGGTGACTGATTGACTGAACCACATAGACGACCCTTCTAGTTTAAGCACCAAATGATGTGAAGTAACTTTATTAGATTCATGAAGGTAGGTTTTGTTGACTTTCTTCCCGCATTTCCTTTGACCGGTGCCTTCTCACGGCTCCGTCTACTGACGTATATCTATGGCTTCGTCCCCTGGTGCCTTCTCTGGTTCAAGACCCTTTCTGTCTATTCATTCGGGCGAGGTCCAATACCCATCGGACCTCAGGTAACGGTTAACCTCATGCTCATGTAAACAATATATGTATGAAAGATATTCATGACATTTTCATAAAAACACTACAAAAGCCCATAACAGATGTAGGTAATACACATATATGTAGGGCCATAACAATACACAGCCCCTGCAGTATGTTTGTTACCCCAGTCTGCACACTCTTCGGTGTCACGATGTACAATCGTGTCCATAGCGCTAGGAAAACTCTAAACGGTGTTATCAAGACTATAACCCGTGTATTCATGATTGCATTTAAAAACAATGGAGACAGCATCTCGGTACAGGAATACAGCAATCATATATGAGCATACAGCAAGCATCAGAGTCAGTGTTACAGTATGTCGCGAACGTACCTTTGTTGACGGTACTTTCGGTACGTTTTACGAAAAACGGTAATTTTTTTACAGCGACCCAACAGCGGTACAACAGCGGTATGACAGCGGATCAATTATCTCAAATATCCTATAAGGATAGTATTTATCAATATCTAGTAGCATAACATGCATTTTAGGTACAAATTACCATTTTGCCCCTAGTTGGCCTAATCGGCGGAATTTCGCCAGAGCTTCGCTACTTTGACCCTATCTCTCCAGAATCTTGACATATCTCTTTTCCCAATATATTTTCGAAATAAATACCATATATACCCCTAAATATGATATCTAGACTATCTGTGAAATTTAAAGATAAATCTAGCATTTCTACTATATCTAATGAAAGAACTATCGAAACTAAAGACCAGGGACCGAAAAACTTACCCAGGGCTCCGCTATATTTTCTCCGGGCTCTTCCTTCTCTCTAACCTCTCTCTAGGATTCAAATTTTTGGTGTGAAATGAGAAGAGGAGGTAGTGTGCTATTTATAGAAGAAAATGGGTTCTATTCATGCTTTATCAGATCAGTTTTCAACCGTTGGATCGCACTTTTATTAGGTGGCATCATCTTGGCCCTTCTTCCCTTCTTGGCCGACCTCCTTGGCACAAAAGTCAAGGAAATGATGTCATGCATGATGTCATCTGATGTCATGCATGATGTCATCTTCAGCCGGTACTGATAAAGTATTCAGTTCGGTGTCCAAATCGCGCAATCTCGGAGAATCTCAAAAATCTGATAGCACAGCGCTGAAGATATATTCTTCTTCTTTAAAACTACTTGGGTTAACTAAATTTTTGATCCCATTAAGGGTATTCCGTAGTCTGCTGAAGATTTTCGGATAAACGATGTCGGTTACGAAAATAACTTCCGATAGTACCAGCTTCTGGACAAAAATTCACTGGTTCATAATATGTCCAGACCCAAAAAACCTAATCCCTGGTTTGTCACAAATATTTCGTTTTCTATAGGTTCTCATTTGTACTATCTGCCCTATTCTTTATTTATCCTATATCTTAATGACCTAGTTGGTTTCGAAATGACTTCGGAGATAGTCCACTCCGAGGTAAAATTTCACCTTTTTTATAAAAAGTTCAATGACATAGACTAAATCCCTATATCTTGGTGTAGGATTTAGTTTCAATCCATTCTCAAATGTCCTGTTGGCTCTTTACCAAATATATTATTTTTTTATTCAAAATATCATGATATTTTATTTTTTTATTTTTATTTTTTATTTATTTTTCTAAGCATTTTATATTTTTATTTTATTTTATTATTATTATTTATTATTTATTTATTAATTTCGAATTTCTCCCTTAAATTAATTATTTACTAATTAATTTACTTATATCTTAATCTAAACAATTTGCCACTAATTACTTAATTAGCCACTTAGTAATTGTTGATCATTTTCCTAATTAAGATTAATTATTATCTCACAACTTTTGCACTGACATTGGTATTTTATGTCCCATGTAAAATATTAAAAATCATGGGGCCAAAAAGTTCTTTTAATAATATTATATTCATGCTTCTAAATTTCTCGGGTAAATAACCCCAAAAATTCCTAAAATTAGAGATAACATATTCCCTAAGTTTTTGTCAATAATTTTTGCCATATAGGATTTATCATAATACTTTCAAATCCATTTAATGCCCTACAAAACACATTTTTCATAGATTTTAGCTTATTATCACTTCTAATTTTTAAAGAGAAATTGCTCCTAAATTTATAACAATTAAGTTACAAAATTAGAGACAATATACTTTCTCAGAAATATTTATCCAAATATTTTACTTATATTAGTTAGGGTTTTCAGGGTATTACATTATAAGTTTAGTTTCAAGGTAATAAATGAAATTGTGACAATTTTACCCATCTTAATTAATTGTATCCATGACAATAAATTTTAAAGATAGAGAGAAGAAAGAGTTGGAAAATATACATTCATAAATAAGGATAAAGTTAGAAATTTACTTCATAATCATTGAGTTAACTATCTTTCTTTGGTATTGTTTTGATAAATCTTTTTGCAACTTCTAAATCAACAGTTAGATATTCAAATAAGCATATACTTTGGAAATATAAGAGTTTAGGGAAGAGAATATGCACACCGTGATTTATCCCGGTTCGCCCAATCCACGATGACCTACATCCAGGTCCCCGGCTCCTCCCGAGATTTTAATCCACTATCTGCTTTCAACTTGATTACACGTTCGTACTCAAGTAATCCTCTCACTAGGATTCAACAGAGAGTAATTGAATATCGAGTATTGGCATTTTGAAGATGTAAGCTCGTGTCTCGTGTTCTCGTACTTCTTCCTTCGCTCTTTCTCTCTTTATAGACAATTGTTGGAAGCATTCGTCCGTTGCGTTTCGGCCGTTGTGAATAGTAACAATTTTGAATTTCGGTCCGTTGAGAATAGGCTGCTTTGGGGCGTACGTGCTTCCTCTCTTTTTGTCCGCCATTTAACTTCATTAAATGCTCGCTGTGGTGTTCATCTGTATAAAAAGAGATAGTCGTTGGCGAATTTAAATTTGAATTTTTGAAGATGACAGTGAAATCAACGTCACACAGCAGACCAAGCTTTGGTAATTTGAGTGTATCTCACAAACGAAAAATCCAAATGAGCTGAAACCAGTGCCATTTGAATTTTTCGTTTGTGAGATACACTCAAATTACCAAAGCTTGGTGGTCTGTGTGTGACGTTGATTTCACCGTCATCTTCAAAAATTCATAGCTCCTTCATATGAACTCCTTTGGACTTGAATCTTATGTCAAAATGACGCATTGGGAGTCTAGTTTCATATGCCACTGGTTTCACCTCAATCCGATCTCTGGTTTAGAAGATATCATCAAAACATTGAACGTCGCCCATGAAAAACGTAGAACAGAGGCAAACAGAGTATGATGAACAGTAGCTTACTCGAGTAATGCTATTTTCATATGCGAGTAATGTCGAGTCATGCATGGAGACTGGAGGCAGAATAAGAAGTTCATCGAAATTACAATTTTGCCATTAAAATTGAACTTCAACATAATTACGATTTTGCCATTTTGAGTGAATTTGGAGAAATGAACAAGAATGACTTGAGGCAATTAGTGGAGTACCTCGAGGCAAATCATTTTCAAAGCAAATCACTGTAGCAAACACATACTGATCCGTATGGCGCTGTTCATACTGTATGGCACTATTCATGTATACGGTGTACTATTCACGTATACTATACTATTCATGTTGATGCTTCAAATAGCTTAATTTAGCTCCGAATTAAGCTATTTCAACTTCTGCTTGATCAAATAGACTTCCAGTATCACAAGAACTTGAATGTTGATATTCCCATTATATTCAACAAGTTCTTCCTTCTTCAGTCTCCTTTATTGATTGTTCTTCATTAGTAAACTTCACATCTACATTAAATATAAGAATTAGTCAAAGTAACATATAAATGTAGTATGCAAGCTTTTTGCTCTGGATAATGGCATCTATATATGACATCATCAAAACTAATCATAACTAACATTCTCCCCCTTTTTGATGATGGCAAATACTTTAAGAAAAATATGTATGAATATGAAAAAATATTAGACCCAACATATTTTTCTTGCCATTCTTGGTATCAGAGCATTGGCATTTTGAAGATGTAAGCTCGTGTCTCTGTGTTCTGCACTTCTTCCTTCGCTCTTTCTCTCTTTATAGACAATTGTTGGAAGCATTCGTCCGTTGCGTTTGTAGTTGTGAATAGTAACAATTTTGAATTTCGGTCCGTTGAGAATAGTCTCTTGGGCGTCTGTGCTTCCTCTCTCTTTTGTCCGCCATTTAACTTCATTAAATGCTCGTGGTGTTCATCTCGTATAAAGAGAGATAGTCGTTGGCGAATTTAAATGTTTTGTCGTTTTGCTTGTTTCGTCAAGTGCTTCGCTTCGTTTCACTTCCTACTCGTTTGAATCTTCGTGTATATCCGTTGAGATCATTTAAACATACGTGCCTTCATTAAATGCGTTCACCTACTTGTGTAGAAGATGAGTCAGAATAATAGCTGGAATGTCTTCAACTGCTACACGCTTTAATTCCGTTTGCGTGTTCTGCTTTTTCACGCAATAAATGCTTCTGACACAAATCTTGCTTTTCGGTTGAGTAATATCTTATTTCTTTAAGAAATAGAACCCTCCAGAGGCTTTTCCCAGAATTACTTGCGGAGCCAGAAAATATTACTTGAGTAAGGTCTGAAAGTAATATTGAATAGCTTCAAATAAAATCCCACTGGAAAGATATTACTTGATAGACAACATTTGTTACTTGAGCAATATCGAAAATAACCAAGAAGTAGAAGTCTCGGTGGTGTAAAACGAAATTACTTGCGAAGCATATATTTGTTACTTGAGTAAGCTTCGAAAGTAATATTGAAACGGTTCTTTGAAAACAAATAAAATGACATTACTTGCGAAGATAAGAAGTCTTACTTGAGTAAATGATGAAAGTAATTTTCGGATGGTTTCTTGAAAGAGAATGATTAATTCCAAATTACCCATCCTCGAAAGCTCTTTAAGTCTTCTTTCCAATGCAAGAAGAATCAGCTCCAAACTCATTGTATTTTGTCCGTTATCATCAAATGAATGGAGGTTCTTCTTAATCAGCATTTTTGCAACATCCTGAACAGACTATCAACTTAAAAACATCATATCTCCTTCAATTGATCTTTGTATTTCATGATATTTATGTTTTTGAAAAGGTATTTGAGTCTAGTTTCAAATGGCACTGGTTTCAGCTCATTTGGATTTTTCGTTTGTGAGATACAGGTATGTGAGATTTATTTATAAATGACTTATAAATAAAACCAGAGTGGTAATAAGCATTGTAACACCCCAAATTCCGTAGCATAAATCGTGCCGGTGACACGTGGTTTTATAAAATTTGTCAGAGTTTTGAGGTGCTACAGCTTAGCGTAATGCGGAAACGAAGAGCATGTACTAAAAATTTGAACAACGAGTTTAACAATGAGTAACTGATAAAATACTCAGACATATGATGATGCCTGACGTATACTGATATATTACAAATTTCCCGAAGGAATATTCATGTGATACAGTAATACAAAACTTTATAATTACAATTCTTCTATGTAACTATACCCTCTTCAACCAAGCCTTGAGTAGACTTGGGACATAGAACCTAACTCAGTTAAATCATCCCATTTGGCCAGGCCGGTAGGTCTAGTGGAAGTCTCACCGAGTATTTACTGACGACCGATTGACCGAACCACATAGACGACCCTTTCTAGTTTAAGCACCAAATGATATCAAGTAACTTTATTAGATTCATGCTATAAGGTAGGTTCTGTTGACCTTCTTCCCGCATTTTCTTTGACCGGTGCCTTCTCACGGCTCCGTCTATTGGTATCTTTTTACGGCTCCATCTACTGGTGCCTTCTCTGGTTCATGATTCTTCCCTGTCTATTAATTAAGACTGAGGTCCAATGACCATCGGACCTCAGGTAATGGTTAACCTCATGCTTATGTAAACAATATATGTATGTCAGGTATTCATAACATTTTCACAAAAATCACTACAAAAGCCCATAACAGATGTAGGAAATACATATATGTATGTAAGGCAATAACAATACACAGCCCCCTGCAGTATGTTTGTTATTCCGGTCTGCACTATTCACCAGTGCCACGATGTACAGTCGTGTCCTCAGCGCTAGGAAAACTCTCAACGTGTTATCAAAACCATAACCCGTATACTCATGATTGTATCAAAAACAACTAAGACAGAGTCTCAGTATAGGAACACAGCAATCATATATAAGCATATCACAAGCATCAGATTCAGTGTTACAGTACGTCGCGAACGTACCTTCGTTGATGGTACTTTAGTACGTTTTACGAAAAACGGTAATTTTTGACAGCGGCACAACAGTGGTATAACAGCAGTACAACATCAGTACGACAGCGATACAATTCTCACAGATATCCTATAAGGATAATATTTATCATTATTTAGCATCATAACAGGCATTTTAGGTACAAATTACCATTTTGCCCCTAGTTTGGCTAATCGGCGAAATTTTGCCAGAGCTTCGCTACTTTGACCCTATCTCTCCAAAATTTTGACATATCTATTTTCCCAATATATTTTCGAAATAAATACCATATTTACCCTTAAACATGATATCTAAACTATCTGGGAAATTTAAAGATAAATCTAGCATTACTACTGTATCTACTGAAAGAACTACCAAAGTTTAAGACTAGGGACCGAAGAACTTACCCAGGGCTTCGCTACTTTTTCTCCGGACTCCTCCTTCTCTCTAAAACTTCTCTCTATTTCGAATTTTGGTGTGAAAATATGAAGAGAGGTGAGGTGCTATTTATAGGCAAATTTTGTGCACTATTCACACTTTATCAGATCAGTTTTCGGCCGTCGGATCTAGGGTTTTTGAAAGGGTGAATCTTGGACATTCAAGGAGCTAGCCGACCTCCCCTTGCCCCAAAAGTCAAAAAAGTGATGTCATGCATGATGTCATCTTGTTGCTTTATGCGACTGTACCGATAAAGTTCCATGTTCGGTGTTCCAATCGCGTAATCTTAGCGGATCTCAAAAATACGGCCGCACAACTCTGAAGATCTATTCTTCCTCCTTCAAAATACTTGGGTTAACTAAATTTTTGATCTCGTTAAGGGTATTCCGTTGTCTGCCGAACATTTTTGGACAAACGTCAACGGTTACGGAAATAACTTCCGATAGCACCAACTTCTGGACAAGAATTCACTGGTTTATAATATGTCTTGACCTAAGAAACCTAGTTCATGGTTTGTCACAACGGTCTTGTTTTCCATCGGTTCTCGTTTCTATTATATGCCCTTTTCCCTTTTTATCCTGTCTCTTAATCACTCTGCCGGTTTCAGAAATGACTTCGGAGATAGCTCACTCCGGGATAAAACTATACTCGTTTGCAATAAGTCCAGACGTCAGCTACTTAGCTCACCTATTTTGGGATAGGATTTTATTTCTATCGGTTCTTATTTAGCCAACTCGTATTTCTACCGAATATATTATTATTTAATTACTTAAATATTATAATATATTTTTGAAATAACTCAAATCTCTTTTCACACTAGTATATTTTCGCCCCCCCTTATTTTCTTTTTTAATTAATTTTTAATTTCATTAATAATATATTTAATTTATTTAGAAAGCTTAATTAAAGCCATAATCCTACGATTAGCGTCTTTTAAGATTTAGGGGTTTTCATGTACTTAATCTCATACATTTTTTTTAATCTTTGCCAATTAATTAGTAAGTATACTTTAGGCTAATTTTAGCCATAAACACCTAATCAAAGTGTTTTACATAATTTGCCTTAAATATTCTCTCGTTTAAGCTTAAACAATTAGCCACTAATTACTTAATTAGCCACTTACTAATTGTTGATAATTTTCTTAATTAGAATTAATCATTATCTCACAACTATTTTACTGACATTGGTATTTTATGCTCCATGTAAAATATTAAAAATCATGGGGCCATTTAGGGTTCCCAAAAATAATATTAATTTTCCCTTTTATTATTTCCAAGGAAATAATTTATTAAATTGCTAAAATTAGAGACAATATTCTCTCCTATTTTAAAATATTTTATTGCCTCTAAAGATTTATCATAATTTTCTCAAGATGTTTTATGGCCCAAAAACGCATTTTTGGCCTTTTGGCTCTTTATCTCTTCTAATTTCCATAAAAATTACCTTAGGAAACAAGATAATTATAACTTATTTTTTTCAAGACCACATATTCACCTTCTTGAATTAGTCATATATTTATTTTACTATAAAACTCCAGATAAATCAATATCCGGGTATTACAAGCATGAAACTAGAAAACCTAAAAAATTGTATTATATTTTGAATAATGACCTTTTAAATAAGATAAGCTGATGCATAGTTAACAACAAAATATGGTAAATAACCTGTAGAACGTGAGATAGTCTTGTTAATAACCTTTGAAATCAAACTCTTGCTTAATGACACGTTGCTTCAAACGGTATGCAACAATAATAAATTTATGAGCTAGGTTGTGTTTTGATACTTACAAGGGTTCCTGGGACGAAAGGCTTGGCTATACCGGGACATATTGGAATAATGAAAGTAATGACCAACGGAGGCTTACAAGGGTTGCACGAGTGACTTGGTCTAATGAATTAATCATGTACAAACTATATGTTGTTTACAGTAATATGAGGGATATATATATATATATATATATATATATATATATATATATATATATATATATATAAAGTTAAGAAAATGATTATCGCCTTTACTAAATCAACTCAATGAAAACAACAAACCCTTCTAGAAGATGATGACTAGCCCTAAACACCTTGGTGGGATACAATCATCATTTCTTATTAATCCATATTCTAAGACGTCGACATCTTAAAAGGACTAACCAACTAATGATCTAATATTTCCGAGAGGCCCCCTCAAGTTGACACTACTTTAACTAAATGAAACTGTCAACTTGTAGCACAAATACACGGCAATGACACGTTCTTAACTTAATTAACCTTTCTCCTTTTTTCAAGCTATGAATAGCGTAAACCGATATGCGGGGTATGTATTAGAATGATGAATTAGCAAGGTACTCTCTCTAGTCCTTATTATAAGACACCAAATAACAGTGGCGGACCTAGAAATTTTAATGATGGGGTGAAAAAAAAACTATATCATAAATAAAAGTACTTGAAATATAATACAAACTTAATATACAAAAAATTGAAAGAAATCTATTACAGAAATTACGATCACTTTACTTGACTTTTACTCTACGTATTTTTATATTGTTAAATTTATCTATAATTGAATCTGTTACAGATTCCCATTAAGCCCAACGCGGACATGGCCTATTAAGGAACAGACCCAATCACGGGATACCCCGATGATATGGGATAATCTCGCTATTATCTATAATAGTAATATATCGGATATGATATCCGATATGATATAACGGCCACGGATTATGATAGATCCTGGATATCCTACCCCAAGGTGAACTCTATAAATACAGAGGTCAAGCCGTAAGGTACACATGTTCTAACTCAAATCTACTTACATTACGCATCACTGTGCACGATCCCCGCTGAACACATCCCCCATCCCCCCTTTTGGCGGATAGCCTATAGTGTACAGTGATCTCGTGCCGTCCCGGATATCTCCACCACAGATACTCCGGCAAGGCCATTTGATCCAAGATCAAAGCACTAGCCCAACAGGCTAGACATCTGTGTTCTATACCAAAACATTAGCGCCGACCATGGGGACGTTAAATTACGATCCCCGTGACCACCGATGGCTAACACGAGAAGCAGCAATCGGAACCCTCAGCCCGGAAATCCACCATGGGTCGAGGCTAATCAACACCATCAAGTTCTAGGACAGCCGAACGAGGTCCATGAGGGAAACGTCTCTGACACAGCGTCATCCCCTCCCATAGTCCCCAGAGCTCATGACGCGGCACCAACGGAGAACTCGGCCCAAAGGCCAGATGTCGTCCTCCTACAGAAAGCACAAGAGTCAATGCTGAGGCGAATGGAGAATAATGAAAAATGCAGTAGCCTCCAACGCCAGGAAGATTTTAGAGTGATACAGCAGATGATGGAAGAACATTTCAACCAGTTCGAGGCGCTTGTCGAGAAGAGGGGCCAGAAAGATTTACATGAAAGGAAGGAAAAACCGTCCCGAGACACCGATAGTTCCTCTTCCAGTAGTGGACCGAGGTCATCGCGTCGAGATGCCAGTCAAAATTCTCGCTTAACAGGCTCAGGACGAGCTCGACCAACAGCCTCGGCTTTGAAAAAATTACGCCTGGGAAAAATCTCGGAAGCCAAAGACCAAGATTCGGAGAGAATAGCTCGGCCTCGAGGATCCCACGAAGAATATAAAATGAAATACTTGACCGATCTCAACCGCCGAGGTCCTTTCTCAGAAGAAATTTCCAATGCTCCGTATCCAAAGAATCTAGATTTAACGCATCTCCCAAAGTACGAGATGGGACCCGGGACCCACGTACCCACCTCGACACGTTCGAGTTGGGTATGTTTGTTCGACGATTAAGGGCCCGGTCATCTCACAGATTTTCGCAGCAACGTTGACCCGAACCGGTTCAGAGATGGCTCCACACCTTGCCCATCGACTCAGTACACAATTTTGAATACCTTGGACGTAAATTCGAGTTGAACTTCGCGACTAGTAAGAAGCAGCCGAAGTCCCAATTCACTTTGAGTAAAGTCAGGAAGAAAAAGGGGGAGACGCTCCAAAAATATTTAGATCGATTCGAAGAAGTAGCGTTGCAGGTACGCTCACTCCCGAAAGATGTTCATATACATTGCATCATAGATGGTTTGGACCCCTCGTCTCGATTGGCAAAGAATATTTTCAAGAACCAAGTACACACTCTCACCGAATTTCATACCCGAGCAAAGCAGTACTTGGACGTAGAGCAAATGGAGATCGCCAACGCTCTTGGAACCGAGAAGCGGGGTAACAAGTCGCCCGAGGACAAGGATCAAATCGATAAGCAAAAGGAAGAAACCCTTCAATGAACGCGGAATCGAGATAGGCGACCTCAAGAAGGAAGAACTGAAAAAACAAAATATGAAAGATACACCCCCCTAAACGTCCCTCGCTCCCAGATCTGGAGGGAAGTGGCCCAAACCGAGATGAGAACAGCCGCGAGGCCTCGGCCTCCCCGGGTACGACCCACGACTGACCAAACCAAATTCTGTGTGTTTCATGACGGGCCGGGGCACACCACAGATCAGTGTTACAAACTTCGAGACGCTATTGAGAGGTTCATCAGAGAAGGAAAATTACGTCAATACATGATACAAACCTTTGGACGTAAGAATAACAAACGCAGACAAGAGGTCCGCAGTAGAAGCCCAATCACCGACCTAAAGAAAGCTGATAAGCGATGGAAGTCAACCGCGAAAGACGATGAGTTTCCGGAGGCGCAGTTTCACTGTAATGTGGTTAGTGGAGGTTTCGGTGGAGGAGGAGATACTATCAGCCAGCGTAAAAAATACTTGAGAGAAGTCCTCTTCGCGAGGGGCGCCCAAAATTTAAAGACAACGCTTCCAAACCGACGCCTCCACCATTGCTCTTTACTAATGAAGAACTATAGGACGTAGTCCCGGGGCATCAGGACGGCTTAGTTATCACGGGAATCTTGGCACGATGCCAGGTAAAAAGAATTTTTGTTGATGCAGGAAATTCGGCCGATATCATCAGCTGGGATGCATTTAATAGAATGAGGATGGATGTGGAAGATCTCAAGCCGTTCAAGACGACCCTCATAGGGTTTAATGGAGAACATTCACCTCCCAAAGGATACATCAATCTAAGGCTGACTTTGGGAACGAAGGAGGCTTTCAAATCCGAGCGGGTAAGATTCATAGTAGCCGACTTCCCATCCCCTTACAACATCATACTGGGAAGACCGACCATCCACAACTAGGACATGATCGTGTCTACCAAACATCAGAAGCTGAAGATGGTGAACAACAAGAACAAAGTAGTAGTCATTAATGGAGATCAGAAGGAGTCCCGACAATGTTATTTCGAGACTGTCCGGGAGGGAGAAGGCGGACCATCATCACCGCCTCGGATTCGTAGAGGTGAGCGACTCCTAGATCCAAGAGTGAATAGATGTCCAGTAGGATTGGTGGAGCTCGACCTTAGGAACGAGCCCGAGGTCCCTCGTCCGGAACCCGAGGGCGAGTTAGAAGAATTAATCCTCGGACATAATCCCTCAAAACTACGAAGATCGGAGGCACAATGGAGCCGGACCTGAAAACCAGGTTAGTTGAGTTCCTGATACATAATCAAGATGTATTCGCATGGACGTCTTCCGAGATACCAGGGATTGACCCTAACTTCTGCTGCCACAAATTGGCTATTCAGCCGGGATCCACACCTGTGGCGCAGAAGAAGAGAAATATTGGAGCTAAGAGACAGAAAGCTTTGGAGGAACACGTCGATGAGCTGTTGGCAGCCGGGTTCATCCGGGAAATACAGTACACTACGTGGCTCTCAAACGTGGTGATGGTGAAAAAACCAAATGGAAAGTGGAGGGTATGCACAGATTATACCAACTTAAATAAAGCTTGCCCTAAAGATTCCTACCCGATGCCGAACATCGACCAATTGGTGGACAACTCATCAGGTTTTCAATTGCTATCTTTTATGGACGCATACTCCGGCTATAATCAAATCCCCATGCACCCCGACGATCAGGAGAAAACAGCCTTCATGACCGACCAGGCCAATTACTGCTACAACGTGATGCCGTTCTGATTAAAAAATGACGGGGCTCCCTATCAAAGGATGATGAACAGGGTTTTCGCCGATCAGATTAGACGGAATATCGAGGTTTACATCGATGATATGATCGTAAAAACCAAAGACCCAGAGGATCATATTAGAGACCTAGAACAGACGTTTGAGAAGTTAAGGAGGTTCCAGATCCGTCTGAACCCGGCTAAATGTGCATTTGGGGTCCCAGCCGGGAAATTCTTGGGCTTTATGTTAACAAACCGCGGAATCGAAGCCAATCCTGACAAATGCAAGGCCGTCCTCGACATGTAAGCCCCAAGGATGAAGAAGGAAGTCCAGCAGTTGACCGGCCGACTGGCCGCGCTTACCAGGTTTTTACCAAGGTCGGCTGAGAATGCGCTCCCATTCTTCAAATTGTTAAAGAAGGAAACCCAGGGAGGATGGAACACGGACTGTGAGGCCGCCTTTGAGAAGATCAAACTCTGTCTGGCGACCCCACTAGTCCTATCAAAACCTAATCCAGGTGAGTCATTATTCTTATATTTGTCAATTGGAGAAGAAGCAGTGAGTGCAGCCCTGGTGAGGGAAACCAAAGTCGGCCAGGCCCCGGTTTATTTTGTAAGTAAAGCATTGCAGAGCTCGAAACTACAATACCAGAAGCTTGAAAAAGTGGCCTTCGCCCTCCTCGTCTCGGAAGAAGGCTTCGGCCTTATTTCCAGGGACATCAAATAATAGTTCGAACTAGCCAACCACTCCGTCAAATATTACACAAGCCGGATCTGGCAGGAAGAATGACCAGCTGGGCCATCAAGTTATCCAAGTTCGATATCACCTATGAAGCCCGGCATGCAATCAAATCTCAGGCATTGGCGGATTTCGTAAGGGAACTCACCTTGGTGGGTAAGATCGACGGAGATCAAGCGAAAGTGTGGAAAGTTTATGTTGATGGTTCCTCGAACGCGAAGGGTAGTGGAGCTGGAATCATAGTGGAAAGCCCGGAGGGTGTGGCCATCGAACACTCCCTTCAACTAAAATTCCTGACATCAAACAACCAGGCCGAATACGAGGCATTTCTTGCCGGATTACTGCAGGCTAGAGAACACGGAGCGCAAAGAGTAAGGGTTTTTACCAACTCCCAGCTCGTAGCAGTACAGATTGAGGGGACCTACCAAACAAAAGGTCTGTTATTGGCTAAATATCTCAATAAGGCAAAGAAGGTGATCTCCCACTTCAAAGAGGTAATTATCACCCATATTCCGAGAGAGGAAAACACCAGAGTCGACATCCTTTCAAACCTGGCCAGTACCAAGGGCCCGGGAAACCACCGGATCATCATCCAGCAAAATTTAACAGAACCGAGCTTCATCATGACTATCTCGGCAGCAACAGACTGGAGATAACCGATTGAAGATTATTTAGAAAGAGGAATTATTCCAGTCGACTCCATCGAAGCTAAGAAATTGATCCGAGAAGCTGCCGTCTATACGATCATAGATGACCATCTATACCGGAAAGGTCTGCAGTCGCCAATGATTAGATGTTTGGGCTTGTCCGAAGCCAAATACGTTATGGCCGAGATACATCAAGGAGTCAACGGCCATCACATGGGGGCAAAGCTCTGGCCAGAAAAGCCCTCAGGGCCGGTTACTATTGGCCAACCATGAAGGCAGACGCTATGGAAACCGTCAAAACATATGATAGTTGCCAGAAACACGCCAAGATCATCTGGCCCCTGCCATCTGAATTAAAAGGCATCTCGGCCCCTTGGCCATTTTACAAATGGGGGATGTACCTCCTCGGCCCTTTCAAAGCAGCACCCGGGCAATTGAGGTAGCTTATCGTGGCAGTGAACTACTTTACTAAGTGAATTGAAGCCGAGCCCTTAACCACCATAACCTCGGCACGGATACAACGGTTTTTTTTGTCATAACATTGTTTAGCGATTCGGAATTCCAGCTGAGGTAGTCACGGACAACGGGACCCAGTTCATAGACAAAGGATTCCAGGAGATGATGTCAGACCTGGACGTCATACAGCACTTCGCCTCGGTCGAGCATCCACAATCAAATGGCCAGGCCGAAGCAGCCAACAAAGTCGTCCTTGACGGTTTAAAAAAGCAGATGCAGGACGTCGAGTCCAACTAGGTAGAACAACTCTACAGCGTGTTGTGGGGGTATAGGACCAGCGTGCAGACCTCAACCCAGGAAACCCCGTTCCGGCTGACTTATGGATGTGAGGCGATAATCCCAGTCGAAATAGGGTTGCCATCGTGGAGGAAGGTCAAAGCACTACAAGATAGTGAGGAAGCTAACGATGACGCCTTAAAGACGGACCTAGACCTAATAGATGAAATCAGAATCACGGCACATTGCAAAGAGCTAGCCGCCAAACAACTCATCGCAGCAAAGTACAATCGGAAAGTCAGACCTCGTTTATTCAACCGGGGCAACCTAGTACTCCGACGCGCAGACGTTGAAAATAAAAACGCCAGAGATGGCAAGCTAGCAGCAAACTGGGAAGGTCCTTATCGAATCAAAGAGAAGCTGGGTAATGGAGCGTATACTTTGGAAACCCTAGCAAGGAAACCCATCAAAAGAACATGGAACACCGACAAACTAAGAATCTACCATAGTTAGACCTCGGCTCGGCATTAGCACAACCTCAGACATCCCATGTCTGATCCCGGTTATTTTTTTCGATTTTTAGTATTTAAATTTAAGTCATTTGCATTCATTATTTGTTGAAGTACGACATTATCAGCTCTTTAGAGTTTGGTGTTCCTTTTCATGGAGAAATCCTTAGTGGATGTTTTCAAAGACAACTTAAAGTTTACACCGCGGTCCACGAGACCTGGTTTCAATTAAACCCATGGATGACACTAGGGCCGATGTGCCAAGGTTATGAGCAATGCGAAGTTGCCTATATAGGTCTTCGTAAAATTGACGCCTCAACGCTCGCTCCTTGATAAAGAAGATGAATTGTCATTCCGACCCTGATCAAGTCAAAATGTTTAAAGTGTCGCGCTGCGGACACCATGTTTTAGAGATGTGACAATTTGCTCTTATCTTGGCGATGAACCCGGACGAGGAAGCCGGACCTCGGTAGTGCGTCAAAATAAATACCCTATGCGGTTAACAAAGAAAACCCACCACAGATTCCCAGATGACAAGTCTGGAAGAAAACGCAGATCTACACAAATAAAAGACCCTAGCCCGGTCATTCAATTTTTAAAGATACGTCGAAAGTGCTATAGCAATATATTAATTAGGAGGTTCAAAAGGTGGCTATACAGCCGGCACATACGCCGGGCAAATACAAAAACAAAAAGGGCACAGACTCCCGAAACAAAAAGCTCATAACAACAACCACCTAAACATCTCAGGAGTCGAAAGCATCCGGCTTCTCAGGACCCATGCCATCTTCGGAAGGAGCGTCGAGCGAGACCTCGGGTTTTCCTCTCCCCCCTATCTGGAACCTTCAGGCTCCGATACTGAAGCATCTTCAGGGGACGGAGGAGGAGGGAAGAACTGGCCCTGGTGAACATAAGCGAGATAATAGCACTTGCTTAGATCCAAAGTCATGTCAGGGTTCCAGTGCCGGATCTGGGCCAAGGTCATGTCAAATGCATCCTTCGCAGTCCTAGCCACGGTCGAAGAACAATTGGCGTGGGCCTTCTGGGCATCTTCGAGCTCGGTTTTGACCCCGGATAACTCCTCAGCCAAACTCCCCCGTTGAGTCTGGACCGTCTTCAGGGCATCCAGGCATTGGGAATGAGCGACTTGTACGCTAAGAAGCTCAGACTTGGTGGACGTCAGCTCACGCACGGTCTTCTCAGCCCCTTCCCAAACGGGACTTACCTCCTCCTCTAGCTTCTTCCTCGCCGCCATGGCCAGATCTCTTTCCGCCTCCATCCTCCGCTTCTCAGCCAAGATCCCGACTACCTGGTATTTAAGGTGAAGCATGGATTGCACCAAGCCCACCCCCTGCAGCAGATGATGTTGCACAGCGTGAACCAAATGCTCATCGGCCTCAGTTAGGGGGATAGCAGTGTCGAGGAACCGACGTGAAGGAAAAAAGGCAACGCTGAGCTCTTCAGTTACCCCCTTTTCCCAAACTAAGCTGTTAGACTTGGCTATCACCCAAGAGGGGGGTGAATTGGGTGTCCGATAAAAACTTTAGGAACTTTAAAAAAAAAATCGATACTTATTGAAATCAGTTTGTATGACTATAATAATTTATAAAGCAATAGTCAGTCATTCAAACATATATGCTGGAAATATAAGAGATGAGTGAAGAGAATATGCAACCGTGATTTATACTTGGTTCGGCCCAATCCACGATGACCTACGTCCAAATCCCCAGCTCCTCATGAGATTTTAATCCACTATCTCCCTCAAGCTTTAATCGGGTGCTTGAGAACCACTACAATCCCACAAGTTTAGTCGGGCACTTGTGTAGCCTTTACACACTGTAAAGATACAATTACAAACTCTGTAAACGAATGATGATCCTCTCACTCTTGGACTCAGTCCCCCTTACAAGTTGTAATTGATACACCCACACTCAAAGG
This sequence comes from Acacia melanoxylon, assembly GCA_019022615.1. Lineage (NCBI taxonomy): Eukaryota > Viridiplantae > Streptophyta > Magnoliopsida > Fabales > Fabaceae > Acacia > Acacia melanoxylon. The sequence goes on along the minus strand of JAFJYJ010000064.1, from coordinate 1,121,483 downwards.
TTCCACAACCTTGAGATTTGATCACTAAACAGATAATCAAATAAGTGTTTAGAATCTCTCACAGAGCATATGAATGATAATCACTGAAGTACAATAAATCGTTTCACTCTCTATGATAAGCTATGTAAGCATTGAGAACAGAGTGTATGAGTTAGGCATATATTCAGAATGTCAGCATTTCGACAGTGCAAGCTCTCTGCTCCATTTTGAATGTGTCTCTACTTATAGACAATTGATATTAATCTGTTGAAGCATTCGTCCGTTGTAGAATATGAATAGTGACCGTTGCATATTTGAATGTCGGTCCGTTGAGAAAATATTACCGTTGGAATATTACCGTTGGGATATTGAAGTCGTAGCATTTGAACCCGATGAACAAGTTGAGCATTTTAATTCATTGAAGAACATTACAGTTGAGTATTCAACTTCGTTTCTTCAAGTTCCACGTCTTCTCTGCCATTTGTGAATGTTTGTAGCAAACTCCATTAAGCTTATTCAATTTCAAAACTGTTTCTAACAGATTTTGGCTTCTGTCCAGTTTGATGTCAATTCTTCATATAATCATCTGAAACTATTTAATAAACATGAGAAGTATAGCAAGTAGAAATCAGTTGATAATAATCATTTCTAAATTTGAACGTTGCTGCTACTTAGCTTTACGAAAATGCAGAGATGAAGTTCTGAAATATTGACTCGAGGCATAGAGGAACTTGACTCGAGGCATTCGATTGGTAATATTCAAACAAAGAGATCCAGATGAGATATTAACTTGAGGTAACACTTATCTTGGCTCGAGGTATCTAACTCGAGGCGTCATTCTTCCTTGGCTCGAGTTAAATCATCGTCAAAGAATGGCAGAGTATTCTAGCTGTGTAATTGACTCGAGGTGAAGCTTTCTGCCTAGAGGTAAAAAGTGCTCTCCATTGTTCTAACTCTCTGGTTGGCCATTTGACTCGAGGTTGCACTTCTGACTCGAGGTAAAAAGCCTTCTCAATTCTTCTAACTTTCTGTCTTCAATTTGACTCGAGGTGAATGTGCTGGCTCGAGGTAATAAGCTCTTCCAAAGTGTCTATATTTTTTCTTCCATTAGACTCGAGGTACATAAATTCCTGGCTCGAGTTAACCAACTCGAGGTCCCATTCCTACTGGCTCGAGGCAACAACTTCAATTCTGTGCTCTTTGACTTGAACTTGATTTGAGGAGGCACTCATCAATTGGTTTCTTCCAAATTCTATGAAACCCTTGTTGTGTCTAGAATCATATGGAATTGGTTTCATTTCATTTGGTTGTGTAGAAACAAAACCAAAGCTATCTTGAATTGATTCCGAAATCACATGTGTCCACTTTCGAATGCTATATCTCCTTGGTATGAACTCCGTTTTGGCTGCTTCAACTATTGATGGAATTAATTTTGAGTCTTATTTCAAATGGCACCGGTTTCAGCTCAATTGGATTTTGCCTTTGTGAGATACACTCAAAACACCGAAGCTTGGTCTGGACTGTGACAGTGATTATTGTGCCAACTTTTAGAAGTCATAGATCCCTCATCTGAACTCCTTTGGACTTGGATTTTATATTATAATGACGCATTGAGAGTCTAGTTTCATATGCCACTGGTTTCACCTCAATCCAATCTTTGGTTTGGGAGATATCATCGAATTACCAGAGGTCGCCCGAGCTGAACGTGAAACAGAGTATGCTGAAGGAGCACCTGACTCGAGGCAGCTGATTTCTTGACTCGAGGCTGCTAACTCGAGGTGGATGGTGTCTTACCTCGAGGTAAATTGTTCCAGAGGCAAAAATCACTGTAGCAATCATTTTAACTCGAGGTAAACTTCCTGGCTCGAGTTAAGTCATCTCAAAACTTGATTTTGCTTATTTTAAGTCCGATTTGAGTCGTTCCAACTTCCATATCATCGTGGAGACTTCTAGAATCAATCTAAGAACTTATATAATGATTTTCTCATTCCATTGAGCAAGTTCTTCTTCTTCTCTTAATCATTCTTCATTATCCTTTGATAGCTTCTTGCTTCCTTTATATTCTCTACAAGTTCTTCTTTTTCTTTCCGTAACCTCTTATCTCCTTCTTGATTAATCTTTATAATTCAACTTGGGCTATTCTACATTAAATATATAATAGTTAATCAATGTAGAAGATAAATATAGTATACAAGATTTTTCCTCTTAATTAATGGCATCTATATAAGACATCATCAAAACTAATCATATCCAACATAAGCCACGCGGTAGCTTAGAGGGAGGAGGAGGCGTAACCGGGACGGACTGAGAAGAAGGTTGAGCCTCCTCAGCCACAGCTTCTTTTGGGCGGGGTTGAGATGGCCCAACAGTAGGAGATGAAGGGATGTCGACCTGAACAGAGGTCCGGATCCTCTTAGAAGCAGGGGCTTAAGACGCTGCTCGTACCCGTCCTCGACCCGCCTCGGCCACGGCACGTTTCCGTGAAGGATTACGGGAAGGAGCTCCTCCGGCAGGATTCAACTAAGTCAGGTAAGGGGGCAGCGGATTCATAATTTGAGCTGCAATAAAAAGAGAACAAGCCAGGGTTAGAAAAAGAGAAATCAACATAAGTAATTAGTCGGACAACATAAAAAGTAAGTTAGACTAAGGAGGAAAAATACGCCGCGTCCCCGCTAGCTCGGCCGCGGTATGTGAAAGGATCCAAGCTACAGTCCGTACACCGTGCTCTTTGACGTCGGTTACTAGTTGGGATACCGAGATGACATCCTCGGCGGGAAGATCGTCCCTGTCTATTTGATAGCTGGAAGAGTATTTTTTATGATGCTCCTCGGTCCAATAAAGCGGGAACTTCCATTCCACGCCCTTAGATTCAGGACCATTGAGGAACCAAGGTTGCTGCCCGGAAATAGCGACAACCTTAAAGAAACTGGTTTTGAAATGTTTGAAAGAATCGGCAAAAGGGAATAAGAGTTTCCGGCCAGGAACACCTCGGAGGGATGTCAACCCTCTCAAGTCCTCATTATTTTTATCAGACCGAGGTGTGAAAGGACATAAGAAGTAAAAGAAAATGGATAACTTAGCGGGAATCGGCTAGGGAAAGGAATGAAAGAGGCGCTCGAAGGCCAAAACAAAGCCCCACCCATTCGGATGGAGCTGGGAAGGAGCAAGTCGAAGATAACTTAAAACAACCATCTGAAATTCGGTAAACGGGAAGCGAATACCAAGTCGAGTAGCATAATCTTGGAAAAAAAAGAAAAAAGAGGGACAGGTCCCTTCTCGGATGGCACACACGGGCTCTCCAGTAGAAGGTGGACAAAGATTACAATGTAAAGTATCGCCCAACTCCATTCTGGTGATGTCGGACGGCGACATTAGGGATTGGGTCGTTAGAACTCCGCAGGCAACCCAGGGATATTTCGCTAAGAGACTTTGAGGCGGACTGGTGGAATCTGATTCCCCAGTCACAGAAGGGGTCCTATCAGGCGATGGGGTGACTCCATTTAGACCTAGAAACACAAAAAAGAAAAAGGGCAAAGATCAGTAACTGAAGGGTATACCTGACGCGTGCATGTTAATGTTAGAAGAAGGGCGACATCCGGTGTTAACGGCCGAAGTAGAAATGACGGGGGGACCTATGTCGGCAGGAGCCAAGGGTAGTATTCGCCAGGGAATCCCAGCCGTTCGTGATGAAATACGAGCTATCTGCGAGACAATCCCAACAAGGGCCGAGGTATCCCTCAGGCATAGATTCTACCCTGGCGTGCGGAGCGGGCTCGGAGAAATTAAGAGGCTCGATCGGGATGGCTTCAGGTACATCTCAGCTTATGGGGTTCGGCAATCCGCTTAGGAAAGGATGAGCATTTGGGCTCCTAAAAGAGGTTGAACGCGACCTCCTAGCAATCCCCCCACTTGAACCACTATGAAGTAAGATGTTAGACCTAACCCCCTCAGGCAAAGGGGAACCCAATATCCAGTGGCTGGCCCTTGGGAATCGAGCGCGTAATGCCTCTTCTTCCTCTTTTGGGGTGAGTGATGGGTTTGAAAATGACGAAGGATTATTCCTATCCATCAAAACACAGAGGGGGAACCTAGAACAGGCACAAAAAGGGGCGATGAGACGCAAGAGAAGTCAAATGGGATATTCTAACAAAAAAGGACATGCACCCGAAAGTAGGAACATAGAATCCTATTTCTACCCAGAAACTCTCACGGGGACCCAGTTTGACAAAATCAGAAATGCAGAAATACGCGTAGACAAGATGAGGAAATGGCATATAGAAATCACAAAAGCTGTAGAAAAAAAAAATGTACAGTAATGGAAGAGAAAAAGGTATACCTGAGTAAAAGAGATAGGCGATGAACCGAGCAGTAGAAGGAGCGTAGTTGGAACAATATCGCAGCGAAGAGCAAAGAGAGTCGTGAAAATAATAACGTCAGATGAATAGAAAAGTGAAAGTAAGTGGGAGTAATGGAGGGAAGTGCAAAGCAAAGTACAAACGTCGGGGGTAAAAGAGAGAATTCGCCCTATTCGTAGGGGTGACGTACGACGCACTAGGCGCATTAAATGCGCACGAAAACCACTGACGACAAAGCAGGGCGGTTGTGTTCCCGAGCCAATCCAGAGGAGACAGGTGTCAGGGGGCAATGATGGCGAAGGCAGAAAGACGCTGACCTCGAATCCGACCGCACAATGGGAAACACCTCGGATTCCATATTGCCACGACATTTAGCCGGGGCCTGGAGACATGACCATAGAACATCTAGTACCCTGGTATCATCCCGGACCACAATGACTAGACCACGGTCCAAGCAAGCAATATAGAGATCTCGGCCTAATGGCCCGGTACAATGGAAGGATATATCCCAGCAGCTCAAAAACTTAAACTACCAGGCTGGGGGGGCAACTGTTACGGATTCCCATTAAGCCCAACGCGGACATGGCCCATTAAGGAACAGACCCAATCACGGGATACCCCGATGATATGGGATAATCTCGCTATTATCTATAATAGTAATATATCGATATCATATCCGATATGATATAACGACCACGGATTATGATAGATCCTGGATATCCTACCCCAAGGTGAACTCTATAAATATAGAGGTCAAGCCGTAAGGTACACATGTTCTAACTCAAACCTACTTACATTACGCATCACTGTGCACGATCCCCACTGAACACATCCCCCATCCCCCTTTTTGGCGGATAGCCTATAGTGTACAGTGATCCCGTGCCGTCCCGGATATCTCCACCATAGATACTCTGGCAGGGCCATTTGATCTAAGATCAAAGCACCAGCCCACGGGCTAGACATCTGTGTTTTATACCAGAACAGAATCCATGCTAAAACTTAAAACAATTTCTATTTCAATGTATGTAATCAAAGAATCATTAAAAAATTGGTCTTTCATTCTATTTCGAAATCTGTTATTGATTATCTTCATAGTAGAAAAAGATCTTTCAGTAGTTACTGTAGAAACTAGAAGAGTGAGTACAAATCTAATCACTCTATCAATAAGAGGATAAAAGATTGACTTTCCAGTTCTTGCTAGCCACTGACTAATTTTTTAAATTTCCAGTTGATACACACACATATATGTACACATATGAATATATATAGACACACATATATGTCGTAACTCCATATGAATATACACACATAATTTTTTTATATATATAAATTTTAGGGGGCGGGGGCCACCATATGGATTCAGTCTAAAGATTGAGCATATAAAGTTATAAACGGTAAGATTCAAATAGATAACGTGTGAGTGTAGAAATGGATTCAGTCTAGCCACCATATGCACGCACATTTTATTTTATTACAATAAGGACCTAAAAAAAATTATGCACAGAAAATATTACAAAATTTGTACTCCTTCTGGTCCTAAATGCAAGATATATTTGGAGAGTTGATTTTTGTCTAAAAATAAGACATAATCATTTGTCAATCTTTTATTAATTTATTCATGTTGATGCTCTCTCCACAATAATCAGGGAAGAAAGAGAATGAGAAAATAAAGGAAGATAACTAGAGTATTTTAGAAAATAGATATGATATTAACTAACTTAAAAACTTCTTTAAAATCAAATTAAGTAAATATGTTATATATTAAGGATCAGAAGATTACATTATAACATTGGTACTGTAAAATCATGTTCTTAAGAAAATAATTAACTAATAGCCCGTTTGATTAAATTCATGGGAAAGAATTACATGTAATCATAATGCAACAGAACAATTACAACATTTGGTTTGACATATGTAATGTAAAGAGGATTACATTTTGTAATATGGATTACATCATTTAATATAATCAGGATTACATTGCTATAACTGATAAATGAGGATGCAGACATCCTGTAATAAAGTGAAAAAGGCATTTTTAGCATCATAATTTTTAAATTTACCAAAATGCCCACCCATAAACGTAGCTAAATATTAAATAATTACAACCACTAAATATTAAAAAAATCATTAATGATATAAAATTTCAAAAACCATTAAAAATTTAAAAAACAATTATACCATTAAAAAATGTTAAAATATCCCATCGAATAAAATTTCAACATTAAATATTATAAAATTACCATAAACGCAGCCTGTGGCATAATATTTCACCATTAAATATTAAAAAATTACAATAATCTAACATGTACACTCTATAATATTTCTACCATTAAATATTTAAAAATTACTATGAACCTAACATGTATACTGCACAAATTGAAAAAATTACCACGAACCCAACATGTACATAATACATATATGTATAGACAGGGGTAATTTTATCTCTTGTTATATTATTCCAATATATTCTCATGTTTGATGTAATCCAACAAAACGTTTTTATACATATGCATCATGTTTCTCAATAACAAATCAAACAATTTCATGTAATCATTATTACATTCCATTATATTACATTGCATTACATTCCTTTACATTACCTCTAATTCCGTGAACCAAACAGGTACTAAGGATTTGATGAAACCATTCATCAAAACATTATCGTGCACACAGTTGGGCTTTGGATTTCACAAGGCTCAAATAAACATTCACCACCAAACCCAAACTTTTTAACTGAATGATACTTCATTACATAATATCCAAGTCAATTAAGAAGGGGATCCACAAGTTTAAAATACAATCATGACAAAACCACCAAAAGTAATCCAATCATATAGAGATTCAAAGTATATAGTTAATGCATCAAATATCCAAAATAAATCAGAATATGAAAGATGAGCCCTAACGTAGCAATATACAATAATCCAACATATACAAAAAAGATAGAACCACTACTATTAACAGAAGTAGTTTAAGCTTCCGAAGTCTTCCCAGATAGATATCGTAATCTCATTCTCATATTTATCACATGGGTGCACAAAAATCATTATACAAGGATTTATTCTCTAATCTCCCTTATTTCCTCTCAACCTTATTTTCTCTTATCAATACATGGGCAAGTACTCACCCATGTGACTGGTAGTTCAACTCAACAATCTCACCGATTAAGTGGTATAAATAGGCCAACATCCAAAGAGCACAAGACCGAACCATGGGTTCCCCTCTCTAATACATTAATGGGGTATCAAGGCCCTACTAAACACAAAAGGGTCAAAGGACTAACTGTTATTGAGAATGTATTGAATAGGTAGAAATTGAATATACAGTAAACAGATAATATTAATATAGCATAACAAGAATCTGTATTATTGAAATAGCACATATAGAGAGCATAGAACATATTTGTATAATGTGAAAAAGTTATAAACAAACTCACAAGACTGCCGAATATGGTAATGAACTATGTAGAAATTCGCACCCAACGTACGTTGTTTCCTTAAGACAATTTTGCTCCCTCAATACGGATGCCGAAGGTTTCTGAGCAATTGCCTCCCAAGATAGAACGGATTATTCGTCTTCAGAATGATGGCTCTCTCAATCTGAAGCCCAAATGAATCCAACGAGTCTGCTTTCAAAATCGCACAGACCATGTCTACATAATGTAATATGTAGAGAGGAATGTTTGAGATTAATCTGAGATCTAGTTTTTCTCTAGGATTTTTCTGTCACTAGCACATCCTATTTATAGATGACATAAATTGATCAGATGGACACCCGTTGGCGAATCGACGCGACTGTGGCGAACCGACGCGACTGGCGGTGGTGAACCAGTGGGACTTCTTATTCATAACCCATAGGATTTGAATCTAAAATTCCAACAATCCCCCACATGGATAAGAAGTTAGTCCATCATGACCAAATGCAAATGATCATGTATGCAAAGTGCAATTCCTCTACAAGAAACAACTGCATCGAGAAAGGTAGGGGTTACCTTTGAACCTTCTCTAGTAAAAACCTATCGGATATACTGGTCAATCAGTGGATGCACTGTCTTGAACCGTCGACCATTTAGTGTATACCAAGACAATAGGAGTCACATAGTTGCTCCTCTAGCATCGTTGGTTCTCATGCTGTGTCCATTTTGACCCTGGACACCGCCTGGTTCTGCGAGTGTTCTAGAGAATAGGCCGTTTTAAATTCTCATAGAAGCGGCCCACACTTCACACTCACATAGGTGATTCCTTGTGATGTAAGTCAACATACATGATCTGAACACATCAGATTAAGAAACCATTAAAAACTTAAAAATTTACCCTTATATATATGCATTGTCTTGTCAAAGAATGAGTATGAGTTTAAAACTCCACAGTGTTAATAGTCGATTAAGACTTAGTTGTCTGTTTGAAACTAGTTTGTGGGGTCTCCACTCTTCTAGGTAGAGTTACCGTGATAATCAATAATGTATCGGCCTTAAACCCATTCCTTTGGACAAATTTCTAACTAACTCTCTAGGAATTCCTTTAGTCAATGGATCCGCTATATTCTCTTTTGATTTAACATAATCAATTGAGATGATTCCATTCGAGAGTAGCTGTCTAACGGTATCATGTCTACGACGTATATGTCTAGACTTGCCGTTGTACATGACATTCTTACCCCTACCAATAGCTGCTTGACTATCACAGTGTATACACACTGCTGGTACCGGCTTTGGCCAACTAGGAATGTCTTCAAGCAAATTACAAAGCCACTTGGCTTCTTCACCAGCTTTATCTAAAGTAATAAATTCTGCTTCCATAGTTGATCTTGCAATGCAAGTTTGCTTGGATGACTTCCAAGACACGGCACCCCCTCCAAGGGTGAACACATAACCACTTGTGGATCTTGTGCCGTTAGAACTGGTGATCCAATTTGCATCACAATATCCTTCTAGCACTATAGGGTACTTCTCATAATGCAAAGCAAAATTTTTAGTTTGCTTTAAGTAACCCAAAACTCTTTATCATAGCTCTCAAATGAAGCTCATTTGGATTACTTGTAAAGCGACTCAATATGCTAACTGCATAGGCAATATCAGGTCTAATGTAGCTCATAACATACATAAGACTGTCTAGCACTTGAGCATACTCCTTTTGATTTTCAGCTTTGCCAGTATTTCTTGACAAACGAAGACTAGAATCTATAAGGTTCGTCACAAGAGCTATGTTTAAACTCTTAAATTTCTCAAGAATTTTAGCAATATAGATGTTCTTATGATAAAGCCAACCTAATAGATGTTTTATGGATTTTAATTTCCAAAATAACATCTGCTAGACCTATATCTTTCATGTCAAACTTACTGCTAAGAAATCGTTTAGTAGCTTTAATCATTTGATCATTACTTCCCGTTATCAACATGTCATCTACATAAAGACAGACTATGACAAACTCATTTACAATATTCTGAATACAGACACACTTGTCACAATCATTAATACTAAAGCCATTTGATAACATAATTTTATCGAATTTCGCATGCCATTGTTTTGGGCTTGCTTAAGTCCATAAAGGGACTTTATCAAGCAATCAACAAACTTTTCGTTCTTGTCCTAAGACAACAAATCCCTTAGGTTGTTCTAGATAGATCTCTTCCTCTAATTCATCATTCAAAAAGATTGTCTTTACATCCATTTGATGTAATTTCAACCCATTCAATGATGCTAACGCGATTAACATCCGAATGGATGTAATTCTTGTAACAGATGAATAGATATCAAAGTAATTTAGGCCTTCACGTTGTCTGTAGCCTTTTACTACCAGCCTAGCTTTGTACTTATCAATAGTGCCTTTTGTTTTCATCTTCTTTTTGAAGACACACTTAGTTCCTAGAGGCTTATTGCCATGAGGAAGGTCAATCAATTCCCAAGTGTGGTTTGACATAATGGTTCAACTTCACTATTAATAGCCTCTTCCTAGAATGGTGCTTTAGGAGAACCCATAACCTCTCCATATGTTTAGGCTCATTTTCCAATAGATAAGTCAGAAAATCAGGTCCAAAGGATGTTGAAGTCCTTTGCCTAGTACTTCGTCTAAGTTCCTCCTCTTCAAGATTATCATTAGTCACAGTATCCTAAGATATCACAGTGTTGTTATTATCATTATTTTTATTGTACGGAAATACGTTCTCAAAGAACCTAGCATTCCTTGACTCAATAACCATGTTCACATGGATATTTGATACATCAAACTTATAAACCAGGAAACGATATGCACTACTATTATGTGCATAGACAATAAATACACAGTCTACTATCTTAGGTCCGATTCTTAACCGTTTAGGTTTGAGAATCTCAACATTTGCCAAGCACCCCCACACTTTCAAATATTTCAAGGAAGGTTTCTTCCTTTTCCATATTTCATATGATATGCTTTTTATCGTTTTATGTGGCACTCTGTTGATTAGAAAGTTAGCCGTCAGAATGGCTTCCCCCCACAAATTTTGTGGTAAACCGGACTCAATTAATAATGCATTCATCATTTCTTTTAATGTCCGATTTTCCTCTCTGCAATCTCATTTGACTGCAAAGCGTAAAGAGCAGTTGTCTGGTATTATATACCAGATTCTATACAGAATTCCTCGAAAGGACCATCATATTCTCCCCCATGATCGCTCCTTACTATTTTAATTTTCTTGTTAAGTTGATTTTCAACTTCATTTTTATACTGTTTAAAAGCAATAATAGCCTCATCTTTACTATTAAGCAAATACACATAATAATATCTATTGCAATCATCAATAAATGTAATAAAATATTTCTTATTACCCCTAGATGGTACATATTTCATATCACATATATCAGTATGTATTAAATCTAACAACTAAGTTGATCTTTCAACGGAGGAAATGATGACTTAGAAAATTTGATTCAATGCATACTTGACATTTATCATTATTTGAACAATCAACTTTAGGCAATAAATCTAAATGAATTAAATTTTTAATTGATTTATAATTAACATGTCATAATCTTTGATGCCATAAATTAAAGGACTCAAGCATATAAATAGAAGCAATATTATTATTAATAGCATCATTATTGGTGACGGTCATTACATTAACTTTGAAAAGGCCCTCACTAAGGTAACCTTTTCCAACATACATATCATTCTTAGAAAGTATAAACTTATCAGAAACAAATACAAGCTTAAAACCATTCTTGCTTAAGAGGGATCCAGAAATTAAATTCTTGTGAATATCAGGCACATGAAGCACATCGTTAAGTGTCACGACTTTTCCAGAAGTCATCTTTAAAACCACTTTCCTAAAACCCTCAACCTTTGAAGTAGAAGAATTTCTCATATACAGTTGTTCATCTTGCTTCGCAAGGGTGTAAGAAGAGAACATCCATTTGTTTGCACATACATGCCTGGTGGCACCAGTGTCTACCCACCACTCCTTGGTATTTCCAACCAAGTTACATTGCATTACAACTGCCGAAAGACTCATATTATCAAGCATATCAGTAGCATTGTCAACCATATTGGCTTCGGTGTTATTCTTCTTGAGATTCTTTGGCTTCCTACAATCCTTAGCACGGTGGCCAGACTTCCCACAATTATAACACTTGCCTTTGAATTTCTGCCCTTTGCTAGGGCCTTGTTTGGATGATCCCTCATTAGAGTGTTTCCGTTTCTTGGGCTTCGGACCATCTTCAACAATGTTGGCCTTTGAAACTATAGGATTGTTGCCAAGTTTCTTTTCAGAAATCTTGTTGTCTTCTTCTATTCTCAATCTTACAATCAAATCTTCAAGTGACATCTCCTTACGCTTGTGCTTGAGGTAATTCTTGAAGTCCTTCCAAGATTGTGGCAATTTTTCAATAAATGCAGCAACTTGGAAAGACTCGTTAAGAGACATCCCTTCAGCATGAATCTCATGCATGATAAATTGAAGTTCTTCAACTCGACTTACCACAGATTTAGAGTCAAGCATCTTGAAGTCCAAAAATCTGCCAACCAGTATACAGTGTATTGTCTAGACCATTGAGAATGTAATTTCTACAAAGGAAATCAGAATGCTTCCAAGCATCTATTGCAGCAACCTTTTCCTTGTCAGCCGGTTGTCCTTCTTCCAATTTTGGAGCATCTTCAATGAGAAACCGTGCCAAGTTCAAGATGGTCAAATTGAAAAACATTTTCTGTTGTCATCTTTTAAAATCATTCCCATTGAACTTTTCTGGTTTTTCACCATGCATTGGAACAGGACCACTTGGGTTCATCAGATTGGTATTTGTACTTGCCATTTCTGTTGTTAAAACAGAAACTCTAATTAATCACACAGATTAATCCACAAACAGTATAATAATAATATTCTCAAAAACTAAACACATATTCAATTCAATATTACTACCAACATATGAAATCAGCAATCATATAAATTAATGTAAATTGATTTCAATTACTAAAATTGTCTTAAGATTGTTATTGAGAATGTATTGAATAGGTAGAAATTGAATATACAGTAAATAGATACTATTAATATAACATAACAATAATCTATATTATTGAAATAGCACATACAGAGAGCATACAACAGGTCTATATAATATGAAAAAACTATAAATGAACTCACAAGACTGCCGAATATGATAATGAACTATGCAGAAATCCAGGCCCAACGTACGTTGTTTCCTTAAGACAATTTTGCTCCCTCAATACGGATGCCGAAGGTTTCTGAACAATTGCCTCCCAGGATAGAGTGGATTATTCATCTTCAGAATGATGTCTCTCTCAATCTGAAGCCCAAGCGAATCCAACAAGTCTGCTTTTAGAATCACACAGACTATGTCTACAGAATGTAATATGCAGAGAGGAATGTTTGAGATTAATTTGAGATCTAGTTTTTCTCTAGGATTTTTTTGTCACTAGCACATTCTATTTATAGATGACGGAAATTGATCAGATAGACACCTGTTAACAAACCAATGCGACCGGCGGTGGCGAACTAGTAGGACTTCTTATTCATAACCCATAGGATTTGGATCCAAAATTCCAACACTAACTAGTACGCTTGGAAGCCAACCACCTTATTTCCTCTATGAATAACTCTCATCAAACCAACATTCACCATCCCCTCTCATATCGATATTCGAGATATAATCATAATGAGTTATTATATGACATTATCAATTCACAAGTTATCAAGTGAATCTTTCCAATCTCATAAATTAACATCAATTCATATAATATTATATCACTAGTAGTCATTTCTCAATGAAAATAAGTCTCACAAGACAATTTCATTAGCAACATAGTTTCATAGTCCATATTACATGTCAATAGTAAAATTATAGTTCTATATAATTTTTTTTTTAAAAAAAAAAAACCACTCACAAACATCATACAAGTAAGCACAACAAAAAGAAAGTCATTACCTCTCAATAAAACAAAGTATTACCACAATGCTCCAAATCCAAGAGCTCAAACACAAGCCATAATCAAACTACAACAATCAATTTACTACACATTAATAACTCTTTAAGTTATTAGAACAATTAACTTAGTTAACTTAATTTTATAAATTTAAAATTTTGAACTAATTACTCAAAAATTCCAATTTCACACTAAAATCCCAATTATTTATTTCAAAATTATTTCAAATATTTTTCTTAACCCAAACAATAAGTAATTGATTATCATCAATTTCATTCTATTACATAAAATCCCCAATTTAAAGTTTAGGGTATAAAATTGTAAATTAAATCTTCACTTTAATTAAAATAAAAATCTAAACCGATCAAAACTTTAAGAATACCTCCAATAATCCAAACAAACCATTTAACCCAAATTTAATAAGTTAAAAATGTCTAATATATAATTATTTATAGGCTGGTTATATACAAAATTCATTATGAAATATTATACCTAATAAATAACACAATTGAACTAATTAAAATTAACTATTAATCATCATCTACATTCCTATAATCATATATTAACTAAACTCAAAACTTGTCTAAAATCTTAATCCCAAAATATTCTCTAACTAACAGAAAATTACGATCTTCAAAGTACAAACGGCAACGATTTTATAAAACCCCCACCACATGACTAACTAAAGGGCCACGTGCCCCTTTAGGTTTTCTTTAGAGTAAATATCTTTTTGGGTCCCCGACAAAAAATACGGACCCCATTTTCGTCCCTAGGGACTAAAATTGGACTTTTTAATGGACTAAAAAAGGATTTTGGGAAATTTGCGATGAACCAAAATGTTTACCAATCGACCCTTATTCGTCCTTTTCAAGGACTAAAAGGGCATTTCTTTGTGTGAGGGACCAAAATGAGGTATGTGCTTTTTTCTAGGGACCCAAAAGGGTATTTATTCTTTTCTTTAATATGTTAATATATATATTATATATGTGCGTGTGCTGATTTTTTTTTTTTGAAAACCTTAATGGGCTTGGGTTGTTCTATTTTTTTTTTATTCTTCTCTTCTTTATATATATATATATATATATATTAATAATAATAATAATAAAATATTTTCATTTCTTTATTTTCCTTTCCATTTTATTATTTTGATTCCATACTTCCTTTTACTATCAAAAATCGTATTTTCAATAAACTCTCTAAATCCCAACATGACATGATAAATAAACTTATTATGAATAATTCTTTCTTAATTATAATTAAATCTTGAAAACAAAAATTAGGATGTTATACGTACTCAAACTTACGCTCTTCTCTCACAAAAACATTTCAATGGAGGACTTTTCCTCAATTAATCCCCTTTTTAAATTTAACTAAGGGTTTTCTCTTTCAAGGTTTAAAATGTAGAGAGTTTTTGACACTCCCAATAAGTGTGCTTTTCCGAATTTAAACTTCACAGTTCCCCTTTACTTAAAGGGACAGACATTATCATTTTTTTTTTTGGTCGGAAGACATGATCATTGACAAAACAAAATTGTATCTAACGAGTCTTTCATAACCCACATTGAATGTCGTTGATAAATGATAAGACATCACCCACTAATTTTGTATTTGAAATAAATTAGGAATTTCCAAGTCCAGAGAGAGCTCATTTTGGATTTCAAGTATTCCAAGCGCAAAGATATTTCAATGGTAAGAGCTAATTGGAGGTTAACTTTAGTCTTAAATATATAAGACATCAATCCATGTTATTCCTCATATTTATTATTTGTTTTTTAAATTACCCCTATTAATTATACATGTTAAAGAAGTTTGCATCATTACATAGTTTCATTACAAATTATTTAAATGGGTATTTTTGGAAAAACAAAAAAAAAATTAACATATAATTAATTTTCTTAATCAACCTACAGATCTTATACTAAAACCAAGGTAGTAATTAATATTAAATTCAAAAATGGAGATAAAAACCAAGTATATATACAGCTCGCACGTACTTTGGATTAACCAACAAGGCAACAAGTTGGGATTTTATTAGAGATACTATAATAAGCATGATACAAACTAGAAACCTTGAAAATCGTAATATATTTCCAATAATGACCTTCTAAATAAGATAAGCTCATGCATAATTAAAAATAAAATATGGTAAATAACCTGTACAACGTGAGATAGTCTTGTTAATAACCTTTGAAATCGAACTCTTGCTTAATGGCACATTGCTTTGTACAGTAGGATTTAATTATTTATCTTGGTAATACCGCATGCGGTTTTTCCCAAAATATTTCTGAACCCTTGGATCAAGATTTTGACGTGAGGATGCAGGATGAGGAGGGATGTGTAGAGAAAGGCCAAGCAGAGAAACCGACCGGTTGTGTTTTGATACTTACAAGGATTCCTGGGACGAAAGGTTTGGCTTTGCCTGTACAAACTTGCCGGCGTGGACCCACAATGGCGGAGAGACATATATGCCAATTAATATCAACTTCATAGTGAGCAACAAAAATCAAATCAGCAGCCAGTTCAACCAATAAGTTGGGATCCATCTGTAGCTTCCTATAGCCTCATATTACTTTCACAAGAAATAAAATGAAAAAAAAAAAAAAAAAAAAAATCTTATATAGGATCAAAATTCACCCCAAATTAGATTGGAAAAATCCCTTTAAGAGGCTATGTTTGGTTGGAAGTGAGGAGGGAGGGGAGGTGCCCATCCCTAACGTGAAAAGTCAGATATGACCATGATGTGACATGCTTCCAAAGTTAATGTGCGAAAAACGATATAAAAAACTATGTAGTTTTTAAAAAATTCTATGGGCAATTTGGTCAAAATTTTATCTCCCCTCCTTCCCCTACCCTCCAACCAAACAAAGCATAAGAGACCATGAAAATGTCAAAAAAACTAAAAAAAAAAAATAAATGTTAAAAATGTCTCATTAACAACTTAAGTAAAGCATTCATAACTCCATATGTGGGTTTTAACAACTTTTTATCACCTTTTTAACAACAAAATTTTCTCTGAGACTTTTTTTACATTTTCTTGGTTCTTTGAAACCTTAAAGAGATTTTCCCAATTAGATTCTACATTTAGAACAAAAGAAGCATTTCGAATCCTTAACTTTTTATCATTTTTGGAATCATTTTTGGGTGTCCTAAAAGTATTTACTAACGTAAGTCAAGACAAAACTCATCTTAAATACTTAATTCATATACCGTAAATCACGATTAAAAAAACTATTTTTGAAAGCTGTAATCGTTATTCCAAACAAGCACATCCACTTAACTTTGATGTCCACTTAACTTTGATATCCTACATGTAAAGAATGCGTGCGAATAACATAGCACGAAAGCTTTACAGGTAGTCCATAAATGATGTCAAGAACTGCATTAGTTCTTTTGCTTGTTTCTCTTTATCTTCTTCCATTTCAATGCGCACCAGAACAACAACTTGAGGTGAGAGCTGCTTACTGGATGAGGGGTGGTATTTCCATTTCTGAAATCGACCCCACACTATTCACTCACCTCATATTTCTTCAAGCTTATGTCGACCCTAAATCCTTCGAGATCTCAATCCTTCGATCAGATGAGCTGGACTTTAAAGCATTCTCCGACAAAGTCAAAAAAAATAACCCATGCATCAAAACACTTCTAACTATTTGGGGAAAATACAGGGATACATATGCCGCCATGGTGAAAAATTCTTCTTCAATAAGTTCCTTCATCCAGTCTTCATATAGAAAAGCCAGGACACATGGATTTGATGGCGTCGACCTTTACTGGGATTACCCTGACACAGATAATGATATGGAAGGTATGTCAAGTCTTTTACAGGAGTGGCGTTTACATATAGATGCTCATGATCCAGCACTGCTCTTAACAGCCACTGTTCCATATTCACCATATTGGCCATTTAATCACTCTATTTATCCTATTGACTCAATGGCAATAAGCTTGGACTGGGTACATCTTAAAACCTTTTCTTACATTATTGGTCGGACGCCACTTGTCACAGTCGCACATTCAGCTTTATATGACCCTTCAAGTATATATAGCACAGACTTTGGGATTAAACACTGGATTCATGAGGGTTTGATGCCTAGCAAGATGGTTTTGGGGCTGGCATTTTTTGGGCATGTATGGAATCTAAGTGATCCTAATAACAATGCAATAGGTGCGCCTGTGACCAGTCTAAACATTTCATGGGGTTGGTGACATACAAGGAAATCAAAGACCAAATTCAATCATGTCCAGGCAACATAAAATACAATCATACGTATAAAATCTACACCTGGTCATGTGGATCAACTTGGATAGGATATGACGATGTTGATACAATCAAAACTAAGGTGTCTTATGCCAAGGAAAACAAGTTGCGCGGTTATGTTGCCTATCAAGTTTCCTATGACGACAACTGGTTGCTTTCCCGTGCAGGTCCGTATCTCTTGAATTCTAATGAAAATATTTGTTCCCTTCTGTACCAAAAAAAAAAATAAAAAGTAAAAGTTAGTTTACAACATTGCCAAATCCAAGTTTCCTGCGTCTTTATAGTTGAAATTTGAAAGTGTCAGATCCTGTGCATTTAAAAAATTAGAACTAGACTCTGCAGATGCAGAGTAGAACACAAATAATTTTTCAAATCTGCAAGGGTTAGTATATCAGTAAAGGGGATTGGTATTTTGAGCCAAAAAAAAAAAAGGTAAAAGGGATTGGTATCCAAGATATTTTAAAATCCTAAGGCCCATATTGACGAAATCTCTCTAATTTACATCACACAGACATGCATAGTTAATAGGCAATATAGTATCAATAATTTACACAATGGAATGTTTACAGCTAAAGGGGAGATAATAAAGCTGAACACAAAGACCAAAGGGCACATTTGCTAAAGATTATCTTGGCTGCAGCTGTCGTATCTGTCTTGCTATTAGGTTTCCTAGTCTACATACTAAAGAGAAGAAGGTTCAAATTAAAAGGTAATATAGACAGCTGTGTTTACTTATTCTCCATTCACAAATGCTTACTTTCTCTTGTATCTTCTTGCAAATCAGGTAAAGAAGATGCAGAAGATTTGAATGCTAATGCTCCGGATGTTAAAGTATTTTCTTTCTCTGAAATTGAAAGGGCCACAAATCGATTCTCAATTGAAAATCAGATTGGAGAAGGTGGTTTTGGAATTGTTTACAAGGTAAAATTAAACAAATCATCTTGTGGTTTGACTTCTTGTGTACGTAGTGACTGAGATAAATTTTTATGCTAATCAGCCATGAGACATCCACCATAATGCAGCTGATTTATCATAGGATTTCATATCAACTACATGGGGTCAACTACATTTAAATTATAAGAATTTGAAGCAAGTCAAGCATTGATTTTTTTTTTTAAAAAAAAAAAAAAAAAAACATTACAATGGTATGCAAAATATTTTATAACTAAAATGTTACAAGCACTCAAAAACAAAGGAATTAGCCTAGGCTTCACGATTTGAATAATTTATTTCACATATTATGCTAAAGCTTCCTATTTCAAATTTTCCAACTTTTAAAAGAATATATTCTTGCCACATCCAGCCAAGACTCCAACAATTTTTCTTTCTCTAGGGTATATTACCTGATGGTGAGGAAATAGCAGTGAAAAGACGATCAAAAGGATCCAAGCAAGGACTTAAGGAATTCAAAAATGAGACAACACTCAATGCAAAACTGCAACATGTCAATCTTGTTCGTCTGTTAGGATACTGCAACGACATGGAAGAACAAATGTTGGTTTATGAGTACATGCCAAACAAAAGTCTTGACTTTTATCTCTTTGGTCAGCAATCTTTACAACTCAAAACTCTATGTTAGAGTGCATATGCAACATGCTTCATTGGAGTCTGTAAATAGGGTGTGTCAGTGATAACTGATAACATTAAATTGGTTTAGTATACAAGTATATATAGAGTTCTTAATTATATTATTCACAGATATTTTTTGCTGACTATTCATGATGTAGTGCTTTTCTAGCTTTCTCAATTTCTTCTTCATCAAGTGCTTTCATGGAAATTACTTATCTGTTGTCCTTCCCAAGCTAATCTCAAGATTCTACTCTTTTTAAGGATAAAACCCAAAGATTGAACCCAAACCTCTATGAGATGAACATAATATACCCACATATTGTTTCCTATTCTTTTTTTTTTTCTTTTTTGAGAAGATATTTTTTTTTTCTATTCTTGAAAGTTAATGGTATATCTAAAATTTTGTGAATTGATTTCCACACAGACCCTACAAAGAAACATCTTCTAGATTGGGGACAACGTGTTTGTATCATTGAAGGAGTTACTCAAGGGCTTATCTACCTTCAAGAATATTCTAGATTGACAATAATTCATAGAGACTTGAAAGCTAGCAATATTTTATTGGATCATGAGATGAAGCCAAAGATTTCAGACTTTGGCATGGCAAGACCATTCAACAAACATGAACATGAAGAAAGCACCAGCAAACTTGTAGGGACATAGTGAGTATTCTATTAGTAGCTCTCCATAATAAATTTTATATCTATTCCATTGATTCATTTCTATGTTACATGGTTCTTCATCTCTTGTAGTGGCTATATACCTCCTGAGTAGGTTGAGAAAGGATTGTGCTCCATTAAATCTGATGTTTACAGTTTTGGTATCATCCTCCTACAAATTATTAGTGGTAAAAGGATCTCAAGCTTATATGGAGAGAGCTATGATTTGAACCTCTTAGAATATGTAAGTTATGGATTTTGTTTTTCTAAAAATAAACATTCACTCTCAACTAATTACTTTGTTTCCCAAATCTTTTAGGCATATGTGCTATGGAAAGAAGGGAAAGGCATGGAATTCATGGATTCTGCACTTGATGATACATCCTCTCAATGCAAATTGATCAGATTCTTGGAAATTGCTCTCCTCTGTGTACAAAAAAATGCAGAAGATAGGCCATGCATGTTAGAAGTAGGCTCAATGCTAAGAAACAAAAGCAACTTCATAGCAATCCCAAAACAGCCAGCATATTCAAAGGTAGGAAATGAAGAGGCATTGAAGTTTATTCAGCAGCCAGAAATTTTCTCACGAAACGAAACAACAATATCTCCAGTTTGGGGTCGATAGCACTTGACAATGTTGCATCTTATTTTTTGGAATATTTTTCTAAGATTATATAAGATCTTCAAAGAAAAAAAGTCACAAAAATGTTTGAACTTACTAAGTGCCATACCCCATCGAGGTAGTCTGAATGGCATGTAATACAAGATACATATCACCCTGTAAGCCTCATTGACAAACTCATTTCTTCCCTAATTTCCAGTAGTAACTTATTTCATTGACACTATTTACTTTAATAATATCATAGCATATATTAATACTCTATTTAATATACTTTGAAGAAACTTTGTCAGAAACTCCCTAAAAAAGTGGACTTCCCAACATTTCTACAATAGTGAAATAATCACGAACACCCAAAAAGAGAGCTAGACTCTCAATTCATATAGAAATACAAACAAAAAGGAGTACAATCCTACCCATGAGCTGCCTGGAGTTACATTTAAACCTATGGTTATTAAAACAATCGATCCTCAATATATTAACATGAATGAATCCACTGAATCTAAAAAGTAAAATTGTTAAATAAAACAACAAAGTACAGTTGCTAAAACAAACTGGGACAGTAGTTACCCCTTAACAACCCTTTGGACAAGATTTCTACCTTGTATAGTAAAAAGCCAAGAGACCAGATTTCAAACTATTATATACTAACATAGAATTGAGTGTCAAGGATAAGGTCCACCCAAGGTTGAAACTATCATGAATAGCTATCAACTACAATTATTATTCTATATTTCTTTCAAGCATTTTAAGAAACACTTGATATGCACTAGTTGACAAACCCATAAAATAGACATCCCAACATTAAATCCTTTCCACCGAGCAACATACAAACAAGATTGGATTCTACCAGACACTTCAATAAGCACTATCATAAATTTCTCACCGGAATCTCCAATCCCAAACACAATGGAAACTTGAAGAGGAACGACTCTAACCTAACCACAACTGTGAATAGACGGTGCTACGAGAATAGGATAAGAATACCTCATTAGACGAGTTATAAATCACTTCAATTCTTTTTCACAAGCCGTCGAAACTCTGGCCCAGAGAGACGATTAGCATAACGACAAGCTTTGGAACAAGCCGGATGTAACAAAAGAGAAGAGTGAGCTTGGCAGTCGCCCCAAACCACCACGGATCAGATGCCCACATGAGGAAGAAAGGAAGGATAGAAAATGAGTTCAGTTTGAAGCATGCACGAACTGTAAGAAATTTCTTCCCCTCCTTAATGAGTTTATCGGATTGGGACACTTGCGCAAAGAGATTGGTGGGGATTATATCAATAAATCCTCCTAACGAACAGTAACGACTCCGGATGACAGCTTCGGAAAAATAAAACATAATAATAATAATAATAATAATAATAATAATAATAATAATAATAATAATAATGAAGTGATTAAAAATTAATTAAAATAGATAATTATTTCATGAGATTTTTATATGGGAAAATTTTAGAAAAAATATTTTCAAAATTTAAACATTCTAGATCCGTGGTTTCCTACTAAAATAAATTGTGAATTACTAATAAGTATAGCCAATACATAATGTATAATAAGGAGAAAAAAAGTAATTTGAGATTTAAATATATTGAAGGTATTTTTCTATAATTCTTCCATTTTTATAATTAAAATTTTATCATGAAATTAATTTTAAAATAATTTTTAAATCAGGTAAAAAATCGTTTTTAAATTAATGACTATTTTTATAAATTCATTAAACATTTTTTACTATCTTTCTTTAGTCTTTACTATCTTTTAAATATATGATAAAAATATTACCAAGTAGATTATTATTTTCAAGAGATTTATATAATATTAAAAACCAAGTTATCTTTCAAAATATTTATAATAAATTTTATCTGAAATTAATATTTAAAATAATTTTTAAATCAGGTAAAAAATCGTTTTTAAATTAATGACTATTTTTATAAATTCATTAAACCTTTTTGACTATCTTTCTTTAGTCTTTACTATCTTTTAAATATATGATAAAAATATTAAAGTAGATTATTATTTTCAAGAGATTTATATAATATTAAAAACCAAGTTATCTTTCAAAATATTTCTTAATGAATAGTCTGATTGGTTATCTAGCTATTAATTTTTAATATTTTCTATTGTTCTTGAGATTCTCCTCTTTTCTATGTTACAAAATAATGCACATCTAAAGTTTGGTTTTCTCCCTAAGTTCTGACCCTTCCCTCTCCCTCTCTGTTTTCTCATCCTCTCCTTCGTTTCCTCTGAAGTTTCATTCCCCTGAATCTCTCTTTCGACTAAGTAGTCGAGAAAATGTTACACGGCGATACCATACCTCTGCACGAATCGTCGCAGTCGGACATTGACGAGATCGAGAACCTCATTCGTGCGAGCGTCCAATCGGGCCCCTCCACGGTTCCCGCTGCCAGACCTCCCAGTCCTCCTCGAGCTTCAATTCCGATATCTTCGTCTCCTTATAGGCCTTCTAGTATTCCACCTCCGCCAAAATCTTCCAATCAGAAGTCACCTCTTATCGCTCCTCCTCCGATTCCATCTCCGTCCAACAATGCTGGTGGATTCGGCTCACCTCCGGACACGTTGACGGAGCCGGTCTGCGACACCGTGAAAAGAGATCTAATGAGGATTGTTAATAATCTGAAGCAAGTTGTGTTTCCTAATCCCTTCCGTGACGACCCTGGGATGGCTCTGAGGGATTGGGATCTTTGGGGACCCTTCTTCTTCATTGTTTTCTTGGGTCTTGTTCTTTCTTGGTCTGCATCTGTCAAAAAGGTATGTATGCGGCAGTTGCAAATAGTCTCAAGAATAAGTTCATTTGCAGAGTTTGGGAATTAATTAATTGAGCATCTTCTATTCTTTTTCCAATTGGTCAAGACCGTGAAACTAACACCTTCTGCATCCCTGAGCTGTTATAATATGAAATGTGAATAATGTAGGAATCGTTATAATAATCTTGCTGTGTTGAAAACTTGTAATTTTGCATTCAGAGGTCGTTTCATGGTGATTTTCCTCCTTTTAAATACGTGGTTCTAAACTACTGATCAAAGTTCATTGTGGATGATCCTTAGTGGTAAATGTTGTATTGGACCCTTTAAAAGGGTTCTAATTCTACTCATTTAATCATTTTTTATTTATTTGGAGGGGTTCTGGACTTGTGGGATCTTCCTGTTTGAAGATTCTGAACAATACGTCAGAATGACGTCAAGTAGGAGAGATTTCTGCATGCTTATAGTGGACCAATCAAACAAGCACCACCAAACCAATGGGAATTGGAAGTTTTGGAACCATTTATAGGTGCAACCAAATGACACCATTTTTATTCTTTCCTGACATGTCCTTCACCCTCAGAAAAGTTAAACCCATTCCATGTGAGGGTGTGTCTGAAGTAGCGTCAATGTTTACACAAGTAAAGGGAAAAAATTCATCCAAATACCGCGTACTTCTCGTAACTCAAACTCGAACTAAATCACACCTCTGAAAACTAAAAATTCCAACCAGTTTCCCATTAATTCTTTCCTGTGCAAACACCTTAATTAGCAAAAAGCTAGACCCCAAAAACATAACTGGTAGTTTAGAAGGGCAAACAATGATCTTAAATACATAGAAAAAAGGAGAATTGAAGATTTACTGTGGGTGTGTTTCAAGGCAAATCGCCTTTGTAACCTGAAATATATTAATTTTGGTTTAATTGGCTTTAATTTGTTTGAATCCTTACTAACTGTTAATTTTGGTTGTTTGTCAGTCTGATGTCTTCGCTGTTGCATTTGCGTTACTTGCTGCTGGAGCTGTAATATTGACATTGAATGTATTGCTTCTGGTACTAGTCTCTTCCCTTGATATAGTCTTAACTTTTATTATCCTTTTTATTTAATTATGTGTCCACAAATAGACCCAATAATATTAAATCTAACCAGCCCGACCCTTAACTGTTTTATCATGACCAATTGGGCCTCCAAACGCTTGGTATGAGAACGTAAAAAAAATTGGGCTGGACTAGGAACAATTGAAAGATAAATCATACCAACATTTAAAGGGCTGATTACAAAGACAAATGTTTTATACAAGGTTCTTAAAAGCCGGACGATCATTTGAAACCCTTCCAAAACTTTTATTTATCAAAATCGGTGGAATAATTGAAAGATAAATCATACCAACATCGGAATCAAACCGGATTATATAATATTTATTTAATTCTCTTTTTTAAGAGAAGATCACAATCATATCTTGCCTCCTGTGTAGATTTAATAGAAATTGGCCCCACAAAGTTTTTTCAAAAAAGTTGAAGAGACGTGTGTAGCAGTCTCCTGTGGTCCTTCTCTGATTCTAATTTAATGACCTACTCCTTCACATTATTTTACTTTTAGAACCCTTGATTTAATGAGGTGCGTGAAAGATCAAAGATGCCCTCATCTTCATCATCCAGCCAGACCCATGCTCGCTCTGTAAGCTCTCCTTCTCTTCTTCTCGATGGCTCCTTTCTTGAAATCCGACTCTGAGCTCACCCATGGCGGATCAGAGAGTGACCATTGAAGAAACACCAAACGACAGAAACAATATCAAGTCCTCCTTCCCGAACAAGGTTTCACGGATGGAGGTGTCTCTTCGCTTCGGATCTCTCCTCCTTCTCCTTCTATTCCCCGGCTTTGTTTAGTTTTTCTCACCGTCAAGTAAGGGAGAAGAACGAGTTTCAGATTCTCAAGCCACTTTTTTTTTTCTAAAAGAGACTCAGTCAACTCGGCCGGGTTAGGCCGAGTTGGCCCCAGGTCAAATCGGAACCCGGGGTCACCCCTTAACTCGGATCGACTTACCGACCGGTTCGTCGGTTTCCGGTCTGAACCGGCCGGTCCAGTCCGGTTTTCAAAACATTGGTTATATATATATATATGGTTAAGGAGCGAATTGGCCAACAAACTATTAATCCAGGAGCGTTCCGCACAAATAACTATTAAGTGGACCTTAAATACCAACAAACTTTTTTAAAAGGTAAACTTAACACAAAAACGTTAAATTCATCCTAACGTCCGTTACTACCCTTTGTTTTTCGGACTCAACGCAGTCTCCGGGGTGTTTATCAATTCATTTGCTTTTGTTTTTCTTTCTTCATTCGCTTCGTCTTCCTCCTCTCTCACCAAATTCTTCAATCTTGGCCGCCAAAATCTGAAATTCTAACACAATGAATTTGAATATCAGTCGCCATATTCGAACTCCTCTCTCATCTCTAAATTGCAAATCGCCTTCCCCGTCGCTCTCTTCTCTGATCTACGGCCTTCTCAGTCTCAGTCTCCGCATGTGCGTGTCCGTGTTCATGGGTCTCCGCCTCTGCGCCTCCATCGTCGTCAGTCTCCAACTCTGCCCTCCGTCCTCAAATCCCTTGCTCTGCATTCTCTGCTCTACATTTTTTTATTTTCCTAGAGACGCATGGAAAACGCGCATAACCGAGTGGAGCCGCACCGCCACCCCCAATTATCTTTGCTCTCGACTTCTATTCCTGCGATAGAACGTGCCCTCACCTTGAATCCAGCAGAGCTTTCGTTGCCTTGGCTTGTTTTTTTTGTTCGTTAAATCTTCTCCGCTAAATTTTTCGTTATAATCATGTTAGGGTTTTGTTTTCTTATGTTCCAAGTTCTTCCTGCTTCGGATCTGTGGCTAGGGTTTCGTCTTTTTCCTATGTTATTTTTTATTTGTCAGACTTGTTATCTATGTGGTGAGATAGAGGAGGAAGACAAAGCGAGGCAAATGAATTGATAAACACCCCTGGAGACTGGTTTGAGTCTGAAAAACAAAGGGTAGTAACAGACGTTAGGATGAATTTAACGTTTTTGTGTTAAGTTTACCTTTTAAAAAGTTTGTTGGTATTTAAGGTCCACTTAATAGTTGTTTGTTCTGGACGCTCCTAGGATAATAGTTTGTTGGCCAATTCGCTCCTTAACCCTAAAAAAAAAAAAAAAAAAAAAAAAAAGTGAGAGTAGAGACCGTAACCCACTGCGCGTGACATCTTTCAGCCAAAAGAAATGACATATAGATCGCCTACCAATGAGGAATGTCATATGCATAAAAAAACAAAGAAAGACAAATGTCATATTCATCCAAAAAATGGATCAAAACAAAGCAACCTAGAAATATGAACTACATTCAAATTTCTGAAACCCCAACAAATCCGTATGTCATCTTCACTTCCCTCTTAGCCTCCACATTTAATTTTGATAGTTGTGGGCCTTATAGTACTGCTGGGGTGGTGTTCAATGTGAGCCCAACTCATTTGTTCAGGCTCCTTAAAATAAAATACACTAGGCTAGAATCATTGTCTAATCGACAAGCAAGCGTTGGTCCTAGTGAAAAGTTATTTATAATTAAATTGACAATGCTTTTATTTGATTTAGTCAAATAATCATATATATATATATATATATATATATATATAAATCTCGCATAGCTTTTTGACAAACAAAACAATTGTCAGTTGTGGTCATCATCATCATATGTTGATAAATATACTGATTTGAATTTCAATGATGATATGATGGTGTTTATGTATGGCGGCCAAATATGTGAAAAAATGATTGGTGTATGAGTTGAAAATTGCAGGGTGGAAGGATTATATTCTTTCAGAGCCTGAGCCTACTGGGGTACTGCCTCTTCCCACTGGACGTGGGTGCATTAATCTGCATGTTGAATTACAGGAATGCGATTGTCAAAATAATTGTGGTAACCATAACATTGATATGGAGCTCCTGGGCTGCATATCCTTTCATGAGTGCTGCAGTCAACCCAAGCAGAAAAGCTCTTGCCCTCTACCCTCTCTTCCTCATGTATGTTTCTGTTGGTTTCCTCATCATTGCCATTAATTGATTCATTCTTGGCTTTTCTATGTCAATATCGCTTGTCACTTGTGCTCTTAGATAAAGTCACAAAGATTCGAAAGAGTTTTATACTAGTTGTCTAAAGTTTAATACAACTCTCCCATATCTGGGTTTGTGAATGACTTTAAAATATCAGATAAGGTGAGAAGAGTACAAATTTTCAGCTATTCTATCATAGAGTCATTATTCTCAGCAACTTTCTCATGTTTAACATCATTAAAATCTTCTTTCTTTCTTTAATTTGAAATGTTAAACAAGCTCCTAGTTTCTACATAATGAGCGCTAAATTTAAATCATTCAATTTAAGATAATGTGATCCAGATGTAATATTTTTTTATATATATTTTTATTCTAGTAAATGCCAAAATGTTAATATTTCAACTAGTGTTCTATAAAAACATATGTATTTATCATTTAAAAATTACAAGTTCAAAACTTTGAAAACATAAATTAATTCTTTAATTTGAAGGTATGGGGAAAAAAAAATCTTTTAAAGGATATGCACCCATGCATAAGAGCATGTCAGATAATCGACAAAATATAAAATCTGTAACAAATCCCACCACTCATATACAAGTCATACACTACATACCGCATTCATCAAATTCCGTGTAAGGAATAATGCTAAATGGTACAAATAATTTATCATAAATTACACATAAACGTCACATCTATCGGTTTAACTCGCATAGTCGGGGAAAATTGTCTTTCTATTGTCATAATGTGTACCATTTTTCATTCACCAAAGAATAAACTACAGTATAACTAATATTAATTAATAAAACACTCTTACACTACTCAACTACAAAACATGAGGGGCAATCAAGTTTTTGAATATCTAGTATGAACTATGAAGGTTGGAATCAAAACAAGGAAAAAAAAAAAGCCATGAGCAATTTTACAATGATCAGAGGATGGGAATTCAGTCTCTTTTGGGAAGATATGATGTGTTATGAGCAAGTGCAAAGCCCAATGATACAACCATTGCCACCAGGTAACCAGTTATCGCTCCATAGCTTACACAGATAGGCCATTCCTGCAAAATATCATGTGACATTTCAAACCTTCAGCATCAAATTTTGAAGAACTTAACGCAAAGAGTTGCTGTGGAATCAGATGAACATTACATAATTTTTATATCACCATGATCCTAACAGATTTTTAGTTAGCAGCTTTGAGGAAAGATTATTGCACGCTTGAGGAAAAATGTGAAAGGCCAAACAATAATCCTCCAACATTTTATGTTTGAATCAGAAGGTTTATCTTGGATGGACGAAAATTTTGGATCATTAGTAAACCTACTTATGGGATTGAAGGTGAAACTATCAGAAAATTTGATTGCTGCAGTTGATTATTCTTCGCCTTTTAGAATCAATCCCATGAAGCATCAAAAGGAATTTAATTCTATAACCCCAGAGTTTAGCAAATGATGGCCTGTGAACGTGTCTGTGTAATGATGTCAATGACAGAGGGGTCTCCAGAAGAAAGATTACCTGCCATGGCCTCTCCCAATCAAGTGGCATTGGCCAAGCTCCAAACCAGCCCCCAATAACTGCCCCATGAGCTGGTAGACAAATCAAATACTCAATCGATCCATTCGGCCTGAGTGTAAAAAGGGGGGAAAATATATCAAGATTTAATTCATATTAATAAATTGAAGGGTTTAAATAGAAAGATGACAAGCCTAAAGCACTCTGGGAAATAGTTAAATGTATACCACCATCACTACCCTAAAATGAACTCCCAACCGATGAAAAGGGAATTTAAAAAATGGAGCATGGGAAGATAATATCAATCACCAAAGAGTAAAATACTTTTATTACCCATAAAAGAGAGAGGAACATACTTAGTCTGTGCAAATATACGTCTCCAATCAGCCCATGATGAACCAAGAACACATGAAGCTGGAACTGTCTGCCATAGTACAAGATGTGAGTTGATACATGTAACACATACTAAACCATAGGTATGTAACTCACAAAACAGAACTATCCCTTCAAAAGCTGTCTTTTGTTCAGTGACAAGGAAGGAGGCTACAAGCAGGTGACAAAAAATCTCAATGGTCAAAAACTTTTCAAGTAAGACGTGTAAGCGGACATTGTATTTGTGAAAGTGGTTAGTACAGTTTACAT
This sequence comes from Acacia melanoxylon, assembly GCA_019022615.1. Classification (NCBI taxonomy): domain Eukaryota; kingdom Viridiplantae; phylum Streptophyta; class Magnoliopsida; order Fabales; family Fabaceae; genus Acacia; species Acacia melanoxylon. The sequence goes on along the minus strand of JAFJYJ010000064.1, from coordinate 1,091,642 downwards.
ATTTTCACTTTTACAGTATAGTTCACTTATGTATGATTTTAGAGTTTGTGGCAACATTTTTTATACTATACATAATTAGAATTGCAACCCATCTGTTTTTCTAAATTTACTTTCAGTTTTAGGGAAATATAGTTCATTTTGATCAATCTAAGACAAGGTAAAGAAATGCATTGATGCAGAAAGCATGTGAGATTGACGAAATGCAATTTAAAACTGCTATAATATTTTCAAGGTGCTGCTAAACAAATAAATGACAATGAAGTAGGCACTCACCGTAAATAATGACAGCATAAGAGACCAGTTAACTGTCTTTGGTAGATACCTGTCCCAAGAAGATATACAGAAATCATAATCAATAGTTATATCTAAATCTATAATGGAACAGTTTAAAAACTACTAGACACAGAATAGACACCAAAAGGAAACGTAACTGGCCAGATCAGAAGGCACAAAATATAAAGTCATAGATCACTATGCCCAGTATTATGGATATAAAACATGAACTCTATACCACTTATTTCACATACTGTATTGTGACAGGCGCCCCCAAAGCAATAGCTCCTAAAAAATTTATTGCTGCCCCTGTTTAGTAAAATGTAACATTTTCTCAACAAACTTATCATAAGGTAAAACTGCTGAGAAGCAAAAATACCCATGTTATGATAAAAGAATATAAAAGATTCTATGTAGACAGAGTAAGTGTCGTAATCAAGGAAAAAATTTAAGGGCATATATACGCTTTCACTTGGGTTGTTAACTCTAAACAGCATGGCAAGAAAATATCATAAAGGAGTAAATGCAGATTGCAGATTAGCCAAATCCAAGCAGAAGAGGAAGACATGACCAGTGTTTCAACTAACCTACTGGCAGTGCCAGAAAACCTCGTCCTACTGCTCTCAGGTACTGCAGAAAAGCACAAGAGAAAAAACAATAGTAGTTAAAACAACCAAAAGTATGAATCAGATAGGGAAGAGATCAAACCAAAAGTATAAATCAGATAGGGAAGATATCAAAGTGCGTAAACATCGATTTAGCCTTGTCTTCATTTGCACTCCCCCAAAAATGGAGAAAAATTTGAAAGAAAATGGAGCCCAAATTTTACCGTGCAATGTTTACGATTCCGTCGGTATCGACTGTAGAGAAGTATCACAATTGGCAGCTCTATAATCTAAATGATGTAAATGAAAAGAATCAGAAACAATCCGAAGTTTTTAAATACAATGTAAAAAGACGGAGAATCAAACTGTACCCAGATCAAAAGTAAGGTGTTAGAAGGGTCAGTGACGATGTGGATGGAGTAGATGTTGTTAGCCACCCAGAGAGCAAAAGCCAGGCCAAACCCGCATAGCAGTTGTACGGTGAAGGTCTCTGAAGCTGAGATGGAAGAGGAGCCATCGATCGCTGAGGCCTTCGTTGCCGTCGTCTTCCCCATGCTTCGGCGGCAATCGGACAAAGAAAGTTTTTAAGTTCTGGACATCCAGCGGAAACCCAATCAAGATGGCTCAATGGGAATGGTCCAATTTACTTCAATAAAACTATAAGGCCCGTTTAGTTCCATTCGGACCACAGTAAATAACAGTAATTATTATATTTATATACCAAAAAAAAAATTATTATTATTTTTAATATATTCAATATTGGGTTTAATGTTTCTACTTTTGCTCGGTCACACTTACATAAAAATGAGTAAGTCTACTAATATTTTCTCTCTCTTCTCTTTATAATAGTACCTACTCACTTTTATGTAAGTATGGCAAAAAAAAACATTTCTACCACAAAAGTAGAAACATTAAGCCTATTTCGGTTTTCGGCCAACAAATTTTGGTTCCATCATGGCCGTTTGTTTCAGGACCGGGACCAGGAATTCCTGGTTTGATAGAAAAGGAAAAAAAGACTGCTTTTAAAATTAAAAAAAGAAAACATTGTCACCGCCACAGAATCATAAAAAATGCCGTTGAATTTGGAAATATTAATCAGCACTCCAGGTATGTCAAGAAGACACTAAAAACAAGACATCAATGTGCAATTAAAAGAGGAAAGTTCAGTGATGTTACTGATTGAAGGAAACTAAGGGGGAAAAAAACAGAGATAGCAAAACGCATAGCATTCATAAGTCTCAGAATTGAAACATTAAAAGAGGAAAATGAAAGTATTTTAAGCCACGGCCAAAAATCACAAACTCATAACCATTGAAATTCTTTTCCAACAGTTTTTGAGCTAGATATTATAATATGAAACGGAGGGTATAATCATGCAGCCCACTAATAACATATCCTAATTCTGATTTGTGGATCTTATGACTAGAGCGCAGATCGCGTAAGGCCCGGCCTCCGAGCCGGGACCTAACAGGCCGGCCCTCCGGATCCGAGTAAGAAAAAACATCTCTTTTTTAAAGCTTTCTACCCAAGAGCACCAGGGGCTAAAGCCTACCGGACCAAAAATTACTATTCCAAATTTTAACTATTTTTCCTCCACTTTTTTTTTTTTAAAAAAATATAATTAGTAAATTACAACACGAATTATCCAATAAATAAGCACAATCACTAATTCATAATCAAAAGCAAACTATGTTCACAAATAACTCACATAAAATATAAAAAGCATATTACTAAGCGACATTAGTATGATGACTATTATTGTCGTCATCTTCGTCACTATCATCGATTTTAACGATATTTGATTGTTCTTCACTTTGAGTAGTAGCCTCTGGCTCATGAGTAAGAATATCATAAAATTCTTCTCTCGTATCATGAACACATCTATAATCTTTATTTACAACAAATAATAAATCAAATCATAAAATTAGAGCATAGTTATTATGTATTTGTAGTTAAATGGATAAATAACTCTATAACAAATACAAAATATATATAAATTAATAAATTTAAAAAGGAAAAAAAGAAAAAGCTACAACTACAAAGAAAAAGGCGCTAGAACCGCCCGAGGCCTTCCAGGCCCTGTTTTTAAGCCCGAGGCCCGTCATTGACTCTCCGCGCTAATTTCAAATATCTCGTCCATTTTTCAAGCCCCGCCCTTAAAGGGCCAGGGGTTTAAACGGGCCGGCCCGGCTCTACTTATGACCCAACAAGCAGTGCTCAAAACCTTCCCCTTTTGTTGCTGGCTACAGTCCCACGTCCTGCCCATCTCCCAGTCCCAACGACTCTATTATTCCAAGTTCCATGTATTCTTACGGATTAATCTCACACAAACACCCACACACATTCCCATCACTTGCTGAACTAAACTATCTAAGTAATTAACAAAAACTAATTCCAACTTCTTTAGAAATCAAAAATCAAAATCAAAGGATGGGTTGTTTAAACCAGAGGAATTTGATCGATATTTGCGTTGCTCAACTGGGATTGCATTTGAATGACAAAAAAACATATGAAAATGAGATTCTAGGACTCATGGGATCCCCACAATTTCCAGAGAAAAACTCAATAGCCATTAGAGGAAAACAATCGCTAAACCTTCGAAACTAAAGATTAAAGAAGAAGAATGTAATAGCAGTGAGGGTAAGTGACCTAGAAAGTATTTAATAGTGACAAGACTATATCGCACCAGTTCAAATCATGAACGGCAACGAAGATCTGGCAAGGACGAGCATCAATGGAGCCCTGGTGAGGACGAGCAATGACGGAGACACAGTGAGCCGAAGAGGGACGGAGAAAGAAGAGAGAAAGAGAGAAAGCGAATGTCAGGTCTAAAATTGTCCAGTTGTTTGAGGAAGAGGATATCCTCATTGTCATGTATTTTACTCTATCAACTCTTAATTATAAGATATTTACCTAATTTTGGAAAGTTTAAGGATACTGGTTAAATTAGTTAGAGACAATCAGAGGGAGGTCCACAGGGACCTTTTTTGTGATTACCTGTGAATGTAAAATTACTAAGTTGCCCAAGGAAAAAACGCAAATAAAGCATAAATTGATTTAAAAAATGTTTGATTTCTACGTTTGTTCGATTTGCTCATTCAAACATCTCCTCTCCAGAGCGGCGCGAGATGAGAGTGAGAGAGAGGTGAGACAAGAGGACTAGAGAACACTGGAGGAGGCGGTCGCAATCGTCCATGTACTAGAAGTCTCAGACTAAGGTAAGCCACGTAAGCCTCTTCGCATACTCTCATTCTTCATTTTAGGGCTTACGACTGAAACTTACGGTCTCCTCAGCCTTCATCCGAGAGATTGAGAGCACGTGAGACAAGAGATTCTTGTGGCGAAGGCTTGTATGTGTATTAAAAGAACAGTATAGGTGTAAATCCGCAATTGATTTTATTTTTATCTAGGATCAGGATGCAGTTCCATTTTTATCTAGGATCAAGATACAAAACAGTAAGATTATAGCAATTTTAGAGTTTTGGTATTATCATGTGATGAAGTTCCATTCGATCAGTTTTTCCCACCTCAAAATTTGAGTCTCTTAGTTACACAACTCTCTGTAATTCCTTGATCATCCCTTTCTGTATGCCTCATTTTAAATCATTCAAGACCCTCGTGAATTTGTATTGAAATATGTATAGCAATTTATTTATTTGATTTAATAATTCACGCAAAAAATAAAGTGTCAAAAAACATGGAGAGGGAGGAGTGAGATGCCTACCGAGGCAAGTAATCAAAGTTCACACAAGAACTAGACTACTAAAGCCTAATCTGGGTTTGCACAACAATGCACCAAAACTAAAAAAAGATAGTAAGAGAGAAGAGATTGCCAAAAAATTCAATGGCAATGAAGAGAAAACAGGCAAGGAGACAACCTCTATTTATAAGGGTATGGTGAGAGCTCCTCAACTTACCCTCCAAACCACAATGCATATGCCTGATTGATTCCATAATCAATTGAGCCTTGCTTATTAATTTAGCAAATTTGCAATCAATGCTGATTTGCATTGACAAATAATCCATTAATATGATTTGTCTTCTCAATGAGCAATCAATGTTGAAATTGTGATTTGTCTTGATTTGATTTGAGTTATTTTGTTTTTCCAATCCAATAGACTAACCCATTAACATAAAGGAAGATTTTATTTTGTAATATAAGACTCGATTAATTTCCTTAATCTTTGAAATTTCAATTCCAATAAAAAATATATTGCATTAATTAATTAAATTAATCAGTATTAGATCTGGAAGATGAGCCAGCCTGTCAAGTGCTCGAACCTAAATGGGCCTGACTCGTTTATGCCCGAGTCCCCAAAAAGGCACACATTTTCGAGCCCCAGCCTATTTAATTAAGGGAAATGGGCCAGCCTACGGGTTTCAAGCTCGTTTGCCATATTTTTACTTCTTATATATTTGGACACTAAATACTTAATTTAAAAATAAATATTATCAAAATACTTAACTAAGTTAAAACATCAAACATTATATTTAGGTTTAACAAAACACAAACACTAAGTTTAAAAACTAATGTTCACAATTAAGTAAATAACTAGATAAAGTCATAAACCATAAACTAAACAATAAACAATATAAATAACATTATCCTTTTCTTTTCCATGACCATATCACTATCAATATCATCAATAATATTTTTTAATTAAAAAAATTATAAATATGCCAACCTGTGGCCCTGCAAGCAAAACAGAAAATAGCTAGGCCGACGGACCCTGTCATACCCCACTGGTATACCGTCATTCATATAAGTATTTATACGTAGTTCAGTAGGCTAAACAGAAATAACACAATTTATTGTTATCAAACTCTTGATTACATTACAAGGATTCCCATAGGGTTATACACAATGTTTACAAATTACAAAATAATTCCACTATATAATTACAGATAACCCATGACCAATCTAAAACAGATCTAGCATCTCCATTTGCTGACATCTGTCACCTTGCCCTGGGAGCCACATTCAATACATTGTTCATTTCTCAAATAATAACAAGGACTATGATCCCGAAGAATCCCAAAGTAACCGTTAATCTCATATGCAACGTATATACAGTATATGACAGTTAACCACAAATAGAAAAACAGTCCACAACACAAATAAAGCATTCAAGGATCAAACATCACATATCTCAAATCACTTGCAGCATATACTGCAAACATTAATCACATGATCCATGACCACAACGCTGGGCACTCAACATGGTTATGGTAATAACCCATAACAATTGAATGTACTAGGTTAGCCACCCAAGGACTACTAGTCCAATGGGCCCTACACCTAGCACCAGGAAGTTAGCCCTATGGTCGGCCCTTCCAGCCAATTGGCTCTCGAGTGGTGCTGGCCCTATACGGGACGAGACTTTCACATACATGGTTCAAACATGCATATATAGTCATACAGAATATGTGAGATTGGAGTTACTACCTAGATGCTTTACTATTCCTTGAATTGGCTCCTAATCTTTCGGTCATCCTGGGCAATTATTGGGTCCTATAGACATATATTCATGAACGGCGGGTTATTATTTATCCAACCTTTTCATAAAGCTAGAGGGCTCATATTAACTCTGAGATTTTAGCTTAACCTTTAGAAGTTAACTTAATTACCATTTACCCTTACATTTCTCATTTCCGCACAACAAGTCAAAATTGACAGAATTTTCAACCAAATTTGAAAATTCATATCATTATGTACAAGTGTCCAATTGCAGTGCTTCCAAAGGCTATATGACCCTTATTAACTCTAGTTTTAGGTACAAATATTATATTTATCCAATTGGACACATAAAATTTCAAAATTACAATTCATTGGACACTGCCACAGAATCTTGTCAGTTTTACATTGCCAACTTAAAAAATTCACAACTATCAATATACAGATCCAATCGGCCTAAATTATATATCATATTAAAGCTTAGGATGTCTACTACAATCCTAAAAAGTTTCAGAGCCATATGACAACAACCAGTAAAAAACATGACACAAGAAAACTATTAGACAGAGATCAATACTAATAACATTTAAGGTTTTGTTCCAATTCAATCCTAGTATTTTCAGAATCACTTCCTAACCTTTAACCTACACAATTTTCCATTTTAAACACATTGAAAGCATCAACATGGACAAAAACCCCATTCCTTATACATGTCTTGTTTTGACCGAAACATGAGCTAGGGAAAAACAAAGTTGATTTTCAACACAAACACCATAATTTGTCTTAAATCACCTCTTAGCTCGTTATTTATGCCCTTGATCATGCTTTAACCATTCTTTATTTATTTGGGCAGCACCTCCCCTTAGTCATTCATGTTTCCAAAATTACAATGATTCAAGAAGAAGGCATCACAACCACTAACAAGTCCAAAAACAACATAAGCAAGGATAGAAATGCCTCTTACCTTGGCTTTTCTTGTGTTCTCCTTGCAACTTCCTCCTTTGACCTTCTAAGGTTTCGGTTTCTCTTGCCAAAAACCACCGTAAATACCATACAAAGAGAGCTTATTAGGGCTAGGAAGTAGCAAGATGGAAGAACTAGAAGAGATGAGGATCATAGCTTCCATACTCACCTTGCTCCTCGTGATTTCCTTCTTCTTTCTCTTCATTGTTTCAACTAGCTCCTCTTCTCTTTGGTGTGCTTGGTATTTGGCCGACTTTTGAGGAGTGAAAGAGGAGGATATTTTGGAGTGGCTTGGAGCGCAAGCATATGGGCCCCACACTCCTCTTCCTCCTTGCGACTTGCTCCCTCTCTTCCTTCATTTTTTTTTTGATAGGAAAAAGTTTTGGAGGGGTTCGACATCAGTCCCCCACCAAGGCCAGGGCACGGCCCCGGGCTCTATGAGCACTTACTGGGGACTTACGAGATCGCCTACCAAAGGAGTCCCAGTGACGGGAGAGGGGATCGAACCCACGACCCAAGGGCCTAATCTTGAATCCCTTACTATCTATGCCAACTCATATTGGTCTCTCTTCCTTCATTTTGATCATGTGCTATAATCATGTGCTCATGCTCCACTCTCTTTCTTGGCCACTTGGCCGAATCTTGTGGCATGATTAGGAGGCTTCTTGTTTCAACTAGCTCCTCTTCTCATTGACCAAATTACACATGTTCATATGATAATTAATAATTCCCTTCTTATTGGCCAAGTATAACATGTGGCAAATAATTTCATTTTCGCCCCTTGACCAAATCTACCAGAATTTTCATTTAAATTTGAAAATTCATAACTTATTGTACAACTGTCCAATTATGATGATTCCAAAGGCTATGCAATCATTATTGAGTCTCTTTTTAAGGAAAAAAAACCTCCCACAATCAATTACACTTTAACTATTCCAGCATCAACATTTTATCTACATTGGTCCAGAAAACATTCCAGATTTCAGAACTAACTTTAAAAATTCATAACTCATAATAGACAAATCTAATGGACCTATATGACACATCAAATTAAACCTTATTATGTCTACTTTGATTCTGAAAAGTTTCATAGCTATGAGATATCATTTGCACAAACTAACTGCCTTTCAAGAACCCTAATCTGCCCGCATCAAGGGAAATTCCCTTCATAATATTTGTTATACTTCCTGAACTACACTTAGTCATCTGCCTAATATAGGCTTATCTTCAAGTCTCTAGGCCCAAAATTCAAAATATTACAGACTGATTTTCCAGCTCTAATCATTATAGATTTACCCTTGAAACAAAAGAAGACCGAGTAAATGCGAGAAAAAGAGAAAAATTTTCGCTAGAGATAAAAAAATAGCAAATTGTTTTACTTTATCGACCGACATGGTGTGGATACCATCTTTTAGTCTCAATCAATTGATTGCGAATTGGGAAGGATTTTGGGGAAAAAATTGTCACCTGCCATAAATTATTGATCATTCATTATCTCAATCAATTATTCTCCACGCTTAATTTCGCGTTCATATCTTCTCATTTTTTTCTTTAATTTTTTAAAGAACATCGTCATTAATTAATTAAGATGTTCCGTTCAATTTGCAAGGGAAAAAAATAAAAAAAATCTCTTTCAACACTCAACAATTAAGCTCTTGGATTATGTGTGTCTTTTTCTTGCCTTTAAACGTTATCTCCTTAATTATATATTTTTTGAATCTTCAAATTAAATTAAAGATGTGGTTTGTGGAGAACCTCATTAATCTTATTTCCTTAATTTCTTGATCACAACACATAATTTCCTTTCTCATAGCCAATTAGTCTGATAAATCCACAATTTGCTTGAGTGATGAATCCCAACTTCTAGTGATAATTTTTGTGTAATTTTTTAAGCTAATTAGAGAGTCGCCCATTTTTTTCAAACAAAAAAAGAAAAAACGAGTTGTCCGTTTCACTTTGGTCCGTTTTCAATTACTTGGTTAATTTTTTTTGTCATTGATTGTAATTTTATTTTAATTTATATTGTAGCTGTTGCAGTGTTTTTTATTCCCATTTAGCGTTATATTTCTGTATACTTCATACAATAAAGAATAACACACTAAAAGCATCTTATCATTTCAAACCACATTTAAGATCCCCGCTCTTTAAGAGCAGATCTATAGGATCTAGTTTGAATTTGATTATCTAGGTTTTGCAATATAATTTTAGAAAAAATGACTATTTTTTTTTCAATTACAAAATTTCAAATCAGGTTTTTATCAATGATTATTAATAAGGTAATAACAAGACTTGATAAGCAATAAACAACTCATTTTATAAGAAATATTTAATTTGCAATTTTGCAATTTCAAAGTTATTTTTCTATTATTTTCCTTTTAATTTTTGTGCGTTTTATTTTTTAAAAAATCTATATCGTTCTCTTCCCATTCATTATTCATCTCAGCCTTTGAATTAAAATTTAAGCGGTTTAGATTTAATGTTTTACAAAAATATTAATAAAATATCAAATTATTAAAAAAAACAATTTAATGAATTCAAAAACTGTTCAATTTTAGTTGAAATAATTTAAAATTGCAATAAAAATATTTAAAAATAATATTTTTATAAAACATTAAATTTAAGCCGCTTAGACTTCAATCCAAAGGTTGAGATGAGTAGTGAAAGAGAAGATGATGAGAATAAAACAGTAAGAGTAGAGAACGGTAACTGTTATGGACTCATATATTGGGCCTAGCAGATATTCAGCCCAATAAGATTGCTTAGGACAGGATCCTTTGTTAGTCATGTAAGTTGTTGATCACCACATCACCATAACTGTAATCCAGGACTATACAGGTAGTGGAGCAAGCATTTGCAGAACGTGGGAGGCGCATATTACCTGAGGAACGGATTCACTGTCATGGGAGCAAAACCCTAGGTAATCCCTATATATAAGAGGATTACCCACCAGGTTCACTCTCGACATTCTCTATTCCATTATTTACGATTCAGTCACACAGTGCACACACCCCACCCTCTGGCGATACGCTGCACCTGTGTAGCACAGTGATATGAGAACGTTCTTTGATATCTTCCTCATAGATATCACTGAAAGATTACCTTCTCTTTGGTGTTTAACCCACAGATATCTCAGAGGAGCTATTTGATCCTATATTAACAATACCTAACCCATCGAGGCTAGACATTTGTGTTCTGCACTAGAACATTGGCGCTGACCATGGGGATCCATAAATTTTGATTCCCAGACCATATAAAACCACCAACGACCACTGAAGATGGCCGCAAGTACTAGGAGCCGTAGTCAGGCACCCCGGCAAGATCAGTTGCCAGAAGAACATCAACAACGGTTACTTCAAGAGCAAACGATTCAGTATTCGGATCCAATCGCTCCGGATCCTAACCATGTCGCCGTGATGACGGAGAAACTGAGGATATAGCATATTCCCCTCATCCAAGCCTAGTTGCCCAGCAAGAGCAACGAATGGCTCAACAGAAAAGTCTTCCTCCCCCTTCTTATGAGTTTCAAATAGAGCACCCTTACGTTAGAATGTTGCATAAAACGTGGGTTCGTTAGTCCAACGAATCGAGAACATTGAGACTCGTCAATGACTTCAAAGAGAAGAAGATACTCAGGCTTCCCGAGAGGCCATGGATCGCCAAAATGCCATATGGCGGTAGAAGGAGCAAAGAAGGATACAACGGATGATGGAGGAACGTTTTGGGCAAAGAGAGAAGCAAACCCGGAACGTAGCCCGAGATGAGGCTGGTCCAAGTCGGGATATGATCTCGAGATAGATACCAATGTTGAAGAACCCCATGAAGATCATGAGGAGGAGAATTTGGCCATGAACAACCAAGGTGAGGATCCTAAGGGAGATAAGGAAAAGATTCGATTACTAGAAGAGCGTATAAGAATACTCGAGAGCCCGGTTTGGAATCTCGGCCGGGATGCTAGCAACCCTAGCCAGGTTAGTGATATGATGGCCACAGAGATAGACGTGGGCATTCCCCGAGTTACTAAAGCTGACTTGTCTCGGGCGAAGGGAAAGCAGTTGGCCGAGAACTTGGATCTAAGCAAGAATGATGCGACGCCCCCGTCGTTTAGCATGCCCAAGACAGGTGCAGAAGGGCATAGTGGAGATGGTATCTTAAGCCAGTTTTCAGATGAGATTATGGCGGCCACTTATCCCAAGGGTTTAGACTCGCGAGAATTGCCAAAATACGACGGGAGCCAGGACCCGCTAAACCATGTAAATAACTTCAAAATGGAGATTGGGGTTGAAAGGGATTGTGGGGCATGTCATCCCTCGGCTATTTGCAGGGACTCTCCGAGGGGCCACTCAGACTTGGTTTCATTCTCTGCAGTTGCACTCTATACGGGATATGAAAACCATGGAACCGAAGTTTTTGCTTAATTTTGCAACAAGCAAAAAGCAACCAAAGACCGAGTTCCAGTTAGACCAGGTGAAACAATTGCTTGTTGAGACTTTGCAAAAATATCTGGAGCGTTTCAAAGATACGGCTCTTTAAGTGCCCAGTTTGAAGGAAGATGTACACCTACACTATGTTATAGCCGGCCTCAATGGTTCATCTCGGCTAAGAAGTCTGTGATGAAGCGTCGTCCTCAAACCCTGGCCGATTTCCGAGATCGATCGAAAACGTACCTAAAGCTCGAGCAAATGGAAATGTTGAGTCAAATACCAAAAGAAAGGGGTAAGAGTCCACCTTATAGGGGCAAAGAGCCGTATAGCGGACGTAAGCAGGACTCTCGTGGACGTTGTGGGGATAGCAGGCCAAAAGGAGGCAAGTCAGAAGGAAGATTTGACAGATATACTCCGTTGAAGGTGTCCCAGGCGCAAATTTGGAAGGAGGTATTAGCAACCAGATGAAAAAGGTCGATCGACCTTGGCCGTTGCGGAGAGAGGCTACCTTGGATAAATCCTGGTATTGTGAATTCCATGACCAGCATGGTCATACGACGGACAGTTGTTGGGATTTAAGGGACGCGGTTAAGAAGTTTGTCCGTGAGGGAAAACTCCATCGTTACGTCATTTAGACGCAGGGACGACAGGACAACAAGCGACAAGGGGAGCCGGAGCAAGAGCCTGCCCCCAGAAAAGAAAAGGCGAGATCAGAGAAAGAAAACAACGGGCAGTGATGACGAGTTCCCTGACTCTAAATATAACTGCAATGTTATCAGATGAGGTTTTGGAGGTGGAGGAGATTCAGTGTGTCAACAAAAGAAATTCTTGAGCGAGGTCCTCTCCATCAGAGACCGCCCAGATTTCAAGAAGGATTCCTCAAAGCCGGAACCCCTAGTGCTCAGTTTTACTAGAAAAGACTTGGAGGATGTGCCGCCTAGCCACCACGATGGGTTGGTGATCACGGGAACTGTAGTAAACTGCTGTGTGAAGAAGATTTTCATTGATAATGGTAGTGCGATGGATATTATCCTTTGGGATGTATTCAAATGTATGAGGTTTGACCCGGAAGATTTGAAGCCGTGAAAGACAACCTTGACCGGTTTCAATGGACAGGATACTCGTCCAAAGGGATATATAGACCTAAGGTTTACTTTGGGAACAAAGGAAGCGTTCAAATCGGAGCGTGTCAGATTTATAGTTGCCAACTTTCCTTCCCCATACAATATCATCTTAAGGCGGCCTACTATACACGACTGGGACATGTTGGTGTCCTTAAAACACTAGAAGTTGAAGTTAGTAAACAAGAAGAATCAAGTTGTTACCGTAAGGGGTGATCAAAAGGAGTCTCGACAATGTTATTTTGAGACAGTTAAGGAAAGTAGGAATGATCCGGCATTGATACCCCAGGGAAAAGGGAGCAAGTCCTCCAAAACCGAATTAAAAGGAAAGTTGGTCAACCTCGTGGAGCTTGATTTGCATGAGGAGGAAAAGATGCAAAAGATAGAACCGAACGGTGAGCTAGAAGACCTCGTATTGGGCACGGAACCATGGCAAATTACTAAAATTGGTAAAGCATTGGACCCGGAGGTTCGTGCAGTGCTTGAAGATTTTCTGAAGAATAACAAGGATGTATTTTCTTGGCAACCATCCGAGATCCCTGGGGTAGATCCCGACTTTTGCTGCCATAAGTTGGCAATTCGCCCGGGATCCGTACCTGTAGCTCAGAAGAAAAGAAAAATTGGTGAAGACAGAGGGAAAGCTTTGGCAACACATGTGCAAGAGCTGCTGGAAGCCGGGTTCATCCGGGAGGTGCAGTATACCACATGGCTGTCCAACGTCATCATGGTTAAAAAAACCTAATGGCAAATGGAAGGTATGCACAGATTATAAGGATCTAAACAAGGTGTGTCCAAAAGACTCCTTTCCAATGCCAAATATAGACTAGTTGGTCGATAACTTGTCAGGGTTTAAATTACTCTCTTTTATGGATGCATACTCCGGTTACAATCAAATCGCCATGCATCCGGAGGACTAGGAGAAAACCGCTTTCATTACCGAGAAGGCCAATTATTGCTATAATGTCATGCCTTTCGGTCTGAAGAATGCAGGGGCCACTTACCAAAGGATGATGAATCGAGTGTTTGAGGATCAACTGGGAAAGAATGTAGAAGTATACATAGAAGACATGATCGTTAAATCTATGCAAGTAGCGGACCATGTACAAGATTTGCGGCAGACATTCGATAAGCTAAGAGAACACCAGATTCGTCTCAACCCGGCAAAATGTGCTTTTGGGGTCCCAGCTGGAAAATTTTTAGGTTTTCTACTTACGCACAGGGGGATCGAGGTCAACCCGGATAAATGTCAAGCCGTACTAGACATGAAAGCGCCAAGAAATAAGAAAGAAGTTCAACAGCTGATGGGGAGATTGGCGGCATTAACTAGATTTTTGCCAAAGTCGGCTAGAAATTCTCTTCCGTTTTTAAGTTGTTAAAGAAGGAGGCTCCGGGCGGATGGAACTCCGAGTGTGAGGCGGCTTTCTCAAAGATTAAACAGTGTTTATCTACTTCGCTAGTTTTATCTAAACCTAAGTCGGGCGAAATTTTAATTTTGTATCTATCTGTTAGTGAAGAGGCTATAAGTGCCGTCTTGGTCAGAGAGACTGATAATGGTCAAGTTCCTGTTTACTTCGTAAGTCGGGCCCTACAAGGCTCAGAATTGCGATATCAAAAATTGGAAAAAATGGCTTTTGCTTTACTCATTGCGGCAAGATGGTTACGTCCATATTTTCAAAGTCATCCGATTGTAGTCCGAACAAGCCAACCAATATGGCAAATCCTACATAAACCAGATTTGGTGGGGCGAATGGTCAGCTGGGCTATCGAATTGTCCGAGTTTGATATAGCGTACGAAGCCCGGCATGCCATCAAGTCACAAGCATTGGCGGACTTCATCATGGAGCTAACCCCACCAGGAGGCGGGGCGAAAGAAGATGACCGAACTTGGAAGTTATTTGTTGATGGGTCATCCAACATAAATGGAAGTGGAGCGGGGATTACAATTGAGAGTCCAGAAGGGGTGGCGTTAGAACATTCCCTCTATTTCAACTTCTCGACTTCCAACAATCAGGCCGAGTATGAGGCCCTAATCGCCGGACTACTTCAGGCTAAAGAGGGTTCATGTTTCTCCTGATTCCCAGTTGGTGGCATCTCAGATAAAAGGAACCTACCAGGCTAAAGGTCCTTTGATGATAAAATATTTGGGAAAGGTTCAACAGATTATGGTCGACTTTGATAGAGTGACCGTGGTACATATCCCAAGAGGGGAGAACATTAGGGCGGATATTTTGTCTAAATTGGCAAGTACGAAAAGCCCAGGAAACCACAACATGATCATCCAGCAAAGTTTGTTAGAACCAAGTTGTGTGATGATAATCTCGGAAGCAAATGACTGGAGAAAGCCAATTTCTGACTATCTTGAGAAAGGGATCCTCCCCATTAAGCCAGAAGAAGCAAAAAGGCTAATAAGAATAGCGACCTCGTATGCAATGGTAGAGGATGAGTTATACCGAAAAGGTTTTCACTCGCCAATGATGAAATGCCTTGATTCGGCTCAAGCCGGGTATGTCTTGTCTGAGATTCATGAGGGAGTTCATGGACACCATATAGGTGCCAAGGCATTAGCTCGGAAAGCTATGCGAGCCGGTTACTTTTGGCCGATAATGGTAGCAGATTCCAAGGATCATGTGTGCAAATGCGATAGCTGTCAGAAGCACGCCAACATAATACGGACTCCGCAATTAGAATTAACGCCTATTTTGGCTCTGTGGCCGTTCTATAAATGGGGCATTGATTTGTTGGGACGATTCAAGACGGCCCCTAGGCAGCTGCGTTGGCTTATAGTGGCCGTGGATTATTTTACTAAATGGATAGAGACAGAACCGTTGGCAACAATTACGTCGACCCGAGTGCAGAAATTTCTTCAAAGAAATGTTATATCCCGGTTTAGGATTCCACCGAGATTGTCACGGATAATGGAACTCAGTTCATTGATAAGGGTTTCCGAGAGATGGTAGCCGACTTCCATATCAAGCAGCATTTCACTTCCGTAGAACATCCACAGTCCAACAGACATGCCGAAGCGGCCAACAAAGTCATTGTTGACGGGCTGAGAAAGAGGATGGAGGTGGCACAGTCGAATTGGGTAGAACAGTTGTATTCTGTCTTGTGGGGACATCGGACTAGTGTTCAGACGACAATTGAGGAAATCTCTTTTAGACTTGCTTATGGATGTCAAGCGATGATCCCGATTGAAATCAATGAACCCTCATGGAGGAGAATTAAGGCTCTACATGAGGAGGACGAAAATAGCAAAGCAATTGCAGTAGAGTTGGACCTCATCGATGAAGTTAGAGTCATGGCGCATTGCCGAGAATTGGCTGCCAAGCAACTCATTGCTAATCGGTATAACAAGAAGGTTAGACCTCGGTCTTTTGACAAGGGAGATCTCGTTCTTCGCGGGCCAACATAGGCAACAAGAATGTCAGCCAAGGGAAACTCGCGGCAAATTGGGAAGGCCCATATCGGGTGACAGAGAACCTTGGTAAAGGCGCTTATAAGATCGAGACACTGAAGAGGAAGGCTATCAAAAGAACATGAAACGCGGATAAGTTGAAGGCGTACTATAGCTAAGAACCGAGTTCCATCAAGCGACAACATTGTCCCAAGTTTATATAGAGTTTTTCAATTCGAGATTATCCAGAGGCGATGTAACCACGTTTTTATTTCTACAAGCATTTATGTAACGATGGCATTGCTGCCAAGCTCGAATTAATGAATTTTGGGTCAAGGAACCCATTTTCAGAAATCACGTGATGACATTGCGGCCAATTCTATAAGCATGTATGAATTCGCGGTAAATAAACCTGTTTTTGAAAATCATGCCCAAGACAAACATGTATGAATTCGTGGTATATAAACCTATTTTTGAAAATCATGTGCAAGATTAAACATGTATGAATTCGAGGTAGAGAAACCCATTTTCGAAAATCATGTCCAGGATTAAACATGTATGAATTCGAGGTAGATAAACCCGTTTTCGAAAATCATGTCCAAGACAAACATGTATGAATTCGTGATAAATAAACCCGTTTTCGAAAATAATACCCAAGACAAACATGTATGAATTCGCGATATATAAACCCATTTTCGAAAATCATGTGCAAGATTAAACATGTATGAATCTGAGGTAGAGAAACCCGTTTTCGAAAATCATGTCCAAAATTAAAAATGTATGAATTCGAGGTAGAGAAACTCATTTTCGAAAATCATGTCCAGGATGAATTCGAGGTAGATAAACTCGTTTTCGAAAATCATGTCCAAGAAAAACATGTATGAATTCATGGTAAATAAACTCGTTTTCGAAAATCATGCCCAAGACAAACATTTATGAATTCGCAATATATAAACCCGTTTTCGAAAATCATGTGCAAGATTAAACATGTATGATTTCGAGGTAGAGAAACCCGTTTTTGAAAATCATGTCCAAAATTAAACATGTATGAATTCAAGGTAGAGAAACCCGTTTTTGAAAATCATGTCCAAAATTAAACATGTATGAATTCAAGGTAGAGAAACCCGTTTTCGAAAATCATGGCCAGGATTAAACATGTATGAATTCGAGGTAGATAAACTCGTTTTAGAAAATCATGTCCAAGACAAACATGTATGAATTCACGGTAAATAAACCCGTTTTTGAAAATCATGTCCGAGTTAAACATGTATGAATTCGCGGTAAATAAACATGTTTTCGAAAATCATGTCCGAGTTAAACATGTATGAATTCGCGGTAAATAAACCCGTTTTCAAAAATCATGTCCGAGTTGAACATGTACGAATTCATGGTAAAGAAACCAGTTTTCGAAAATCATGATCAAGGTTAAACATGTATGAATTCATGGTAAAGAAACCAGTTTTCGAAAATCATGTCCAAGGCTAAACATGTATGAATTCATGGTAAAGAAACCAGTTTTCGAAAATCATGTCAAAGTTAAACATGTGTAGAACCGTGATACTTAAACCGGGTTTCATGAATCATGTTTGCTAAGGTTCAAGGCCCACGAGGCCGAGATAGGATAAGTCGTCTAGGATAATGAAATAAACTATTGTACCGACCTTGATCAAGTTGGGTTGTTTAGACTTTGGTAGAACAAAGCTAAAACATTTGACGAGTTTATTCTTATCTCGATTGAATTTTTGTTACACTGGCAAAAGCATGCTATGGCAGGTTAACGAAAATCCATGAATATGCGATGAATATGTTGCGAAGATTTAACTCGGAGA
The DNA here is from genome assembly GCA_019022615.1 of Acacia melanoxylon. NCBI lineage: Eukaryota > Viridiplantae > Streptophyta > Magnoliopsida > Fabales > Fabaceae > Acacia > Acacia melanoxylon. The sequence continues at coordinate 1,073,581 of JAFJYJ010000064.1, read as the reverse complement.
AACACTCAGGTTCGACAAGCAATACTAAACATTCGCAAGTATAAAGGATGTAAGAACTTTTCATTGATTCAAGTCTACTACAGCAGGAGCATTCAACAACGGCATGCATATCTGAGTTTAAAAAATCAAGATAAATAAAGGGCTCCGGTCAAAAAGGTGTCCCGAATTCTAGGAAAGAAGGCATTTTTCAACCAAAAGCTAAGGACACTAGCGCTGTACATGAGCCTAGGAGGGAGGAGTTTTTTCTTCTTCTTCTTCTTCGTCTTCACTTTCATCCGCCCCAGAAGGAATCAATTTTCCTGTCCCGCTGACATAGGCTTGGCAGCTCAGTCCGGATGTGTTTAAAGTGACCTCGGGATTCAGAACTCGAATTTGTGCCACGACATTGTCAAACGATTGCACGGCCGCACTGGCATATTCAGCGAGCTGGGCCTTGGCACGAGATAATTCGGCCTTAACCCTACCGAGTTCCTCATCCTTCATCTTTAGCAGGTCTCTAACTTGGTCTGCTTCAGACTGCACTTTCTCCACAAATAGCATGTCATTGATATGTACGTCCTCCAGGCGGTGGATATCCAAATTCGCCATTGACAGTTGGTCTTCGACCCAGGATAGGCTCGTCTTGAGCGACAGCACCTCCTCATGCAGCTTGTCCTTCTCAACCTTGGATGCCTGCAATTCATCCCGGGCCTGGTCCCTCTGCTCGGTGACTTTCGTCACATCAGCACGGCTCTTCAAGGTCGCAAGCTCTTGATTCAGCTTATCCCTATCCACTGTCATTTGTCGTAAGTGGTTGGTGACCGCAGCATATTTGATTTTGAGGATAGCATAGGGCCGGAGTATGGAGATGGCTTTGTAGCCTTTATCTTCCATATCGGCAATCTCCATTTTATCCACTGCAGAGAGGCCTGAAGATGCGTAAAATCGGGAAGGAGTACGAACAACGTCTAACACTTCTTTGGTTACCCCGCGTTCCCAAAGGATGCCCTCAGATTGCGTTGCCAGAGCATGTGGGGTTTCTGTGAAGGACGGGGTTGAGGTTGTTTGTGTTTGCGAATCAAGGGTTGGTGTTAGAGCAGTTGGGGTGCCCAGGGTCTGTTTGCCTTTGGACTTTTTGGAAGCACTTTCTCCACACCTCGATCCACCCTTTGGCGCTGAGCGCTTCCGCGAGGCTCCAGCGGCGGCGACTTCTTGAGTGGGAGCTGTTTGGGCGGCTACAATAATAAGACCACCCGACAGAGGAGCAGTTGGGTTAGCCTCGGTACCTTCGGAACCCTCGGGAAGAGCAGCAAAAACACCTAGAAATCCTGGTTTCCCCATATTTTGGTCTACAAGACAAGAAACAAGATATCAATTCCGTGATTAGAAAAAATTGAAGAACATAATACCCAGGCCAAGGATATGTATAAATGTGTCCTCATACTCGCCGTTGGTCGCCGTCTGACTAAGGAGGTGGCGATACAATTGGCTGGGTCCATGGGATTTTTCAGGCCACTGGCGAGCTTCAGAAGTTTTACCAGGGCCACATCTTCGGTTTCAGTCATACTGGTGGGTTCCGGGGCAAAGTCTCTAGCTTAAGTTCGTGATGACGTGTGGACCAATATAAGGGAAATCTTTCCTCGACTTCCCCGGTGTTGATAGCCCGAAGGAACCAGGGTACCTTTCCAGCTTCGTCGACAACCTTTATAAAGGATGGCTTGAAGTTTTTCCATGAGTTGGTAAATGCTTTGAAAAGTTTACGATCCCGAATGCTCCGGAGTGAGGTCCAACCGAACCAAGTCGTTTCACCTCGGGAAAGGACGTTGGTTTCTAGGGGAGCGAAGAAAGACATGAAAACTGGAATGGAACAGACTATTTCTAGCTCTTTACATAAATTTTCAAAAGCGATGGCGAATGCCCAGCCATTGGGATGAAGTTGTGTGGAGCAAGGTAAAGATGGTTCAGGAGGTGTATTTGAAAGTCGGAAAAAGGAAATCTTACGCCGAGTATAGTTATAACGTCTCGATAAAAATAAAAGTAAAGGGGATCACTATTCCTCGGCCGACAGGAAGCTACGGATTCATCCTCTTGGGGCAACCGTATGGTATACCCCTCCCCATCCCCAATATCAAGTAATGAGACATCAGTCGGGGTCATAGTGTTTTTAATGCGTTTCACGCAGTTACTAATGGCTAGGCCTGGACCGACTGCAACTTGGGAAGAGCCAGACGAGACGATTTCCCCCGTCATGGATAGGTCGGTGGGATGCGAAGACGAAGCCATCTAATACCTATAATAAAGAAGAAAAAGGGAAAAAGTTAGAAAATGAAGATATACCTAACACAACAGGGCTATTTTGATGAAAATCAAAGGTTTATTGGTTAGGTTGATTCATGTAGATGTCAGCCAAGTTGGTTTGGGGAATGATGTTACATCAGCATCTATCCAAAAGCAAGTCGGCCTCCCCATAACGCTCTAGCTCGGCGAGCTTAATGCTTTTGAGGCAACACTCGTCGCAGGGCGTTGGGCCTTGGGATTGTAAGATCGGGTTAGGAGTACGTTTACTTAAGTCGAATTTGATCTAGGGTTCGAAGGTGGTAAGGTTTGACCTTTTCCCCTCCTTCCACTTTTTCTGGGATTATACAGCAAAGTTTCCTTTACCTCTTGTTCAGTGGAAGGATTTGACCAGAACCAGAATGTTTGGGGTCCAGAGAGGGATTCAGGAATTTCTCTATTCTTTTCGGGCATCGTCCTACCGCACATTTCTATAGGCACATCAGTGTTATGAGTTTTCGGGTTTGAAAAGGGGAAGAATTTTTGGGTGTGAAGGAGAATGGCTTGGCACGGGCCATTTCTCGTATCCATAAAACTAAATAAATGCCAAGAACCCACCCAGAAAGCTCAGAAACACGTTCAGAAAGAACTCAAAACTTGCGGGAAGGCTACCCAGAAAGTTAAAACGAAGAGGAAGAAGGGCTGAGACGATTGACAAAATAATGGCAAAACGAAGGAAGAGGGGAAGGAGTAAAAATACCTGTTAAGGATTGGAGAAGCGTAAGAATGCTTTTCTGATAAAGAGAGCGTTTTAGTGGATGGATGTATTCTCTGAGAAGGCGAAAGAGTTTTCAAATGTAAAGTGGTAATAGCAAGAAGTTAGCGGGAATATATAAACGTTTTGAATTCCAAACGTTGAGGGTAATTGAGTCAACTCATGCGAAAAGGCGTAACTATGATTAACGCGAAACGACGCATACAATAAATGGACACGCGAATCAAATACGTCAGAGGTGGTGGTTGCGCTAGAAAAGGCGATTTCACATTATGATATCAGAAAGTGCAAATCATACAAAGTGAAGACAAAACAAGACATAAAGTATTTTTCCATTAATAAATGAGTGGTTTACATGACATTCTTATAGGAAAATGAGCTGAGTTCTTGACTCGAAAAGAAAAATACAAAGCTAAAATACAACAAAAATCCGGGATTGGCAAATAGCTAATATGAACTTCCCAACTTGTCACAGATAATGAGCATCCAAATTCATCAGCAGTAGTCGGAAAGTTCCCACGACGAGCTCTTTGGTGTGGAACAAGTTTCACATACTCATCGTGTGGTGAAGATCTCTGAGTCAGAGAGCTCTGGGCCAAGATCTTCACCAGTAATCAACGAGCCTCGACTGAGATCCCAGTTGAAGTTGAGCCAAGCGGATGAAGACTGGCAAATATATCTGGACTCCTAGATGCTCGTTGAGCCATGCAAATGAAGACTGGCAAATATATCCGAAGGAGGAGACTCGCAGGAAGGAGCCTGAGCATCTTGTTAACTCTTTCACCTTTACTTTATGTCCCCACACTCTTGGAGCGTTTGAAGTTGGGGATAAATGGTTGTCGTCAGATTGCTTCGGCGTGTATGGTTCAATTCGTTTGAAAAAGTGATCCATCAGAAAGATGGAAGAATAAACAGAGGAGGAAGAGAGTTGGGAACTTTGTGATGAAGGAATAAGAGGAAAGAGCAGGAATTTATAGGCGTTTCGGATTCCAAACATCAAGAATTATTAATGCCTCTCTAATCCAAACATCAATAATTATTAATGCCTCTCTAATCGAAGCGTCAAGGATGGTTAATGTCATTAATGTCTCTCCAATTGGAAAATGAACTCACTCTCAAAAAGGGCAATGGTAACTGGAGCGATAAGACACGGACATTAAATACACACGAAAACCAGGAAAGATAATTGCGCGAAAGTGGCGATTGCATACCCCAAGGTGGGCAGGTGAATAGCTACCACTAACCTTGGAAGGTCATGCTCGTACGTGTATCGATAGGTTTTCATGATAACCCAGATTGGGAGCAACACGTGGCAGGCACTTGTAACGTCGGTTATGGCCGAGGTTCAGCTGTCAGTGCAAATCTCGGTCACCATGAAAACCGGATGAATAATGCAAATCTCGGTCACCAGAAAAACTGAGTCATTGGTTGAAGAAAGTTCAACCCGTCATCCATGACAGGGGGCAGAAAGGCGACTTCAGATTCAAGGAATATCAGGGAACGTAGTTAAACTTGAACTCAGATACGAAGTCCGGGTTAGGCCATTGATTAATCTCGGCATTCCAGAGACCTGAAATACCGAGCTTTAGGGCAACTGTTATGGACTCATATATTGGGCCTAGCAGATATGCGACCTAATGAGATTGTTTAGGACAAGATCCTTTGTTAGTCAGGTAAGTTGTTGATCACCACATCACCATAACTGTAATACAGGACTGTACAGGTAGTGGAGAAGGCATTTGATGAATGTGGGAGGCGCATATTACCTGAGGAACGGATTCACTGTCATGGGAGCAAAACCCTAGGTAATCCCTATATATAAGAGGATTGCCCACTAGGTGCACTCTTGACATTCTCTATTCCATTATTTACCATTTAGTCACACAGCGCACACACCCCACCCTCTAGCGATACGCCGCACCTGTGTAGCACAGTGATATGAGAACGTTCTTTGATATCTTCCTCATAGATATCACTGAACGATTACCTTCTCTTTGGTGTTTAACCCACAGACATCTCAGAGGAGCTATTTGATCCTATATTAACAATACCTAGCCCATTGAGGCTAGACATTTGTGTTCTACACTAGAACAGTAACCAATCCTCTTTGTGTCAAGATCAAATCCAATGGTGCATACTTGCTATTAAAATTGCAATATAACAAACAGTTCATTTGCTTATGTGGTATTTTAAATACTTTCGTATTTCTGCTATATCACTTTGTCTTTTATAAACAAATATGGCTAGTCTAATGATGGATTGATCCATCTTGGTAGATATTTAGTCTGCTCAGTAAAAAACGATGACAAATTTAGTGGATTATTTTCCGGAATAGAAAGAAAGAAGAAAAATGGTACCATTAGCCTTCCAAGAATGTAGATTTTTCTGGAAACCTTCTTTGTACGAGTCAAAGAGTAGTTTCTTGCCAATGATATTGATGTTCAATTATCTATACTATATAAGTTTGGATATCTTGGACTGTTCTATCATTAGTGTCAAATTTATTTCCTCATATTTTATCATTTTTCGTATTATCTACTTCCTTTTATTCTTAATATAAGACATATTTGGTGAGTTGATTATAGTTATAATATAAGACATTTTTTCATATTTGTCTTTTTTTTTTCCTTCCTAATTTAACTTTGTTGATGCTCTCTAAATAATAATTAAAAAGGAGATGAAAGGAGTAAATTAAAGAAGATGATCGATTGAGTTGCTATAGAAAATACAAATTATATTAATTAACTTAATTAATTTTCTTAATATAATCAAATTAAGTAAATATATTTTATGGATTTTGTTGTTGTTGTAGACTTCCCCCAAAAAACCCATTAGTTATTGCAAGAGGATTTTTATAGGGAAAAATCCCATATAAATACCTTATGAATTTGTAAAACCCTTAGGACCCTCCCCCTGGAATTTGTTAAAGGACTTAAAGGTACCAAGGACCATATGAGAATTTACAAATTTGGGTGAAATTACCCTTTTATCCTTAGTTTTAAATAAATTTAAAAAAAATTAAAAATAACCCTCGCTGGAGGGCTCCCGGCCACCAGCGATGGGTTTTTTTTTGGGGTCTTTTTTTTTTTTTTTTTTTTTTTTTTAAAAAAAAAGATTCATTGAAAGTGTGGGAGGTGGGGTTCAAACCCCCCACACCTTGTAATACCCGGATAATTATTTATCGGAATATTATATTTCGATAAATAATACCTATTTAAAATAGGTGAACATGTGGTTTCAAATAATAAGTAATAATTATCTTATTTTCTAAGGTAATTACTATGGAAATTAGGAAAGATAAAGAGCTAAAATGTATTTTTAGGGCATTAAATGGCCTAAAAATATTATGATAAATCCCAAGAGGTAGTAAAATATTTATAAAAAAATAGAAAGTATGTTGTCTCTAATTTTAGGAATTTTTGGGATAATTTCCTTTGAAAAATAATGAGGCAAAATTAAGTATTATTTTGGGATTATAAGTGACCCCATGATTTTTAATATTTTACATGGGATATAAAATACCAATGTAAGTAAAATAGTTGTGAGATAATGATGTTACAGTTTTGGTATCAGAGCAGTTGTCCTGGCATAGATCGACTAAGTTATTCCAAAAACCTTTTGGTGCCGGCGGGCTAGTCTATGTGGATCGGCCAATCGGTCGCCCTAGCACGGTGAGGCTCCCATGATAGACACCTACCTGGCCAAATTGGTTGAGTAACGGAGTTAGGCTCTACGCCTTTTTAAAGAGCATGTTTTGAAAATGAGTACTAATATAGCCCTAAGTCGGTGTACCGGTGCGACCGGGTATACCATTCCGAACCGTGTACCACCCTCTCGGTGCATCATTCTAACCCGAGAATCGATAAATCCATCGTCCATATTCATATTTGATATCGAGACCACGATAATTCCGATAACTCGATATCGGTCTCGATAACTCGATAATTTTGATAATCGTCGCTTTATACGGACGACAATTCTATCTTAACCCAGAGCTTATATGTGGAGCTAGGCCACGCCAGATGAAACTCCGAGACCAACAAGGATAGGTACATGCAGTATTTGACTCATGTAGAGGAACTCCCAATACGAAATTCCGTACCCGTTTCTGAGTAGACCGAATCAACGAAATCCTGAACGAAGGGAAATAGTATAAGTGTCCGTTCGTTTGTAGTGTTAGTGTGATAAAATCTGCGATAGACTAATCATTGTCTTTTAAATCTAACGTTTTCCATAATGAAGGCAAAAGAACGAGACATGGTCCAAGGTACTATCTCTCTTATAAAGGAATCTTCTCTAGGCAATATATGACGTAGGTATTAGCCATATGATTATGCAAAATGTGAAATGTGTTTTTAAATGGATGAGAAATCCTTTGTTTTTAAATGGACGAGAAGTCCTGTGTTTTTAAATGGATGAGAAGTCCTGTGCTTTTAAATGGATGAGAAATCCTTTGTTTTCAAACGGACGAGAAGTCATACGTTTTTTTTTTCTGGATGGGAAATCCTTTGTTTTCAAATGGACGAGAAGTCCTGTGTTTTTAAAAATGAGTGAGAAATTCTGTGTTTTATTAGACGCGAAGTCCTAAGTTTTAAAACTATACCTGAGTACAGGGTAACAGAAATAGTGAAGATACATGTTTAGTAAGGAATCCCCTAGAAATGTGTGTCTATAAATTTCCGTGTGATAAGTAGTTATCTTACTTGCCGTGAAAATTTTAGTTTCCGATGCTTATCTCTTAGTTACTACAACCGGACCGCGATCGTGTCATTGAGTAGGAGGTATCTTGTGTTGTCATGGTGTATGGGCGCCATGGAAACATGTAAGGTATCTTGTGTTACCATGGTCTTTAGTTTGGTATCTGGTTGCCAAACATGTGAATATGGACGATGGATTTACTGACTGTGAATATGGTATCTGGGTTAAGATAGAATTGTCGTCCAGTATAAACTGACGATTATCAAAATTATCAGAGTTATCAGAGACTGATATCAGAGTTATCGGAATTATCAGGGTCTGATATCAAATATGAATATGGACGATGGATTTATCGATTCGGGTTAGAATGATGCACCGACGAGAGGGTGGTACACCCGGTTCGAATGGTATACCCGGTCCGGTACACCGACTTAGGGCTATATTAGTACTCATTTTAAAAACATGCTCTTTAAAAAGGCGTAGAGCCTAACTTCGTTACTCAACCAATTTGGCCAGGTAGGTGTCTATCATGGGAGCCTCACCGTGCTAGGGTGACTGATTGGCTGATCCACATAGACTAGCCCTGCCTTCGGCACCAAAAGGTTTTTGGAATAACTTAGTCATATCTATGCCAGGACAACTGCTCTGATACCAAACTGTAACACTCAGCTGTAGTATTCAAACATGTAACACGCACCGTATCTTGTGTTGCCAAACATGTAAGAGAAAAATTCCGGAGCGATTAGTCCGAAGGTTAAAGTCTAAATTGGTATAGAGAAAATTTCGAGGGCGAAATTTTGTTTAACGGGGAGAAATGTAATACCGGATAATTATTTATCTCGAATATTATATTTCGATAAATAATACCTATTTAAAATAGGTGAACATGTGGTTTCAAATAATAAGTAATAATTATCTTATTTTCTAAGGTAATTACTATGGAAATTAGGAAAGATAAAGAGCTAAAATGTATTTTTAGGGCATTAAATGGCCTAAAAATATTATGATAAATCCCAAGAGGTAGTAAAATATTTATAAAAAATTAGAAAGTATGTTGTCTCTAATTTTAGGAATTTTTGGGATAATTTCCTTTGAAAAATAATGAGGCAAAATTAAGTATTATTTTGGGATCATAAGTGACCCCATGATTTTTAATATTTTACATGGGATATAAAATACCAATGTAAGTAAAATAGTTGTGAGATAATGATGTTACAGTTTTGGTATCAGAGCAGTTGTCCTGGCATAGATCTGACTAAGTTATTCCAAAAACCTTTTGGTGCCGAAGGCAGGGCTAGTCTATGTGGATCGGCCCAATCGACCACCCTAGCACGGTGAGGCTCCCATGATAGACACCTACCTGGCCAAATTGGTTGAGTAACGGAGTTAGGCTCTACGCCTTTTTAAAGAGCATGTTTTGAAAATGAGTACTAATATAGCCCTAAGTCGGTGTACCCGGTCGGACGGTATACCATTCTGAACCGGTGTACCACCCTCTGTCGGTGCATCATTCTAACCCAGAATCAGTAAATCCATCGTCCATATTCATATTTGATATCAGACCCTGATAATTCCGATAACTCTGATATCAGTCTCTGATAACTCTGATAATTTTGATAATCGTCAGTTTATACTGGACGACAATTCTATCTTAACCCAGAGCTTATATGTGGAGCTAGGCCACGCCAGATGAAACTCCGAGACCAACAAGGATAGGTACATGCGAAATTTGACTCATGTAGAGGAACTCCCAATACGAAATTCCGTACCCGTTTACGAGTAGACCGAATCAACGAAATCCCGAACGAAGGGAAATAGTATAAGTGTCCGTTCGTTTGTAGTGTTAGTGTGATAAAATCTGCGATAGACTAATCATTGTCTTTTAAATCTAACGTTTTCCATAATGAAGGCAAAAGAACGAGACATGGTCCAAGGCACTATCTCTCTTATAAAGGAATCTTCTCTAGGCAATATATGACGTAGGTATTAGCCATATGATTATGCAAAATGTGAAATGTGTTTTTAAATGGATGAGAAATCCTTTGTTTTTAAATGGACGAAGTCCCGTGTTTTTAAATGGATGAGAAGTCCTGTGCTTTTAAATGGATGAGAAATCCTTTGTTTTCAAACGGACGAGAAGTCATGCGTTTTTTTTTTTCTGGATGGGAAATCCTTTGTTTTCAAATGGACGAGAAGTCCTGTGTTTTTTAAAATGAGTGAGAAATTCTGTGTTTTATTAGACGCGAAGTCCTAAGTTTTAAAACTATACCTGAGTACAGGGTAACAGAAATAGTGAAGATACATGTTTAGTAAGGAATCCCTAGAAATGTGTGTCTATAAATTTCCGTGTGATAAGTAGTTATCTTACTTGCCGTGAAAATTTTAGTTTCCGATGCTTATCTCTTAGTTACTACAACCGGACCGCGATCGTGTCATTGAGTAGGAGGTATCTTGTGTTGTCATGGTGTATGGGCGCCATGGAAACATGTAAGGTATCTTGTGTTACCATGGTGTATGGGCGCCATGGAGACATTTTGATATCTGGTAGTGACCGAGGTATATGGGTGCCACGTAAAATACTATATATCAAAGTACGAAATGTCAAGATCTTGACGGTCAAACCTGAGCGAATTCTCGAACATCAAGCGGAGCGGCCGACATATAGAGTAAAGTTCCGGAGTGTCTAAATCCGAAGCTTAGATAATACGGAGTTTTGATAGTATAGAGCAAATTTCGAGGGCGAAATTTTGTTTAACGGGGGGAGAAATGTAATACCCTAAAATTTGACTTATGATAAATATCATAAATTCAGTAAATAATACCTATTGGAAATAGGTGAACATGTGGTTTCAAATAATAAGTAATAATTATCTTATTTTCTAAGGTAATTACTATGGAAATTAGGAGAGATAAAGAGCTAAAATGTATTTTTAGGGCATTAAATGGCCTAAAAATATTATGATAAATCCCAAGAGGTAGTAAAATATTTATAAAAAATTAGAAAGTATGTTGTCTCTAATTTTAGGAATTTTTGGGATAATTTCCCTTGAAAAATAATGAGGCAAAATTAAGTATTATTTTGGGATCATAAGTGACCCCATGATTTTTAATATTTTACATGGGATATAAAATACCAATGTAAGTAAAATAGTTGTGAGATAATGATTTATCCTAATTAAGAAAATTATCAAAAATTAGTAAGTGGCTAATCCGGTAATTAATGGGATAATTAAGTATAAAGTAAATGAATTAAAAATAATTTAAATAATTATTTTTAATTTGAGAAATTCGAAATTATTAAATAAATAAATAAATAAAAAATATTAATAAAATATTTTATGCTTAGAAAAATAAATAAAAAATAAAAGAAAAAAATAAATGTGAAGGCATTTTGAATAAAATAATAATATAATGCGGTGAGTCGGCTTATAAGGAGGCCAGGGAAAAGTTAGAAATAAATTCTACAGTAAACCGTAAGTAAAAGTCTTTTCAGACTGATCAAATTAAGAACAAGTGAATTTTTACACGAAGAAAGAATTTACTGCGGGCGTTGTTTCCGCAACCGAAAACCCCGATTTCAAATAAGACGAAAAGTTGATCGATAGAGTAGAGTCGATAGGCAAAGTGAGAACCTATAGAAAAAATTGCGTCTTTTTTTAAACACGAGATTAAGTTAGGCAACAACTCGACGTTTTACGATTCGGTGAATTGTTGTCCGGAAGTTGGTTCTATCGGAAGCGATTTCCGTAACCGGACGCGTTTGTCCGAATATCTTCCGACGCACCGGAGAATACCTGGATATGATCAAAAAGAGGATCCAAATAGATAATATGAAAGAGGATGAAAAGATCTTCAAAGTTATACGCCCGGATTTTTGAGTTTCTGCGAAATCGCGAAAACGGACACCGACGGTAGCTTTATCGGGCCGGAGGCCATAAAGCAAGAGCCATCATGGATGACAACTCATCCATTGACTTTAGGGCTCTTAGATTTCGATCTTGACCATGGATGGCCAAGAGTGTTTTGTCCTCAAAAATGCGATCCTACGGTCCATATTCGTCAAGACCGAAGTTCGAATTATTTACCGTTCGCCATCCGTCTCTTCTATAAATACCAAGCTCCTCTTCTTCATTTCTCACACCAAAAATCTGCCTCTTAGAGAGAAGTTAGAGAGAGAAGCTCGGAGAAAGTCCGAGCAAAGTCCGGGTAAGTTCTTCGGTCCCCGGTCTTTAGGTTCGGTAGTTCTTTCGGTAGATATAGTAGGAATGCTAGATTTATCTTTAATTTTTCAAGATAGTCTAGATATCATATTTAGGGGTAAATATGATATATATTTCGAAAATATGATGAGGGAAAAGATCTGTCAAAATTCTAGAGATAGAGCGAAAAACAAGGCTTCCGCGAAATTCCGCCGATTAGGGGTTCGGGGCAAAATGGTAATTTGTACCTAAAATGCCTGTTATGCTGCTAAAAGTTGTTAAATATTATCCTTATAGGATTTCGAGATAATCGTACATGCTGTCCGAGCCGCTGTTGTGCCGCCGTCACACACCGCTGTTTTTCCCATTTGTCGGAAATTTACCGTTTTTCCGTAAAAGTTCCGTTGTACCGCCAAAAAGGTACGTTCGCGTCGTAACACTAACTCGATGGTTATTGTATGATTATATATGTTTGTTGTGTTCTTTTTGTTGTTGTAGCATACGTGGTTATGTTATATACACGGTTATGTCACATACGTGGTTATGTCACATACGAGGTTATTATTGTTTGTATCATACGTGGTTATGTTACATACGTGGTTATTATCTTACATACGTGGTTATGTATTTTTAATCATACATCTGTTATGGACTGTTGTATTGATTGCTCTTTGTCGTGTATATGTAGTCGTATTTAAGCATGAGGGTTAACCGTTACTGAGATCCAAATTGCAATTGGATCTCGGCTCTTATCATAGCGTCGGGTTCGGAAGAACCGAGGACCGAGGAGAAAGGCGAGCGGGCCGCACGAGACCCGGCTAAAGACTTTCTTCTCGTTGTTATCCATTTTTGAAAACTCTCGGTCCACGTACCGCTTTTGTAATCAGCCGGACTTACGGCATTTTGAATACAATTATCGATTACTCAATCGCTCCAATGCTCTACTCTGATGAAAAAAAAATTATACTGCTTTTGAAATTGGGATGTTACAGGCACTCTTAGATGCACCAAGTGTGAAAAGGACGTACTTATGCTGTCCCCAAGTATGTTTTCAAACTTAACCACTACATATTGATTCATTATTTTATATATTATCCTAAAAAATTTACTTTATATTTATTTTGGTAGGTTTAAAGTTCACTACAAAGTTTTTGACAAAACTGGAAACTGTTCAATCATCTTCTTTGATCGTCATGCAACTGAGTTGTTGGGTAAATCTGCTTCAAGGATAAAAGAGGATATGCACAAGGTATTCATTATGTTATTTACTCATTTGCATATTACATGTTTTATTTTGTAAATTCTTATGCATGTCTATGTGTTTTAAATTCCCATAGGAGGGTAGGAATACTACAATTCCTAAAGAGTTGGATGAAATAGCTAGGAAGGTAGTAATTGTCAAGCTACGGATTAGGAGCCATAATATCAAGCAAAAGACAAGTAGAATTGGAGTCCAGTCAATTGTGTGTTGATACACACTTGGTACAACAATTCAAATATTCAAATGTGGAGGTTGAATTTTTTAAAATTTAGCATATGAATTTTTTTAAAAAACAATTGTCAGTAAATTTGTTAAACTTACACTATTTACATGTTTTACTTGTAGTAACACACAACCTCCATGACAGAGGTAGTATTTTATCATCTTCGTCTTTTGTTATTGTATTTTGTTTATACCAAATTATTAACTTACTTTACATACCTGCAGGAGTCAACTGCTTCAAGGGAAACTGGCCATACATCTTCACAAATTAATGTTATTGAAGATGACATTAATACCTTCTCCCAATTTACAACCCCACTTGACTGCAACACAAAAAGGAAGACTATTGCAACTGATGTTTCAATTGTGTGTGAAGACCTTGGCCTTATAGAGATGTGCACACCAAAACTGAGCACTACCAAACCTCTTAAAAACATCAAGAAGGAGAAGTGACATTGATATCTTATGCATATGATTTACTACGCTATGAAGTTTACCTTTCTGAAATTTCGGTTGTAATAATGTTATTATAAACATTCTCTTAAATATTTTATCCATTCTCGTTTTACCAAAAGTCATTGTAGTTTTCCGAATCAATTACATATGTTGGGTCCTTCGATTTAACTGGAACACATTGATATGCGAATTATTAATGTGTAGTTGATTTACTTTCGTAAAAAAGTTAACTATATATGCGGAAAGCATACAATAAATATATTTACAGAAAAACTTTACATATGCATAAGATATTATACGTAATTGATTAAAAGTTCTCCATTGTTAAATAGATCAGCATAAATTCTTACCACTATTATTACAAAATTATGTGACAAAAGTTTCATTGTCATTTTTTATATTTAGACAACTTTTTCTTCGAAATGAGAAAAAACTTACAGTTAATTAAGTCTATTTCATCCTTCAAGCAACTCACTTTTCCCAAGGTGTATTATGCGAAAAGTTGTAAACTATCATGCAGAAGCCAACTTAACATATCTCGTGCGGTGTGTGACCAACTGCTTTTGTTCAACGTTGTCATGAATAATTCAAAATATTCTCAAGTTAGTAAGGGAGTCTTTTGCAAGAATATTTGAAAAGAATAAGGATGACCCTTTTGCAAGAACTCTAACTTATTCTCAATTCACTAACTACTTTACATTTGTTAGGGAAAAAATAATTTGGAAGCATCGTGAACATGGTTTTTCCATTGGAAGGCTTGGTCATTGTACACCTGCTCAAGGAGAGTTATATTACCTTCGTTTGCTATTGACAAAAGTGTTCTAGGCAAGAACGTCATTAAGGCAAAGGCGTTGAATGGCACTAGCACAAGCCAAGACATTTTGATACATAGGATGGACATGAATCCATATGAATCTAAACTTTCATTCAAGATGACTAGAAGACAATTTCCAATCATCATTTCATTCGCCATGAAAATTAACAAGAGTCAAGGACAATCAATGTCAAATGTAGGTCTTTACCTACCAAGTCCAATTTTTCACATGGACAACTTTATGTTGCTTTATCTAGGGAAAAGAGTTTCAAAGGTTTAAAAATATTGATTTTGAATGAGTTTAATAACTGTATTGACAATACAGTTAATGTGGTATACAGAGAAGTTTTCCAAAACATTTTACCACATTAATAGTTGTAAGGGGAAACTTTGTTTGACTTTGTTATTGTTGTGGTTTCAATTTCATTCTTATCTGAATTCATCTTTTTTGTAATTTCATTTGTGTTTTTCTTGAGGTCTACAATTTATCTATTACTTAATAAAACTACTTTGTTATTACATTTATGACTTTGTTGTCCATATTTAAAACAGAATAGAACTCTACACTCCGTGCAACGCACGGGTCCGAAGTCTTGCTTGTAAATATAAGGGGGACAAAGCATGTAATAAGGGCAAAAGAGAAAAATTTTACCAATTTAATGTAGGTCTTGATATATGAGAATAAGGTATGCTACGAGTAAGGTTGAGCAAAAACCTAGTCCAACCCGAGTTGGTCCAGTCCAGTATGGCCAACCCGAACTGGTCCGGTCCAACCCAAACTGGTTCGGTCTAGTCCAAATAAGCAACATAACAAAATCAAACCAGGCTTACTAGTCGTGTTGGACTGGATTCCAAACCAATGGACCAAACCACTTGGACCGATTTGGTCTAGTCCAGGTCAATTTTTAAAAAATATTTTTGTAATTTAGATATTACATTTTATTTAATGTTGTTGGATTTTTTTTAATGATTTATAATTATTTTTTATTTTTATGATGATTTTTATATGATAATAGGAATTTTTATTATCTTAATTGTATTTATCATGTTCAAATCTTTTTTCCAACATTTTGTTTTATTCTTGTTGAATGTTGTTGGATATTCTTATAGATTTATGATGTTTTGATTTTATGTTACGTGTTTTATATTATTAAAGGTATTTTTATTGTCCTAATTGTGTTTAATATCTTCAAATTTTTCCTTCCAAAAAGGAATAATAATAATAAAGGTCATAGACTACCTAGACCAGTCTAGGAAGTCCACCAGACCCGGTCTGGTCTAACCCGACCTCGAGTTGGTGTTGGATCAGACTAGACCACGGGCTGCATTATAAAGCCTAAGTCAAGTCCATGCTCGTCCTGTTGAGATTGAATTGTTTGAGATCTCAAAAGTACTTATTTACATATATCAAGATAAAATTCATCTTACATACTTACCTCGTATAACGTAAATTATATTAAAAAGTTGTTTTTGAAGGCTTCAATCTTTTTTTCAAACAAGCAACCCCTTAAAAAGAATAACAAAATAAGCCAAGCTGTTCTGAATATGCATGCGGCTCCTCTATGCTTTTAATATGCAAAGCATTGAAACGACCTTACTCCCATATAAATTATAAAGTTGGATATTTTGCATTGTTTTTTTCCCCCAAAGTTTTAAATTTCAATTTTGATCCAATTTTTTCCCTATTATTGGAAAAAACAAATTCAAACCCATTGCATCCTCCAAGAGGTGTCTAGAACAGAAGCCCCCCGAATTTCTGTTGGTGTCCTTCAATGGAAAGTCTGATCCAATAAACTTTGTTTGATTTTCCTTGACCTTTCAAGTCAACATATCTCTTTCCCAAGACTTCAAATCTAAATATTCTAAGGAATTATAAAAAGAGAAAATTTCATATAAATACCTTATTGAATTTGCAAAATCCTCATGAGCCCCCGAATTTGTTAAAAGACTTAAAGGTACTAAAGTCCATATGGAGATTTACAAATTCGGGTGAAATTACCTTTTACCCTTAATTTTAAATAAATTTTTAAAAAAATAAAATGGCCCTCGCTAGAGGGCCGCTGGCGATGGTTTTTTTTTTTAGGGAGGTGGGGTTTTTTTTTTTAAAAAAAAAAAAAGATTTATTGAAAGTGTGAGAGGTGGGGTTCGAACCCCCACCCCTCCATGGTTCCTTTAATATATATTTGCATAAACAAATATATATATTCTTCTTAACATTTTTTCAACGATAGTTACAAATCTTTTAACGGAAGTTACAGATCTTTCAACGGCATTTACGACTTTTTTTTGAAGTTTACATTTTTTGTCTCTGAGGGGGAAAAAATCATTATAACAAATCTTTCAACGATAGTTACAAATATTTTAACGGCATTTACAAATCTTTCAACGACATTTACGACTTTTTTTTGAGGTTTACCTTTTTTGCCTCTGAGGGAAAAACAAAAAAAAAAGTCGTAAATGCCGTTGAAAATTTTGTAAACGCCGTTGAAAGATTTGTAACTACCGTTGAAAGATTTGTGATAATGCATTATTTTTTTGTTTTTCCCTCAGAGGCAAAAAAGGTAAACCTAAAAAAAAATCGTAAATACCATTGAAAGATTTGTTATGATGAATTATTTTTTTGTTTTTCCCTCAGAGGCGAAAAAGGTAAACCTAAAAAAAATTTGTAAATGTCGTTGAAAGTTTAGTAAATGCCATTGAAAGATTTGTGATAATGCATTATTTTTTTGTTTTTCCCTCGAAGAAAAAAAAAAGTAAACCTAAAAAAAAAATCGTAAATGTCATTGAAAGATTTGTTATGATGATTTTTTTTTTCCCTCAGAGGCGAAAAAGGTAAACCTAAAAAAAAAGTCATAAATGCCGTTGAAAATTTTGTAAATGCCGTTGAAAGATTTGTAACTACCGTTGAAAGATTTGTGATAATGCATTATTTTTTTGATTTTCCCTCGGAGGCAAAAAAGCGTAAATGCCGTTGAAAGATTTGTTATAATGAATTATTTTTTTGTTTTTCCCTTAGAGGCAAAAAAGGTAAACCTCAAAAAAAAAAATCGTAAATGCCGTTGAAAATTTTGTAGATGCCGTTGAAATATTTGTAACTACCGTTGAAAACATATTAAGAAAAATATATATATTTGTTAATGTGTGTATATATATATATATATATATTAAAGGAACCAAGTGGCCTAGTGGTTGGGCCACTTGACCCCATAGAGGTGTGTAACATCCCAATTTCAAAAGCAGTATAATTTTTTTTTTCATCAGAGTAGAGCATTGGAGCGATTGAGTAACTGATAATTGTATTCAAAATGCCGTAAGTCTGGCTGATTACAAAAGCGGTACGGTGACCGAGAGTTTTCAAAAATGGATAACAACGAAGAAAGTCTTTAGCCGGGTCTCGTGCGGCCCGTCGCCTTTCTCCTCGGTCCTCGGTTCTTCCGAACTCGACGCTATGATAAGAGCCGAGATCCAATTGCAATTTGGATCTCGGTAATGATTAACCTCATGCTTAAATACGACTACATATACACGACATGAAAGAATCAATACAACAGTCCATAACAGATGTATGATTAAAAATACATAACCACGTATGTAAGATAATAACCACGTATGTAACATAACCACGTATGATACAAAGAATAATAACCTCGTATGTGACATAACCACGTATGTGACATAACCGTGTATATAACATAACCACGTATGCTACAACAACAAACAGAACACAACAAACATATATAATCATACAATAACCATCGAGTTAGTGTTACGAAGACGCGAACGTACCTTTTTGGCGGTACAACGGAACTTTTACTAAAACGGTAAATTTCCGACAAAGGAAAAAGCGGCGGTGTGGCGGCACAACAAATGGCTCGACAAATGTACGATTATCTCGAAATCCTATAAGGATAATATTTAACAACTTTTAGCAGCATAACGGCATTTTAGGTACAAATTACCATTTTGCCCCGAACCCCTAATCGGCGGAATTTCGCCGAGCTTCGCTTTTTCGCTCTATCTCTCTAGAATTTTGACAGATCTTTTCCCTCATCATATTTTCGAAATATATATCATATTTACCCCTAAATATGATATCTAGACTATCTTGAAAAATTAAAGATAAATCTAGCATTCCTACTATATCTACCGAAAGAACTACCGAACCTAAAGACCAGGGGACCGAAGAACTTACCCGGACTTTGCTCGTTTTCTCCAGAGCTTCTCTCTAACTTCTCTCTAAGAGGCAGATTTTTGGTGTGAGAAATGAAGAAGAGGAGCTTGGTATTTATAGAAGAGACGGATGGCGAACGGTAAATAATTCGAACTTCGGTCTTGACGAATATGGACCGTAGGATCGCATTTTTGAGGACAAAACACTCTTGGCCATCCATGGTCAAGATCGAAATCTAAGAGCCCTAAAGTCAATGGATGAGTTGTCATCCATGATGGCTCTTGCTTTATGGCCTCCGGCATAAAGCTACCCGACGGTGTCCGTTTCGCGATTTCGTAAACTCAAAAATCCGGCGTATAACTTTGAAGATCTTTTCATCCTCTTTCATATTATCTATTTGGATCCTCTTTTGATCATATCCAGGTATTCTCCGGTGCGTCGGAAGATATTCGGACAAACGCGTCCTGGTTACGAAATCGCTTCCGATAGAACCAACTTCGACAACAATTCACCGAATCGTAAACGTCCAAATGTTGCCTAACTTAATCTCGTGTTTAAAAAGACGCAATTGTTTCTATAGGTTCTCACTTTGCCTATCTGACTCTACTCTATCTGATCAACTTTTCGTCTTATTTGAAATCGGGGTTTTCGGTTGCGGAAACAACGCCAGTAAATTCTTTCTTCGTGTAAAAATTCACTTGTTCTTAATTTGATCGGTCGAAAAGACTTTTACTTCCGGTTTACTGTAGAATTTATTTCTAACTTTTCCTCTGCCCCGCTTATAAGGCGACTCACCGCATTATATTATTATTTTATTCAAAATGCCTTCACATTTATTTTTTTCTTTTATTTTTTATTTATTTTTCTAAGCATAAAATATTTTATTAATATTTTTTATTTATTTATTTAATAATTTCGAATTTCTCAAATTAAAAATAATTATTTAAATTATTTTTAATTCATTTACTTTATACCTTAATTATCCCATTAATTACCAGATTAGCCACTTACTAATTTTTGATAATTTTCTTAATTAGGATAAATCATTATCTCACAACTATTTTACTTACATTGGTATTTTATATCCCATGTAAAATATTAAAAATCATGGGGTCACTTATGATCCCAAAATAATACTTAATTTTGCCTCATTATTTTTCAAGGGAAATTATCCCAAAAATTCCTAAAATTAGAGACAACATACTTTCTAATTTTTTATAAATATTTTACTACCTCTTGGGATTTATCATAATATTTTTAGGCCATTTAATGCCCTAAAAATACATTTTAGCTCTTTATCTCTCCTAATTTCCATAGTAATTACCTTAGAAAATAAGATAATTATTACTTATTATTTGAAACCACATGTTCACCTATTTCCAATAGGTATTATTTACTGAATTTATGATATTTATCATAAGTCAAATTTTAGGGTATTACAGTGCCAATAGACATGTACTCGGGTTTTTTGTCACAAGAACATGTATCATAAAACCACCCATACAATGTTTCACACTTTTAAATCGTGACCTTTGAGACAACATCACACTCCTAAACATTGAATGAAATATAATATTATTTTACTTGCAAGTTAAATAATGGTTACCATTTTTCTAACAAAATAGATGAAGGAATAAAATAAACAGTAAAAGTAAACTAATATAAAGACGGGAAAAAAATTACTTGCTCTAACTTAGAAATATTAGACAATGGAATTCTGGTGTGGAAACTAAGTAGTGATTCAACTGAGTAGGTTGGATATTCGACACTTGAAATCTGACTAAATAGATGACTGGAGACAGAATCTTGGCTAAGTCTGTACATTATGTGTATGTACAATTGATATAAGGTAACCAAAAAAATATATAATAAAAGGACTTAAGAAATTATTAATTAAGGTCTAACCTTTCCTTCAACAATGATGCCTTTGGTATATTCGGATTAAGAGTGACTAAAGTTGCATTAAATGCGTTACTCGGATTAAGAGTGACTAAAGAATGGGTCCAAATTAGACAAACCTATTAACCCTGGGTCAGGGTTAATTCCATGCTTGATGTCTACAATGGACTTGAAGTTATAAGCTTGTTGATTAATGATAACGTCACATTCTTCTATGATTGTGTGAGTATGGAAGTTCAATCTCCAAGGGTTTGTAGTTGCTCTATACTTATCATCATTTTCAACTACCTCAAAGTTTTGAAAGTTGTACACCATCCCTTCCTTCAGATCATCAAGCAATTTTGGAATGACATTTTTTGTGTATAGCCGAAACTTCCATTCTTGTCTCCTAACAAAAAAAAAAGTTTTATGTGGTAACAAAAAAATTTCAGTAGGAAGATAATAACTATTAACACAGATTAGAAAAAATGGGAACTACGTAGATGTATAAATCTTTAGAACAACATACCATTTCATCAACCAATATCATCCCTATCTTCCATATCGGATATGGTGCATCCTTCTTCCTAACAACCCACTTCTTGAGAACTTTTACAACAACCGACCTTGTGTCCTTGCTATCATCGACGTCAGTTAAAAAAGTCTTGCTCATTTCCTATTAGTTTTTTTAAAAAAGTAAAGTTGTTCAAGAGTACTTGAAAAATGATGGCTTCCTTATGGAATTAAAACTGTATTGACTTACTAAGAGATGTAAAACAAACAGAAGATGTTACACTTGTTGGACTGGTCAAAGTTAAACGACAAACTTGTTTTCCTGATAATGGTGTTTGACGTTGGACGCAGCTATACATATAACGTCAAAGTCCTATGAGCGGGATCTATTGAACCAGTGTAAAGTTATGAATCCTTTCGTGCCAAAATGTGTAGGTTGCAAGATATCTGTTCAAGTACTATGAATGAAAATTACAATAAAAAATTGTTATAGGTAAGTCTCATTTATTAAATGTACACATATGTCAACATGTGTTTGTTGCAAAATACAAGTATCAATTTTGCTAACATGTTAACATAAGGGAAGTAGTGGAAATCAATTCTGCCCACGCTTATTTTGTACTTTTGAGACATTGCCCTCCCTCCACATTCATGCCTATTTAAACGCATGCTTGCTCCCCCCCCCTTTTTCTCCATTTTCCTGTTCACTCTCCACCAAAATCATCTTTCTTTGGTTCATCATTTCAAGAATGTGAATATAAAACAAAAATCACGACTACGTTATTACTAGGTATTTGAAAAAATATTAAATAAAGATATTTAACTATAAATGATTTTTAAACATTTGTAACTATATTCTTTAATCTTACAAAAATAACTAAAGCGTTTGAGATTAAAAAATACACCTTTGAAATTTTTTTGCCCGCTATACAGTAATCTTTCCAAAGATAGATCCATGATATTTGTCCAAGAAAAAGGAAAATTATTCCAACAACCCGCTGAAAAATTTAAAAAGTTGAGTTCCAATATTTCAAAATCGTGCCGCAGGAAATTTTGGAGAGAAGTGAAGGATTATTACAAAAGAAATTTTAAAAAAAATCAACCAACCTCATTGTCAGAGAGACAGATTGAAATAATGAGGCCCAAACCGAAGGAGGAGGAATGATAGACTCATAGAAGAAGAGGGTAAAGCAATTTCCTTTTGATCAACAATTGCATGTTTCTGGGTACAAAAAAATAAAACAGTGCGTGGAGATACCTTCCCTCCTCCACTTAAACATAAACATGATCGTCATCTTCTTCAATCCCTTCCCCAAAATATTTGCACTTTCCTTTCGTCTTCTTCTTCCTAATCGGAATCACCTTCAATCCTCTGGGCCTCTGCATCATCAAACACACCAAACTCGTCAGATTCTGCATTTCATTGATTCAACACCCAACAACAACAACAAAAGCATTCCAAATATACAAGTCTGATACATACCTTCTTGTTACTTTTCTTCTCCCTAACTTCATATCTCTCTTGGCACATATCCGTCAACCACGCTCCTAGACTCACCAACTGCAACATCCCCCCACCAAACCCACAAATTAAATCAAATCCGCGTTCGTTGTATTTCACCCAAAACAAAACCTTTTTCTTGATTAAGAAAGGAAAAAAAATGGAATATTTATTATGAAGGCAAAGTGCTCACCGAAGCTTCTTTGGATGATCTTGGCCCTCTTCTTGGGTCTCGAGGCGGCTTGCAACCCTTCACAAACCCGGAAAATCTTCTTCTTTTTCTTTGCTTGATAGCGAGATGTACAATTTCGGCCACACATGAGCTCTCTCCTCTCCGTTGATCCCATCCCCCCGTCACTTTCCCGATCTTGTCCGCCGCCACCACCGACCCTCTCGTCGTGTAGTACCCGTCCTCCTTCTCCGCGATGCTTTGATTTCCTATTATCTCCGCCGGTCGACCGAAGCATCGCCCCATCGGAACTCCCCGCACCAAACCATCCTTTCCCTTCGATCGGGACAAAATAAATTCAATATCTCTTACTCTCTCACACGCAATTGTTACTTCCATGCCCCTTTATTCTTGATAAAGTTTCATCTATAAGCTTAGTGAGTAAAATTTTGGAACTTTCATAAAAGCCCAAAGATTCTAGGCTACCCAACATAGATGAAGTGAGAATTTCTCATTCGTTTCAATCTCGTCCTCATCCCCGGAGTTACCTGCCACAAACAAATAAAATGGGAAAGATCCCATCATTCCTGACCTTGTGAGGCGATTAGGATGAAGATGAGAGCTTTCTTTGTCGTTAGTAGTAGTAACCCCAGAACGATCTATCGTTGCTGTAAGCTTCGTTCAGATTCCGCCGTTGAGTCGTGATGAAATCCGAGGGTCTTTCACCCTCACGCATCTCAGCCGTTTTCTGTTTCCCCACTGCAAGAAAAAATCAGGTTCCTCTATTTTACATCCTCTCTGATTCCTCTCTTCCTCTCTAATAATGCCTCGTTGGAAAAAAAAATGCATGGGAAAAACGCTAAACTCATCGGAAATATGCAATAATTAAATAGGACAAATGAACCATCGTTTGAAATAGTCAATGGAATTCAAAGTAAGGTTGAAGAAGTGTTTCCAGAGTAAATAGGTTTGTAAATGGCTTTCAAACAGATGGTGGTCGACGTGTCCATTTTAAGGGGAGTTCCAGGTCAGCTTCAATCAAAGTTGAGGAAAATGACATGTAGACGAAACAGATGGCCCAATAGTTGAAAGGTTAGGAGATTTAGAAGGATATATATATATATTGATAATTCTCATATCCCTCTCCTCATTTTTTTTATTAGAAATTAAATAAAGGTAAAATTATCCTTAATTATTCTACAAATGACTTAAGATGATATTGTCATTTTGCTTTATTAAAAAAAGTAAAAATTGCACAAAAGTCCCAAGCTAAAGAAAATACGACTAAAATGACTTTTAAAATCTTTAATTTGCAACTAAGTCTCATGTGACATTTGAGTAATATAATTTGATTGTGAAAAGACCAAAATACCCTTAGTGAATTTGTTTATATTACCTCAAGTCTTCTCAAAT
Source organism: Acacia melanoxylon (assembly GCA_019022615.1). Lineage (NCBI taxonomy): Eukaryota > Viridiplantae > Streptophyta > Magnoliopsida > Fabales > Fabaceae > Acacia > Acacia melanoxylon. The sequence continues at coordinate 1,049,258 of JAFJYJ010000064.1, read as the reverse complement.
TCAATATGGGTATTTTAGTCTTTTCACAATTGGATTTTATTATTTAAATGTTTCATGAGATTTGGTTGTAAATTAGAGATTTCAAGAAATTTTTTAGTCATATTTTTCTAACTTGGGACTTTGGTGTAATTTTCAATAATCTTTTAGTCAACTGAAGTTTCCCTCCCTCGGTTGCGTGATATTAATTGGTCTGCTGATTACCGCTGCGAGACAACATCAAGCCATCAGCAATAGTTCAAGTCAAGGCATTTCCGTCTCATCCTAGAGTACAGACAACATCAAGCCATCAGCAATAGTTCAAGTCAAGGCATTTCCGTCACATCCTAGAGTACTCACAACCATCCTTCAAACAGTTGCGAAGTCAAAAATATCACGTATAGTTTTAAAACCAGTACTGAGAAGACCCATGAAGCATTTCTTCCATGGCTTCCCCTCAATCCTTCCTTCTCTTCTCTGTTTTCCTTCTTCATCTTCATTTTCACTCTTCAACTTCACAAATTTGGATCAAAGCTGGTTATTGGTATGTTGGCAGTGAAACCCCCATTCCTGACATAAACTCTGCTTTGTTCACACACCTTATATGCGCCTTCGCTAGCGTCAATCCCTCTACTTACGAGATCTCCATAGCCAAATCTGACCAACAATATTTCTCCATCTTCACCAACACCGTCAAGCGCAAAAACCCCTCGATCGTCACTCTTCTTTCTGTATGGAACGGACAGCCTGAAACTGCACAGGGTATTTTGGGCAAGAAGGCGAACGATTCGGTCATTTCTTCGATGATCAGAACCACTTCTTCGAGAAAATCTTTCATTCAGTCCTCAATACAAACAGCTAGACGACATGGGTTTCAGGGCATTGACTTTTTTTGGCTTTGGCCTCAAGCAGAATCAGATATGACCAACTTGGGAATTCTGCTTCACGAATGGCGACTTGCTGTGTATTCTGAGACCAGAAGCTCTGGAGAATCATCGTTGATATTGAGTATGGGTCTTCATTACACGCCCATTGTTTTTGAGAATTTGAGTTACCCTGTTGATTCTTTGGCGAAGAATTTGAACTGGGGTCATATTCTGGCTTATGATTATCATCTTCCTTCTCTGGAGAATTTCACGCATCCTCATGCTGCTCTGTATGATCCTGTGAGTCATGTGAATACTGATTTTGGTATAAGGAAATGGTTGAGCATAGGGTTTCCTTCTAACAAGCTGCTTCTGGGATTGCCTTACCATGGCTATGCTTGGGCATTAGATAATCCCAAGGAAACTGCCATTGGTGCTCCATCATCGGGTCTGGCTGTGACAGCAGACGGGTCGATGAGCTATAAGTATATAAAGTGGTATGTTCGGAGTTATGGTGCCCCTACGTTGTATAATGCTACCTATGTCGTGAATTATTGCACCATTGGTTCTACTTGGATCAATTTTGATGATGTTGAAACCGTCAGAACTAAGGTTGCCTATGCCAAGGAAAATAAACTGCTGGGATACAATGTGTTTCAGGTGATAAATGATGATAATTGGGTGCTTTCTAAGGCAGGTAAGGAATATAATTTACCTATTGCGAACATGTTTGATCAGCTGATATCTTTTATGTAGGAGGATGAAATCTGGTAATGTTTTCTAGAAGTCCATACTTATACTGTTATACATACAAAAGCGTATCTACTCAAGTACTCAACCATATTAAGAAATTTGCGGCTTCCATATTGCCATATAGTCTTGGAAGAAAACCCCGTATCTACAAGGAAACTCTGTTCTCTAAATTGTACTCCGTATTTCCAATCTTCATTAATCATGAGGGTCACTGTTTGTGCGTGTGCCTTTTCCATTCAATGTTTGGTTTTTTCAACTCATAATACAATGGCATCTCCTTTTATACTGTTTCTGATAGCTTTATCCTAAGCTCCAGTTTGCTTGAATACTTGATACCCATATCCTAAACCACTTCTATCACCGCTATCCCAAACATAAATCACATCTAAAATCTAATTTTTATCCTATCTTCCGTTTGCAAAAGCCCATATGAAAAAAGTCACTTCAGCCAACGAGTACTAATATTTACATGTTATGTAAGTTAGTGTAGAGGGGCTGCCGCTAACATTTTCTGGCTGATTAGACGCATTATTCATTAGACTGAACCTTTTCATCCTTCTTCTCTCAATCATTTTTTCTCTATGGAATGCGACTCTAAAAGCTAATTCAGCACATCACAGCAACCTTTGAAACCTACATACAATTCTCGCTTCAAGTAATATATGACAAGTGTTTCCTCTTGTGATGTCTAGTCTCAGGAAATTGGTTTGTTTTATCCAAAAAAAAAAAAAGTCATTTAGGTTTACTTTATAGTTTATAATTGTCAATGTGTCACATGACTCAATCTGTAGTAAAGAGGACAGAAAAACTTCTTCACCTTTATGCTATTTTAACATGCTTTTTCAGATACTTTTCTTTTTCTTAATTTCAATCCTAGCCATGTGGCACATCAACGGTCATAAGATAAACATAAATGGCTAAATTTAATGCAAGTGAGAATATAACAATTGAGAGGATCCATAATAAAGATACTTGTTCGAAGTAATAGCTGAAAATATTTGAATAAACTTATTCTGATACTCAAAGAAAGTAAAGATACTCATCCAAAATCAAGAAAACCAGAATAAATTGTGGGAATATTATATGGATTGTTTAGATTAATTAGTATCTTATTATTAAGTTTAATATTTATTATATTTAGATAATACCCTAAGATATAATAAATATCAAGCTTAATAATAAGATAATAATTAATCTAAATAATCCATAATAAATGCATAATATTCCCACAAAAATGATATTGGTTTTGGTGAGAACTTGAATTAACAGCTCAGGATGAACATTATTGACAGCTCAAGATGAAGAAACTGATCATGGAAACAGACGGAGGCTATTACTTAGTATTTTACTTCCCGTTTCAATGGTGATAACATTGGGAGTCATCCTTCTGTGCTGCTTAAGAAGCAAGTCACTCAAATCAAAAGGTAATCAATAATTTGAATTAGAATGTTCTGGTTATTTTTACTAGGCACAGGTATAAAAAGAATTTACATTCAGACCTGTCTGATTACAGTCAAGATGTTGGTTGGCAAAAGTTTCCGGCCTCAACCAGAAGCTCCCATTTTAAATGCTGAGAGCCTTGAAACCAGTGCTCCACATCTTGAAGAATTTAGCTTTGCCATCATAAGAGCGGCAACAAATGACTTTTCTGTAGAAAACAAGCTAGGAGAGGGAGGATTTGGCCCTGTGTACAAGGTAATTGATTTGGTCCTTTGAACTTCGAAACTGAAAGACTAAGAAAAAATGGAAAAGGAAAAGATAATTGGTTGGCAGTGAAAGTATAAGATTTGAAGACAGACACTTTCTTTTTCTCTGCCAACCAGAACAAAAAATCCCGATTTTTTAGGCTCTTTCTGCAGAATATCTGAGATTTCAAACAAGCCAAACTTTTTTCTGAGACAACAAAGATATTGGTCAAATTATGCACAGAAGAGCACTAGTATGTGCATAATTTCAAATATCAGCATCAGTAATGTTGAGGCATTCTTATCTTAAGAAATCACCTCCAATCCTCCATCCTCATTTCTTAGGTAATTTATTTCTCCATAACTAAAAATTTTTAGATTTTTTTTTTTTTTTTTTTTTTTTTTTTACAGGGAAAACTACCAGGAGGACAAGAAATTGCAGTCAAGAGACTTTCAAAAGCTTCTACTCAAGGACATGAAGAATTTACAAATGAGGTTTCACTTACTGCAACGCTTCAGCATATCAATCTGGTTAGAGTTTTGGGATTCTGCAATGAGAGAGAAGAAAAAATGCTAATCTATCAGTACATGCCTAACAGAAGCTTGGATTTCTACCTTTACGGTATAAAAATATTTTCTTTTTCACATGTTTCTTATAATATGCATTTCAGAACCACCTAGTCTTATGTGCAGTGCATTATCTAGTAAGCTTCCTATGGTTCCGCAATCACTGTTAGATCTCAAAACTTGTTTAATTTTCTGAAAAATAACATTACAATGATGATTTTAATTCAAGAAGTTGAGCCTTAAATGACTAAGCCAACAGAAACTCCAAACATTTGTTTTTGTGGTCTGTTCTGAACTAATTTAATCATAACTACAAATCCTTGCAGATCCCATAAGGAAGCGACTATTGGATTGGGGCAAGCGTGTTCATATTATTGAAGGAATTATCCAAGGACTTGTATATCTCCAAGAATATTCAAACGTCACAATAATACATCGTGATTTAAAAGCCAGCAACATCTTGCTTGATGATAAAATGAATCCAAAAATATCAGATTTTGGAATGGCTAAACTTTTTAGGAAGGATGAAGTTGAAGCAAATACTGAGCGAATTGTTGGGACATAGTAAGTAAAATGACTCTTCTTCTAACATCATATTGTTTTATGAACAGTTGCTTATATGCAAAACGCAGTGGTTATGTTCCTCCAGAATATGTTAGAAAAGGCACATACTCCATGAAGTATGATGTTTATAGCTTTGGAGTGCTACTTTTGCAAATCATTAGTGGCAAGAGGAACAATTGCTATTATGGAACTGATGAGAGCTTGAGCATTCTTGAATATGTAAGTAGTTTTTGAGGAACTTCTCTTGTGATTTTTTGTCTAGATCATTGAGACTTTGCTTTTGAAAAACATAAGCAGGACTAATAATTTGATGTTGAATCCTAACAGGCCTATAATTTGTGGAAAGAGGGCAAAGGTTTGGAATTTGTTGATCCATCTCTAGAAGATTCATCTTCTTCCTGCAAACTTCTGCAATGTCTGCATGTAGCCCTACTCTGTGTGCAGGAAAATCCAGTAGAAAGGCCATCAATGCTGGAGGTTTCGTCCATGCTTAAGAATGAAACTGAGGCAATTCCGTTGCCTAAAAGGCCAGCTTTCTCAACAAGTGATGAAAAATTAGAAGACAGATCCTCAACAACATCACAGTCACAGCAAGCAAGTTATTCCCTAAATGATGCTTCAATTTCCCAAATAACACCCAGATAAGAGTCAAAATTTCGTTGAAGAATCTGAAGATCAATAAATGATACTTAAATTGTCATTGGGTTTTTAGGTTCACAGACATTATTCTTGTAGTTTGATGCAGTATTATTGTAAATGTATGTACAGTATTGCAAGCAAATGACATAAAGCTAGGTCTATTATCTAAGTTAGGGTATTCTTAACAGAGTGAACATCTAGTGAAGGAAAAAGATTTTTTCCCCTCAGAGAGCAAAAGTTGGAAAGAGAATTTAGTAGAAATGTCCAAATAAAAAGACTCCTTTCACGTTAGTGGAAAATCATTTATGTCCCAATTAAGAGAAATAACATATTCACAAGTTTTATAACTTGTCAATGGTAGCTTTCTACTTGTCAACAAGAACTTTTTGATATCATTTTCCTTGATTGATGCCTAAATGATATTTTCCCAAAATTAATTGGGTTGTGCAGTCTTTTTTGGAGCTTCAAGTCAATGCTATTGATACATTAGTTTCATAAAGCAAAGACTTCACATCCAAATTTTCTTTAAAATATCAATCAAGAAAAGATCCATTAAAATATAATAATATTGGTAATATGAGTAATTAAATAAGTTTAAAAGGGAAATCAACAAATAAATTTTGAGACACCTCTAGGGGTCGTTTTTGTAACGCCTCAAGTTAAACATCCGAAAACTTGGCCAAAATATTTGAAATGCCTTCAATAGGGATGATCAATATACAAATCATTAAATTGCATAACCATTTCAAATAAAATTATAATACAAAGTCAAAAAAAAAAATTCTGAAATATTTCAGAGTTAAATACAATGTGGAAATCTTAGGATCATGGCAAATAAAAATAACATAACATAAGCTATAGGAGTACAAAAAAGCCTTCAAAGCTCACTCCATAGGTGCTTTCCCTTACTTCATACTGGAATATATACCTGAAAAACATTAATATAGGATGAGATTTCTTGTCTTAGTAACTACTGAAAGTTTCTACCGTACACAAGCAAATTACATATGACAAAAAGTAGGAGCTGATTACATACATACATACATATACATATATAGATACATATGTGTGTGTGTGTACACACACACACACACACACACATACATATGTATATATGTGTGTGTATTTGTATATACTATAATTTCTCATACAAAATGCTTTTGCGAAAGTAATAATCATTATGTCAATTTGTGAACTATACAATATGCAATATGCAGCCTCCCTTATATCACCGTCCACCCTTGTACCGCTGACTGGAGCCATAGGATAACATATAGTCCAACAGAAACTCATTCATTTGATTGGATGGTTCCAAGCTCACCAAAACTTAAGATACACCCGACCAAAGGTATAGAGCTTAAGTCTGAATTATGACTCATTTCCTTTTAAAAAAAAAAAAAAAACTAAGGAGGTGTCACATGTCCCACAACTCCAATGCAATCCCGGCCAAAGGAAAACATGGAAGATGAGGCATTGACAAGTACCATCCACTGTGCACAAAGTGATGACATAAAGAAATCTTATCTTTCAAATTCCTTCTTACTCCAACTCATCACAAATACAGCCGTCATGATAATTATATTCAATAAAAATAAAGTATATTAAAACAAGCTTCCATTTATATAAAATATCATCACTAGGTAAACCAAACATCTCATAAAACCTCATCGGACTAATCTGTCATTCTTGAAATTAGAAGGACAAAGCTGTCATTTCTGAAATTCGGAGACAAAACTGTAATTTTAGTTGGGCACAAACTATAATTTTCAGCTTTTATTATAATAATATTTTAATACACATACATGTAATTCAGTCCATAAAACAAAATAATTCATATCATACACAATTCACAAGTATAAGGAAGAATATTCACAGTTACTTGTCACTCACTAATTCCCAAATAATCACTAAAAAACAACAAGACTCCCCTAATAATTATCTCTATGCTTTCCCTCTCTCCTTCTTTCTCTCCTCTCTCTATCTTTCTCACACTCTCGTTTGCTCTGCCTGAATACACACCATAAGGTGTGTATTTATAGTGGTTGAGGAGGGGGAGTAATTGGGGTAAAACTTATTACCTTCCCCTCTAAAGTCAACAATGGGGGGCAACCTTGCTCCCTTGCCGACCACGTTTCCAAAACGTGTGTCATCTATATATATTATTATAATATATTATAAAATTAATATAATATAATAAATTTTTATAATAAATTTTTTTTTACTAACATTAGAAAATGTTACTCTTATACTGAATATTTTTGGTAAATTAATTACCATTAATCTATCCTATTATTATTCTAAATAAATTTCAGGATGTTATATGTTTGGTACGCTAAAAGTTAGAGGAACGAAGGGAAAGGAAGGGGAGTAAATGGAAAAGAAGGAAAAATTGAGAGAGAACTTAAAGGAGTGTGTTGTTTGGTAGACATGGGAACAAAACATATGTTGAGGGAAAATAAAATGTTTGATAGGAAGAAAATGAAGTAGTGGCTGTGGGAAGAAAATGTAAAATTCCCCTGATACCCCTTAAATTGGAATCTTTTTATGGAATGAAAATTCGAATTTCATTAATAAATTTATCATTTTGAATTTTCTAAATTAAATTTAAATTTGAGAATCAAATTCTTTTCGCCCGCTTACTGAAACAAAGCAAAATTTTGTTCGCCCCTATTTTATGGTTGTTGAAACAGAGCAATCCGAGGCAACACTGGCCTAAGCTTTTATCTTCTTTATACTCATTTGTTGATTTTTCAACAAAAGAATCCATTTATTAGAGAAAAATTCTTTTTTCTTTTGGGAGTAACAAAACTGTTGTTCTCAAATGTTTATTGAAACTAATTCTAAAAGGTTTTTTTAGTAATAAAGATGAATGTAGCTACTACCAAGTGCGTAATGACAAACTATGCAGCTAAGAATCACTTGTAGAATATAAAAGCATCAAACGAGCTCTGATATAGAGCATAGATGAAACAGTGATCAAATTGAAAAAGAAGAAGAAAAAGTAAAGACCACGAGCAGCAATGCTAAAAATGGAACGGTGGCACTGGTGCTTCTAGCTACAATTCATGGCTCATCAAGCTTCTTCTTTTTTGTGGTTACATTGTCAATACCACTGTTCGTGACCAAAGTGAATCTCTCCTTCATATATTTCTATTAATCATTTCTAAATTTTGATTAGAATTGCGGTTCAGTTTTCACACTTTAATTTAAATTTTTAGGGGTAAATTTGAATTTGACATTTTCCCTCTTGTAAAGGAAGATGGGTTACCACCCATTTTGGTGGAAACTGATCTTCCCATATTTAAGGAAACTTTGGAGCAACTGGGAACTTGAGTTTCGGAACATTTGGTAGTCAAATGAGTTTTCACGGAGGGAACTTGTTTATCTTCCTTTCCCTTCCCACCTTCTCCTTATATAGACTCTAAATGTTTTTGCTAAAATTATCTTGGCTGCAGCTGTTGCATCTAACTGGCTATTAGGTTTCTTAGTCTACATCCTAAAGAGAAGAATGTTCAAATTAAAAGGTAATATTGTCAGCTGGGTATACTTATTCTCAATTCACAAATGCTTACTTTCTCTGTATCTCCTTGCAAAGCAGGTAATAAGATGCAAAAGATTTGAATGATAATGCTCCGGATGTTAAAGTCTTTTCTTTCTCTGACATCGAAAGGGCCACAAATCGATTCTCAATTGAAAATAAGATTGGAGAAGGTGGTTTTGGGATTATTTACAATGTAAAATTCAACAAACCATCTTGTGGTTTGACTTCTTGTGTAGGTAGTGAGATTTTTATGCTGATCCGGCTTGCGACTTCCACCATAATGTAGTTGATTTATCATAAGCTTTCATATAAACTACATGGTGTCAACTACATTTAAATTATAAGAATTTGAAGCAAGTCAAGCAATTATTTGTATTATTATTTTTTAAAAAAACATTACAATGGTATGTGATGAGCACAAATTATACCATGTTTTCCCTATTTCATGACTGAATTGTATGGTAAATGAAAGCTTAAACTGCAAACAATCCAAGCAAAAAGGCATATATTCATGATATAGGGAATTGAAGGATGGAAACCATTTACATCCTGAACATGTGCTAAGAAGGAGCAAATTACATTGTTTTTAAAGAACGTATAGCAAAGCTGATACGATGCTACAAATTCTGACCGCAACTCGAACGCAATAAAAAGCATCACGAAAGCTATAGAAAAGTAAAGGACGCAATGCTATGCGACATATTTTCTGACCTTTTTATCTAGCTGATTTCAGGAATAAATATAAAAGATCGAGATCGACAGGTAGATTGCTGACATAATGAAATAGAAGATGCGGAGGATCGAAACGGAAAGATTTGAAGAATCCCATAGGATCAGCAGAATCAATCTACAACCAGAAGATGCGATAGATCTCGACAGATTTGGAAAGCCCAGCTAGCTGAAACTTGCGTCACACGGAAGACTAAATATAAAAGGGAACATCAGGTTAACCCGAAAAGGAGAGTCGCACAGAGCCAACACAAGATTACACATTCGGCCGACTCAAAAGAAGAGTGAGAGACTTCACTAGCACGAGAATTCTAGGATAACCCAGCATCCTTCCTTGCAGTAAGACGGAGGGAAGAAGACATGGAGTGGTGACGTGACAGGGCTTCTTCCACGCCGTCAGAACGCCGTCAAGCTTTCTGTTTTCATTTACTTTACTTTATTAGTTAGATCATGGGTCATTCTGCTAATATATGTTTTGTGTTTCCCTCGTCAGTCATGAACTAACTTTCTGATGGCTAAACGAGGATGAATTCGTAAGTGTTATATGAACCCAATTGAAAGTTCTTAATTTAATATATTCGGTTTGCGTATCGGTGAATTAATTACTAGTCGATTAGAGGAATCTAAAGGCTAGATTTGTGGTCTCGGCTTACTGGCAAGGAGTCGAGGCTAGACCTCTGAAAAACAGTGTTTGCTAGGCAACCAGTGTAAGGCTTGACCTATTTATTGTAGGCTTCAGGAATGGGTCTACCTCTCATAACCAGGACACCATGAGTATAAAGCAGATAAAAACTAGAAAGTTGTCATAGGAATATGGAAGGAGTATAGTTAATATCATATGTATCGGATGCGGAAGCTTCGGTAGATTACAGAGGTGGGTTAACCGAATAGCTTTGTAGTTAGTAGCCATGTTGTAGCATTGCGGAAGCTGTGCAATATGGATGCTATAGCAATTAGTAGAACAACTGGGGGATTTATATGCTTAAGGATGATTCTGAGTTCAGCCTGACTTCTCACTGATATCTTCTTAAATTTCTTTTGTTTACTTCTGTTATTAACATAATTACAAAAACCTCTCAACCCAATTATATTTACTTTTTCGTTTACAACTATCATAGCAATTGAGCGTCACTCTTCGGTATCTCAGTCTCTGTGGGACGATACTCTACTTACACTTTATTACTTGTTCGACTGCTTCACTTGCCATCAAGGAAATCGACCAATAGTATGCAGAATATTTTATCACTAGAAAGTTACAAGCACCCAAAAACAAAGGAATTAGACTAGGCTTCACGATTTGAATAATTTGTTTCACATATTATGTTAAAGCTTTCTATTTCAAATATTCCAACTTTTAAAAGAATATATTCTTGCCACATCAGCCAAGACTCCAACAATTTTTGTTTCTCTAGGCATACCTGATGGTGAGGAAATAACAATGAAAAGACGATCAAAAGGATCCAAGCAAGGATTTAAGGAATTAAAAAAAGAGACACCACTTGATGCAAAACTACAACATGTCAATCTTGTTCAAATGTTAGGATACTGCAACGACAGGGGAGAACTAATGTTGGTTTATGAGTAAATACCAAACAAAAGTCTTGACTTTTATCTCTTTGGTTATCAATCTTTACAACTCAAAACTATATGTTAGAGTGCATATGCAACATGCTTCATTGGAGTCTGTAAATAGGGCGTATCAGTGATAACATTAAATTGGTTTATTATATAGGTATATATAGAGTTCTTAATTATTCACAGATATTTTTTGCTGACCATTCATGATGCAATGCTTTTCTAGCTTTCTCAATTTCTTGTTGTTCATCAAGTGCTTTCATGGAAATTACTTATCTACTGTCCTTCCCAAGCTAATCTCTAGATTCTACTCTTTAAGGATAAAACCCAAAGATTGAACCCAAACCTCTATGAGATGAACATAATATACCCACATATAATTTTTTTTTTTTTTTTTTGTAGATGTCGTTTTCTATTCTTGAAAGTTTATGGTATATCTAAACTTTTGTGAATTGAATTCCACATAGACCCTGCGAAGAAACATCTTCTAGATTGGGAACAACATGTTTGTATCATTGAAGGAATTACTCAATGGCTTATCTACGTTCAAGAATATTCTAGATTGACAATAATTCATAGAGACTTGAAAGCTAGCAATATTTATTGGATCATGAGATGAAGCCAAAGATTTCAGACTTTGGCATGGCAAGACCATTAAAAAAGGATGAACATGAAGGAAGCGCTAGCTAACTTGTAGGGACATAGTGAGTATTCTATTAGTAGCTTTCTATAATAAATTTTTTATGAATATGAATTCCATTGATTCACTTCTATGTTACATGGTTCTTCATCTCTTGTAGTGGCTATATACCTACTAAGTATGTTGGGAAAGGATTGCGCTCCACTAAATCTGATGTTTACATGGAGAGAGCAATGATTTGAACCTCTTAGAATATGTAAGTTATGGATTTATTTTTTCTAAAAACGAGCTTGTGCTTCCTCGTGTGCTGCATGTGATGAAAGTATTTTACAGGTCACTTAAACATATTTTTCTATCTAAGTGATGCAACTTTATTATCTTTATGGAACATTAAAACATCACAACCAATGAATGACTACATATTAGGAATGAAACATTAACAATGGTAAACAACAATATCCTCCAATTGATTAAGAGTACATATTACGAATGAAATCTCAACAATGTTAAACAACAATGTCTTCTAATCAATTAACATTCCTAAATATCTCTTTGTACACAACATTCCTTGTTGTGTTCTTGTTTCCACAACCATTATCATCCACAATAATATTTAGACCATCCATGCTTTTAACCCTAGATAATGCAACATATAATTGGCTATGTAAAAACTAGCTTGCAAAGATATAAACCAACATGACGAAGAGATTGTCCTTGACTTTTGTTGATAGTCATAGCAAAGGAAAGGGTGATAGGGAACTGTCTCCGTTTCATGTGAAAAGGCCATATTCTTTAAGAAGGATTTATGCCCATCCTATGAATGAGGATCTTTTGATTTGGATGTGAACCATTTAATGTGATCGTCTCAATGACAGTCTTTCTAAGCTGAGTTATACAGAGCCGTGTTCCATTGCATAATCTGGAGGATTGATCGGTATTCCTTAACAACATTATAGGTGCTCCTACTTTCAATGTTAGCTTATGTGGAGGCATACTGGAGCAACTAATAGTGTTAAGAAATTTTGTGGTATACAGGTTGTCAAAACTATCACTATCTTCACTTGACTTACAAACTAAGTCACAACTGAGAAATTCATATGCCTCTCCAGGCAACATGGAACATATGTGCTCATTTATACAATTAATCATTTCAATAGTTGGAGCCAAGATTGCTTTACCATTGAAGTATTCGTTAGAGTTGAGATTTTCTAAGAGGTTTATGTACGTTGATTCCACAATTGCACGAATTGGATCTTGATAGCCTAAAATTAACAAATCACCGAGTATTTCAATTTTCTCAACACCTTCATGTGAGTCCCCTAATTTTCCATCACCAACAACTAATAATCATCTTGAGAACCACACCAACTTATCATGATCAGTCCCTGAAGCAAAAGAATTCAGCTGCATATTCTTGGTCAATTAGAAAATGATGCAGTGATCCCATAGGTAAGAAGAATTGATGCATGCGTTGAAAATTGTACCTCTTGTTCCTTTTGGTATAACTGGTAATATTTGACGAAAATCACCCCCCATAATAACACACTTGCCACCAAAAGGTCTATCACAATGCATGATATCCCTTAGGGTCCTATCAAATGCCTTAACACAAAAACGCTGCACCATTAATACCTCTTCCCATATAATAAAATTTGTGGGTGTGATGAGATTTTCTAAAGGGGAATTTTGTTTTATTAAACACATTGAGGAGTTAGTACTTTGAATAGGAATTGCAAACCTGGAATGTGTTGTTCTACCAGATGGTAATAATGTTGCAGCAATTCCACTTGATGCAACTGTGAGCACAATTTGTCCTTTTGCATTGAGTGATGACGTCAATGTATTCCCCAAGAATGTCTTCCCAATTCCACCACAACCATATATGAATAAGAAACCACCTTCATCTTTTTATAAGCATGACATCACGTTGAAAATTTATTTCTCCTCCAAATTTAGTGACTTTTGAAAGTTGTTTGCTTCAACTTGTAAGGCATGTTTGTCAAAGTTCAACTCTTGTAATATAAGTTGGTTTGAGACATCAATTGGAGGCAATTCCTCAGGTAATGACATAGTAGGAAAGTCAAGAAGACTCTTACCATTTTGCCGCAACAATGAATCTATTTCTTTTAATGTGACCTGTTCTTTATCATATTAAGATATATTGACACCTATAGTTTAGATAATATAAATTAGTATCCAAAATGTTTTATGAAGAGTGACTATAGTAAAAGGTAAGTTAGGCAAACTTACATGAAGACATGGGATCATTGCGATGGATGTATAGTACATCTTCTAAAATTAGTTTTGACTTCTCCTTCCATACAAAATCAAGGCATTGTATAGAGAAACAAAGTAACATGCTAACAAATAGTTTCCTTCATGAATGACTTGATACACAAATAGATACTTCTTTAATGGCTGAAATGTATTATTGATCATCATCCAATAACCCCTTTTCAAAGCATGCATCCTTGAAAGTATTGTGGATAAAACCATCAACTGTTTTGATTTCTTCGAATGACCGGGGACCTCTTACTTTTGTGAGCAACACACGTAAGTAATACAATTCCCCTGATAATGGTGACACATGCGTTATTCTGCCAACGGAAGAGCCTTTCTTTCTTCATTTCTAGGCCATGTTGTTCCTTTGATAGACATAGTGTTTTGGGAATTCAATATATGTCAAAGTTCTAGCAAATTCATCTATCTTGTTCTTTTCCATCCAAGCAAGAAATTGTGATTCACAGACTCTAGGTTTATCCAACAATTCAGCAATATCATCATGATTGGAATAAATGACATAGTGTTGATTTGGAATATGCAAACTCAATATTTAAACAAATGGATTCCTATGATTAATGTTATATCCAAATATACGCCATGAACCCTCACTTGCAAATATGTATCTACAATTATAATATTGTTTAATCTCATCAACAATGGCTTTACCATGCTCATTAGTGGCATCATCAAAAATTACAGCCATAACTCTATCGTTACCTTTGCTAATATACTTGAAAAGTACTTTATAGTAGTTGAGTGATTGCATTTCTCAATATTGATATGTGCATGAAACTTCTGTTACAACAATGGATTATATGAGACAACTGATGAGTAGTATTTATGCCATGTTTCAGCTATGTGTTTTGGCTGTTTTGAATGCTAAATCCGAGCTTTAATGTGTGCTATTTGATAGAATGTTTGAGAATTCATGCACATAGGGAAATAGAGGATGGATCTTACAAATTTGTGCATTCATATCATTATCCTGCTCATGTGCATAAGAAAAGGACCACTTTATGGTTTGTCGTGAAAGCGCATAACGAAGCTGATACAATGCTATAGCATAAGGTATGTCCACAACTGCGCTAGTAATAAAATGCGACCGCTCTGCTGTAGCATCGTAAATGATGCAAAATTATGCGCTAAGTTATTCTAACCTTTCCTCGTGAGTTTTTAGGAAATCAAGACAGGTCATCTAAACGCATGTAAAGACGGTGATTGACTAAAGTTGAATCTAGAAGATGCAGAGAATCGAAAGAAAGATTTAAAGAATCCCGCGATATTAAAAGAAGGATCAATCAACCGAATCTAAGATCTTGGATCTAACAGATTTGGAAGGTCTAACTAACTGGACGTACAGCACAAGAAGACATAACTATAAAAGGAAAGTGCCTAAAAAGAGTCAAAGTCGTGAGAGTCAAACAGTCAACACAATTCCCATATGACCGAACTCACACTAAAGGAACAAAAGAGAAGACCAACTGAAAGGACAGTAGACCAGACCAAATTCTTCCTTGAAGCAAGACGGATCGTAAGAGACGTAGCGTGACAGGACGCCTCTTACATTGTCTGTAACACCCACTTTTCAACACTAAAATACTTAGCGAAAATATCTTAAATATTGCTAATAAAGATACTCAAGTTCCGAATCTTCAAAATAAAAATTTAATTAAACTTAATTCCACATCATAACATTAACTTAAATCCCTAAAATTTTTCAAAAATAGAAATGAAAGAGAAGTCCTAGGGTTATGGTAAATAAAACAGCATAACAAAAGCTCTAGGAGCACAACCAAGCCTTCAAGGCTCACTCTAGAGGTTCCTCCCTTGCTCCCTACTAGGACAATCACCTGAAAGTTGTTAATATAGGTTGAGATTCGACGTCTCAGTAACTATTGAAAGTTTCTACCATACACAAACAAATCACATATGACAAAGAAGGAGCTGATTATATATATATATATATATATATATATATTTTTGTATACGTATGTACCAAATCCTCATACAATAGTATATCAAATTCAGTCATCATTGTAAATTTGTACTTTCAACATATAATGTAGTATACAAGTATATAATATGCAATATGCAATCCCCCTTATAATATCGTCCATCCTTATTCCGCTGACTGGAGCTATAGGCTAACACATAGTCCGACCGAAATCTATCCATTTAACTAGATTGACCCAAGCTCACCAGTTCTTAAGATACATCCGGCCAAAGGTGTAGAGCTTAAGTGTGGACTATGGCTCCTCTCCTTAAACTCAACTAAGGAGGTGTCACATGTCCCACAGCTCCCATGTAATCCTAGCCAAAGGAAGACATGGAAGAAAGGGCCATGACAAATATCATCCACTGTGCACCGAGTGATGGCACACCACATGATAAGAGCTCATATAAATCCCTCCTTACTCCAACCCATTACAAATACAGCCGCCATGACAAGTATGTTCAATAACGATAAATCATGCTTTCACTTATATAATATAATAATTATTTAGCCAGCTATTATATATATTATACTATTATAATAATATACTAAAATAATAATAATAGTAATATATTATAACAGGTTGCCTTGCCTGAAATATCCAAAAGTCATAATACTACAATATCTTGACCAAATTAACTTACAGTTGGCTCAAACACGAAATTCATACACATACTATTATATTATAATAATTTACAATACATACACATATACATATAAACCAGTCCATTTATTTTATAAAAGATATTTATACACAATCATATACAATTCACAAGTATATAGAAGAATATTCAGAGTTACCTGTTACTCTTTAGTGTACAAGAAATCACAAAAGAGTTACTCCAAACCTCTAATAAGAGTCTACAAATCACACACATAAATATCTATTAATATACTAGTTAAAACTATTCTAAAGCTACTCTAAAACTTGAGTATAATTTTAAAGCTAATCTAATTAACTCAACTATCCAAACCAAAATATTTCTTATTAAAATTTATGTCTTACTGGAAACAAAATTTATCTTATTTATATGTATAAATACTTGAACGTGGGAACCTAATACATTTAATTATCTATTTGTTGCTGGAAACAGCATTTGTCATGGAAGTATAAGAACAAACTTTAAGAACAGTGGTTAATGAGTATAATAGGCACAAATGGGTAACAAGTTCTATAAGTATATATATGGATGAGTAAAACGCTGAAAAGGTAGAATGTCATAATTCACAAAGAAAAGTATAATGGATGTGAAAAGGTTGTTGGATCAAGGTTTTATATATATATAAAACACACACACACAAACTACTGACGGGAAGGCATGTAGAGTCGATACCCATAAAAAGATGAGCTAAGAATGGAGAAAGGAAAGGAAGTCTGAATCCTATTTTATTTTATTTTTTTTGTTTGGTTTAACAATACAATCCCGCACAGTCTCGTTCTCGCACTCACTGGCCACCGACGATATGTTTTAGTTTAATACTCTCGTAGTGTTATAATTTTTAGGAAAAAAACTTGAAGGAAACTTTCTTAATGAATCTATAAGTTCGGAGGCTGGCATTTGAAGCTTTTCTATGACGTAGTGTGGCACATTGGTCGCATATTTTGTGTGTCAAGGGTTTGGAATCTCCGGGAACTGGGATTGTTGTGTTTGGGTGAATGTATGATGCGAATTATGTGATGTGACCTATCTTTGTAGAAGTTTAATTTATATACCCTTTTGATGATAAACTTATACTTAACTGAAATATCATATTTGCTTGCCCGTTTGGCACTCTTCAAAACCTAGGTTTTGGAAACAAAACCTAGGTTTTGTTAAAGTTTTACCAAACACCCTAAATTTTCTCTAAAACCATTTTCCACTTGGGCTCAAAACCTAGGTTTTGCCAAATCCAACTTTTTTTCACTTTTGGCTTTTTCAAACTCATTTTGTATAATTGTGGGGCCCACCATAATTGTAAAAACCCCAAAATACCCTCCAAAACTTTGCCATTTCATCCTCGCCACCACCACGAATCCTAATCCTCCTCTCTGCCACCAGATTTCATAACCTTCTTCCTTTTATACACACACTTCAACAACTCCAGTACTTTATTTCCCTCTCCATGGAATCTTTCTTGTTTTAATTCACAAACAAATCAAATGGCCATACACAACTCCACTGTTTTTATATGTTAAAAATATGATGCCAAAAAATAATTAGTTTATATGTTAAAAAAAAATCTGTAAAATTTACTATTTTTTATCATGTTACATAATTTACTAATGGTAGAAATTTATTTTTCTAACAATTTTATGTAATTTTTGGTATTTATTATTGAATATAATGTTTATAATATTTAAAATACTACTTTATCCTTTAAATGCAATTATACAAAAGCTAATGTCCTTTTTGGTAAATTTGATCCCCCAAAAGCTATTCTCGATAAAAACATCCAAACACTATCATTTTTTTTTCCAAAATCATTCTCCAAAAATCATTCACCAAAAGCTATTATCCAAAACCTAAGTTTTACCTCGTAAAAATGGTGAAAATCATTTTCCAAAAGCAACTCTCAAATGAGCCCGAAACTTGCTGCTTAATGATATAGCTAAATGGCTAGGTATTCCTTATGAAGATGATGTTATTAAAAAAAAAGTATTGCTTACCCTAGATAGCCACGAAGCTTCGGTTCATTCATTCAATATGCTTAAAATTTATAAGCTTAACCGGAGTTTCTGATACATAAACACATAATATACACTACAAAAAAAAAAAAAAAAAAATTTTTTGCGGCGGAAAAATTCCCCGGCAAAACCGATTTGCGGCGGAAAAAATTTCGTCGCAAAAATTGCCCTCGCAAAACAATATTCCGTCGCAAAAATGCTTTTTTCCCTTGCAAATCCTAGAATTTGCGAGGAAAAACCTTTCCCTCGCAAAATTTTCACATTTTGCGAGGGAAACATCTTCCTCGCAAATTTCAATTATTTTTAAAAAAATATAAATAATAATAAATAATAAAATAATTATATAAAAAAATATTTAAAATGAGAAAATAAAAAGACTTATATATCATAAAAATAAATTGTAACAATAATAAGAGTTTACATAGCAAAAAAATATATTACAAATTATAATGTTTTGACCAAAATGAACTAAAAAAAAAATCTAAACAAAATATTAGAAAATTGGGACAAAATTGTTTGCTTTTTCTTTCTTGCATTGGTCATACTACAACATAAAGAGGTTATGTCACATGTATCCAGCAAGGCAAGAATGTCAAACAGAGCACACACATCTGGCGTAATAATTGACAATGTTTGGTAGCATTTATGGGAAAAAGTAAAACATGAGGAAACAATAAGATTAACCAGCAGAGTTCTTGTTAAAATCTACAACTTGAGAAAATAATGTCTCCAAGCATATGTGTATGATTGAAGTAAGAAAGCAAAAACCTTAAACGAATGATCGTATTGAAAACAAACTCATGAACTAACCCTTCTACCAACAACTTGAACTTCTCCAAATGGAAAAATAGATGTAACTCAAGTCACTTTATCTTCTTCTTTACTGATAACAACACGTTCAGCAGTCTTAATTCCCTGCAATTCAGAGACAAAGCTTCATTATATTTTTCCCATCTTAAGATAAATTTAACAAATAACGGAAAGACCGAAAAAAAAGTCTAAACAGCAACACGGTCTCACTCAGTTTCACGTTATTACTATCTGGTGGTGATGTGAGCTCATCCTGAGGTAAATTATCTAAATTCTTCTTTCCTGTACTAGATTGAGAGTCATTTGCATCCTGTCATGAAAAACATCAAAGATGAACAACAAGGTAAATAAGACTCGAAAACAAATAGGAATAATTATTTTTGATTATAAAGCCTTCCTCACAACCTTATAATTGGTGAAGAACTTGTTTTGATCTTCTTCCCTCATCTCCAAACTATCATCATCGTCCCTTACCTAGCAAGATTCCAAGACACAGATTAAACATTAGAAGAAGCTAGTCAGTTTGGAATTATAAAAGTAGTAGGGAAAAAAAATCATCCCTACCAATGAAGCTTGAGCTTTCAAATCATCAATATCAAAGTTCCATGCACTAACTCCTCACCGATATTCACTCTAAAAAGAAAAAGAACACACGTATAAATTAGATTTCTCCAACTACATATTCCCGCCCTCCCTCCCTCTAAGAAAAAAACATGCACACCAAATTAGACATTAATTGAACTTCCAAAAAGAAAAACGTTTTTGGCATTTTATTTCGGGAGAGGGGGACCAATTGATCTCAAAGTCCCTCCCACATACATCACTTTTTTTAATTATAACTATGCTAAAAAGTGTCTAACTCCTCTTCAAGCAAAATTGACCAACGGAAATAAGACCAGCCAAGTGTCTCGCAATCTAGGTGTAAATTGCACGTAAGGCTCGGTTTAGTGTAGCTAGCCTTAATCAAGCTATAGAGGGCTAGAGTAGAAAGGCGGTATGGAGTGGTACGGGGTGGGTTAAGTGTTCTAATTCCCAAGGCAATAGGATAATGAGGGTTATGATGGGTTAGAACCCATCACAAACCACCCCACAACCCATTTTTCTAATACCTTAGAGAACTTTTTATCACGATCATAATCAAGACCAGGAGGGGCATATTGGATGGTCATTAGAAGAACCTATTGAAAAAAACATTAAAAAAAAAAAAAAGTTAAGTCATTGTCCTATGCTAAGAAGTATGACACAAAAACTTGTATTTTTTGTTTTCTAACATGTGTCCACGCACTCTAGTTGAATGCCCACTGAAAGTAAATACCTTTATAGGAGGATATTTTGAAAAATGAGCATGACCATGAGCCAACTCCAAAGGCCGTAATTCCAAAAGACCAAATATCGCCCGGCCATAATTTGTGCATTAGATAATCTAGTCGGAACAATAAACTTGGTCCACTATTTAGTCAAGATAGGAAGACAAAATATGTTTCACGGTTTGGTAAAATAAGTGTATGAGAAAGAACAACAAATAATAGGAAACTCTAATATGTGATTTATAAATTAAGTAGATGCAACATCTATTATGTTAACATGAATGTATAAATATGCCAACTTGCAGACAAACAGAATAACAGGCCTTTTCTAGCATCTACATCAATAAGAAATTCCACTGCCACCAGATCAAACCACTCAATGCATTAGTTCCTTTAGTGAAGTATAGAATGCCCAATATACAATTACAACAACCAAACCTTGAGGAGGTGGAGCACCAAGCATGAGATCGAAACCAAAGGTGCATGCAAGAATTGAGTCATTTAAGAGGATAACTATTAGGATACATACTTGAAATATTATACAAGAGTCCAAATCTTGGTATAGTTTGGTTTTCATTTATGACATCAATATTCAGGTTTATGACTCACTTGAAATTGTAGCCACTTCCTGGTTGCAGTACCTCTGGTACTATCCTAAAAACAAAGACAGAGGACACAGGTAAGTAAGAACCTTCGTCCATGAATGGCATGACCACCCAAAGATTTCGCTCAACAACAAATGAAAAAAATGACCTCACAACATTAGGGTGATTTATCAAACTCATAGTTTGAGCCTCCCTCCGTATGTCATCCTATTAAGGATATTCAATCGAGAAATAAACCGAGATGTTCTACCAAATCAACCCGTGCATTATAACAATAGCATACAACAAATAACATGGCTGTAATCTTTTATCATCTGTGTCTTTTTTCATGTTCATACACCAATTATGGCCATGGACTACGTATTCCCACTAATTACCTAAAGTATCTTCCCCATGAGCAGATAGCAAAAGACTCAACCCTTCATCTAACTTGTTTTCAACAAACACATCCAACATTTATTGTTTTTGAGTATATTTTGCCTTAGTTAACTACTATCATGCATGATGGCTAATGAATCACTTTTTTAGAGATTGACCTTAATAAAGTCTCTCCAATCTACATTGATGATAAAGGTAGTTCACTGGAAGCAACCATGCATGCTACAAACAAGACCGTTACACCTTTGATATTAATAAAACTTTTTCTGAGAATTTTCCTAACAGATTAACCTTATGGGATGAATTGTCTCCTTCCATAGTACTAGAGCCTCTAAACCATGTGGTCAACAACTCTTGCCACCTTCATTTAATATAAATTCTATCATAAGATTCAACGAGTTTCACAGTTCAAAACCAAAGGGCTATATGTACGGGGCTATGTTTTCAAATCCTAAATGGAGAAGTATTAAGGATAATAGGTTTAGACATCTTAAAAGAATCATTGAAATCTTGCACCCAAAAAGCTACAATCCATACCAAAAGAAATGGACCAAGAAAATGAAAAATGAAATCTCAATGTGAACCTGCCCTTTGTGCTCTACATTTTTTGTCTCATAGAATCCTTTTTGAATAATCTGGAAATTCACTGAGTTACCATAAAGAAATTCAAAAGATAAAACGCAACTTTAAACTAATATTGAATGAGAAAAATGAAAAAGAAACGAAAAATCAACTGACTTTACCGCCTTCCCCGAGCGGCTTAACCGCATAGGCAAGAAGTTCGGCAAGCGAATCGGAAGCGGAACAGATTTGCAAAACACAATCGTTCAGAACTTCGCTCAAACAGAGTAGAGAGAGATGAAAATACGTCGTGAGATTCTCCAGCGTAAAGTAAATACAAAGAATTGAAAGAAGCCCCAAGCACAGAACAAAACACACAAACTGAAAATTCATAAGAGGATTTCCATATTCTGACCTAAAAGCAAATGAAAACTAACACAAACTATCGTGTATTTCTCAAAAATTGTACATAGTGTGTACCGGCCGACAAGATTGAGAGTTGAGACTCTGAGAGTGAGAGCTATGTCGACGGTGAGAGCCGAGATGCTGAGAGGTGAGAGACGCCGACGGTGTTCAACAAGAACGGGGGTGGATTGAAGCCCTACTTGCAAAGATGAAGCCCTCGTTTGCGAGGGCACAATTATGTCCCTCGCAAAAATAAATAATTTTGCGAGGGAATGTTAGATCCCTCGCATAAAGTACGTGCCTTTCCATTTTGCAAGGGAACCAATCAGCTCTTTTGCGAGGAACCATATTTCCCTCGCAAAATTCACCATTGTGGCAGCTATTTTTCCCTCGCAAAAATACCTTAATGGGGCAAAAGGGGCCGCCGTTTTTCCGAGGAAAAATTATTTCCTCACAAAAGGGTCATTTTGCGAGGGAAATATCTTTCCCTCGTAAAAAGGGTCATTTTTGTGAGGGAAATATCTTCCCTCACAAATTCCGTCGCAAATTTTTCATTTTCTAGTAGTGATATATGGTCTGCCAAACTTTCATGTTTTTTTTTCTCCCAACATATTATTGAGCAAATATTATTCCTTTTTCGTCCCCTTCACATGCTTCATATTCTCTTACATGTTACATCATTGATAAAAATAGATATTGTCAAAAGATGACACTGACAACCCAAAATAAATGATCTTCAATACTCCATCGTGAAGATCCTAACGTCAACCCCCAAGCTTTTGACTATTATATTCCTCCACCATCAAACCCGTTTCAAAAAACCCACCATGTTGAACAATTGGAAGAAGATGGTTATGGCCCTATTTCTGAGCAAAAAGATATGGAAGAATGAAAAATACTTACCCTTTACTTTTTTTCTTGGCTTCCCTTTCTTCGCGTATGATCCTCTGAATGCCACATTCACTTCATACTCCACCCACTCTGTTTTTTCGACTGAATCAAGGAAAATAATATGTTTTTCTTTTTCAAAGAGGCATTTTTGACTTTTCACCCCAAAATTCCATATCCCTCATTGCCCCTCATCCCTTCTCTGTCCTTCAAGAATTTTAGTGGGCTTCAGCGGGTTTTGCAATTTCAACTGGTATTTAAATGTAATTTTCCCTCAATTGTTTTACTTTATTGGCCAACATAGTGTGTATGCAATCTTCTAGTCTCAATCAATTGATTCCGAATCGCGAAGGATTTTGGGAAAAAAATTATCATCTACCATAAATTATTAATCATTCATTATATCTCAATCAATTATTCTCCAGGCTTAATTTCCCGTTCATATCTTTTCGTTGTTTTTATTTTTATTTTATTTAAATTTTTAAACAACATCGTCATTAATTAATTAAGATGTTTTGTTCAATTTTCAAAAAATTAATAATAATAAATTTCTTTCAACACTCAAAAATTAAGCTCTTGGATTATGTGTGTCCTTCTTCGTGCTTTTGAACGTTATCTCCTTAGTTATATATTTTTTGAATCTTCAAATTAAATTGAAGATGTGGTTTGTGGAGAACCTCATTTTCTTTTTGTAGCTATAAGTAATTATCTTATTTCCTTAATTTCTTGATCACAACATATACAATAATTTCTTTTCTCATAGTCAATTAGTATGATAAATCCACAATTTGCTTGAGTGATGAATCCCAACTTTTAGTGATAATTTATATGTAACTTTTTAAGCTAATCAGAGAGCCGCCCATTTGATGAGTGAGAGTCAACCAAGCCAACAACTCGAACATTTAGTAACGTGTAGCCGTGAATATACTCGCAGGTTATCCCTCTCCTCCTGTGAGAGACATCCTCTCCTCTTGTGAGTGATCTCAATCTCCTTCTATAGGAGATTCTCACCTCTTGTCATTGATAAGTTCTACAGCTCGTTATTGGCTTTGTTTGGTTTGTTCTTGGTCTCTATTGACATTGGACCACTACCAGTTTCAAATTATGAAAAAAGGCACAAATAGTAGCGGACATAAGCGTAATAAGGAGGTACATTTGAACCTAAGAGACCCCATAAACACAAAAGGGACGTGCCCTTGTTGGGCGACTGGAAACCGATAAGACCCTCAATAGAGGTATTGTGATAGCTATGATCAAGAAGGGTTGGGGGCTTTATAAAGGCATGGAGATCCAAGAGATGCCTGACAAAACGCTTTCCTTTTCCGATTTACAAGGCAGGAGGATCATCATCGTGTGCTAAAGGGACAACCATGGTCCATGCAGGGAGCCCTGCTGAATCTCCAACCCTGGGATGACTACATGGTGTTTCAAGAAGTTAATTTTGACTGGTGCCCTTTTTGGATCCCATTCCATGGTTTCCAACATATGGCTTTCGACTGTGAAAATGCCATTACTCTGGGAAATGCAGTGGGAAAGTTTTTGATGTACGAAGCACCAAAATGGGCATGATAGACTCTCTAGAACATTTATTAGAACCTGAGTCCTCATCAATATCCTTGAACCTCTAGTTCCCAGCTTCTGGGTTCCTAAACCCCAACGCCAATTTGGGTCAAGGTAAGGTATGAGAGGCTCCAAAACTACTATTATGATTGTGGGAGGATCGGGCACGAAGTAAGAAATTGCAAATTTCAGACTAATACAATAGAATGAAATGTTGCCTGGATAAGTGTATCTCACAAATCAGGGTGCTTTTGTGCCAGGATGGCTAATCCAAGGCAACATTATCATAGCCCATGAAACGTTCCACTATTTAAGACAAAGAAAAATTGGGAACAAGTTTGAATTCGCCTTAAAAATAGACATGAGCAAGGCCTATGATAGGTTTGAGTGGGATTTTTTGAGAAGTACTTTGACATAATTTGGTTTTTTCTCCAAAATGGTCGACCTTGTTATGAATTGTGTGGAAACTGTGCACCTTAACTTGTGTATTGCATGGGAGAAAATATCTTCAATCAAACCGGGTAGAGGGCTCCAACAAGGAGACCCACTATCACCATACCTTTTCATCCGACTCTAGAAGCTCTATCGTGCATGATTAATGAAGCTATATCTCAAGGTCGCTTAACTGGGATTAAATTCAATAACTATTGCCCAGTATTGCCTCATAGTTTCTTCGCAAATGATGCGTTGTTTTTCTAGAATGCAAATACCCAAAATTGTCAAGTCCTGGCAGATATCCTCTAAGACTACTGCTCAGCTTCAGGACAACTAGCCAATTTAGAGAAATCCAGTGTTGTGTTCTCAAACAACACCCGACCCGAGTTACGGCAGAACATTTGTGATATCCTTGGAATTGGCGAAAGCACGGATCAAGGCAAATACTTGGGCATTCCAAGTGTTTGGGGTAAGTTCACTGGGAACTTGCATATGTCTGTGAGAAAGTAAGCAAGAAGGTTCTAGGTTGGTGCAACAAACATCTCTCCTTTGTAGGAAGAGAGGTCATGATCAAGGCTGTCATAAATGCAATGCCAATATTCCCCATGACATGCTTCAAATTCCCAGTCAACTGAACAACCTGGTATCAAACTTTTGGTGGGAGGGTCAAAATAAAACACACTGGGTTGCATGGTACAAACTTACAAGGCCTAAGGCGGAAGGAGGCATGGGCTTTCGAGATTTCATAAGATTCAACAATGCCCTATTAGCAAAGACAGCTTGGCGGCTAGGGATGTCTAAAAAACCCGGCAGTCTAGGTAACCCGACCCGACCCGGTCCGCCTGAAGAACAACTGGTCTGGGACAATATATTCAGACCGGACCAGACCACTTGTCTCGGGCTGGACCAGACCTCGGGCCAAGGTCTGAGACCAATTTGTTAGCCCGGTCTGGCCCGAGTTATATATATATATATATTTTAAAAAAAAACTTAATAGGTTAAGTTTTTTAACCTATCATCCCTCTCGGCCTCTTGCCCTCTCATATCACTCGACACTTTCGACTTCGCCAGTCCGAGGTGTCTTCGCGCCTTCTCAGATTCTCAGCGACTCAGCTTAGCCTCACCGTCTCCGTCCGACTCTCCGTCGTCTCGCATCGGCGCATCCCCATCCTCGTCTTCCGTCTCCGACTCTCCGTAAGTTTTCTTCCTTCGATTTAAATCTCAAAAACCCTAAGTCAGTTTGCCTTGTGACTTGCTTCGTTTTTTGGATTTAGTTATTTAAATCTCTCCATCTCTCTTCCCTTGCTTCGATTTCAAATTTGTGGGGATTACGGATTAGTGTGAATGTTGTGGTTATAATTGTCCTTGAATTTCATTTTGTTGCATATACGGTTTCTTTCTTCGATTTTATTGCATCCCGGCCTTCTCGGATTCTATGGTGCCTTGTGACTTGCTTCCTTGATTTCAAATATTTTAAATTGAAACCATTTGCATTAGAGCATAACATACCGATGATGAATGTTTGGTTTTTGGTCGGGGCAACAACTAGTTTTTTGTTTAAGTACCTTAAGTTGGGCTTTAATAAAACCATGATTTACTTTTGAATGTTAATACAAGTGAAGAATTGTGTGAGATTTTCAATTGGTAAAACCATGATTTAGTAAAACCATGATTTAATTATGACTAGCAAATTTAATATCCCCGGCATCATTCTTTGTTATTGGTATTGGAAGAAGGTTGGTTCATTTATTTAAACCTGAATTGGAAAGTAATTTGTTTGCATATAAGATTTCTATTTTTCTTCAATTTTTTCATTATTAATTTGTTGTACCGATTTTTTGTTGGAATTGGATGGAATATGGCCATCCTTTCCTTTCTTCATTCGAATTGGTTTGTGGATGAACCTGAGTAGTATTGTGAATGTTGTGGAAATAAGTTCAATCTGTTCAGTCCATAATCTATTGAGTATTGATGAATACTTTCTGTTCATTTTGTTTCAGTAATGGAAGAAGAACAAAGTTCAAGTGTTGACCTATCTCAGTCTTCCAATATTGGTGAGAATGAGACTCTTGGTGGACCATCTTCTACCCCTTCCAATTCCACTGGTCCTGTCCAACCTCCAACCACTCGTTGAATGTCCTCCTCCTACTCCTACAGCTTCTACTGGAGATGAAACCACAAAAGGTAGTAAGAAGAGAAAAATACCTGAGAACAAAAAATCAGAAGTGTGGAATCACTACATTAAGTTACCATTGGAGGATACAGATGGAAAGCTTAGAGCAAAATGCAAGTACTGCACTAAAGATTATGCTTGTGATCCAGTTAAATGTGGTACAACTTCTTTGAAGAGACACTTCAACAAATGTCCAAGCAATCCACACAGGGCCACTGCAATATCGAAGCAATCTATGCTGAATTATGTTTCACAAAGTGGGGAAAGTGGAACTGGAAGCTTACAACCTCACATGTTCAATCAAAAACGTTGTCAGAGGGCTCTAGCAGAGTTCATCATATGTGATGAGATGCCATTTAGACTGGTTGAAAAGCCAAGTTTCAAAGCATTTGTGAAAGAGTTAGAGCCACGGTTTCATATCCTGTCTAGACAAACTATTGCTAGGGATTGTTGGCAATTATATATTGGTGAGATGAACATATTGAAGAATCAATTGAAAACTAGTGTATTTACCTTACTACATTGTTGGACGTCAATTCAAAACTTCAACTACTTATGTCTCACATGTCATTTTATTGACAAAGACTGGAAATGTTAAAAGGATTCTTAACTTTACTTTGATTGAGAATCATAAGGGAGATACAATTGGAAAGACTATCGAGAAGTGCATATTAGAATGGGGCATACAAAATGTGTTCACCATCACGGTTGATAATGCAACATCCAATGACACAGCCTTGTCTTATTTGAAAAAACGATTCATCACTTGGAAGGGTCTTGTTTGTGGTGGCGATTTTCTTCAACTACGTTGTTCTGCACATATTCTCAATTTGATTGTGTCCGATGGCTTGAAGGAATTGAAAGATGCCTTCGATTCAATTCGAAATGCGGTAAGGTATGTCTCTGTTCCTCCCAAATCGGCTCAAAAAATTTAAAGATGTATGTGCATTAGAAATGTTAGATACCAACAATATGTGTGTCTTAGGTGTTAGCACTAGATGGAATTCTACATATTTAATGTTGGATGTCGCTTTAAAATTCCAAATTGCATTTGAAAGAATGGGGGACGAAGATAGAGATTACGTGGCATACTTTAAAAAAATGTCAAAGCGTGATAACACACGTATGGATACTTTGTCTACCCAAGATGTTGATGACAACATGGATGCTCCTAATGGCCCGCCTAACAAAAAAGCTTGGAATAAGGCAAATGTCTTTCTTAGGTTCTTAAAAGTGTTTTATGATGTGACCTAACAATTTTCTAGCTCGTTCACAGTTACTGCAAACACATGTTTCCATCAAATTGCATTGATTCAAGAGTTGATAAATGAGACTATTGTGTCTGAGGACCCTCTTCTTAGGGAGATGTCATCAAGCATGAAGATGAAGTTTGATCAATATTGGGGAGCAGCAGAAAATATGAATCCTTTATTGATTATTGCTGTGATTTTAGATCCTCGATACAAGCTTGCCTACATCAATGATGTATTTGACCAACTTTTTCCTGATTATCAACTTTGTATGTTTATGAAAAACAAGGCAAGGACCACTTTGTATCGCATGTTTGAAGAGTATTCTACAAAAATTGGTGTTCAAACAGACGTGTCAAATAGTGCAAGCTCTTTGAACTCTTCTGCTAGTAGCAACACTTCGAACTCTTCTGGGATTGACATCACTTCCACTACAAATACTGGTAAAAAAGACCCTGGTCATAGATGGTTGGCATCGCAAAAAGAAAAGATCTCATCCATAGATCCTCAATCTGAATTGGATAGATACCTTTCAGCTAATGCAGTTGAAGACACTCCTATTGATGATGATGATTTTGACATATTGACATGGTGGAAGGTTAATTCAACCAAATACAGAGTGCTTGCGCTGATAGCACGTGATTTATTGGCTATGCCAGTATCTACAGTTGCATCTGAAGTAGCTGTTAGTACTAGAGGATGTGTTGTTGATGATTATAGGAGTAATCTATCTCCTAAAATGACTGAAGCCCTCATTTGTGCCCAAAATTGGCTACTGGCTACACAATCTATCTCAGATTTAGCTACCATGTTCACTGAATATGACAACTTTCAAGAGACTGATAATGTTGTTAATGTTTCAGGTAATATTTTCAATTTTATGCTCATTATTCTAGTTTACATATTTCATTATTCATAATTTATTAACACAAACAATTTTTTTTTTAGATGGATCGAGCATCATTCAAGGTGGAGGAAAGAAATGAATGACAATGGATGCTCAAGAAAACTAAATTGTTATTTATGTTTTCCGCATTTATGTTTTTGTTGTGGATTATATTTAAGTAGCTTCAATGACCATGGATGCTCAAGAAATGAATGACAATGTGATGAACTTGTTATTTTTAGTGTTTCATTAATTGTTGTGGATTATATTTATGTTTCATTCAAGATGGACTTGTTATTTTAAGTGTTTCATTAATTGTTGTGAATGACAATTGTTGAATGTTGAAACATTGTATGATTGCATGAATGTATGATTATTTTATCTGCCTTTTAATTCCCAGGAGTTACGACGTTTTAAACTAGTAGCAAAATTGGCTTGCCACAGCGTGGCATCTTGGTGCCGTCCTCGAGCTCCAAACCTTGATATTCTAGTTTGTGCCAAAGATTCACACATATGGTATGTGTAGATGGTCTTTTCCTTTGCTGGGTTTAAGTTTGCTATCATAATGTGACTGTGAAATATATCCTCTGTCGCCTACTAGATCAGACTTGTTTACTCCTAATTTACTATTTCTCTGATAGATTGATTTTACTTTTTGATATTATGAACTATTGTTAGGGCCATTGAACATCCCACTTATTCTACTCTCACAAGGCCATTGTGTGAACTAACCTCGGTTGTTCCTCCTCAAGCTAGGGAAGAAATAAAAAAAAACTTGTCCAAAACTGGTCCTGGACTACCTGGACTGGTCCAGGCAGTCTCCTGGACCAGTCTGGGTCTGGACCAGACCAGACCTCGGGCTGGATTGTCCAGCCCGAGGTCTCTCCTAGACCAGACCTCGGGTTGACTCTCAACCCGGTCTGGTCTGGTCCATGGACAACCCTATTGGCGGCTATCCAAAATCCCAATGCCCTGTGGGTGAAAGTTCTTAAAAGTCTCTATTTTCCTAATGGTGTTTTCCTAGATGCAGTAAAAGGCCATAGAGCCTCCTGGTGTTGGTCAAGTATATTAAAAGGGAAAGACTTTATTAAAGATAATTTATCCTAGCAAATAGGCAATGGGAGATCAGTTCGAATCAGGAAGGATAATTGGATCCCTTATTTACCCTCAAGAAAACCACCTATTGAAGATGAAAGGCTCCAATCGTCAAACCAACAATTGCCTCCCTTCTATCTAGTGTAAGTGGGAACTAGGATTTAACTCCAATTAGGAACCTTATTGATAAACAAACCAATGATGATATCTCTACTATACCACTCCCACAGGTCCCAAAGGAAGATCGGTTGATGTGGATGATAGCAAAAAATGGTGCCTATTCAGTCAAGTTCGGATATAATGTCACATTGGGTTGCTCCAATACGCATGACTGGCCGGTTGGACCCTCAACCCAATTCTCAAGTGAGGTATGGAAGAACACTTGGAAAATCAAGACTATCCCTAGAGTTGTTAATTTTATATGGCGCATCATGTCCAATGCCATTGCTACAAATGAAGTTCTTACCCGTAGAAAAAGGAGCACGATGGAAGCATGTTAGATCTGCCAATCATATAGTGAAACTGTTGAGCATCTCTTCTTTCGTTGTCCCTAAGCATGTTGTGTCTGGCTTGGATGCAGGTTATCCATCAAGAGCGACTCCACTAATATCCCAAGCTTCAAACAGTGGTGGAGCGATATCATGAGCCCCTAGTGCCCCCTCACCAATTATGATATTGCATATATAAGTTGGTTGTTGTGGTATCTCTGGAAAGGGAGAAATGATTTCATTTTTAATGGAAAAAATACGGACCTGGCAACCATTATTGAGAGGGCAAACTAGTCGCTATTTATCCACTGGAATGCATGTAATCTGGCGCGAATCAAAGAAAAGCCATGTAACCTACCTAAGCCAACAATCCGATGGAAACCACCTCCAATTCATAAGGTGAAAATTAATATAGATGGCTCGTTCCAGGAAGCTACATCAGCTGCTGCAATAGGTATCATATGCCGTAACTATTGAGGCCAGATGCAATGGGCATGTGTTGACAAGGTCAAATCCATCTCGAGATTGATGACTGAGGCGTTGGCAATGCAAGAGCCTTGATGATTATGCAGGATCTGGGCAATAAAAATGTCATTTTTGAGACTGATTGTCAACTGCTTGTGCAATATGTGGAGAAGAAACAACTCGATCACTGTGAGTGGCAATGTCGTTACATCGTTGATTACATCCAAGAGGTACTTCAGTCAGAATCCAGTTTTTCATTCCAGTTTACTCCTCACCAGGGGAATATAGCAGTTGATTTACTCGCTGCATCCACTAATAAGGAGGTGTGCCCAATTGGATGGGTAGAAATACTCTCACCTTCTTTTTCTAAAGTTCTGGAGGACAATGCGAAGTAGTCTCAAGGCCAGTGGTATCAAGTTCCGCTCATCCCAGAATCGATGATCCTGGCTGAACTGCTACACTAACAGCGATTAGCAGATGGAGTCCTCTCCAGTTGCTCCTATCTTGTTTGTTTTTTAGTTGTAGCCTAGCCGTTTCCTTTTAACTCTTGTTAGCTCGACTGCACTCTTATTTTCGCTTGTCTCCTGTCTCTGTAATAACTCTATTTCCCAGTAATGAATATTTCTAGAATTGTTAAAAAAAAAAAAAAAAAAAAAAAAAAAAAGTGTGTCACCCATCTTTTTTGAACAAAAAAAATAAAAAGTGAGTCGTCCATTTCACTTTGGTCTGTTTTCAATTACTTAGGTTAATTTTTTTTGGGTTAAGATTTAAGCGAGATGAAGCTGAAATGTTATCAATTAAACAAAAAATGTTTTGAAGGTATCAAAAATACCAATAAACAATTGAAAAGGATAACAAAAATACCAATGAAGAAATAAATTGATGAAAGTAATACAATCCCCATTTTACCATTAGGTTTTAAATTCTTCATCGATATTTTGCTCCCTTTCAATTGTTCATTGGTACTTTTGATACCTTCAAATCATTTTTTGTGCTTGGGATGCTTCTAGCATAATAATTCATTGGTCAATTTGCACCTTAATCTTTTTTTTTTGTCATTCCTTATTTCCTTATAATTTTATTTTAATTTATGTTTGTAGCTGTTGCAATGTTTTTTATTCCCATTTAGTGTTATATTAATTTTAGGAGGACCTCTGTGAAACTTTCTTTATACTTCATACAATAAAGTAATAACACACACTAAAAGTATCTTATCATTTCAAACCACATTTGAGATCTCCGCTCTTTAGCAAATCTATAGGTTCTAGTTTGAATTTGATTATCTAGGTTTTGCAATATAATTTTAGGAAAAATGAAATTTTTTAAAAAAAATTACAAAATCTCAAATCGTTTGTTATCGCGATTAATAAGGTAATAACGAGACTTAATAAGCAATTAACAATTCATTTTATAAGAAATATTTAATTTGCAATTTTGCAATTTCATTTTTGTGTGTGTTATTTTCCTTATAATTTTTGTGCATTTTATTTTTTAAAATTTATACCGTTCTCTTCCCATCCTTTTCCCCTTCATTAGCCATCTCATCCTTTGAATTAAAATCTAAGTAGTTTAGATTTAATGTTTTATAAAAATATTAATAAAATATCAAATTATTGAAAAACAATTTAATAAATTTAAAAACCGTTCAATTTTAGTTGTAATAATTTAAAATTGCAATAAAAAAAATATTTTTTTAGAACATTAATCTGAACCGCTTAGACTTCAATCTAAAAGGTTGAGATGATTCGTGAAAGAGAAGATGATGGTAATAGAACAATAAGATCAGAAAACAGTAGCCAATCCTCTTTGTGTCAAGATCAAATCCAAACGTTGCATACTTGCTATTAAAATTGCAATACAGCAAACAGTTCATTTGCTTATGTGGTATTTTAAATACTTTCGTATTTCTGCTATATCACTTTGTCTTTTATAAAAAAAATATGGCTAGTCTAATGATGGATTTTATGTTGACTTGAAAGTGTCAAGGAAAATCAAACAAATTTTATTGGATCAGACTTTCCATTGAAGGACAGCAACAGAAATTGTTTGGCTTCCCAGTTTTCTATGGAGTTAGTTGACCTTTTTCCCAAGCGAAGAATCTTTTTTGTTCTAGACACTAGAAGAACTCTCTTGGAGTATGCGATGGGTTTGAATTTGTTTGTCCAATAATAAGGAAAAAGTTGAATGAAAAATAAATTTTAAAAATTTGAAAGAAAAAAAAAATCTGACATAAAGCAACCATGCAAAATATCCAACTTTATAATTTAAATGGGAGTAAGGGCGTTTCAATGTTCTGCATATTAAAAGCATCGAGGAGCCGCATGCATATTCAGAACAGCTTGGCTTATTTCGTTGTTATTCTTTTTAGGGGCGGGTTTGTTTGGAATAACAATTGAAATTTTAAAAAACAGTTTTTCAATTGTAATTTATGTTATGCTCAATAAGAATGTAAGTTGAATTTTATCTCGATATGTGTGAATAAGCACTTTTGAAATCACAAACGGTTCAATCTCAACAGGATGAGCATGGACTTGACTCAGGCTCTACAATGTAGCCCATGGTCTAGTCTAATCTAACACCAATTCGAGGTCAGACTGGACCAGACTGGGTTTGGAGGACTTCCATGACCTAAATTTATTTTTTTATTTTTGTTCATTCCTCCTTGGAAGGAAAAATTTGAATATATTAAACACAATTGGGACAATAAAAATACCTATAATAATATAAAACGCATCACATAAAATCAAAACATCATAAATCTATAAGAGTATCCAACAACATTCAACAACAACAAAAAAATGTTGGAAAAAAAATTTGAACATGATAAATACAACTAAGGTATTAAAAATGCCTATAATCATATAAATATCATCATAAAAAATAAAACGTAATTATAAATCCCTAAAAAATCCAATAACATTAAATAAAATGTAACATCTAAATTACAAAAATATTTTTACAAAAATGACCTGAACTAGACCAAATCGTCTAAGTGGTATGGTCTCTTGTTTTGGAACCTAGTCCAACACGACTCGTCAGTCTGGTCTAATTTCATTATGTTGCTTATTTGGACTGGACTGGACTAGACTGGACCAATTCGGGTTAGACTAAATTAGACCAAACCAACTCGGGTTGGCTAGACTGGATTGGACTAGCTCGGGTTGGACCAAGTTTTTGCTCACCCATACTTTGTAGCGTACCTTATTCTCGTATATCAAGACCTACATTAAATTGGAAAAATATTTCTTTTTTGCCCATATTACATGCTTTGTCCCCCCTTATATTTATAAATAATTCTCATATATCTTCCTCATTTTTTAATAGAAATTAAATAACGGTAAAATTATCATTAATTATTCTACAAATGATTTAAGATAATACTGTCATTTTGCTTTATTAAAAAAAAAGTGAAAATTGCATTGAAATCCTAAGGTAGAGAAAATACGACTAAAATGACATAAAATCTTTAATTTGCAACCAATTTGGATAATATAATTTAATTGTGAAAAGATCAAAATACCCTTTGTGAATTTGTTTATATTACCCCCGGCATTTTGGTCTTTTCACAATTGAGTCATATTTCTTAAATGTTCTGGAGATTTCATGAAACTTTTTAGTCATATTTTCTTTAACTTGGGACTTTAGTGTAATTTTCAACAATCTTTTAGTCAACTGAAATTCTCCTTCCCTCCCCGACGTGATATTAATTGTATCGGTTGCATGATATTAATTGGTCTGCTGATTCCTGCTCCGAGACAACATCAAGTTGTCATCAACAATAGTTCAAGGCAAGGCATTTCTGTCTCATCCTAGAGGACTCAACCATCCTTCAAACAGTTGCGAAGTCAAAAAATATCACGTATAGTTTTAAAACCAGTACTGAGAAGACCCATGAAGCATTTCTCCCATGGCTTCCCCTCAATCCTTCCTTCTCTTCTCTGTTTTCCTTCTTCATCTTCATTTTCACTCTTCAACTTCACAAATTTGGATCAAAGCTGGTTATTGGTATGTTGGCAGTGAAACCCCCATTCCTGACATAAACTCTGCTTTGTTCACACACCTTATATGCGCCTTCGCTAGCGTCAATCCCTCCACTTACGAGATCTCCATAGCCAAATCTGACCAACAATATTTCTCCATCTTCACCAACACCGTCAAGCGCAAAAACCCCTCGATCGTCACTCTTCTTTCTGTATGGAACGGACAGCCTGAAACTGCACAGGGTATTTTGGGCAAGAAGGCGAACGATTCGGTTATTTCTTCGATGATCAGAACCGCTTCTTCGAGAAAATCTTTCATTCAGTCCTCAATACAAACAGCTAGACGACATGGGTTTCAGGGCATTGACTTGTTTTGGCTTTGGCCTCAAGCAGAATCAGATATGACCAACTTGGGAATTCTGCTTCACGAATGGCGACTTGCTGTGGATTCTGAGACCAGAAGCTCTGGAGAATCGTCGTTGATATTGAGTATGGGTCTTCATTACACGCCCACTGTTTTTGAGAATTTGAGTTACCCTGTTGATTCTTTGGCGAAGAATTTGAACTGGGGTCATATTCTGGCTTATGATTATCATCTTCCTTCTCTGGAGAATTTCACGCATCCTCATGCTGCTCTGTATGATCCTGTGAGTCATGTGAATACTGATTTTGGTATAAGGAAATGGTTGAGCATAGGGTTTCCTTCTAACAAGCTGCTTCTGGGATTGCCTTACCATGGCTATACTTGGGCATTAGATAATCCCAAGGAAACTGCCATTGGTGCTCCATCATCGGGTCTGGCTGTGACAGCAGACGGGTCGATGAGCTATAAGTATATAAAGTGGTATGTTCGGAGTTTTGGTGCCCCTACGTTGTATAATGCTACCTATGTCGTGAATTATTGCACCATTGGTTCTACTTGGATCAATTTTGATGATGTTGAAACCGTCAGAACTAAGGTTGCCTATGCCAAGGAAAAGAAACTGCTGGGATACAATGTGTTTCAGGTGATAAATGATGATAATTGGGTGCTTTCTAAGGCAGGTAAGGAATATAATTTACCTATTGCGAACATGTTTGATCAGCTGATATCTTTTATGTAGGAGGATGAAATCTGGTAATGTTTTCTAGAAGTCCATACTTAAACATACAAAAAATGTATCTACTCAACCATTTTAAGAAATTTGCGGCTTCCATATTGCATATGGTCTTGGAAGAAAACCTAAGGCCCCGTTTGGATTGAAAAATCGGGGGAGGGAAAAGAAAAATTGGAATTTTTCAGTGGCGGCGGCCGTTTGAATCAAATTTTCCCTGAAAAATATTTTCCCACCGCGCGCCATTCTCCCATGTTTAAATGAAAATGAGTTCCCACCAAAAATGGTGGAAAGCCATTTTCCATCACCTATGAAAATGGCCTAAAGTTCAGTTTGCCCTGATCACATGGCAGAGAAAGAAGAGAGTGACAACGGGGAGAGGAAGAGAGAGAAGAGAGTGACGCTGGAAAACATTGTGGAAGGAGGAAGAAGAAGCCGCCGACGGTGGCCTCTTTGTCGCTGCAGATCCGTCAGACCGGAGGTGACGGAAATGGAAGCGAGTCAACGACCGACCATTGGAGCTTTAGCGAAGGAAGGAGGAAGAGAGAAGGGAGATTTTTCTTTGAGAAAATCAGAGAAGATGGTGTGCACTTTTAGTGCACTCGAGTGTTCATTCGAGTGCACACTCAATTTTTAAGTGTGCACTGGAGTGCACTCGAGTGTGCATTTTGAGTGGGTATGCGTTTAAAATAATATTTTATCTTTAGGGTAAAATGGTATTTTGCCTCATTTTCCTACCTTATTTTCTTCCAACCAAACAAATTTTTTCCTATCAATCAATTTTCTTTTCCAGCGAACCAAATGCTTCGAGGCAAAATATTTTCAGTTCAAATCCATTCTTTTCATTTTCATTCCTTTCCATTTCTACCTTTTTCTTCGATCCAAATGGGGCCTCAATCTTTTTTTTCTCTATGGAATGCCACTCTAAAAGCTAATTCAGCACATCACAGCAACCTTTGAAAGATACATACTTTCTCGCTTCAAGTAATATATGATGAGTGTTTCCTCTTGCGATGTCTAGTCTCTGGAAACTGGTTTTTTTTTTCCATAGGAAAAGTCATTTAGGTTTACTTCATAGTTTATAATTGTCATTGTGTCACATGACTCAATCTGTAGTAAAGAGGACAGAAAAACTTCTTCACCTTTATGCTATTTTAATATGCTTTTTTAGATGCTTTTCGTTTTGTTAATTTCAATCCTAGCCATGTGGCACATCAACGGTCATAAGGTAAACATAAATGGCTAAATTTAATGCAAGTGAGAAGATAACAATTGAGAGGATCCATAATAAAGATATTTGTTAGAAGTAATAGCTAAAAATATTTGAAAGAACTTACTCTGATACTCAAAGAATGTGAAGATAATCATGAAAAATCAAGAAAACCAGAAAAAATGGTTTTTGTGAGAACTTGAATTAACAGCTCAAGATGAACATTATTGACAGCTCAAGATGAAGAAACTGATCATGGAAACAGACGGAGGCTATTACTTATTATTTTACTTCCCGTTTCCATGGTGATAACATTGGGAATCATCCTTCTTTGCTGCTTAAGAAGCAAGTCACTCAAATCAAAAGGTAATCAATAATTTGAATTGGAATGTTCTGGTTATTTTTACTATGCACAGGCATAAAAATTAACATTCAGACCAGTCTGATTTCTCCATTTGTTACAGTCAAGATGGTGTTTGGCAAAAGTTTCCGGCCTGAAGCAGAAGGTCCCATTTTAAATGCTGAGAGCCTTGAAACCAGTGCTCCACATCTTGAAGAATTTAGCTTTGCCGTCATAAGAGCGGCAACCAATGACTTTTCCGTAGAAAACAAGCTAGGAGAGGGTGGATTTGGTCCTGTGTACAAGGTAACTGATTTGGTCCTGTGAACTTCTGTTTCTGTGAGATATTCTTGATAAAGATGCAACATTTTCTAATTACAAGTTTGTTTTAGTACGAACTGACTCTTATAGTGCTTCTCAGAAACAAGTACATGATAAGTGTAAAAATGATGTAAGGTTCTTGTATGGACACATTTTTTTATCTCATTTTCTTTCTAAATGCGTGAATGGAAGAATGTAAAGGATCAAATTTATGGAAGTTCATGTAGATAGAGGAAACTGAAAGATTAAGAAAAAAAGGGAAAGGAAAAGATAATTGGTTGGCAGTGCAAGTATAAGATTTGAATACAGACACTTTCTTTTTCTCTGCCAACCAGAACAAAAAATCCCCTGATTTTTTAGACTCTTTCTGCAGAATATCTGAGATTTCAAACAAGCCAAACTTTTTTCTGAGACAACAAAGATATTGGTCAAATTATGCACAGAAGAGCACTAGTATATGCGTAATTTCAAATATCAGCATCAGTAATGTTGAGGCAATTTTATCTTAAGAAATCACCTCCAATCCTCCAGCCTCTTTTCTTAGGTAATTTATTTCTCCAGAACTAAAATCTGTAGAATTGTTTTTACAGGGAAAACTACCAGGAGGACAAGAAATTGCAGTCAAGAGACTTTCAAAAGCTTCTACTCAAGGACATGAAGAATTTACAAATGAGGTTTCACTTACTGCAACGCTTCAGCATATCAATCTGGTTAGAGTTTTGGGATTCTGCAATGAGAGAGAAGAAAAAATGCTAATCTATCAGTACATGCCTAACAGAAGCTTGGATTTCTATCTTTACGGTATAAAAATAATTTTCTTTTTCACATGTTTCTTATAATATGCATTTCGGAACCACCTAGTGTTATGTGCACTGCATTATCTAGTAAGCTTCCTATGGTTCCACAATCACTGTTAGATCCCAAAACTTGTTTAATTTTCTAAAAAATAACATTACAATGATAATTTTGACTCAAGAAGTTGAGCCTTAAATGACTAAGCCAACAGAAACTCCAAACGTTTGTTCTTGTGGTCTGTTCTGAACTAATTCAATCATAACTACAAATCCTTGCAGATCCAATAAGGAAGCGACTATTGGATTGGGGGAAGCATGTTCATATTATTGAAGGAATTATCCAAGGACTTCTATATCTCCAAGAATATTCAAACTTCACAATAATACATCGAGATTTAAAAGCTAGCAACATCTTGCTCGATGATAAAATGAATTCAAAGATATCAGATTTTGGAATGGCTAAACTTTTTAGAAAAGATGAAGTTGAAGCAAATACTAGGCGAATTGTCGGGACATAGTAAGTAAAATGCCTCTTCTTCTAACATCATTTTGTTTTTATGAACAGTTGCTTATATGCAAAACACAGTGGTTATGTTCCTCCAGAATATGTTAAAAAAGGCACATACTCAATGAAGTATGATGTTTATAGCTTTGGAGTGCTACTTTTGCAAATCATTAGTGGCAAGAGGAACACTTGTTATTATGGCACTGATGAGAACTTGAGCATTCTTGAATACGTAAGTAGTTTCTAAGGAACTTCTCTTGGGATTATTTGTCTAAATCATTGAAACTTTGCTTTTGAAAAACATAAGCAGGATTAATAATTTGACGTTGAATCCTAACAGGCCTATAATTTGTGGAAAGAGGGTAAAGGTTTGGAATTTGTTGATCCATCTCTAGAAGATTCATCTTCTTCCTGCAAACTTCTGCAATGTCTGCATGTAGCCCTACTCTGTGTGCAGGAAAATCCAGTAGAAAGGCCATCAATGCTGGAGGTTTCTTCCATGCTTAAGAATGAAACTGGGGCAATTCCGTTACCTAAAAGGCCAGCTTTCTCAACAAAAAGTGATAAAAAATTAGAAGACAGATCCTCAACAACATCACAGTCACAGCAAACAAGTTGTTCCATAAATGATGCTTCAATTTCTCAAATAACACCCAGATAAGAGTCAAAACTTCGTTGAAGAATCTGAAGATCAATAAATGATGCTTAAATTGTGATTGGGTTTTTAGGTTCACAGACATTATTCTTGTAATTTGATGCAGTATTATTGTAAATGTATGTACAGTGTTGCAAGCAAATGACATAAAGCTAGCTCTATTATCTAATTTAGGATATTCTTAACAGAGGGAACATCTAGTGAAGGAAAGATTTTTTCCCGTCACAGAGGGAACTTTGGCAAGAGAATTTAGCAGAAATGTCAAAATGAAAAGACTCCTTCCACGTAGTGGAAAATGCTGCTTGTGTAAAAACTACTAGCAGAATATCATTTAGGTCTCAACTAAGGAAAATAACATATTGATAAGTCTTATAATTTGTCAATAGTAGCTCTTTTGTTGTCAATGAAGACTTTTATGATATTATTTCCTTTAGTTAGTACCTAAATGATATTCTCCCAAAATTATTTGGGTTGCTCAGTCTTTTTGGAGTTTCAAGTTAATGATATTGATATATTAGTTTTATAAAGCAAAGACTTCACATCTAAATTTTCTTTAAAATATCAATCAAGAAAAGGCCCATTTAAATATAATAATATTGGTAAAATGAATAATTAAATAAAGTTGAGAAATCAACAAACAAATTTTCTTACAAAAACAAACAAACAAACAAATTTTGAGACACCTCTAAGGGCCTGTTTGGTATGCGAAAAGTTTGAGAAAGGAAAGGAAAAGAAGGGAAAATTGGAGGGAATTTAAAGGGGGGTGTGCTGTTTGGTAGACATGGGAATAGAATATAGGTTGAGAAAAAATAAGATGTTTGGTAGGAAAAAAAATAAAGAGGTGTTTGTAGGAAGAAAATCTAAAATACCCAGAATACCCCTTAAATTGGAATTTTTTTTTTCACATAATGAAATTCAAATTTCATTAATAAATTTATTAATGAAATTTGAATTTGCTAAATAAATTAGAATTTGAGAATCAAATTCTTTTCGCCCGCTTACTGAAATAGAGCAAAATTATGTTCGCCCCTATTTTATGGTTGCTAAATAGAGTAATCCGAGGCAACACTCACAACTTAAGCTTTTATCTTCTTTGTATTCATTTGTTGATTTTTCAATAAAAGAATCCACTTATTGAAGAAGATTTTCCCCCCCCTTTTAGAGTAACAAAATCGTTGTTCTCAAATGTTTATTGAAAAGAATTCTCAAAGGTTGTTTTTTAATAATATAGATGAATGTAGCTACTAGCAAGTGCGTAATGACAAATTATGAAGCCAAGAATATTTGTAGAATCTTGCCAATAAGAAAAAGTGTTAATCTCCACGTTTAAGTAGAAACAACTAGATTGTAGGCTTGCCACTATAGGAAAGAAGGAAAAGCTTCTCTTTTCTTCTTATTCATTGGCTTCTTATGCTTCTTCTTCATCATCATTATCATCTTGGGAACAATTTGAGAGAAAAATATTATTCTTAATCCATAAATAAAAGATAGTACATATAGATATTTATAAAGAAAATCACAAAACTAACCTTATAATATGATTTAATCTAATCAAATAAAAATAACTAAGACGTAATATATCCATATTTAATCTTAAAATATATTAAATATCAAAATTAATAATAAAACAATAATGAATCTAAATAATCCAAAAATAAACACGCAATATTCCCACATAATTATAACTTAACTTGCTATAGACTTCGCACAACAC
Source organism: Acacia melanoxylon (assembly GCA_019022615.1). Taxonomy (NCBI): domain Eukaryota; kingdom Viridiplantae; phylum Streptophyta; class Magnoliopsida; order Fabales; family Fabaceae; genus Acacia; species Acacia melanoxylon. The sequence goes on along the minus strand of JAFJYJ010000064.1, from coordinate 1,006,863 downwards.
ACACACACACAAAGTATCTGATTATTTCAAACTCCGTACCACATTTTAGATCTCTGCTTTAACAAAGTGTCTTCCATGAATGTAGATTTTTCTGGAAACTTTCTTGTACAAGTCAGAGTAGTTCCTTGCAAATTATATTTATCATCAACTATCTACACTGTATATCCTACAAGTTTGGATATCTTGCACTGTTCTTTCATAGCTGTCAAATTTATTTCCCAATATTTTATCCATTTTCTTGTTATATGATTTTTTTTTTTTTTGTAATAAATTTTTTCCCCAACCCCATTAGTTACTGCAAGAGGAATTTTCTAGTTCCTTAGGGTAAGTTTGGTTTGAGGGAAGGGGAGGGGAAAAATGTGATGGAGAGGAAAACTTTGTGAGCCCCACTACACTAAATTTTGGTACAATTTTCTCCTCCCCTCATTTTTTTCCCTCCCCTCCCCCTCCCCCAAACCAAACTTACCCTTAGAAAATGTAGATTTGAAGTATTGGGAAAAAAATGTGTTGACTTGAAAGGGTCAAGGCAGCCCAAACATTTTATTGGATCAGATTTTCCATTTAAGTGCATCAAGTATCAACAGATATTGTTTGGGTTACCATTTTTCTATGGAGTTGGTACATATTTTTCCCGAGCAAAGACTTTTACATCTGTTTTGTTTTAGACACTAGAAGAACTTATTTGGAGTATTCATTAAAAACTTTTTTTTTCCTATAATAGAAAAAAAAAAATTGAATCAAAATAAAGTTTTTAAATATTGAAAAAAAGAAAAAGATGACACCAACTACTGTAGATTAACATAGAGCAACAATGCAAAATATCCATATTTTATTATTTATAAGAGAGAATGCTATTTAAAGTTGTTTCTCTTGTTTATATTTATAAAAAAAATACATTAAATTGTCTATTTCATTATTTTATTTTCATGAGTAACGGTATATGCACAGTAGCGGAACTAGAATTTTTTTTAGCTCAAGCAAAAAAATAAATAAATATTGAACTATTTACTAAATAGTATCACATAATATTGAAAATACAAATAAATAATAACTGATAAATATAAATCAAAACAAGATATAAGATGATACTAACATTTTCAGTAGGTATTTCAAACAAGAATTTTACTTCCCTCTCACAACTCAATGAGTAATGAACCAAATATTGTTCTTATACGAAAAATAAGAGATTAGTCGGGGCCAATTATTGGCCAAAATAAAATATCATATAATAAATATATATATATATATATATATATATATATATAAACAAATTTTAAAAGGTCAGCTCTTGGCCCCAGTTGGCCAGGTCATGGTTCCACCACTGTATATGCAAAATGTCTCTTAAGTAGGATTGAATATTAATTTTATCTTGTGGATGTCATTAAAATTATCAATCTAAAATATTTTTCTCGACAAAAAAATCAAAATACTTTTAATATACAATAACCAGTGCTGCTTATATTTTATAAATTACCATAAAAAGATCCATTAAAGAGTAATCATGCCAGCATTGCCAGCAGCCCAACAAGCTGAAGAAGCAATGCTTTTCAATTTTCATCCTTCACTTCAATGGTTTCTTCCATCCAAACTCACCATCTTTCTCTATCTCTCTTTTTGTTCCTTTCATTTCTCATTCTTCTGCAGATCCATCTTCATCATTCTGGGTGAGAGCTGCTTATTACTCCCTCAACTCCTTAATATAACACATATTTAAAGAGTTAATTTTAATCCTAAATATAAGAAAAAAAAATTATATTTATCAATTTTTTCCTAATTTATCTTTATGAATACTTCCTTAACAATAATCAAGGAAAAAAATGAATGAGGGAATTAAAAAAAATAACTAATATTTTTTTAGAAAATATATATAATATTAATAAACTCAACTAACTTCTTTAATTTGATTAATGTAAAAATATTTTATATTATGGACTGAAGTACTATAGTGGCAGTGAAATTTCCATTTCAGACATAAAATCTAAGCTTTTCACTCACCTTCTTTGGGCTTTTGCTCACATAAACTCCTCCAATTATGACATTTCAATTGACCCCTATGATCAACAAAAGTTCCCTACCTTCTCCCACACTGTAAAGCCACAAAACCCATATGTTAGAACCGTTATATCAATTATGGGAGGTAGAAAAGGATCTTCAACTTTTTCCTCTATGATAAACAGTTCCTTTTGTAGAAAATCCTTCACTGATTCTTCGATTCGAACAACTAGGCTATTACGGGTTTCGGGGAAGAGATCTTTTTGGGTTAGGCCAAGTTCTGCTCTTGACTTGACTAATTTAGGAACCCTCTTGAAGGAATGGCGAGAGGCTTTAACTTCTAAGGCAATGAACTCAAGCCAGCCATAATTGTTATTGGTAATGGAAGGTTAGTACCTTTGAGCTAGGAAGATCCTTGAGTTATCCTTTTGATTCATTTCAGAGGAACTTGGATTGGCTACAATTTGTTGCCTTTAATTACTATCTTCCGACAAAGGATAATTTTACAGGATTTCATGTTGCCTTGTATGGTCCCTCTGGGTGGTATAATACTGAAAATGATATTTGTTAGGAAATATATTACGGATTACGATTAGATCCCATATAATTAGGGATTACAATTAGCTCATTCCTCTTTATATATATCTATATATTTATCATGAATAATACAAAATTCAGATTATTCAATCAATATGGTATCAGAGCCTTAGAGTTTGTTTTGAGCTAGTTTGATTTTTTCCGGTAGCCACGGTCACTGTAATAGTATCGGGTTTGGTATTGTTCCGTGAACCTTGACAATGGATGAACAAGGGAGAAAGAGAGGAAGAGAGAGCTTGAGCTTCAAACTAGAGAAATTGTGTCACAGCCCCCCTTGTGGCCTTCTCCATCAAGAGTTACTATTCTTTCCTCGACTTTGCCTTCGTCTTCACTTCGTCATAGCACCGAAGCTTCTTCTAGGTTTTGATCTTTGACGTCACAGCGCCGTGGGTCGAGTTTGAAAATGTAATACCCGGATAATTATTTATCTGGAATATTATATTTCAATAGATAATACCTATTGAAAATAGGTGAACATGTGGTTTCAAATAATAAGTAATAATTATCTTATTTTCTAAGGTAATTACTATGGAAATTAGGAGAGATAAAGAGCTAAAATCCATAAAATATATTTTTGAGGCATTAAATGGCCTAAAAATATTATGATAAATCCCAGGAGGCAATTAAATATTTGTTAAAAATTAGAAAGTATGTTGTCTCTAATTTTAGGAATTTTTTGGGATAATTTCCCTTGAAAAAATAATGAGGCAAGATTTAATATTATTTTGGGGATCATAATTGACCCCATGATTTTTAATATTTTACATGGGATATAAAATACCAATGTAAGTAAAATAATTGTGAGATAATGATTTATCCTAATTAAGAAAATTATCAAAAATTAGTAAGTGGCTAATCTGGTAATTAATGGGATAATTAAGGTATAAAGTAAATGAATTAAAAATAATTTAAATAATTATTTTTAATTGGAGAAATTCGAAATTATTAAATAAATAAAAAATAAAAATAAATAAAATATTTTATGCTTAGAAAAATAAATAAAAGAAAAAAAAAAAAATAAATAAATATCATGATATTTTTGTAAAATTGTATTATTATATAATATAGTGAATAGTAATGGAATAAATAGGAAACGGATCCTATCTAGAGAACCAGGAATAGGAATTCCAAAGTCAAGGTAAAATATTGATCAGTGAGTTTTTACCTTCAAGTGACCTCTTCCGGAAGTTAATTCGAGGTCGGTAGCGCATTTGCCTAATAAGACGAAATAGAGAAAAATGCGATATTCACATTTTGGATTTGAAGAAAATAATTATAACTCAACATCTAGAGATGAGTTTATAATTATCTGGACATATTTGGAATCAGTGAATTATTATCCGTGAGATTGATGATTCCGAAAGCGATTTCCGACACCGGACGTGTTCGGACACATTTTTCGAGAAAACTTCAACCGGATTTGTTGGAACCCCAGTAAGGGACCGAAATCTAAGTTAAATTAGATATTATTGATGAGGAAGTGAAGATCTTCAAAGTTATGAATTCAGAATTTTGAGATTTTCCAAGATTACGCGTTCGGAACCGGATCGAAACTTTATCGGTATCGGGGCTCGATGTCACCATCAAGATGACATCATTTTGTTGACTATTGGGGAGGGGGAGGTCTGCACAAGAAATGGAGGGCCAAGAGTGTTTTGTCCTCAAAAATGCGATCCTACGGTCCATATTCGTCAAGACGAAGTTCGAATTATTTACCGTTCGCCATCCGTCTCTTCTATAAATACCAAGCTCCTCTTCTTCATTTCTCACACCAAAAATCTGCCTCTTAGAGAGAAGTTAGAGAGAGAAGCTCTGGAGAAAGTCTGAGCAAAGTCTGGGTAAGTTCTTCGGTCCTTGGTCTTTAGTTTCGGTAGTTCTTTCGGTAGATATAGTAGGAATGCTAGATTTATCTTTAATTTTTCAAGATAGTCTAGATATCATATTTAGGGGTAAATATGATATATATTTCGAAAATATGATGAGGGAAAAGATCTGTCAAAATTCTAGAGAGATAGAGCGAAAACAAAGCTCGCGAAATTCCGCCGATTAGGGGTTCGGGGCAAAATGGTAATTTGTACCTAAAATGCCCGTTATGCTGCTAAAAGTTGTTAAATATTATCTTTATAGGATATCCGAGATAATCGTACCGCATTGTCGAGCCCATTTTGTTGTGCCGTCACACCGCTTTTTTCCCGCGTCGGAAATTTACCGTTTTTCCGTAAAAGTTCCGTTGTACCGCCAAAAAGGTATGTTCGCGTCTTTGTAACACTAACTCGATGGTTATTGTATGATTATATATGTTTGTTGTGTTCTGTTTGTTGTTGTAGCATACGTGGTTATGTTATATACACGGTTATGTCACATACGTGGTTATGTCACATACGAGGTTATTATTGTTGTATCATACGTGGTTATGTTACATACGTGGTTATTATCTTACATACGTGGTTATGTATTTTTAATCATACATCTGTTGTGGGACTGTTGTATTGATTGCTTTGTCGTGTATATGTAGTCATATTTAAGCATGAGGTTAATCAGTTACACGAGATCCAAATTGCAATTGGATCTCGCTCTTATCATAGCGTCGTTCGGAAGAACCGAGGACCGAGGAGAAGGCGAGCGAGCCGCCGTACGAGTCCCGACAAGACTCTCTTATGTTGTAATTCATTTTGAAAACTCTCGGTCAATGTACCGTTTCGTAAATCAGCCGGACTTACGGCATTTATAAATATATGTATCGCTTACTCAATCGCTCCAATGCTCTACTCGATGAAAAAAAAATTATACTCGCTTTTGAAAATGGGATGTTACGGTTTGGTATCGAGCGTAGTCCCGGCATTGATATGACTATGTTATTACGGACGGTATGGTAGGACGAGTTAAGGCTAGTCTATGTGGGTGTGGCCAATCAGTCGCCATAGAGTTGGTGAGGTCCCCATGATAGACACTTATCTGGCCATTCTGTTCGGTTAACGGAGTTATGTTCAAATCAGCCTTTTTAAAGAGCATGTTTTTGAAAATGAGTACTGATATAGCCCTAAGTCGATGTACCAGTCTGCACTGGTATACCATTCTGAACCGGTGTACCACCCTCGTCGGTGCATCATTCTAACCCGAGAATCGATAAATCCATCGTCCATATTCATATTTGATATCGGACCGATTAATTCGATAATTTTGATAATCGTCGGTTGTACTTTGGACGACTATTCTGCATCCTAGCGCGAGCTTATATGTGGAGCTAGACCACGCCGGATGAAACTCCGAGACCAACAAGGATAAGTACATGTAGTATTTGACTCATGTAGAGGAACTCTCGATACGAAATTCCGTACCGTTTCGAGTAGACCGAATCAACGAAATCCTAAACAAAGGGAAATAGTACGAGTGTCCGTTCGTTTGTAGTATTAGTGTGATAAAGTCTGCGATAGACTAATCATTGTCTTTTTAAATCTAACGTTTTCCCTAATAAAGGAGAAAGAACGAGACATGACAAATTTAAGAGGAGCCGGAGCTCCCGTGAGGCCGAGGCGAGGCGGAGGTAGAGGAAGACACCACGAATAATCTCCGAGAGGATCCGCATAACTATCTCTCAATAGGAATCTACTTTAGATATTATACAACACGGGTGCTAATCACTCAAAGCATGTCCGATAAATAGGCGAATCATTTTGGGATACATACATACCTTACAATCTAGTAGTAGTTACACCATTGGGTGTGAACTATTTTGCTTAATAAAGCATGTCTAAATTCCAAGTCGAATATATATCTCGTTCAAAATTTCTGTCTCACAAACATCGACGACATTCTCAAAATCTGTAGGACTAGCAAAAGTGATCAATAAAATGATCAAACGATGACGAGGGGATTGAGTCCTTATTCTAAAAACAACCCGGACACAAATAAAATCTCTCTCGACAAATATTCCTTCGTAAAAGAAAAGTCAAAATTCACTATGAAGTTGATGCCTAACATTGGATCAACATCTAAAACACCATATCAAATGCTACCGAACAAAGCACGAGAGTTTGTGACTTTGTATCAATCATCGCAGGATGGACAAAATGACTATCATGAACACATACCCACTTTCCATGATCTACGAGTTACTCGGTTTTGTAATCCCTACGTTTTGGCAAGAGTTGACGAATGCTCGGAACACCATTTAGTTGTACATCAAAAATAGAAATAATAACATAGATATTTAGTTTCTGGATCTAGCGGGATAGTACCGTAGATTCATGCCGAAATTTTTCATAATCGTTGATAAAGCTTGAAGAGTAAGACTTAAATCATTGCGTAGAACACGACGTGAGATGAGCTTGCATAGACGAGAACGAAGTTGGTCACGACCAAGAGTTGGTTATCCGGATCCAAGTAGATGTTATAGATTTGGTCGTGGTGCCATTAGATATGGATCGAGATATGTCTTGCTGCAGCAGGACAGCGTGATGACTTACGCCTCTCGCCTATTGAAGCCTCTCAAGTTGAACTAATCGATGTAAGACCTAGAGTTAGTGAGTATTGTATAGAATTGTACTGCTAACACAAGTGTTTGAAGTACCTTTTGAGTTGAAAGAAACTCGGGAAAGGACAATAAGTCCTGTGTTTTAATGGACGAAAAGTCCTGTGTTCGAAAACTACACCTGAGTACAGGGTGAAAGAAATCGTTAAGATACATGTATAGTAAGGATTTCCCTATGGTTTGATAAATAGTTATCTTACTTGTCGCGAAAATTTTAGTTTCCAATGCATATTTCTTAGTTACTACGATCGATCGATCGTGTCATTGAGTAGGAGGTATCTTGTGTTGTCATGGTGTATGGGCGTCATGGAAACATTTAAGGTATCTTGTGTTACCATGATGTATGGGCGTCATGGAGACATTTTGATATCCGGTATTGACCGGGGTATATGGGTGCCACGGAAAATACTAAATATCAAAGTACAAAATGACAAGATCTTGACGGTCAAACCCGAGCAAATTCTCGATCATCAAGTAGAGCGGCCGACATATAGAGAAAAGTTCGGAGCGAATAAGTCGTGGAGCCGGTTGCATGCGCAGAGACGCGGTGCGTAAAACTAGCGGTGAGGTATCTTTTGTCGTCACGGCACGTGGTTGCTAAGGAGACAGCTTTTGGCACGTGGTTGCTAAGGAGACGCTTTTGGCACGTGGTTGCTAAGGAGCGAATAAGTCCGAAGGTTAGTCTCGTACAAAGTCTAAATTGGTATAGAGCAAATTTCGAGGGCGAAATTTTGTTTAACGGGGAGAAATGTAATACCGGATAATTATTTATCGGAATATTATATTTCAATAGATAATACCTATTGAAAATAGGTGAACATGTGGTTTCAAATAATAAGTAATAATTATCTTATTTTCTAAGGTAATTACTATGGAAATTAGGAGAGATAAAGAGCTAAAATCCATAAAATATATTTTTGAGGCATTAAATGGCCTAAAAATATTATGATAAATCCCAGGAGGCAATTAAATATTTGTTAAAAATTAGAAAGTATGTTGTCTCTAATTTTAGGAATTTTTTGGGATAATTTCCCTTGAAAAAATAATGAGGCAAGATTTAATATTATTTTGGGGATCATAATTGACCCCATGATTTTTAATATTTTACATGGGATATAAAATACCAATGTAAGTAAAATAATTGTGAGATAATGATTTATCCTAATTAAGAAAATTATCAAAAATTAGTAAGTGGCTAATCTGGTAATTAATGGGATAATTAAGGTATAAAGTAAATGAATTAAAAATAATTTAAATAATTATTTTTAATTGGAGAAATTTGAAATTATTAAATAAATAAAAAATAAAAATAAATAAAATATTTTATGCTTAGAAAAATAAATAAAAAATAAAAGAAAAAATAAATAAATATCATGATATTTTTGTAAAATTGTATTATTATATAATATAGTGAATAGTAATGGAATAAATAGGAAACGGATCCTATCTAGAGAACCAGGAATAGGAATTCCAAAGTCAAGGTAAAATATTGATCAGTGAGTTTTTACATTCAAGTGACCTCTTCCTAAGTTAATTCCGAGGTCGGTAGCGCATTTGCCTAATAAGACGAAATAGAGAAAAATGCGGATATTCACATTTTGATTTGAAGAAAATAATTATAACTCAACATCTAGAGATGAGTTTATAATTATCTGGACATATTTGGAATCGTGAATTATTATCCGTAGATTGATGATTCCGAAAGCGATTTCCGACACCGGACGTGTTCGGACACATTTTTCGAGAAAACTTCAACTGATCGTTGGAACCCCGTAAGGGACCGAAATCTAAGTTAAATTAGATATTATTGATGAGGAAGTGAAGATCTTCAAAGTTATGAATTCAGAATTTTGAGATTTTCCAAGATTACGCGTTTCAGACACCGGACTGAAACTTTATCGGTACCGGCTCAGATGTCACCATCAAGATGACATCATTTTGTTGACTATTGGGGAGGGGGAGGTCTGCACAAGAAATGGAGGGCCAAGAGTGTTTTGTCCTCAAAAATGCGATCCTACGGTCCCATATTCGTCAAGACCGAAGTTCGAATTATTTACCGTTCGCCATCCGTCTCTTCTATAAATACCAAGCTCCTCTTCTTCATTTCTCACACCAAAAATCTGCCTCTTAGAGAGAAGTTAGAGAGAGAAGCTTTGGAGAAAGTCTCGAGCAAAGTCTGGGTAAGTTCTTCGGTCCCGGTCTTTAGTTTCTAGTTCTTTCAGATATAGTAGGAATGCTAGATTTATCTTTAATTTTTCAAGATAGTCTAGATATCATATTTAGGGGTAAATATGATATATATTTCGAAAATATGATGAGGGAAAAGTTCTGTCAAAATTCTAGAGAGATAGAGCGAAAACAATGGCTCGCGAAATTCCGCCGATTAGGGGTTCGGGGCAAAATGGTAATTTGTACCTAAAATGCCTGTTATGCTGCTAAAAGTTGTTAAATATTATCCTTATAGGATATCTGAGATAATCGTACCATTGTCGAGCCGCTGTTGTGCCGCCGTCACACCGCTGTTTTTCCCGCTGTCGGAAATTTACCGTTTTTCCGTAAAAGTTCCGTTGTACCGCCAAAAAGGTACGTTCGCGTACTGTAACACTAACTCTAATGGTTATTGTATGATTATATATGTTTGTTGTGTTCTGTTTGTTGTTGTAGCATACGTGGTTATGTTATATACACGGTTATGTCACATACGTGGTTATGTCACATACGAGGTTATTATTGTTGTATCATACGTGGTTATGTTACATACGTGGTTATTATCTTACATACGTGGTTATGTATTTTTAATCATACATCTGTTGTGGACTGTTGTATTGATTGCTTTGTGCCGTGTATATGTAGTCATATTTAAGCATGAGGTTAATCATTACCGAGATCCAAATTGCAATTGGATCTCGCTCTTATCATAGCGTCGGGTTCGGAAGAACCGAGGACCGAGGAGAAGGCGAGCAGCCGTACGAGTCCCGATCAAGACTCTCTTATGTTGTAATTCATTTTGAAAACTCTCGGTCAATGTACCGTTTACGTAAATCACCGGACTTACGGCATTTATAAATATATGTATCGCTTACTCAATCGCTCCAATGCTCTACTCGATGAAAAAAAAATTATACTGCTTTTGAAAATGGGATGTTACAGAAAAGGTGAGAGAAGCTTAAGAAAGGGAAGAAGAGCTTGGATCGTTTGTTCTCTGATGAGACGCTTGGAGTATTGTTTGTTCTCCGGTGAGTTTGTTTGGTGTTTATCTCTAATGAGACATTTGGAGTATTGTTTTGTCTCAGGTGAGGCCATTTGGTGTTTGTCTCTAGTAAGACTTTGGAGTATTGTTTGGTCCCTTGTGAAACCGTTTGTTGTTGCAGATTCTACTCTGGTTTGGTACTCTTTGTTGTCTGAGCTTCTAGTGAAGTTGATGGATAATTACCTTTTTTGAGTTCTCAACTATGGGTAATTATTTTCTTGAAGATAAATTGTTGCATATCCAAGCTTTAAGCTTGAGGGGAGTGTTGAGAATATTAAGTTTATGAATATTAATTAATTATTATTAGGGATATTGTTTAGTATTTATTAGGATTAGATATGAGTATTATATTTTAGGAATATATCTTAAGATATTATGATTTGATTAAATTAGATTATAATAGATTTTAGGACTCACAGGTTGAGTATCTTTGTAACAAGTTGGGCATGATCAATATATATGCTCCAACTTGAGGGGGAGTTTTAGAAAATATATTAGGGATTATGGTTAGATTCATATGATTAGGGACTACGGTTAGATCCCATATAATTAGGGATTACAGTTAGCTCCTCCCTTTTATATATATACCTACACATTTATCATGAATAATAATACGAAATTCAGATTATTCAATCAACCGGATTAAAGAGTGGAAGAGAAGAGGTTTTCTTCTAGCAAGCTGCTTCTCGGCTTGCCTTATCATGGATATGCATGGACGCTTCTCAATCCAACAAACAGCAACGCCGGAGCACCAGCATCAGGACCTGGTTTTCCAAATGATGGTTTAGTCAGTAGCTTACAAGTTGATAAAAAGCTTTACAGGAAGCTTTATGGAGGCCTCTGTGGGAGAATATGATCCTACAATGGTGGTTAATCAGTTCAAAGTTGCATCAACATGGATCAATTTCGATGATCTAGAGGCAATCAGGGCTAAAGTTTCTTATGCCAAGAGAAATGGGCTACTTGGTTAGTTTGTGTTCCAACTGTCTAATGATGGAAATTGGATCCTTTCAGAGGCTGGTGAGTGATAAATTTATTTTGGGTTAATTTAGGCATCTGGCATAACATATATCCATATTGTGTTTTGAATTTTATCCTTTCAGCTCTAGATGTAGACAAAGATCATCACAAAAGTCAGCTCCTGATAGTTTTTCTGCCACCAACTCTGACCATCATGCTGATACTGTCTTTGGGAATAACATCTTACTACAACCGTAAAGGTAATAGTAGTTCATTTTTCCCCTTGTAAGAAGCGCCACATAGGTGATTTTCGTGTGATATGCTTGTTTTTATTCTTTCAATCTCTCTCTTTTCTTTCTTACAGGAACTTTGGCTTTTGTAACAAGAATATTATGTAGAATCAAGAGATTTTTGCTGGTAGATGAGAAAAATCTTGAGGAAAATAAGCTAGTGTTGAAGTATGCTTCAGTTAAAATGGCCACATGTAACTTTTCAAACGACCATAAGCTTGGAGAGGATGGATTTGGCTCAGTATACAAGGTAACTGTTGTATATTCATCTATTTGGGTAACCATAAGAATAGACAAAATGTGCAATACAGACAAACACAGTTTTCAATTTCAATGGTTCAGAAGGCACTGTAGTTTCCTTTAGCTCATTTAGCCTGTAAGTTATTGAGATGATGCAATCTCTGGGTTTCATTATTCCTTGAGATGACTCTACCTCATTATTAACACAACTTTAACCAAAATAATGCAGTGAACTTGTTAGAATATAATATTAGAATACATAATATATAAATAGTATTGTGATTGTATTATATTCTGGTTGTATTTGCATTAGTTAGTTGGACAGTTAGGAACAATTGCCTATAAATAGTTTACACAGCATAATATTAGTTAGGAATGTAAAACTTCTATATTAAAAAATAAGAAGAATTCTTTTCTCCAACATGGTATCATAGCCAAGGTTCCTCCATGGATTCATCTGAGTCACTGAGATAAAGGGGCTGCTTATAAAAAACAACCCAAGTTTTAATATCCAGCACCAGGTTCATGGAGCATTTGTGATTAACGAATAGGCCTCTTCTCAAGAATCAGCCCAAGAACCTAATATCCAGAATCAAGATACTGGATCTTCCATTTGACCCGAGAGCATTATTTTTTTTCTTTCTCTCGGTGACCCGACAGCGTTATCACTTATTCATTGGCAATTAGGAAATTCACGCAGGTTCATTTACCCGTGACCTAGCCATCGTGATCGTAATATTCACGGCCGTCAGCGCCACAGAGGTACGCCAGAAAGAACGCATGAAAGATTTCCATCGACTTCATTGTTCCTTGCTTCTGCAGTTTGAGGTTCCATGTGAAAGGCTCTCCTGTTCAAGATTTTGGCACCAAGATTCTGCCATCGACGCTTCCGCATCCACCACCCACCGTTAATTTTGTATACTCTGCTGTCATTTTTTCTTTCACTTCGCCGAAGATTTCCTATATTGAGCATCGCACAGATTCGCGTTAGCTTCTGAGTCTGGTTCATCCATTTTTTTTGGTCGACTGATTCTGGGTTTCTCGCTTTCCTGACATTCTTCAAGTCAGACCGAGTTGAACAATTTGCCAGAACTGTCCATGGCTGACAAGGATGCATCCACAAAGACCACTCCAGGTTCCATTCCTTTCTCCCATCCATTATATCTTCACCCATCCAATACTCAATGCTCTTTCATCGTTCCCCACACGCTGACTGGTTTCAAGAACTATACTATGTGGAGTCGTCGGATGCGCATAGCCTTACTTGGGAAACACAAACTCAGCTTTGTTGATGGATCTTGCCGCAAAGAGGATCAAGATCAGCCCCTGCAACCTCAATGGGAATGCTGTAATGCAGTGGTTCTTTCCTGGATTCTCAATTCGATCAGTAAGGAATTGGCCAATGGTGTCATATTTTTCCAGAATGCGCACAATGTCTAGGTCGATCTTCAGGAACGTTTTGATAAAAGGAATGGGGCTCAAATTTTTGGACTCCATCGTGAGATTTCTTTGCATTATCAAGGTACATCTTCAGTTTCTACTTACTTCTCTAAGTTGAAGGAATTGTGGGAGCAATTTGCCTTGACTACCCTACCACCCTATACATGTAATACGTCAAAGGCTTATGCTGATTTAGTACAAGAGCAGAAACTTCTCCAATTTTTAATGGGACTAAATGAGTCCTATAATCAAGCTCGCGGTCAAATTCTCCTTATGACTATGCTTCCTTCTGTGAATGAGGCTTACTCCATGGTCATTCAAGATGAGACACGGCGATCCATTGCTTTTGTTGCCACCTACCGGAAGGAATTGCTATGCTCACTAAAGGCAAGGGTCGTGGGAGAGGTAGAGGACCAAGGGACTTAACCATTGAATGCACCTACTGCCACAAAAGGGGCATTTGCGTGAGCAGTGTTTCCAGTTAGTAGGCTATCCATCTAGCTTCAAAGTCAATAAGACGAAGCAGAAAGAATCTGGGCAATTGGGGATCGAATCTGCTGATGATTTAGACCTGCTTATCAACACCACAAGCACCATGACCACTTCCCTATCTAAAGAACAGTATGAGCGCCTGCTTGTTATGTTGTAGACAGATGAGGAGTCAACTGTGCATGCGTTGACTGGTACAGGTTTGAATACATCTCCATCCTTTAATTCTGCTCATTCATATTGGATTCTAGACTCAGGAGCCACTATACATTTAGTTAATGATATATCTCTATTAGATAAATGTGTTGCATATAATGGGCCTATTAAGTCAATTAAAATCCCAGATGGACAACAAATCCCTGTTACCCATATAGGTTCAATTACTATACCTCCTAACATTACATTAACTGGTGTACTATATTCTTCAAGGTTGAAATTTAATCTTATATCAGTATCCAAGGTCACTAGAGCGCTTGAATGTATGGCTTGTTTTTTTCTTGACCATTGTGTTTTGCAGGACCTTCTACATGGAAGGATGAAGATGACTGGTAGAATGCTAGGTGGACTATACATCCTTAAGGTCCCTAATATTTCTCATGTATTGAATGTTACACAAAAACACAATAATAATATGAAGTTTGCTTATGTATGTTTGTGGCATAGGAGATTAGGCCATGCCCTTTTTTCCGTAATAAAGTGTTTGAATTTTGCAATTAATGACACTGAATTGCTTACTCAGATGTGATATCTGTGTTCAATCTAAACAAACCAAGTTTCCATTTTCCTCCTCTTGGATTAAAACTACTCACTGTTTTGAGCTCATACACATAGACATATGGGGTCCATATAAGACACATACTCATCAAGGATTTACCTATTTTCTCACAGTAGTGGATGACTATTCTAGGGCTACGTGGTTATTTCTGATGAGACATAAATCTAACTCAATTACTTATATTCGTTATTTTATTGTTTATGCAATGACTCAATTCAATGTGAAGGTTAAGAAGATTATGAGTGATAATAGGAGTGAGTTTTTAAGTAATTCCTTTAAAATGCTTATTCAAGAAAAAGGCATAGTGCATGAGACCACTTGTCCTTACACACCACAACAAAATGGGGTTGTAGAACATAAGCATAGGACGATTATGCAAGTTACTAGGAGTTTGATGTTGCAGTCAAACCTTCCAATAGAGTACTGGGGTGAGTGTGTAAAGGCTGCAGCATACTTGATTAACAGGTTGCCCTCTAAGGTCCTTGATTTTCAATCCCCATTTGAAAGGGTTTATGGGCATAAGGCAGACCTCAAACACATGAAAGTTTTGGTTGTCTTGCCTATGCCAAAATCTTGAGATTCGTGATAAACTACAACCCCGTGTTCTCCCTTGTGTATTTCTAGGCTATCCAGAAAATCAGAAAGGTTATTTGTTGTTAAATCTGAAATCTAATATGTTATTTGTAAGTCGACATGTCAGTTTTGCAGAACAAATATTTCCTTTCAGGCATGCATACTCACAACAACAGCAGGCAATACATCCAACCATAAAGGAGATGTTCTGGTTTGAATCTGACACACCTCATATGCAATCTGATTTGACACAAGATAAGTATGATCTTTCACAAATTCAGGATACAGAACAATCCTATCAGGAAATCCCTGATCAGGAAACTGACAATCTAAGCAATTTAGATCAATCACGTCCCATAAGGGATAGGCGACCACCGATTTGGTCTAATGATTATGTGTGTTCCCTTTTGATTTCTGAAACAACTACAACACAGATAACCAAATGTTCTTATCCCATGAGTCAGGTTGTTTCTTATGATGGTATTTCTGCTGACCATTTGGCTTTTCTATCTTGTATTGATGCAGTTCCTGAGCCCTCTACGTACAAATAGGCCATTAGCAATCCTAAATGGGTAAAAGCCATGAAGGCTGAAATGGAGGCTCTGGAACAAAATCAAACATGGGAGCTGGTGCAGTTACCAAAAAACAAGCGGGCCATTGGTTGTAAGTGGGTATATAAGGTCAAGTATAATTTTGATGGTAACATAGATAAATATAAAGCTAGGTTAGTAGCAAAAGGATATAGTCAAAGAGAAGGGATTGATTACCATGAAACCTTTTCCCCTGTTGTAAAAATGTTTACAGTTAGGCTAGTATTGAAATTGGCAGCTATGTATTCATGGAATCTTTATCAAATGGATGTCTATAATGCCTTTTTGCAGGGTGACCTCCAAGAAGAGGTGTATATGAGATTACCTCAAGGTTTCGAGGGTAAGGGGGAGATTGTTGTATGTAAGCTTAAAAAGTCTCTTTATGGACTTAAACAGGCTTCCCGACAATGGAATCAAAAATTATCTCAAGCCCTTATTAAGGGTGGTTTTGTCCGAAGTAAAAGTGACTATTCTCTATTTACTATGGATTGGAATGACCAAGTGGTGTTTGTCTTAGTATATGTAGATGACTTGTTGATTACTGGTAGTTCTGAAGAAGGCATTAGTTATACCAAGGGTCTATTGCATGATAATTTTAGGATTAAGGACCTAGGACATATGAAGTATTTTCTAGGCATAGAGATAGCTAAATTTGAAAAAGGTGTGGTTTTATCTCAATGAAAGTTTGTGTTGGATTTGTTATCTGACACAGGTATGAGTGGATGTAAGCCATTGAGTGTTCCAATGGCACAGAATTTGAAATTAATGCCTTTTCATGAGGGAAAACACAATGTACAGGATCTGTGTAAGAATGTAGAACAGTATCGTCGCTTGATTGGTAAATTAATTTACTTGACCATGACTAGACCTGACATTTGTTTTTGTGTGCAAACATTAAGCCAATTTATGCAAAAGCCGACTAAGTCACACATGGCAGCAGCTAGAAATGTTCTTAGATATCTAAAGGGTACCGTTGGACTTGGTATAAAGTTGAGTTCTGATGAAAATCCTAATTTAGAATGTTTTGTGATTCAGATTGGGCTTCTTGTGGAATTACACGGCGCTCGGTCACTGGATATTTGCTGAAATTTGGAGGATCTCTTGTGATGTGGAAGACAAAGAAGAAAACCACGGTGTCAAAGTCATCTACCGAGGCTGAATACAGGGCACTCAGTATGGCCACATCTGAAATAGTTTGGGCACGTGGACTGCTTCGTGATTTGCGGATTCCACAAACGCAACCGATCGATCTATCAGGATGTGTGCAGCAATACACATCGCTGCAAATCCATTTTTTCATGAGCGAACGAAGCACATTGAAGTGGATTGCCACTTTATTCGTGATAAATGGCGAGAGAAAGTGATAGATCTTCTCGCATGTTCGTTCCCATGAGCAAGAGGCTGATTTGTTAACGAAACCAGTGTCAGGAGACGTCCAACGCAAGTTATTGAGCAAGTTAGGGTCTATTGACATATTTGCGCCCCCAACTTGAGGGGGAGTGTTAGAATATAATATTAGAATACATAATATATAAATAGTATTGTGATTGTATTATATTCTAGTTGTATTTGCATTAGTTAGTTGGACAGTTAGGAACAATTCCTATAAATAGTTTACACAGCATAATATTAGTTAGGAATGTAAAACTTCTATATTCAAAAATAAGAAGAATTCTTTTCTCCAACAGAACTTCTAACACGAATTATTGGTCTATCAATGAATGAATGAGAACTTAAATATCTTGCTAGCCATTTGGCTCCATCTCTCTATATCTGCTTATATTCTAAAGGGAGTTTTATAAACTGCCTCTATTTTATTATTTTTTCCATTTATTCTACTTCTCTTCTAATCTCATCTTGATTTCCCCTTGTTCTTGCAACGGTGATTTCAACTGATTCTTGTACTCATGAATAATATTTGAATGAAAAGCACCTACTTATATTGCACCAATAATTGTGCCAACATGTGACTTTCACTTCATTCAGCTAACAAGTATAAAAAGATCTATACAACACAGGAAATTGAACCAAAGTAAACTATATCATCATTTCTGTGTCTTTCTATCAGTATTAATTCAACCAAGGAGGCTGCTCATTCTCAATATTAAGTAAATTAATTAGCAGCAGGAATACAGAGTTTTTAATTATTTCCTCTTTCAGTTAATGGATTAAATCATAGAAATACTGAGATTTTAGGAATAATTTCCTCTTCCACCTTCAACCTCATGAGATTTTCATCTTGAAGAAACAGATATGACGCAATGCAATCATGTAGAAATGTGACAAACTAGCTTTTTCCTGCAACTACTTAAGCCTTATTGTAGGCTAGTCATGGTCTATTTCAAATAGAAGTATTCAGGGATTAATAATTTGATTTTGATTGGGTAAACTAAGGAAGGGATAAGAAATAGCAGTAAAAAGGCTCTCTAAAACGTCAAGACAAGACCTTGAAGAGTTCAAAAATGAGGCCTCACTTACAGAAAAACTACAACATGTGAATTTAGTTAGACTTCGGGGATACTGCACTGAAAGAGATGAGAAGATACTGATTTATGAATACCTCCCAAATAGAAGCTTAGATCATTTCCTCTTTGGTAAATGTTCCCTATTATCTGTTTCTTCATTTTGAACTTTTTCTTTTCAAGTTAAAATTGGTTTGCACGATACGGAAGGTTCAATCAAGTAATTTGACCCAATCAAATATTAAATTTGAAATTGTTGCAAAATTCATTGTTCTCCATGGCTACACAATTGAGTTGCTAATAATTCAGAAATTGAGCTTGATGCAGATCCAAGGAGATCAATTCTTTTGGACTCGAGAAAGCGGGTAAACTTCATTGAAGGGGTTACTCAAGGTCTTCTTTATCTTCAAGAGTACTCAAATTTCACTATAATCTATTGAGAATGAGTACCATGTTAGATCATGAAATGAATCCAAAAATATCCGATTTTGGGATGGCCAGAATGTTCCACAAAGATGAACTTGAAGCAAACAAAGGAAGGATTGTTGGCACATAGTAAGTAAATGGAGCTTAATAACTAATCACATGATTCTTATCTTTTCATGTCTCTAATCGTTTGATATTGTCTTCTTGTAGTAGATATGTGCTCCCTGAATATGTGAGAAGAGGTATATACTCAATGAAGTATGACGTCTATAGTTTTGGAGTTCTTCTCTTGCAAATCATTAGTTGAAAAAGGACCTCATGCTACTATGGGACACATGAAAATCTGAACCTTTTGGAACATGTAAGTTCCAAAATAAACATTTGGGATTCCATTGCTTTATGTGAACATTTTTCTTTATTTATATGGTTATATAATTAGGTAAAATTCCATTGCCTGATGAAAACATTTTTCTTTTTTTATATGGTTATCTAACTGAGTCAAATTCGAGTATTGTTTGATCCAATTAGGGATAGCTCTCACCAAAACATTTTTTTTGCATTCACATGTGTTCAAACTCAAGACCTCATGCTTAAGCTACCCAAAACCCTTTCCATTTGGGCAATGCCGGTTTGTTATGTGATCATTATTCTATTCATGTGATGTTATTGAATCATAAAACTCTTGGGCATTTCAGGCAAATGAGTTGTGGAGAGAAGATAAAGGAATGGAGTTCATCGATCAGCCACTGGACGACACAGAATCACCTTGTAAAATCATGAGATGCATGTGGGTAGCTTTTTTGTGCGTGCATGAGAATTCAAATGACAGACCTTCCATGTTGGAAGTATATTCAGCTCTGAAGAATGAAGCTTCACCCATAAGTACTCCTAAAAGGCCCGCGTTTTGAATAAATCGAGGTGAAGATGCAGAAAAGACATGTCGGTGCAAGACTGAGTTCCATTCCATCAATTTTCTCCGTCGTCCTAAAATTTGAGCCTTTTAGTTATACAAGTCTCTATAATTCCTTGATCATCCCTTTCTATATGCTTCATTTTAAATCATTCATGAACCTTGTGAATTTGTGTGTGTAGCAACTGATTTATTTGATTTAGAGTAAAATTATTTAACCTCCCTCGCTTTTTTACCTTTATTACACGGATCTCCACTTTACTTTGAAAGTATACACTTAACTCTAAATTCTTAACTTCGTTAAGAATTTTCTTAAAAGCATATATTTAATGAAATTTTATATTAAAATAAATTTTATTTACTAATTTAAATTATCTAATTTTGACTAAAACTGTTTAATTAATTTCAAAGTTATTTTATTTTTATTATTTTATTTTAAAATTTTGCAAATAGTTATTTGTTCAACTTTTTTATCATGGGATAAAGGCTAAAATAATTTAATTAATATAGAAATAAAAATGTAATTAAAAATATGATTAACTATTTTGGTAATTGTAAGCTTAATTAAATGTGTTCATAAATTATTGTAGCAAAAAAAGTAATAAAAATTAAATAATTTATTTAATCTCTCAAATTTATATTTTCTATAATATAGATGAAAAAATATGATTGAAATGTTTGTTTAGCCATTTTAAAGAAAATTGAATAAGTTTCAATAAATATGATAAAAAATTAAAATTAAAATTGTTATAATCTATTAGAAAGTTTGAAAATAGAATTATTTTCTGTTTGTTAAAAAAATTATTTTTAGGTAAATACAAATGTTTATTCTTTTATTGAAAGATGAGTATTTTGGTCAAAACAAAGGTTTGACAGTCAAACTTAACGGTCAGCTAACGATTGGGTGGATGAAAATGAAATCTAAAAAAATGTAAGGGTGGTTTTTGTAACCTGCATTTTAATTTCAATGGAGGTTTATATATGTTTTCAAAATTGATAGGAGGTTTATGTAATTTAGGTAAAATAAATGGGTGGTCAATGTATTCTACTCTTTGATTCAATAATTCATGCTGGAAAAGAAGTGTTAGAAAATATGGAGAGGATGGAGTGAGGTGCTTACTGGGTTGGGCAAGTAATCGGAGCTCACGCAAGAATTAGACTATGAGAGTCTAATCTTGGTTTGTATAGTAATGCACCTAAATAAGAAATATGATAGGAGAGAAGAGATTGTTAGATGGTTCAAGGATAAGAAAACAAGTAAGAGAGCAACCTCTACTTATAGGGTGTAGTGAGACCACCTCAACTTACCCTCCAATCCACAATCATGCAATTAATGCCTGGTTGATTTGGTAATCAATTGAACCATGCTTATCAATTAATGTTGTAATGATGATTTGTCTTCTCATTTGATTTAGATTATTTGTTTTTCCCAATCAAATAGTACTTTGTCTATTAAGAGCAAAAGTGCACCCAAAGTCTAACATAAAGAAGATTTTATTTTGCAATATAAGACACGATTTAACTTCCTATTTGAAATTTGAATTCCAATCGAAAATTTATTGCATTTATTAAATAAATGAATAATTGATTTTCCCCAAAGTCTCTCGATGTCTTGCTGCTTCTATTAGCATCTTTTGGTGGCCATGTTTTTCAACAGATGGTTTTTCAGTTGACCTCTGCACAAGTTCTTGGAAGTTGATGACATTGGTCTTGATCCCCTTTGCAAATATGTGAATTATGCTATTGCTTGTGAATTTATCTCTTGTATTTGATGTCAGATGCAAGAGATAAAATGAAGCTTGAGGTACGCATAATTCACCAGAAATCATCAAGACCGATGTTGGAAACTTCCGAGAACTTGTGCAAAGGATAATCGGAGAACCGTCTGCTGAAAAACATGGTCACCAAAACATGTCAGCAGCAGCAGCAAGACATCGAGAGACAGCAACATCAAACATCAGTTGAACCTCCCACAAGACTAAAATGATCATGAAGGAGTAAGAAGAAGAAGAAGTTGGAATTTGTAGGGCAAGATGTTTGTAGGTGGCTACTTAGATGGGTTTTCAGATTTAAAAGGTTTTGTTTTTGAGTTTGCTCAAATTCCCGCTTGCTTCCTTTCTAAGATACTCAATTCAAGGCCATAAACAACTCCAATTTTAATTCACACGCACGTACACACACACACACACATATATATATTTATTTATATTTATATTTACTTATATCGTTCGATAGTGTGCGCACGCGGGGATGTGTGGGTGTTTCTCTTTCACCAGGAGGCTGCACTTCTTTATGTGCTTATATATTAGTTTCTTTATGATACGTAACTGGACATTTCATATATATACACACACATATATCCCTCTTTTTCTCTAATATACTATTACATTCGTATATAATCTTCTATTGTTTGTATGAATTGAAGAGAATAATATTGCTTCGAGATAAAGCTAATTTCAGAAAAGTTCATATAGAATTAGCTGGAATTTGTGAGTGAAGTAAACAATTCACATCCCCATCTAACGGTCCAATCCATTTTTGAAAATTTCACACTAAAACGTTCAAATAGAAAGTTTGAAACCACTACGGAACCACACACACACACAAATAAATAAACAAATTCAAAGGCAGAACCAGTAAGAGAAGATACAAAACAATAAGATTATAGCAATTTCGGAGTTTTGGTATCATCATGTGATGAAGTTCCATTCAATCAGTTTTTCCCATCATCCCAAAATTTGAGTCTCTTAGTTGTACAACTCTCTTTGTAATTCCTTGATCATCCCTTTTTGTATGCCTTGTTTTAAATCATTCAAGAACCTCATGAATTTGTATTGAAATATGTATATCAATTGATTTATTTGATTTCATAATTCATGCAAAAAATAAAGTGTTAGAAAATATGGAGAGGGAGGAGTGAGATGCTTACCGAGTCGGGCGGGTAATCAAAGTTCACACAAGAATCAGACTACTAGAGCCTAATTTGGGTTTGCATAGTAGTGCACTAAAACAAGAAATATGGTAAGAGAGAAGAGATTGCAGAAAAATTCTATGGCAAAGAAGAGAAAACAAGCAATGAGGCAACCTCTATTTATAAGGGTATAGTGAGATCACCTTAACTTGCCCTCCAAGCCTCAATGCCTGATTGATTCCATAATCAATTGAGCCTTGCTTATTAATTAAGCAAATTTGCAATCAATATTGATTTGCATTGACAAATAATCCATTAATATGATTTGTCTTCTCAATCAGCAATCAATGCTAAAATTATGATTTATCTTCTCATTTGATTTGAGTTATTTTGTTTTTCCAATCAAATAGTCCAACCCATTAAGGGGAACCCAAAGTCTAACACCAAGGAAGATTTTATTTTGTAATATAAGACTTGATTTAATTTTCTCAATCTTTGAAATTGGAATTCCAATAAAAAATATATTGCATTAATTAATTAAATGAATCATTATTAGAGCTGAGAAAATTGGTTGACCTGTTACGAACTTAGGCCTAAACAGACCAGGCCCGTTTAGGCCTAAGTCCCAAAAAAGCACACATTTTCAAGGCCCGACCCATTCAATTAAGGGTCATGGGCCGACGTGTGGGCTTCAAGCCTGTTTTGCCATATTTTCATTTCTTATTTATTTGGATAGTAAAATACTTAATCTAAAATATAAATATTGTCAAAACTAAGTTAAAACATCAAATATTATCCATGTTTAACAAAATACAAACACTAACTCCAAAAACTAATGTTCATAATTTAATAAATAACTAGATAAAGTTATAAGGGGTTTAAACTTCTTATGTTGCATGAGAAGAAGAAGATTTCTACACACACATGAAATGGTGGGACCCACGTCTTTTAAAAAAAAAAACTGAAGCATGGAAATCGAAGTATCTATAACATGAGGATACACTTCTCCTACAACATGAGAAGTATATTTTCCAAGTTATAAACCATAAACTAAACACTAAACAATATAAATGACATTATCATTTTCTTCTCCATGACCATATCACTAGCAACATCATCAATGATATTTTTTATTTAAAAAATTATGAACGGGCTAAAACGGGATGGCCTGTGGACCTGTAAAGCCAACCTGTTTAAGTCTGTGGCCCTACAGGGTTGACCCTTTTATGCCCGACTCTATTTTCAGACCCTAATTTATAAGTTTAACCCTCAACTTAATTAGGCCTAAAAAGGCCGGCTCGACAAGCTTTGATAGATTTCTTGGCTCTTATCATTACCGATTTACCCCTAAGACAAAAGAAAACCGATTGAACAAATAGTTAGATAATACAATCATCAAAAAAGTTATATAATAAAACTCAAATGCAAATATATAAAATGCAAGAAAAAGAGAAAAAAAAATTCCCAGAGATAAAAAAGGAGAAAATTGTTTTACTTTTTTTTCAGTGAATAATTGTTTTACTTTATTGACCGACATAGCTTGTATACAATATTTTAGAGGAAAATGACACTTAAATACCATTTGAATTTCCTAAACCCAGAAAAGCCCATTGAACTTGTGAAATGGCAAAGAAAGGAGAGGGGTAATCTGGGATATGGAAATTTAATGTTTTTTTTACTAAAATGCCCCTTTACTCTCTTCCTCAGTCTCTCGTTCAATCATTCTCCGCTATCATTAGGCTCGTCTCTGCGGTCTCAAGTCGTTGCCATCTCTCACCACGGCCGTTGCAGACGTCGTCTTCAACACATAGCCGCCATCTCTATTGCTTTCACAGTCTTGCTCGTGGTCATCATCTTCTATTTTTCCTTCGCACTGATCATTGCTCAGTCTTAGTCTCTCCTTCATCCCTCCTCTTCTCATCCTACCTTCATTGAAGTAGACAATAATCGTTAATTGAAGCTTGTTTCCTTTGAACTTGAAGATTCAACCCTCTTTTCTTATCATTTTGAACAAAGAGTCATGGTTCTTTGTTTGTGTCTTTGATTCTGTTGATGAAGTTCTTACTGACTTTTTACCGACAGCTTGTTTTTACTGTGGGAGGCGAGGTACAATATCTGGGTTTTTAGGAAGAAGGTGAATAGAAAATGTGACATCTCAAATTTTGGAATTTGAGAATTAAATTATAATATGGGATTAATTATGGAAAATTGGCCTTAATTATTATTAGAATTAATATTTGGAATTTAAAGGTAAATTTTCCATTAATTGAGAACAAATAGTTAGGAGGTAAATTATGACTCAATATTAGATAGAAAAGGTATATAAGTGTAGAAAATGAGTGTTGTATATATACTTGTGGTATATACTTATGTATGTGCATGACATGTGCTTCTATTCATGCACAACCAAATAATTCATTTGCACAGCAGCAAAAACGCACACTCCATCATTATCTATTCCTCAATCGTTCAATAGTCCATTTAGCTAGCTCCTTCCTCTAATATCCAAATCTCCTTCAACCCATTATCTCAATTGGCCCATACACCCAACAGATCACTCAGCCCATTATTCTTTATTCAGCCCAATGTTTTCCCTCCAAACACAACACACATACGACACATATACACAACACACACTCCCTCTTTATTTCAGCAAACACACACACACACAAACAACTTTCCTCGCTCCTGTAAACACACATCCTCCACTCCATATTATTTTTCATTCTCATTCATTTCAACCAGACAGAAAATGCAGAGAGAGGTGTGGAATTGAGATAGAGATCGAGAGATATATATATATATATATATAGAGAGAGAGAGAGAGAGAGCACCGTAGAGTTCAACAAGAGAGAGACAGCTGAGATTGAACCAGAGAAGGAGATCATCAAACCAGAAACGTTTTTAAACTTAGGTGAGTTTCCAAAACAATTTCTCATCTGGTTTTTCTGCATTTGTAGGGATTTTGAGAGTTCTTGATGGTTGAAATTCATGATGTAGAGAGAAAAGAGCTCAAGTCAGCATTTTTGTTGCATCCATGTTGGTTTTGAAGCATAATCTGAGGTTATTTGGCTTTGTATGTGATTCACTGAAACTCAAAGCATGAAATCTGTGTCTAAGGTGTTGAGTTCTCCATAAGATAAGTCAGAAAATAGAGTTGCATGTCATTTTGTTTATCTCTATACAGTGGTCCGAAAACATAGCATCTCTTGCATGTTATTTTGTGGGTTAGAGATCGATTTGAGCTCTGATATTCTTACGAACTATAGTTCTCTTCTTAAGCTTTAAAATGAGCTTTGGATCATCTAAATTTATAGCTCAAGATATGATTTTTGGAAGTCAAGTCATGAATTTGGAAAAAACTGGACTTTGCTTCTAACACGTTAATTTCAAGTAAGAAAAGACTTGAGTAAAAAACATCGTCTAACCTTAATATTTTTTAAGCATGTAGTTAACATGCTAAGTGTTAATTTGATAGATCACCCACCTAATTTGGATAAATATAAAAGGAGTTATGAATTTTTTTAAATGAGTTAATTTTGGAAAGTT
The DNA here is from genome assembly GCA_019022615.1 of Acacia melanoxylon. NCBI lineage: Eukaryota > Viridiplantae > Streptophyta > Magnoliopsida > Fabales > Fabaceae > Acacia > Acacia melanoxylon. The sequence goes on along the minus strand of JAFJYJ010000064.1, from coordinate 980,878 downwards.
ACTTGGACAGGGTTCATGTTTTTGAAATATGGGAATGATTGGTATATGTTAAAATGTCAAAACCACTTTTCCTAGGAATTAGACTTAATAAGGAGTTCATAGAGATTTTTGAACAACCTAATTTGGATATCTAGAACTACATATATGGATTTTTGAAGTTGAGTACTGAAATCTGAGTTATATGTTTAAATCTTGAACTGTCATTTTCAATGAAGGTTTTAACTGAGTAAATAACCTTGGGTTTCTATGAAATTTGGATAGAGTGAAGTAGACCTCTCAAGCTTTAAAATGAGTCATAAAGCATATTAATTGGAGGTCTAAAACTCAAATTATGATTAGAGTATTTGGAAAATTCTGATTTCAAAAATAAGCAATGTTTAATTTTTGAAAATCTGGGAATGTTTCAACCATAAACTATCTCAGTGGTTTTTAATATAGGGATAAGTATCTTTTTTGCCCCGGAAGTTTTGGCTGAGGAGCAGTGGGCACCTGAGATTTTTTTTGGATCAAAATTGCCGTAGCAATTTTGCCCTTCTGTTAATCTTGACCGTTAAATTGTTGATTCAATTTGTAAACTTCTAGCGGCAAAATTGATCCTAAAAAAACTTCTGGGGTGAAATTGCTCCTAAAAAAATTATAGGGCAAAATTGCTTTGTTTTATAAACTTTCGGAGCAATTTTGCTCCCAAAAGAACTTTTGGATGCCTAGTGCTCTCCAACCAAAACTTTCATAGCAAAAATGATACTTATCCCTTTAATATATGAAAAAGACTTATCAAGCTTTAAATAGGAACTGAAATCACTCCATTTGGAGTTGTATAGATCAAATTATGATTTTCCAAGTTCCTAGAAAAGTTAAAGGTTAACTTCTGATAAGTCTAAGAATAACCACAAAGAGATAATTGCTTTGAGTAAGTTGTCAGGTTAATACAACTTTGGTAAACATTCATTTTTCCTATTTCTAAAGATTTGGTTATGTCCTTAGGGCTATAAGGAGAAGGAAGGAACTTCAAGAAACTTCTAAGGTTGTGGAAAGAGGAACTTGAGTAAGGATAGTAGTCCTTAAAGGTAGTGTGCTTACCTTACTTACATGTATTTGATATTATTGCTTAAATGTGTATGTATGATTGTTATACTTAAGCCCTGTTTGTTATGAGGAAGATTTAAGGAAAGAAAAGAACTTAGAGAAGGGAAAGGAATGGAAAGGAAGATTGAGAGGGAACTTTAAAAGGGTGTTCTGTTTGGTAGACATGGAAATTGAGATGGAAGATGATAATTTTTTAAAAATAAAAATAAAAATATAACATGTATCTCCTACATTGACTAACTACTATATATTTCATGTAGATTAGTCCAAGTTGAATTATAGAGATTAATCAAGAAGAAGATAAGAGATTACAGAAAGAAGAAATTGCAGAGAAGGTCAAGGAAGCAAGAAGTTATCAAAGTATTTTGGGAATCATCAAGAAGAAAAGGAGATATCGAAGAAGGTAGAACTTGCAGAAAATGAAGAGTCCAAGTTGAATGATGGAGAATGATTAAGGGAAGAGAAGAAACAAAAAAAAAAAACTTGCTGAATGGAATGAGAAATTCATTATACAAGTTCTTAGATTAATTCTAGAAGTCTCTACAATCAAATGGAAGTTGGAATTACTCAATTCGGAGTTAAGATAAGCTAAATCAAGCTTTAGGATGAGCTAACTTGAGCTAGGAAGTCTAAACTCGAGTTAGAATGTTTTTCTACAGTGTTTTGTGCATCTGATAGGAGTAAACTCGAGCTAAGAAATCATAGACTCGAGTTAGGGTCTCAACTCGAATCAACCACTAATTGGCTCGAGTCAATAGTGATTTTCAGGAACTCTGTTCACCTTTGTTTCTCGTTTCAGCTAAGCGAGATTTGGTAATTCGATGATATCTTTCAAACCAGAGATCTGATTGAAATGAAACCAATGTTTTATGAAATTAGACTCCCAATGCTTCATGTTGACAAAGGTTCAAGTCCAAAGGAATTCAGATGAGGGAGCTATGAATTGTAGAAGTTGGAATGAAATTCATGCCACACAGCAAACTAAGCTTCGGTATTTTGGGTGTATATCACAATCTAAAAATCCAATTGAGCTAAAATTAATGAAATATGAAAGTAGACTCAAAATTTCTTCCATCAAGATTTGAACCAACCAAAACGGAGTTTAGACCAAGTAGATATGGCCTTTGAAAGTTGACACTCGAAATTCTGGAACCATTTCAGCATATGCTCGGTTTTCTAGATATATCTCACATTATACAACACCAAATTAAGTGAAACCAATTCTATATGAATCTAGACTCAATAAGTATTTCATAGAATTTGGAAGCAGCCAATTTTGATAAGTTCTTACCTCGAGTCAAGGCGTTGATAACTCGAGTAAAAGTCAAACAGAGAGCAAGCCATTTTGAGAAAAGTTTTTAACTTGAGCTAAGGAGTGAAGAGCTTGAGTCTACGACAGGCAAAGAGGAATGAAGATAGAGAAGAGTTGTTTTAACTCGAGTCAAAGGATGGTAACTCGAGTCTAACCTGTAACTCGAACAGAGAATAAACGACTCGTGTCAATGAAGCGCACAGTAGCAGAGTCCAGTTCCTCAACGTCTCCAGAATTCAGAAATGATTGTTATCAATTGATTACTACTTGCTATAATTTTCAATGCTATTAATCATATTTATGAGCAAGTTTTAGATGATCAAAAGATCGGATTGAGGATCAATGCCAAAGCTAGCAAACACAAGCAAGCCAGATGAACTTGTAACTCGAGCCAAGGCAAGTCCAACCTCGAGCCTAGCCAAGTTAGAAAGCAAAGGACTTTCAATAAGAGCATTTGACTTGAGCCCGAGAGTAACAACCTTGAGTCAAGGCAAGACCGAGAGTTAGACGTTTTGAGAAGAACATTTGACTCGAGCCACAAATCCAAACTTGAGCCACAGCTTATCAGAATCACCTTCAGTCAAATGTTCAAGTGAAGATTGACTCGAGCCAATTTTCGGTGACTCGAGTTTTCCCCTAAACTCGAGCCAAGGATGGATGCCTCGAGTTAATATTCTTCACAGTCTTCTTCTCTATGTTTTCAAAGTGCAACTGACTCGAGCCAAACTAGTTTAACTCGAGCCAATATTTCTCTGATTGTAAATCACCGTGTCCGAAATCTTGTTTATCATCAAGATCATTCAAATGGATACCAAAAGGACTTATACTACTTCTTGACATTATTTATATCATTTGTGTATAAGTTTCAGATAATTATATGAAGAATTAATAACAGTTTACAAAAAGCAGATGATGACGTTAGAAGCTTCAACGGCTATTTCTCCAACGGACTGAAACTTACAACGATAATATTCTACAATAGGCCAATGCTTCAACGGACTAATATCAGTTGTTTAAAAGTAGAGACACATTCAAGATGGAGAAAATAACGATGAGAGCTTGCACCGTCGAAATGCTTTTATTCTGAATCCAACATTTATCCCATACGTTCTCTATTCTTAATGCTTATATAGCTCATCATAGAGAGTGAAATCATTTGTATTGTACTTCAATGTTTATTCATTTACTTCTGAGAGAGAAGATTCATTGTAATTATTTTATCTAAGAGTTACTCAAGATTGGGTGATCTTGAGTGGGAAACCCATTGTATTGATTACAGTTTGTAAGGGGGAGTGAATCCTAGTGAGAGGATTACTTCGAGTATAGAATGTGTAATCAAGTGGGTGTATTGATTACAGCTTGTAAGAGGGAGTGAATCTTAGTAAGAGGATTACTTCGAGTACAGAGCGTGTAATCAAGTTGAAAGAAGATAGTGGATTGAAAATCTCAAGTGGAGTTTGGGGACTGGACGTGGGTCAAGGATTAGTCGAACCAATATAAATCTCAGTTTGCATATTCTCTTTCTTTATCTATTATATTTCCAGTATATGCTTTGAATATCTAATGTTGTTTTAAAAGACACAAAAAGATTTTTAAAGTTTCAAGTTTTTAATCTTTACCCAATTCACCCCCTCTCTTGGGTTCAGCCAGTTCTTATATTTGGTATCAAAGCTAGTCTCTTGTTTAAAGGACTTCACAGTCTCAAGATTTTTCAATGGCTGATTTTGGGTGTTGTGTGTTTTCAAAAGGTTTCGATTATACCATTCCACCGTTTTTCAAAGATATTGATTTTTGGTTTTGGAAAGCTATAATGACTTGTTTCATTAAAGCGTCTAATTTTGATATGTGGAATGTTTTTACTAATGCTCTTGATTTCAAACCGAGAAAGGATTGGAGTGAAAAGGAAAAGAAAATGTTTTCATTGAACATTAGAGCAATGAAAATTTTGTATAGTGCATTGACAAAAAATGATTTCGAGAAAATAAAATTTTGCTCTAGTGCTAAAGAAATCTGGGATACTCTTGATTTATATATGCTTCTAACAACTGTGTTGAAGTTGAAAGTGTTGACAGTTCATCTGAGACTTTTTGGTATACATCTACGACTGACGAACATCTGGAGAATGAAAAAGGAGAAATCGTAGAATACCTTCATGATCTAGTCAGCACAAAAGAAAAGGAAGACGATTCCCAGGAAGAGCTCATGGACGATTATGATCAATCATTATCTGAAGCTCAAAATGCACACGTGGTAATCAATTCCAATTCTTCTTGTGTATTTAAGAAAAATGATTTCAAACAGTTGCATAAAATTGTTTTTCAACCAATCATTGATTCTAGTTTAAAAAGCAAAAATGTTTTGAAAAATAATGCTGGAATTTTTTTTGGGAAGAATGAATGTTCAAATGAAGATTGTTTGAAGTTTTACTCTTATGACCAGCACAATACTTACAAAAATATTCATAATAAGCATCATTCTATTATTTGCAATTATTGTGGAAAATCAGGCCATATTTCTCATACATGCTATATTAGGAGAAATTCTAATGTGAGAAATAAATTTGTTTGGGTTCCTAAAGGACAGGCAAGGTCCAATACTAACGATCAAGGACCCAAGTATAAGTGGGTACCAAAATGTCCTTTTGAAAATCAATGGACATATGGGTACAGAGAAGATGAACAAGAAGTCAAGAGTTTCTCATGCACCAATGAAGAAGATTATAGCATATAGCAGGAGAACTCTCGGGGCACGCATTGCTAGAACTACAAGGTCTAAACATCAAAAGAAGCAATAGATACAAGCAAGAGGAGTATGTTCCACCTTAAGAACAAACTACCATAGAGTACCGTTCAACTATCTTGAGGAGAACAAGAAAAGAAGAATCTCTCAAGTATCAAACAGAAGACTCTGGAAGTCTATATCCTTTCAGAGAGCTTTGCCGACACCCATAAGAAAATATATGAAGAATCAGTAGGTAAGAAAAGTCAATACTCCAAGCACCTAAGGCAAATGTATACAATGGTAAAATCTCCTATGTCATCATCTGAAATATTCATTGAAGTTTTATATTTTGTAACCTTAGGAATGAGCATTGCAAACTATTTTGAAATTAATTTTCCACCTCCTTTAAAAGATCCACTTAATAAATTTATAAAGGGATTGCAATGTTCAATAGTTTAGTTCTTTATGCATACATGATGATTTGAAAAGAAAGTATCTCTTTTATGCATAAAGTCATGTTTAATTCACTGTGCTCAGTTGTTCTGAATTGATTATATTCTTAAGAGCATGTAAATCTTGTTTCTACAAGCTAACAATGATTGGATCCAAGTAAGGTTGGATACCAAGAAATAAAAAGATTTATACGGCTTTGTAGGATGAGAAAAAGTTTCTCAAGAGTGCAACTTCATAGAGAAATAATTTGACTCTTGAGGCAGCTAAAGAAGCTACTTGATGTTGATGGTGAACATCGAAAAAGAAGACATCTACATCAATCCATCTTAACCAAGCAAGCTACTACAAGGACAAGAGGAATTACGGGGATATCTAATTCTTACCCCATACTGTGATTATATATTCATTTTTGAGTAATGAATACTTATCCATTATTGCATTCCATTAGCAATCAATCATTTATGGTCTTCAAGATGTTTTCAGATTGCTAAATGGACAATAAGTGAATTTGTGCATAGCTTTCTAAGTTTATGTTTTTTTGAAAAGGCACAATTCTAAAATTTGTTTTGGATTTCAATTCACTCTGTTTTGTGAAAATGCATACAAATGTTTTGAAAAATATTCATACTTCAATAGCATTCAAATGATGTTTCAAAATTGGAAGTTAATATTGTATACTGAATGTCATATGTGCTTCAAATTTGTCCAGTTAAGTTTTCCCTGCCATTCACATATAGATCTTTGGTATTTAATGTGAAGCTTGAACTCCTCATTCTTTATTCTCTAACTAGTTGGAACTCATGTCTAACAAGTTGATCACATATGAGTTTCAAGACTATCTGCAAGAAAAGAATTCAATTCATGAAAGCATTGTGCCTAATGCATAAATCCTCATTGGTCGAGTTATTCCAATCTTTATGAATGTTCATTAATGCATTAACCGTTGGTGGAATAACTTATTAGGATAATATTCTGGAACTCTAGTCATTTGGACTAATGAGTATTTGCTTCATCATCCGTGAATCCTAGTAGTCATTTTGTTACTCAAATACATCAACTTTGTCTTCATCCATTTTTTGAGTAACTATATTTAAATTCTTGCTTTGAATGTTCATATATTCCAAGACTCTATTCTAAGAGGTAAGATTATCTCTTGGCTAATAGCAAAGTCATTGTGCATATATATCTCAATCATTCTTAACCTTATTGGTTCATTCATTTTCCTTATGACTTTTGCTTTTGGTAAAATTCTTCAACATGTAAACTTCAATGTTCCACATGTTCTCCAAACCTTGAACCATTCTGATACATTCTTTAACATGTTGACTTCCATCATGTTTAGAGTGAGCATTGATCTTAAACAGGTTTTAAAAATGTAGTTAATGATTCAACAAAAAATATATATTGTTATCTTGATTAAAGTTGAATCAGAAACGGTCTTCAAGTTGTTATCAAATCAACTCGAGTTTCGGGTTCACGACTCAAGTCAAGTGCTTTTAAAACTCAGTCAAAATATGCTTGTACTGTAACTGACTCGAGTTACACTCTAGTGACTCGAGTTGAAGGACTTTGAAAAATATTTTATGAAATGCTCCAACTCAAGTTGGTGTTGGTTGACTCGAGTGGAACTTTGTAAACTTAGATTTATTTTTCAAAGTAAGTAATAATATTTCAAACACTTCCAAAGGAACTTTTTAGACTCGAGTGTGAGCTATTTTCAAACACTTCCAGTGAACTTTTTAGACTCGAGTTAATGGATAAAATTTTATATGCTTTAAATTTAACTCACATGCATTTTTATCAATGACATCTTTTTTGCATAAAGTATATTTATAAATTGTTATTGAGAAATTACATTCTTACCATAATTTATTTGTTATCCTTTATGATTCATTGACTTGAATTTATTTGATTGGGTAAAATTATGTTTTGATCTTTGATTGCTCCATTCTCTACTCAAATATCATTCGATTTAATTGTATAAGAGCATAAGGGTTGTTATGTCCAATCTTGCGTGGACTCAAGAAACATTGGGTACCAAAGAGTATGTATTTTTGTTTTGCAGGATCCCCTGTACTCATGCCAAAAAACAGAGATAAACAAAGAAAGGATCACTTGCAAAGTAACTCGAGTGACTATGAAAGTGATAGTGAATCATTCAATTGATTCGTGAGGGAAATCACACAAGTAACCACTCAAGTAAACGCTCAATGAAGTAATTCTCAAAGGAATGAGATGCCATCTCATTTTCATCACTTCAGACAAGTTTAGATAACTCTGTGAATTGATCAACCAAAGCATAATAGGAAAACTCATCTTTATGCATCTATTTTGGGAGAGCCTCATTATTGATCATATCATCAGATAGTGGCTAGCCAGTGATGCATCTATGGATTATAGATGATTATGACTTGAATAATTACGATATTATTTGAGTGAGGTATTGTAATATGTATAAATCATAATCATGCTAGGCTAACTTGATTTCATTCATTCCATTTTATTTCATGAAGTTTAGCCTGAGCAAACTCATTTTTTAAAAAAGATTCTTATGCTTTAAACACTTTTGTCATCAAAGAAAGTATAAGTGATTTCTTAATACCAATTTCAAGTCCACCCAAGTGAACTTGAGAAGGCCAAATTGCACAATTGTAATTGCTTTCACTATATTGTACATCAGATTGCTTCACTTGTATTGACCTTTTTTAACATACAGCAAACAATTAGTCATGTTTGTCATTTTCAGTTGGCACCTCTATTTTTTCTTACCCATGTACTACTTTTATTTCAGCGACTTCATAATATCAATGGTTTATCACTAATTATTTTCACATTTTTTTGGTTTGTTTACCAATGCAGCATCTGGGTTCAATGTTCAACAATTTTCTTCCCCATTCCTTTTGTAATATTCATTTTCACATCAGATTTCATAATTTGGTGTTGTCCCCCTCTAATTCATTCCATGTTTGTCGTCCTTCTCACATCCAGCTGTTGTTATGCTCGTCGCCCTTTCATTTCCCGTTGACGCCTCATTCCATTTTCCATATGAACCACGCCGCAATTTGGTTAGAGCTCTTTTTTGTCCAATTGCAAAAATTTAAAAAAAAAAAAGATTTTTGCATTTTTTATTTTTAGGTGCATTATGAGAATTTTACCTCAATTTCCCACTTAACCAACAACCAATTCTTCATACCAAACATTTTATTTTCCCTCAACTTAATTTTTATTCTCATGTCTACCAAATAGTTCAACTTTTTAAGTTTACTTTCAATCTTCCATTCCATTCCTTTCCATCCTTAGATGTTCCCCATACCAAACGAGCCCTTAGAGCCTCTATACGAAGAAGGTGGGAAGGAAAAGGAAGATAAACAAGTTCCCTCCATGAAAACTCGTTTGGCTGCCAAATGTTCCTAGAACTCAAGTTCCCACTTGCTCCAAAGTTTCCTTAAATATGGGAAGATCAGTTTCCACCAAAATTGGTGGTAACCCATCTTCCTTCACAAGAAGGAAAATGCCAAATACAAATTTACCCCTGAACATTTAAATTAAAGTGCCAAAACAGAACCGCAATTATAATTAAAGTTTAGGGATGATTAATAGAAATATATGAAGGAGAGAATTCACTTTGGTCACGAACAGTGGCATTGACAATGTAACCACGAAAAAGAAGAATCTTGAAGAGCCATGAATTGTAGCCAAAAGTATCAGTGCCACCGTTTCCTTTTTCGACATTGTTGCTCGTGGTCTTTACTTTTTCTTTTTCGTCTTCATCAATTTTATCACTGCTTCATCTTTGCTCTCTACCAGAGCTCGTTTGATGCTTTTAAATTCTTCAAGTGATTCTTAGCTTCATAGTTTGTCATTACGCACTTACTAGTAGCTACATTCATCTTTATTACTAAAAAAAACCTTTGAGAACTCTCTTCAATAAACATTTGAGAACAACAATTTTGTTATTCCAAAAAGAAAAAAGAATTCTTCTCCAATAAATGGATTCTTTTGCTAAAAAATCAACAAATGAGTACAAAGAAGATAAAATCTTAGGCTGAGTGTTGCCTCGGATAGCTCTGTTTCATCAACCATAAAACAAGGGCAAACAAAATTTTGCTTTGTTTCAACAAGTGGGTAAAAAGAATTTGATTCTCAAATTTGAATTTATTTAGAAAATTCAAAATACTAAATTTATTAATGAAATTTGAATTTCATTCCATTAAAAAAAAAAATCCAATTTAAGGGGTATTATGGGTATTTTACATTTTCTTCCCACAACCACCATTTCATTTTCCTCCTACCAAACATCTTATTTTCCCTCAACCTATGTTCTATTCCCATGTCTACCAAACAGCACACACCCTTTAAATTCTCTCTCAATTTTCCCTTCTTTTCCATTCACCCCCCTTCCTTTCCCTTCCTTCCTCTAACTTTCCGCGTACCAAACGGCCCCTTAGAGGTGTCTCAAAATTTGTTTGTTGATTTCCCTTTTAAACCTTATTTAATTACTATACTACCAATATTATTATATTTTAATGGATCTTTTCTTGATTGATATTTTAAAGAAAATTTGGATGTGAAGTCTTTGCTTTATGAAACTAATGTATCAATAGCATTGACTTGAAACTCCAAAAAGATTGTACAATCCAAATAATTTTGGAAAAATATCATTTAGGTATCAATCATGGGAAATAACATCGAAAAAATTCTTATTGACAAGTAAAGAGCTACCATTGATAAGTTATAAGATTTGTCAATATATTATTTCTTTTTATTGGGACTTAAATGATATTCTCCTAATGATTTTTGCATGAGCAGGATTTTCCACAAACGTAGAAGGAGTCTTTTCATTTTGACATTTCTACTAAATTCTCTCTCCAACTTTTGCTCTGTGAGGATAAAAAATCTTTTTCCTTCACTAGATGTTCCCTCTGTTAAGAATATCCTAAATGAGATAATAGACCTAGCTTTATGTCATTTGCTTGCAATACTGTACATACATTTACAATAATACTGCATCAAATTACAAGAATAATGTCTGTGAACCTAAAAACCAAATCACAATTTAAGTATCATTTATTGATCTTCAGATTCTTCAACGAAGTTTTGACTCTTATCTGGGTGTTATTTGGGAAACTGAAGCATCATTTATGGAATAACTTGCTTGCTGTGACTGTGATGTTGTTGAGGATCTGTCTTCTATTTTTTCATCACTTTCTGTTGAGAAAGCTGGCCTTTTAGGCAACGGAATTGCCTCAGTTTCATTCTTAAGCATGGACGAAACCTCCAGCATTGATGGCCTTTCTACTGGATTTTCCTGCACACAGAGTAGGGCTACATGTAGACATTGCAGAAGTTTGCAGGAAGAAGATGAATCTTCCAGTGATGGATCAACAAATTCCAAACCTTTACCCTCTTTCCACAAATTATAGGCCTGTTAGGATTCAACATCAAATTATTAATCCTGCTTATGTTTTTCAAAAGCAAAGTTTCAATAATCTAGACAAAAATCACAAGTGAAGTTCCTTAGAAACTACTTACATATTCAAGAATGCTCAAGTTCTCATCAGTGCCATAATAGCAATTGTTCCTCTTGCCACTAATGATTTGCAAAAGTAGTACTCCAAAGCTATAAACATCATACTTCATTGAGTATGTGCCTTTTCTAACATATTCTGGAGGAACATAACCACTGCATTTTGCATATAAGCAACTATTCATAAAACAAGATGATGTTAGAAGAAGAGGCATTTTACTTACTATGTCCCAACAATTCGCTCAGTATTTGCTTCAACTTCATCCTTTCTAAAAGGTTTAGCCATTCCAAAATCCGATATTTTTGGATTCATTTTATCATCGAGCAAGATGTTGCTGGCTTTTAAATCTCGATGTATTATTGTGACGTTTGAATATTCTTGGAGATATACAAGTCCTTGGATAATTCCTTCAATAATATGAACACGCTTCCCCCAATCCAATAGTCGCTTCCTTATTGGATCTGCAAGGATTTGTAGTTATGATTAAATTAGTTCAGAACAGACCACAAGAACAAACGTTTGGAGTTTCTGTTGGTTTAGTCATTTAAGGTTCAACTTCTTGAGTTAAAATTATCATTGTAATGTTATTTTTGAGAAAATTAAACAAATTTTGGGATCTAACAGTGATTGTGGAACCATAGGAATTTTACTAGATGGTTCTGAAAGGCATATTATAAGAAACATGTGAAAAAGAAAATATTTTTTATACCGTAAAGGTAGAAATCCAAGCTTCTGTTTGGCATGTACTGATAGATTAGCATTTTTTCTTCTCTCTCATTGCAGAATCCCAGAACTCTAACCAGATTGATATGCTGAAGCGTTGCAGTAAGTGAAACCTCATTTGTAAATTCTTCATGTCCTTGAGTAGAAGCTTTTGAAAGTCCTCCTGGTAGTTTTCCCTGTAAAAAAAATTCGACAGATTTTTAGTTATGGAGAAATAAATTACCTAAGAAATGAGGATGGAGGTGATTTCTTAAGATAAGAATGCCTCAACAGTCAACATTACTGATGCTGATATTTGAAATTATGCATATACTAGTGCTCTTCTGTGCATAATTTAGCCAATATCTTTGTTGTCTCAGAAAAAAGTTTGGCTTGTTTGAAATCTCAGATATTCTGCCGAAAAAGCCTAAAAAATCAGGGGATTTTTTCTTCTGGTTGGCAGAGAAAAAGAAAGTGTCTGTCTTCAAATCTTATACTTGCACTTATAAATTTTTCTTTTTTCTTAATCTTTCAGTTTCCTCTATCTACATGAACTTCCATAAATTTGATCCTTTACATTCTTACATTCACGCATTTAGAAAGAAAATGAGATAAAAAAATGTGTCTATATACAAGAACCTTACATCGTTTTTACACTTATAAGAATCCGTTCGTACTATAAGAATATATGAATATTTGTTTCTGAGAATGCACTATGTGAATCCGTTCGTACTAAAACTTGTAATTAGAAAATGTTACATCTTTATCGAGAATATCTCACAGAAACAGAAGTTCACAGGACCAAATCAATTACCTTATACACAGGGCCAAATCCACCCTCTCCTAGCTTGTTTTCTACAGAAAAGTCATTTGTTGCCGCTCTTATGATGGCAAAGCTAAATTCTTCAAGATGTGGAGCATTGGTTTCAAGGCTCTCAGCATTTAAAATGGAACCTTCTGGTTCAGGCCGGAAACTTTTGCCAAACACCATCTTGACTGTAACAATTGGAGAAATCAGACAGCTCTGAATTTTAATTCTTTTTATACCTGCGCCTAGTAATCATATTATTGATTACCTTTTGATTTGAGTGACTTGCTTCTTAAGCAGCAAAGAAGGATGACTCCCAATGTTATCACCATTGAAAAGGGAAGTAAAATAATATGTAATAGCCTCCGTCGGTTTCCATGATCAGTTTGTTCATCTTGAGCTGTCAATAATGTTCATCTTGAGCTGTTAATTCAAGTTCTCACAAAAACCAATATCATTTTTTCTGGTTTTCTTGATTTTTCATGAGTATCTTCACATTCTTTGAGTATCAGAGTAAGTTCATTCAAATATTTTTAGCTATTACTTCTAACAAGTATCTTTACTATGGATCCTCTCAATGGTTATGGTAGGTTCCTGATTTATTTATGTATAAATTCTGGAAATAAAAGGAAAAATAGATTTACTCTCCTTTCAAAAAGAAGCAAGAATTTCACTAGTTCTCTAAGAACAACCTCTGTTTTATAGAATAAGCGACTATCTCACTAATTTTATAAGAACAACATCTATTTTATAGAATAAGCGACTATCTCACTAATTTTATAAGAACAACATCTATTTTATAGAATAAGCGACTATCTCACTAATTTTATAAGAACAGCCTAGAAGAATCTCCACCATTGAATTACTCTCTGAATATTCTACACTTTATTGATGAGGCATTAGGCCTATTTATAATGATTTACAGAGAGTATATTCTATTCAAAATATAAATACAAAATCTAAAAATATATCTAAATCTAAGATTTAGATAACTAATAATCATAAATCCTAACAACTAAATCTTATTTAATAAGATATTCCTCTTATTTCCTAATTCTTAAAGATAATAATAAAAGATAATACAAACAGACTCAATTAATAAGCAATTCCTATTTAATCCTAATAAATTAAACCATAGCGATTTGTATCGCTATCATTTCTCCGAAAAACAACTTGTCGTCAAAGGAAAAATCAAGAATATGACCAGACCAGATCAGACGCTTCCCATGTATTGTACTCCCATGGATGGGTAACCCAATGAATGAAAAGTCCCCCTTTAATTTGTTTTTGTTTTTGTTTTTATCCGAGGTCCAACGAGGTTAGAGTTGCATCACGACCCTCGGCTTCGCGTTCAACATCTAGTTTGAATGGGTCAGCCACTGGACGTCCGTCTTCATTGACTACCAGGAGAGAGAAGGAAGGCGAGTTACACCGGTGACCAAGGCGGAAGGGTTCAGCGCATCGGAAGCAAAGGCCCTTGTCTCACTGGCGTTGTCTCTCGGAGTCCATGATAGAGGTTTGACTCGCGGCTAGAGGAACTGAAGGCGACGGTGATGTCATGGGAAGGTGCTTGGCAGTAGTGGACGAAAGAGTAGATCGTATCGGGTTTGAGTAAGAGTTACTTATAGAAAATGTTGAAGAATATATGGGAGGTGGTGTGGTCGGCAATGTGGAGGGAATGGCCTTCTACCCTCGTCTGATCATGAGTTGCTGTTCAAATTTGAGTGCCAAGCTTGTTGCTTTGTAGACGTTTCGGGGCTTTTGGAGGCGTACATCCAAGCGTATAGTGCCATTCAAACCAGTCAGGAAGATACCCAGAAGACAATGCTCTGGCCATTGTGAAACTCGAGCCACACGTTTTGCCCACTCTTGTCGATATTCCTGGACCGTTCCAGTCTGGCGAATCTGGCAAAGGTGTTCATCCGGATTGAGAAATTATGGCAACCAAAGTGCTCTTGTAATGCCGCGACCAAATCTAGCTAGTAACGTATTGTTCTCATTTAGTTGAGCCAAGTGAATAAGTTCAGAGCGTCACCTTCAAAATATATTGATGCAACGTCAACCTTATCCTCCTCCGGAGTGTGATAATACCTGAAGAACTTGTCAGCTTTAAGTATCCAACCCCGTGGATCGCCACCGTCGAACTTAGGGAAATCAATTTTGGCATATGAACGGTGTGGGTACTCGAATTCGCCGCCGCTATCATTGGAGTATTGGTGTGACTACCCTCTGTGACGACGTTGGCGTGCAGAACATGCTTCCAGTGCATTGATTTTATCTCGTAATTCCTCAATGGCATCAAGTCGAGTAGCGATCATGGCCAGGGGGTCCTTGGTTGGAGGCGAAGCTGCACGATCGCAAGTTGTAGGTTGTTTGTGATTGGGTTGCAAGGGAGTTTGTGCGGAACGTGTGGTCACCATTATGGGATCTTTAGGGCTCTAATGCCAAATGGTAGGTTCCTGATTTATTTATGTTGAAAATAGATTTACTCCTTTTTAATAAAGAAGTAAGATCTCACTAACTCTCTAAGAACAACCTCGATAGAATAAGCGACTATCTCACTAATTTTATAAGAACAACCAAGGAAAATTTTCCACTACTGAATTACTTTCTAAATATTCGACACTTTATTGATGAGGCGCTAGGCCTATTTATAATGATTTACAGAGAGTAGATTATATTCAAAATATATCTAAATCTAAGATTTAGATAACTAATAATCATAAATCCTAACAACTAAATCTTATCTAAATCTAAGATTTAGATAATTAATAATCATAAATCCTAACAACTAAATATTATCTACTAAGATATTTCTCTTATTTCCTAATTTCTAAAAATAAAAATAAAAAGATAATAAAAAAAGACTCGATTAATAAGTAATTCCTAATTTATCCTAATAAATTAAATCATAGTGAGTTGGATCGCTATCAGATTATATTCTCACTTGCATTAAATTTACCCATTTATGTTTATCTTATGACCGTTGATGTGCCACATGGCTAGATTGAAATTAAGAAAAAGAAAAGTATCTGAAAAAGCATGTTAAAATAGCATAAAGGTGAAGAAGTTTTTTTGTCCTCTTTACTACAGATTGAGTCATGTGACACATTGACAATTATAAACTATAAAGTAAACCTAAATGACTCTTTTTACAGAGATATATATATATATATATATATTAAAAAAACCAGTTTCCTGAGACTAGACATCACAAGAGAGGAAACACTTGTCATTATATTACTTGAAGCGAGAAAGTATGTAGCTTTCAAAGGTTGCTGGGATGGGCTGAATTAACTTTTAGAGTGGCATTCCATAGAGAAAAAATGATTGAGAGAAGAAGGATGAACTCAAGGTTCAGTCCAATGAATAATGCGTCTAATCAGCTCCTCTACACTGTGTTACATAACATGTAAATATTAGTGCTTGTTTGTTTTAGGATATAAGTCAGTGATTTGTGTTTAGGATAACAGTGACATACGTGACTTTTTTTTAAATGAGTTTTTCAAAGGTTGCTGGGATAACATAAATCTTATTGGCTGAATTAATATATATTTAGATATATTGTGGCATTAAAATTTTAAATTTAGATTTGATAAGAAAAAATTAAATTATTATTAAAAAAAATTTAAAACTCTATAGTACCTAATTAAATATATTTTAATGGAAAAAAAATATATATTTAATTAACATTGATTGAGAGAATTTTTCTCGAAGGATGAACTCAAGGTTCAGTCCATCTTGTTTTATTTTTTTTTTTTTCCTTTTATTGATGAGCTTATTGAAAAATAATTCAATGGTCATAATAATAAATCAAATTGAAAATAATAATAATAATAATAACGATCACAAGTCAAAAAGAAAATGGTACACTCCTTAGGGGGAAAAACGAATGTCATACGGCACTACATTGCTGCCAAATGGAAGTTTCCCAGAAAGAAAGAAGTACATTTCATAGTAGTATTAGGAAATGGGTATCAAGTATTCAAGCAAACTGGAGCTTAGTATAAAAGCTATCAGAAACAGTATAAAAGGAGATGCCATTGTATTATGAATTGAAAAAACCAAACATTGAATGGAAAAGGCACACGCACAAACAGTGACCCTCATGATTAATGAAGATTGGAAATACGGAGTACAATTTAGAGAACAGAGTTCCCTTGTAGATACAGGGTTTTCTTCCAAGACTATATGGCAATATGGAAGCCGCAAATTTCTTAATATGGTTGAGTAGATACACTTTTGTATGTATAAGTATGGACTTCTAGGAAACATTACCAGATTTCATCCTCCTACATAAAAGATATCAGCTGATCAAACATGTTTGCAATAGGTAAATTATATTCCATACCTGCCTTAGAAAGCACCCAATTATCATCATTTATCACCTGAAACACATTGTATCCCAGCAGTTTCTTTTCCTTGGCATAGGCAACCTTAGTTCTGATGGCTTCAACATCATCAAAATTGATCCAAGTAGAACCAATGGTGCAATAATTCACGACATAGGTAGCATTATACAACGTAGGAGCACCATAACTCCGAACATACAACTTTATATCCTTATAGCTCATCGACCCGTCTGGTGTCACAGCCAGACCCGATGATGGAGCACCAATGGCAGTTTCCTTGGGATTATCTAATGCCCAAGCATAGCCATGGTAAGGCAATCCCAGAAGCAGCTTGTTAGAAGGAAACCTTATGCTCAACCATTTCCTTATACCAAAATCAGTGTTCACATAACTCACAGGATCATACAGAGCAGCATGAGGATGTGTGAAATTCTCCAGTGAAGGAAGATGATAATCATAAGCCAGAATATGACCCCAGTTCAAATTCTTCGCCAAAGAATCAACAGGGTAACTCAAATTCACAAAAACAATGGGCGTGTAATGAAGACCCATACTCAATATCAACGACGATTCTCCAGAGCTTCTGGTCTCAGAATCCACAGCAAGTCGCCATTCGTGAAGCAGAATTCCCAAGTTGGTCATATCTGATTCTGTTTGAGGCCAAAGCCAAAACAAGTCAATGCCCTGAAACCCATGTCGTCTAGCTGTTTGTATTGAGGACTGAATGAAAGATTTTCTCGAAGAACCGGTTCTGATCATCGAAGAAATGACCGAATCGTTCGCCTTCTTGCCCAAAATACCCTGTGCATTTTCAGGCTGTCCGTTCCATACAGAAAGAAGAGTGACGATCGAGGGGTTTTTGCGCTTGACGATGTTGGTGAAGATGAAGAAATATTGTTGGTCAGATTTGGCTATGGAGATCTCGTAAGTAGAGGGATTGACGCTAGCGAAGGCGCATATAAGGTGTGTGAACAAAGCAGAGTTTATGTCAGGAATGGGGGTTTCACTGCCAACATACCAATAACCAGCTTTGATCCAACTTTTTGAAGTTGAAAAGTGAAAATGAAGATGAAGAAGGAAAACAGAGAAGAGAAGGAAGGATTGAGGGGAAGCCATTGGAGGAATGCTTCATGGGTCTTCTCAGTACTGGTTTTAAAACTATACGTGATATTTTGTGACTTGGCAACTGTTTGACGGATGCTTGTGAGCATGAGGCAGAAATGCCTTGCCTTGAACTATTGTTGATGACTTGATTTGACTCGGAACAATAATCAGCCAACCAATTTATGGTCATGATACCAGCAGGGAAGGATATCGAATTATTTACCTCATAAATTATAAATCCTATTAAAAAAATAATTTCTAACGTGAATCCAAATAAATTATATCATGCAACCGATGCAATTAATATCACGTTGGGGTGGGAAGGAGAATTTCAGTTAACCCATCATGGACTAAAAGATTTTTCTTATATAGTATAGATAATTGAATATCAATATCATTTGCAAGAAACTACTCTTTATAGTGAAGGTTTCCAGAAAAATCTATGGTGACATTTTTCTTCTTTCTTTCTATTCCAGAAAATATTCCACTAAATTTGTCATCATCTTTATTTTTTACTTAACAGACTAAATATCTTGCATGATGGATCAATCCATCATTAGACTAGCCATATTTTTTTATATAAAAAACAAAGTGATATATCATAAATATGAAAGTATTTAAAATACAACATAAGTAAATGAACTGTTTTGTATTTTAAAATCTCAAATCAAATATTTCTTATAAAATGAATTATGAAATGCTTATCAAGTCTCCTAATTACCTTATCAATTCTTGGTAACAAACTTAATTTGAGATTTTGTAATTTCGATTTTTTTTTTCTGTCATTTTTCCTAAAATCATATTCCAAAACCTATATTCCACATTTGAGATCTCCGCTCTATAATTCCTATAGATCTGCTGTTAAAGAGCGGAGATCTCAAATGTGGTAAGAAATTATAAGATACTTTTTGTGTGTGTTATTTATGTAATGTATGAAGTATAAAGAAAGTATTAATATACCGCTAAATGGGAATAAAAAACCCTTCAACAGCTACAACATAAATTAAAATAAAATTACAAGTAATTGAAAAAAAAAAAAAACCTAATTAATTGAAAGGGAAAATCTCATATAAAGCTGCCTTAAATAAGAAAATTCTAAATTAGGTTGGTAAATTCAATAAATCTCTAATTAAGCTATCGACCTAATTTAATATTTCAAAATGTAAGTTAAATGATTTTATTGCCCTCCTCGAGTCTTCTGTCTTCTCTCTCCTATTAAAGGATCTTAGTCTCTGTAACTTTTTTTTTTTTTCAATAAGTATGTATACAATATCATTATATAATAAAATTGAATATGATTAGCTTAAATCAAATAATTTTTTGTATTATGGAAAGATCAACAAGAATAATTCAAGGGGGGGGGGAAAAAAGAAAGCATAACCCCCAAGATCAATTACATTATTTTCAGTTGAATGTCAAGAATAATTTTTTATTTTATTTTTTACTGGATTTTTTTTTATGAAAAGAAAATTAGACTATGTTTATAAAAAAAAAAAATTGACTAGTGTGTATATTTCAATTTATATATCAAATATTTTCATTTGCGAAATTTTAAAAAAAAAGAGTTTCATCAGCGTAAAAAACACACTAGATATTACAATGTTCAAATAAAAATTTAATGAAGTTTATTAAAAATTTAAGTTTTTTTTCTAAAAATACAATTCCTTATTCAAGATACTAAAATAAAAATATTTTAATTAATATTGGGTTAATGCTTTTCTTTTTATTTTTTTGACTCGAATTATTCTTGTTGATTCTTTCCAAATTAAAGGAATCACATTTTATTTTATTATATATTAATGTTAATATATATAGAAAAATTAAAGTACATAGTAATATAACTCTTTTAAGAGGAAATAAGACAAAGCAGACTATAAGAGTACAATAAAGTCATTTTACCCGTATTTTAAAATCTCAAAATTGGTCAATAACTTAATTAGAGATTTGTTGAGTTTAACAACATGATTTAGAAATTTTCTATTTCAGACGATTTTCCCTTGAAAAGGGACCAAAGTGAAATGGACGACTCACTTTTTTTTTTCTTTTTTTTGTTTCAAAAAAATGGGCGACTACCTAATTAGCTTTAAAAGTTACATAAAAATTATCACTAAAAGTTGGGATTCATCACTCAAGCAAATTGTGGATTTATCAGACTAATTGACTATGAGAAAGGAAATTATATGTTGTGATCAAGAAATTAAGGAAATAAGATAATTACTAATAGCTACAAAAAGACAATGAGGATCTTCATTGTTCTATATGAGAACAATAGATGAATAGGCAAAGCAAGACTTAAAAAATGGTAAGTAATTTAGCCAAGGCGATGCATTCAGAAGAATTCTGCTTAAACATGACATTAACCAAAGTGATGTGTTTAAAATTGGGCACAGAAACTGAAAATTTGCAGGTTACATTCAGGAAGTTAGTAGTCATCATAATTTGATATATGTGGATAACTTGACAAATCTATGATTATAGTTTACAACTTAGGAAGTTAGTAACCATTGACGAAGTTAATAACCAGTGAGGTCTAAAATATGCATATCAATATTATGGTTTTAGAAAAGGTCAATACAATTGTGAAAGCATTTACAATTGTACAATTTGGTCTTCTCAAATGCTGCAGAATAATGAAAACAAACTTGGATGGAAGGACCATAACCAATCCCACAAATGGTGCATAATTTCTGATATAACATGCACAAGTGGTCCCAAAGTTTGCTGCATTAAACCAAGCATTAGCTTAAAACCCAACCCTAGTGATGATATTTCTCCCATTAAGAGGATGCAGGCCGTGGAAAGCAAGTAAACCAACCCTAAAGCATGTATGTGGCAATGCACATATGCTGCACTAAACCAACAAGTAGTAGACCCAACAATACGCATGCAAGTACAAAGCAATTAACAAACGGATAAATTTAATGTGCACCATAAGGTTAAATGAAATAAAACAGACATAACAGCTGCCAAAATAGCCCTCAATTTAATCAGTAAACCATAGTATGCACTTAAACTGCAAAATAACACAGATGTTCAAGTTTGAACCAAGTAACATAATGTCAACCAGTATACTAAACAGGTCAACAGGAGTAATGACTAATCATGTTAGGAAACCTAGTCTCCTAAATCATTACAAAAAACATTTAAGGATAAAAGACAAACTAATCTCCCTAACTCTTCTTCCTCCTCTTGGTTAGGGACTTCCTAGTAGTAGCCCATCTTGGCGTTGATGTGCGTGAACCAATGAGGTTCACTAGGATGAATATAGGGTTTGCAGGCCTCAGGGGTGAAGGATGAAATTGTGTTTCAGCTGAGAAGATATGGGGCAAATTCTCAGCTGCCACTCTGCTACTAAAACTGGATGTTAGTATGAATTTCAACGGAACAGCCTTTGATATTTTCCTAAAAAGGGCAGGAAGAGGGTTGACAGGTTTAGGGAGAGGCACAATGGATAGTAGGGTTATTAGGTCAAATTCCTCAACAGACTATGTAAGGGACATTACCAGACCTTGCTGGTTTTCAACTGTGGTGTCTTCATTGACTTTGTCACCACCAGCATCCTCCCCCTCCATTTCTATGCCAAGTACGGGACCTTCATTGACATTGGCAGCAACGGTAGACTTGTAATACCCTAAGAACCCTAATTATCATAAATGATATATTTTGATGAATACTACATGGTAGATAAAGGAGAGTGTATTGTCTCAAATTTTGTAATTTGATTATTATAATTTTTGGGCAATTTCTCCTTGAGATTCAATAGATCAAAGATTTAATCTTGAAATTCTTTTTAGGGATCATAAAATACCCTAAAAATTATCATATTAAGTTATGGTTCATATGTAACCAAAATAAACAAGAAAATATTATGAAAACACTTAAATTAATTAAAGAAAGTTAGCAACAATAAATTAACAATTTAGTTTGCACTAATTGAGATTAGTTGCAAAATGCTTCAAGATGGTTAAAGGCAAATTAGAGACATCTAAGGGATGCCATAATTTTTGAAAATGAAGATGGCTAATTATACTTGGAAATAATTAAGCCAATGAGGGTGAAATAATACTTGCCTAATTAAGAATTAATTTTCATGATTAATTAACCCTCATAAAGTGAAAATCTTTAAAAATTAATCAAAGAGATTTTCCTCTTGACTTTGAATACAATGATAACAAACAATAAATCAAATAGCAAGGTGAATACACGGTTCATACAAGCTTGTTGGCTAAGAAAGGAATTAAATAAAGTAAAAGCAATCAAGTGAAATATTCCCTCATTAATTAAGTAAGAAGGTAAAATCAAAATTGAATTGTACAAAGGGGAGGGATTTACATGGTTCATGCAACTTGTGGAGTAAGAAAAGTTGTAATCAATGAAAAAGCATCTTTGCACATGGGTGATCAATCATAATCAAGGCTATTAATTAGGGGACAATTTAAAAAGATGCTAATTGTACACAAAGACTTTCAAGGCATATAATGATGAAATTTTTGGATGATTCTTTGAGTGAAGGAGGCGGCCATGAATAGTAATTGTGTGTGTGTGAGTGTATGAGAGAGTTGTGAGTGTTGTGAGTCTAGTGTAGGAGAGAGAAAAGTGAGAAATTTATTGAATGGAAAGTTAAAAACCATTGGGATAAATTCGAGACACAAGTAAATGAGAATCTATAGAAAATAAATTGTATCTTGAGAAACTTTAATCATAGATCAAATATAAGGATTTATTATGAACAAACATATTTTAAGCTTGGAATAGGTTATCTCCAAAATTATTTCCTCAACTTTTGTGATTAATCTTAAAAGGATTGAAGGGCTAGTAAAGGATTCTAATTGAGTTATAAATTTCAAAATTCATGAGTAAAGGAAGAGATTTGAATGAATTCCTAAAAGTGTTCTAACTCAAAACACCAACCAACTACCATATTGTATCTAGTTACTTGTACACTTAGGTAACTTGTATTTGAATCATAGAATTGAAAGAACAATAGGGGTGGGGGACGAAATTGAAGACTTTGCTTAAGGGGCAAGAATGTTGGTCATTAATGAAGCATTAATCACAAAGATAAGATGACAATTATTAGGGGGACAAATTGAAGGATAAGGTGATGTAATCCAAAGACTTTTGGGGTAAAAATATGATGAAGAGGTGGAGTGAGAGAGGGGAGGACAGTGAGGAAGAGTGGAGGGTGAGGATGAAGCCTTCCAAAGATGCCCTAGATCCAATGGTCCAAGTGTAAGATGAGGGAAGCGCAAGACCTTTACCAAAATTGCCCTCACAAAATCCTATAAATAGGAGCTTGGTTCTTCACAAATTCTCACACCAAAAACATCAATTAGCATCTGGTTCTAAGATTGAAAGAGTGAGTGAGAGTCTTGGAGAAAGGAGGAGCAAAGTTCTAGGTAAGTTCTTGAGCTCTAGCTTTTGAGTTTTTAGTTAAATTGTTGTTTTAATCTTTGATCTTCTAAAATTATTTAGATTTCATGTTTTCTGAGTTTAAAAATGGGTTTATTTCGAAAAACAATGATGGAGGAAGGGTTGGAGAAATTTTTTGGAAGATTATGATCAAAGTAGCGAAGCTCCGGCGAAAATTTATCGGTTAGCGATTTCTGGAGTCAGTGGTAAACACACTAGTATCTTATGTTAAAGATGATGTTCTAAAATTATGAGAAAATTCATGGTTAAATTATACATATAGAGATTTTCAAATATACCTAAAGTGAATTATTTCAAGTTCTGTGCTAGGAGATAAAAATATCCAAAGTTGGGCTATGTTTTCTGGAATTTTTCTGGGCAGACGACGATCACGTGAAAACTGGGATTTTTTTTGAAAATCTGGGCAAGAACCAGTATTTTTCCTCAAAATTAGACATCCTAAGGATTTCAATGAATTTTACGGATCCTCGTTTCGATTTTTGTAGATTTAATTTTGATTTTTCAAAGTTAATCCAAAATTCTGCCCAGAAATTCAATATTGCGTTTTTTTTTTTTTTTTTGAGAAAATGTAAGGGCAAAATTGTAATAATGAATATACCAAGGGTAGAAATGTCAAAATGGGTGGAGATATCCTTTTTGATATTATTTTAAGAGATAGGATATTAGTTATGATATTATGGGAAAAAAGGAATAATCCGACGATAATATATAGGATATCCGAGAAAGTCGGAGTCAGATCAAAAGTCAGGCAAGTTGGCCAATACGCGGTGAAAGGTACGTTTGCGTACTGTAACACTAACTCTGATGCTTATTGTATACTTATATGTGATAGATACTTTCATAAAGTCATAGACGGGACTCTGTCTTGGGTCATGCACCGTGACTAAGTTTATGGGGCTTAGATCACTACATATACATTCAGCTTTATACACAGGTTATGGTTTTGATAATACCGTTAGAGTTCTCCTAGCGCTGAGAACACGATAGGCCATCGTGGCACGGTGAGGTGCAGACGACTATACATGGATTTGTATAGATAACTTTACATGTGATATATATTGTTGATATATTAATCTTACATCTGCTGTGTGCTTATGTGTTGATTACTGCTGTAATGTCATGAATATCTGTCATACATACATTGTTATATATGAGCATAAGGTTAACCGTTACCTGAGGTCCAATGGGCATTGGACCTCAGTCTTAAACTAATAGTTCATGAAAGGATCAAGGATAAGAGAAGGCACCGATAGATGGAGCCGTAGAAAGACACCGATGGACGGAGCCTGAGGGGGCACCGGTCAAAGCAAATGCAGGAAGAAGGTTAACAGAGCCTACCTTATGGAATGAATCTAATAGGGTTACTTCAAATCATTTGGTGCTTAAACTAAGAAAGGGTCGGTCTATGTGGTTCAGTCAATCAGTCGCCGTGAATTCGGGGAGACTTCCACTAGACTTTACCCAGCCTGGCCAAATGGGTTGATTTAACTGTGTTAGGTTCTATGCCCCAAGTCTACTTAAGGCTTGGTTGAAGATGGTATAGTTACATGTAAGAGTTGTAATTATACAAAGTTTTGTATTAATGTATCACATGGAAATTTGTAATATATCAGTATACGTCAGGCATTAGCATATGTCTGAGTATTTTATATCAGTCACTCAATTGTTCAAATTTTTAGTACATGCTCTCCGTTTCCGCAACACGCTGAGTTGTAGCACCTCAAACTCTAACAATCTTTCTAAAACCAAGTGTCAACCGGCACGATTTATGCTACGGAACTTGGGGTGTTACAAAACTAATCCTCCATTTGTTTTTTCAGTCATGGGACCTTCACTCACATTGTCACCACCAGCATTCTCTTCCTCAATTCCTTTTTCAGCTGTGGAAACTTCTATCACATTGTGACCACCAACATCCTCTTCCTCCATTCCCTTTTCAATTATCTCCCCTTCAATCCCATTTGCAGAACCACCATCCGCAGCCTCTACTGGTTTATTAGATGTGGTGGCTTCAGGCAAACTGGCAGCAACAACAACATCCTCATCGTCGGCTGATTTTTTAGCTAAGGTAACTTCATGTAGATGCTCAGATTCCCCTCCTTGTTCAATTGTGGAGGCTTCAGTGACATGCTCATCATAAGGTGAAATACTTCCCACTGGTTTATCACTTATGGTGAAGTCATTCACTTCCTCAGCATGTTGGTCATACATTGTAGGGGAGTGGTAGGATGATTGTCCCGAATCCTAGCCAGTCTCATCACTCTTGGAAGCTGCTTTAGGGGAAGTAGCTTCACTAACATGTTGTTCGCCCAAATTGGTTGTTGAGGAGTGATGGGATGACTCAGCGGATCCTTTCACACTTTCATTTGGAGCCTTTGCTAAAGGACCAGCGCAATGATCTTGAGTTGCCTTGAACGATGCAAATTCCCTATAATCTATGCCATACAAGTGGATAAACTCTCAAAGGTCCTTCAACTCAAGGGCAATCTGTGACATCCGTGAATCCAATATGACAACATGGGCTTCAATATGTGACAGCAGTTGAACTTTCATATTACCAAGTTTGTCATCCAGAACTTGGCCAAACAGAGCACCCAGTTTTGCAGCCCCTTCTTCAACAGAATGTAAAGGTCCAACTAGCCTAGAAGGAGGTACATTAGCCTCACGGTTGGACTTCATTACCATTTCACCCTTACATGATGATTTGTTAGCGACCTCTTTGGGTACAAAAAGGATTCGCATTCGATGTAAGGCCTCCTCATCAAATTTTGGAGTCCATCTTGGAGGCTCACTCTCATGAAGATACTAAACCTTATTCTTCTATAAGATAAGTGAAACAAGTAAGAGGTAAGGTAGTTCAAAGTTTTTTCCCCTAAGGAAACAACCCTGAGCATTGTGCCCAGTATCCACTTTCCCATATTGAAAGGCTTCCTCTGTATCAAACAAGTAAGGATTTTCTTGTCCTAAATGATCATTGTTGTGTAGTACTTCCCCTTGTTTAGAAGTTCCTACTGTAGAGATAGTGTAGGACCCTATACTTATGAGGCAGTTGTTTGGGTCTATACAAAGGACTACCATCCTCGATTGTCCCCCCTTCAAGTTAGGATCTTGTCCATTTCATCCCCTGTGAATGTAGTATCCTTTGACTGTGGACCCTTGACATTTAACCAGTTTAGTAGTTTCTTCTTATTTAACTTTATTGTTTTCCCCCTCACAGTAGTTGATACAACACCCCCTTGTGACATTTTCAAGTGTAAGTAAAATACCTTAACCACTGACTCACAATAAGGCAAAGATAACTCAAGCAACCCCTTGAATGGTCTACGGATTTCATCTAGCACGAAAGGAAAGTTGTTTTCAAATGAATCCATCCTAATCCTACTCATTTTACATAGACTTCGGCCAACTAACCTTATATCGTAACCTTCGGTTTTGACTGGTTGAAATCAGACTTTGCTTTAGGTATGACGTTTGCCCTTTATTTCATTCTGAGTTTCTGATACAACTTTGCCCTCACCTTATCGACTCCCTCATTGTCATCTTTGTCATCCTTTGTGTTCAAAGATCCATTGGCTAACTCACTAGGCTTTCATCTGTGGTTGTCTCCACCAGAACTGTCATTGACAACGACCTTTTTCTTCCCCTGTTTTATAGCCTCAGCCTTCTGTTTTTTCTGTTTAGGGGCTAATTGTAACGAAGCTTCAGCATCAACATTAGCAGTTACCTTCCTCTTCTCAGCCACAAATGTATGGCCCTTCTTCTTCACAGCTCGCTGTTTCTTCTTGGCCTCCTTAGCCTCAATTTCATGCTTCCACTTCGTAGCTTCTTTGTAATCATCGTAGCAATTTGGGTCTTTGCTGTGTACTTTGACCCCCCATCTCTACGACATCAACAGAGGCTAGCCTATTGCTTCCTGTAATTGTTCACATCTGTGGTCCTATTTCATTGATTGTTTGTGTGAAATCAGATTCAGCAGCTTCCTAATGGGGTGTTTCAAGAAGCTCCTCGTCTTATAGATTAACTTCATCCTTCATTCCGACATGGGAACTTACTTCCTCACCCACAGCCATGTCCCTTCCCCACACCATGCTCAGAGAGTCAAAGTTTGGGAAGGATTTGGTGAGAAATTGTGCAGCCTTTAAATGAGCCTGTGAATTGACAATTTATGTGAGAACAACATAGATCAGTGAAATGACATTGTAAAGTAGCTGAACATGGAGTGAGGAATGCGAGAACATACATTTATATACTCATCCCACGCCTCTTTCTCGGTTGTGACAAATTTGGTGTCAGAATCCCAACCAAAGCATGAAGTGTTGGTCCCGTACACCATGTCATATGCCACTTGCCACAATCTTTTCAATATCTTAATTCTGGATGTAATGTGGGGACATGCCTTTATCCCACATCCGGGAAGCTTTTATTCTATCATAGAATGCAGCGCATCAGCAAATCCCGACTTGAAGTCATTATCCGCCATGAACTTTTGGTCAACCCTCAAACTGGCAAAGCAGTCCACCAAAACCTTGTCCTCTTCAGGAGTCCACATTTTTTGCTTCTTCTTTGTTGCTTGTTCAATTTACTCCATCTAAAAAACTCAAATGTACAAAAAGTGTATTAAATTGAACTGAGTCCAACAAAACAGAAAGTAATTATCAAGTACACATTGCACAAAGTGTAACACAAATTGTTTCATTACAGTCACAACTATAATTTGTGTTTTTACTAAGACAAACAAAAGGAAAAACAATGTCAACTAAGCATCAACATTCATTGTACAACATCATCAAATATCACTAGGTACCACAAATGCAACAAACATGTCATTTGCAACATGCTTCCTAAAATTATTCCATAAATCACTTGTTTTCATAGGAATCATGGGGGTGTTATCCATAGTGGGAGGTCCAACCTCAAAGGACTCAAGTTGCTCATCAAGGGATCTTGAATCGATTCCCGATGAATCAGATTATGGATAAGGCAGCATGTGAGGATGTATCTGTTTTGGATCTTTACTGTGTAATAAGATGCGCTTCGCAGGATTGTCCAACGTAACTTCAGTATGCCAAAGCACCTTTCTATGATATTACATGCAACTGAATGTCACATATTGAAGCACTCATGCAGAGTGTGTGGTTGGCTTCCATGTCTCCACTCATTAAGGTGGTATCTTTGACCTCTATAAGGTGCCAAAAACCCCTGGCAATTTGTGTATCCCGCATCAACCAAGTAGTAGTTCCCCTGTCCAAACAAATTACACCACGTGATTGCGTTTTCAAACAACTGAACAGAGAAATATACATACTTTTATTGCACCAACTATAACATCTATACCTTGTGGAACTCGTAGACCATGTGGCCTTCTTATAGCATCTCGCATCACCCTTCCATCCGCAGCTAACCCTTCCTATGCGGGCAAGACATATATGAATTGGCCATTTGGTGAGCATACATCGAGAACATTAGTTGTTACCTCTCCTTTTCTATTTCGGTACCTCCCCTTTTTTTCTGCAAGGACATATACGCGTATGTACGTCCCATCTAATGCACTAAGGCACCCCTACAAACAAACAATTAATAAACCCTGTGGTGAAAGCATAATTTGTTGAACCATTGTAAATTTAACATGTCACACAAATACACATTGTACATACCTTAAACCACTTCCAGCGATTATCATTGGAGTCCTCTGGAATAGGCTCCAGTTTCTTCAGAAGCAATGATTGGAGTCTGATGGTAGCATTCAACACAATTTTAAAGTATCTACTCATGGTTTCACCCGACCTTCCAAACTTAAACTAAATGACTCTGTTCTTGACATGATGCCCCAGGATGTGAAGCAACATTGCCACTTGCTCATCAACTAGCATATGTTTAGTTGGTTTCAATCCACTGATTGTATCTAACATGTGACACAATTTATCAAATATTGCCCGGTACATCCTAACTTGGTTGAAGCAAGTGGTGTCACTACTGTATATTATAGCCCTCAAATTCGATCTCTTGGCATGAAAATCTAATCTATATGACCTATCCAGTAAGTGCCTCAGTCTACCTGCTCCAACTGCAACTATCATAGTGACAATCAACCTTTTTACTACTAGAAACAAAGCTAAGCACCCAGCCAACATTGCAACCATTTGCTTTGCCTCTGCCTCCATACCTACACAATTTTTTTCCACACCGATTTGATTTTCAATGTCATCCACTACTTCTCTTTACAAACAACGTCTTCTTACGTTCAAACATATTTTATTTTCATCCGATCCACTTTAATTGACACCATCACTTATCACCCAAAATAACCCATGTAACTGTCATTTAAATCAAGTGACAATAATTATATAGTTCAATTGTGTTTTATTTGTACTCCAGGGGTTTGCCTAACTGGTTTTGCTATTAGCTATACACCATTATAACCTATATGTCATGTTAATTCACCATACCACCAACCAACAATAACTTTCATATATAAACAAAACTATATGATCAAATTCATTGTTCATATCAACATAGCACAATGTAGATGAAAAGGAAACAAAAAATTAACCAACTTCATCATCATTACCTAACCCACACACATACAGGACATATTGACAATAAGATTTCACCATACATGTTTGATAATAACCATATAAAATTAATTAAAAAAACTAATGTCAACTAAAGCAAAGATTTAAGAGCATTTAAACAGGTATACATCCTACATAGGAGAACATTTAAACAAGTACACATCCTACATAGGAGAACAATAACAATTATTCACCAGTTATACCCCCATGTCTATGTCATTTCCTTCCTCACCAATATGCAACCCACACACATATGGCTTAACTAGGCATGAATTAAGAAAAAAATCACCCAAATTGCTTCCCAATACATATTTGTGCATGTTTCCTGTGATTGTCGAACAAACAGGGCATCAACATAGCACTGAAACAACAAAATACCCATTCATCACTCTTACTCGATTCAACCTTCCTTACCCAGTCCTTTGATTCAAGCTTCCACTGTCGTCACAAGCTTCTTCGACTCCTCCTTCTTCCAACTCACCCCTTGCTTTTGGTTTATAATACATGTACTTTTTAGAGGGGCTTTTTCATCCCAATAATTCACAGTCCCGAGAAGATTTTAAGAATCCTACCACTTTTGGAGGAATTGCAATTTCCCACGTTTATGGGAGCTTGGAGCTAGGCGGGAACTCGGAGTAACAGGAAGCCTATGTGCCAAATGTGTTTTGCCCGTGGGAACTCTGTTAGTTCCCTTTCCCACCCGTCAATTCCCTGTACCAAACGGGACGTAAATGTTTTTGCTAAAGATTATCTTGGCTGCAGCTGTCGTATCTAATTAGCTATTAGGTTTCTTAGTATACATCCTAAAGAGAAGAATGTTCAAATTAAAAGGTAATATCGACAGCTGGGTTTACTTATTCTCAATTCACAAATGCTTACTTTCTATGTATCTTCTTGCAAAGCAGGTAAAGAAGATACATAAGATTTGAATGATAATGCTCCGGATGTTAGTCTTTTCTTTCTCTGACATCGAAAGGGACACAAATCGATTCTCAATTGAAAATAAGATTGGAGAAGGTGGTTTTGGAATTGTTACTAGGTGAAATTCAACAAACCATCTTGTGTAGGTAGTGAGATTTTTATGCTGATCATGCTTGCAATTTCCACCATAATGCAGCTGATTTATCATAAGATTTCATTTAAACTACATGGGTTCAACTACATTTAAATTATAGGAATTTGAAGCAAGTCAAGCAATGATTTTTTTTTTTAAAAAAAAAAAAAACATTGCAATGCTATGTAGAATATTTTATCACTAAAAAATTACAAGCACCCAAAAACAAAGGAATTAGCTTAGGCTTCACGATTTGAATAATATGTTTCACATATTATGCTAAAGCTTTCTATTTCAAATATTCCAACTTTTAAAAGAATATTCTTGCCAAGACTCCAACAATTTTTGTTTCAAGACTCCAAAATAATTTTTTTAAGGAATTCAAAAATGACAACACTCAATGCAAAACTGCAACATGTCAATCTTGTTCAACTGTTAGGATGCTACAACCACAAGGGAGAACAAATGTTCGTTTATGAGTACATGCCAAACAAAAGTCTTGACTTTTATCTCTTTGGTCAGCAATCTTTACAACTCAAAACTATATGTTAGGACATTGCAACAACATGGGAGAACAAATGTTGGTTTATTATATAGGTATATATAGAGTTCTTAATTATTCATAGATATTTTTTGCTAACCATTCATGATGCAGTGCTTTTCTAGCTTTCTCAATTTCTTGTTGTTCATCAAGTGCTTTCATGGAAATTACTTATCTGTTGTCCTTCCCAAGCTAATCTCAAGATTCTACACTTTTCAAGGATAAAACCCAAAGATTGAACCCAAACCTCTATGAGATGAACATAATATACCCACATATTTTTTTCTATTTTTTTTAGTAGATGTTGTTTTCTATTCTTGAAAGTTAATGGTATATCTAAAATTTTGTGAATTGAATTCCACACAAACCCTGCAAAGAAACATCTTCTATATTGGGAACAACGTGTTTGTATCATTGAAGGGATTACTCAAGGACTTATCTACCCTCAAGAATATTCTTGATTGACAATAATTCATAGAGACTTGAAAGCTAGCAATATTTATTGGATCATGAGATGAAGCCAAAGATTTCATACTTTGGCATGGCAAGACCATTAAAAAAGGATTAACATACATGAAGCAAGCGCCAGCAAACTTGTAGGGACATAGTAAGTATTCTATTAGTTGCTCTCCAAAATAAAAAAACAAAATTGAGTATCTATTCCATTGATTCACTTCTATGTTACATGGTTCTTCATCTCTTGTAGTGGCTATATACCTCTTGAGTATGTTGAGAAAGGATTGTGCTCCATTAAATATGATATTTACAGTTTTGGTATCATCCTCCTATAAATTATTAGTGGTAAAAGGATCTCGAGCTTGTATGGAAGGAGCAATGATTTGAAAATCTTAGAATATGTAAGTTATGGATTTTGTTTTTCTAAAAATAAACATTCACTCTCAACAAATTACTTTGTTTCCCAATCTTTTTAGGCATACGTGCTATGGAAAGAAGGGAAAAGCATGGAACTCATGGACTCTTCACTTGATGATACATCCTCTCCATGTAAATTGATGAGATGCTTGAAAATTCCCAGAAGATAGGCCATGCATGCTAGAAATAGGCTTAATGCTAAGAAACAAAAGCAACTTCATAGCAATCCCAAAACAACTAGCAAATTCAAAGGTAGGAAATGAAGAGGCATTGGAGCTTATTCAACAGC
The DNA here is from genome assembly GCA_019022615.1 of Acacia melanoxylon. Classification (NCBI taxonomy): domain Eukaryota; kingdom Viridiplantae; phylum Streptophyta; class Magnoliopsida; order Fabales; family Fabaceae; genus Acacia; species Acacia melanoxylon. The sequence goes on along the minus strand of JAFJYJ010000064.1, from coordinate 948,050 downwards.
CAAAAATTCATTTACGAAATGACAAAACAGTGTCTCCAATTTGGGGTCGATAGCACTGGATTGTTGATAGTGTTACATTTTCTTTTTCTATGTATTTTTCTATGACTATACATGTATAAGATCTTCAAAGAAAAAAAAAAGCCAAATTGTTCCTACTTCAACACTTACAAGTAAAACTTCTCTATATCATATTCTAATTTCAATAACTAAATTCTAAGCTAAAAACCCTAACAAGCTTAGAGACCATATTTCCAACTTTTATATACTAATATAGAATTTGAGTATCTTAGAATAAGATCTTGCCAAGGTTGCGACTATCATGAATACATATTAGAACTATTATATCAATTATAGGAGGTAGAAAAGAATCTTCCAAGTTTTTCCTCTATGATAAACAGTTCCTTTCGTAGAAAATCTTTCATTGATTCTTCAATTCGAACAGCTAGGCTATTACAGGTTTCAGGGAATATATCTTTTTGGGTTAGGCCAAGTTCTGCTCTTGACCTAACTAATTTAGGAACCTTCTTGAAGGAATGGCAAGAAGCTTCAACTTCTGAGGCAATGAACTCAAGCCAGCTAGAATTGTTATTGGTAATGGAAGGTTACTTCCTTTGAGCTGGAAGATCCTTGGATTGGCTACCAGAATTGTTATTAGTAATGGAAGGTTACTTCCTTTGAGCTGGAAGATCCTTGGATTGGCTACAATTAGTTGTGTGTGTGTGTGTGTGTCTGGAAGATCCTTGGATTGGCTACAATTAGTTATGTGTGTGTGTGCTGGAAGATCCTTGGAATGGCTACAATTAGTGCATGCGTGTGTGCGTTCATGCATGCGTGCGTTCCGTCCGTCTATGCATCCTACTATTTTTGTCTTTTTGTTTAGAGAGAATCTCTTGCTTTTTCCTTTTTATCTTGTCTTCCACTTTGTTCTACCACCTTCTACTTTTTCTTATCTTTTTCTATTTCTCTCTCAGTCAGTAAGGCTTTAGAGAACGCTAATATCTATTTCTGGATCTTCAATATCTTGCATTGCTTTTCCTCTTTCTTCATAATTCTTATACCTATGATTAGAGTACTATGCTAAGAGATTACATATCTTCTTCTTTGTTTTCTCTGAATTCTCCATTTTATTATTTTTCAATCTATCATACCAATGTATATGCTGATACTGTCTTTCGTAATAACATCTTGCTACTAACGTAAAGGTAATAGTAGTTCATCTTTCCCCTAGTAAGAAGAGCTACATAGGTGAGTTTCGTGTGATATATTTGTTTTTATTCTTTCAATCTCTCTCTTTTCTTTCTTACAGGAATTTTGGCTTCTGTAACAAGAATATTATGTAAAATCAAGAGATGTTTGCCGGCAGATGAGAAAAATCTTGAGGAAAGTACTTCTGATATGCTAGTGTTGAAGTATGCTGCTGTTAAAATGGCCACATGTAACTTTTCAAACGACAATAAGCTTGGAGAGGGTGGATTTGGCTCAGCATACAAGGTGACTTTTGTATATTCATCTATTTGGGTAACCATATGAAAAGACAAAATGTGCAATACAGCCAAACAGTTTTCAATTTCAATGGTTCAAATAGCACTGTACTTTCCTTTAGCTCATTTAGCCTGTAAATTATTGAGATGATGCAATCTATGGGTTTCATTATTCCTTGAGATTACTCTACCTCATTATTAACACACCTTTAACCAAAATAATGCAGTGAACTTCTAACACGAATTATTGGTCTATCAATGAATGAATGAGAACTTAAATATCTTGCTAGCCATTTGGCTCCATCTCTCTATATCTGCTTATATTCTTAAGGGATTTTTATAAACTGCCTCTATTTTATTTTATTTTCCATTTATTCTACTTCTCTTCTAATCTCACCTTGATTTCCCCCATGTTCTTGCAACGGTGATTCCAACTGATTCTTGTGCTCAAGAATAATATTTGCATGAAAAGCACCTGTTTATATTGCACCAATAATTGTGCCAACATATGACTTTCACTTCATTCAGCTAACAAGTAAAAAAAGATCTGTACAACACAAAGGAAATTGAACCAAAGTAAACTATATCATCATTTCTCTGTCTTTCTATCATTGTTAATTCAACCAAGGAGGCTGCTCATTCTCAATATTAAGTACATTAATTAGCGGCAGGAATACAAAGTTTTTAGTTATTCCCTCTTTCAGTTAATGGATTAAATTATAGAAATAATGAGATTTTAGGAATAATTTCCTCTTCCACCTTCAACCTCATGAGATTTTCATCTTGAAGAAGTAGATATGACATAATGCAATCATCTAGAAATGTGACAAACTAGATTTTTCGTGCAACTGATATCTTAAGCCTTATTGTAGGCTAGTCATGGTCTACTTCAATAGAAGTACTCAGGGATTAATAATTTGATTTTGATAGGGTAAATTAAGGAAGGGACCTTGAAGAGTTCAAAGATGAGGTCTCACTTATAGCAAAACTACAACATGTGAATCTAGTTAGACTTCTGGGATACTGCACTGAAAGAAATGAGAAGATACTGATTTATGAATACCTCCCAAACAAGCTTAGATCATTTCCTCTTTTGTAAATGTTCCCTATTATCTATTTCTTCATTTTGAACTTTTGCTTTTCAAGTTAAAATTGGTTTGCCTGATAGGGAACGTTCAATCTGCAGCTGAACCCAATGAAATATTAAATTTGAAATTGTTGCAAAATTCAGTGTTCTCCATGGCTACACAATTGAGTTGCTAATAATTTAGAAATTGAGCTTGATGCAGATCCAAGGAGATCAATTCTTTTGAACTGGAGAAAACGTGTCAACACCATTGAAGTGGTTACTCAAGGTCTTCTTTATATCCAAGAGTACTCAGATTTCACTATAATCCATCGAGACTTGAAAGTGAGTAATGTGTCGTTAGATCATGAAATGAATCCAAAAATATCATATTTTGGGATGGCTAGAATGTTAAAAAAAAAGATAAACTTGAAGCAAACACGGGAAAGATTGTTGGCACATGGTAAGTAAAATGGAGTTTAATGATTAATCATATATTCTTGTCTTTTCATGTCTCTAATCATTTGATATTGTCTCATTGTGGTGGATATGTGCCCCTTGTATATGTGAGAAGAGGTATATACTCAATGAAGTACAGCGTCTATAGTTTTGGAGTTCTTCTCTTGCAAATCATTAGTGGAAAAAGGGTCTCGTGCTACTATGGGACACATGAAAATCTGAACCTTTTGGAACATGCATGTAAGTTCCAAAATAAACATTTAGTATTCCATTGCTTTAAGTGAACATTTTTCTTTATTTATATGGTTATATAACCAGGTCAAATTCCATTACTTAATGAAAACATTTTTTTTATATATGGTTATCTAACCACGTCAAATCGAGTATTGTTGGGTCCAATTAGAGATAACTCTCATAAAGGTATTGTTTGTATTCACACGGGTTCAAACTCAACTCAAGATCTCATGGTTAAGCTGCCCAAAGCCCTTTCCACTTGGGCAAATGCCGGTTTGTTATGTGATCATTAGTCTATTCATGTGATGTTATTGAATCATAAAACTTTTGGGCATTTAAGGCATATGAGTTATGGAGAAAAGGAAAAGGAATGGAGTTCATTGATCGGTTCAGTTACTGAATCACCTTGTAAAATCATGAGATGCATGCAGGTAGCATTTTTGTGCGTCCAGGAGAATCCAAATGATAGAGCTTCCATCTTGGAAGTTTATTCAGCTTTGAAGAATGAAGCTTCACACATTAGTACTCCTAAAAGACTTGCTTTAATTTTTCGATAAACCGAGGTGAAGATGCAGAAGAAACATGTGGGTGCAAGATTGAGTTTTCTTCGATCAATGATGTAACAATATCTCAGCTAGGGACCAAATAATGGAGAAGAAAAGTTGTGAACCGGTTTTATAGAGCGAGAGAATGAATCATGGAACCATCTTCTTGAATTAGAGGCATGGGCGGACCCGCGTATTACATTGGGACCCAAGTGCCCCCTTAAATTTGAATTTGAGATTATATATATATATATATATATATATAAAAATTAATACATGGTTGTCCACCCTTAAATTAAGTGTTCATCCTTAATACATTAAAATTGTACTTCATAATCGGATGGAGGAGGAATGGTTGAATGATTGTTTAGTTTCTTATATGGAAAAAAATGTATTTGATAGCATTGATAATAAGGCAATTATGATGGAATTCCAAAAAACATGGCCTAGAAGGATGACATTGTAATTATTTTTATTGTAATATACTTTTGTTATTAAAATATATGTACTTGAACTTATTGAATGCCCACCCTTCATTTTAATTTACGTAGTTGCATTTCTAACAGCACTTAACCTTGCTTTTCTAAATGACAGATTTGTAAAATAATTGTCTATCTTATTATATCATCAATATTCACTTGATTTCATGAATATCTTATTATATATATATATTTTTTATATATATTTTCTTTATATTCTTTTGTTTTTTAATGCATTTAAAACTTTCCTTAAACAAATAGATTTTCGAGGCGCGCCCCCGAACCCCGAATCCCCCGCCACTAGTGCCCCCCTCCAATAATTTTACCGCATGCGGTAGTTTGAAATGAATGATGTATCTCCCTCTAGACATTTGGATCAAAAATCAACGATCGGGATCTGAAGATAATGAGGGATAGGCAGAGAAACTGGACGCATAGGAATTGTGGTTGGGTATCTAAAAGTTTTTTTTTTTTTTTTTTTGGATTAATTTTGCCACGAAGTGTTTGAAAACCAAAAACAAAAACAAAATCAATGTCGCTTGTGGTCATTACAAATGTTGGTCAGTTAATGTTAGTAATTTCATATTTTGCTCCTTTTTTAACATTTCCAAGTAAAATTGATCCAAAACAAGTTCTTCATACAGACTGCTACAATTTTAAAATTTTGGGGTAAAATTAGACTTTAACTCTAAAATATTCTAATTTCAATTTTCTTATAACCATTGAAAGTTTTTGTCGTCATGGTTGCTATGAAAAGTCACAACATATGAGGCAAATCTAGTCAATGAGGATTGACACAGTTGGTTAAAGTGTCAGCCTTCACCCCAAAAGGAAAGAGGTTTGATACCCCTGGTCGATGTGAGGGCCTTATTGGTGGATGATCTGTAAGTACATCTGTAAGCGCTTTTTAAGCCTAAAGACATGTTCTAGCCCTAGAATCAATTTTTTTTAGTAGCATATATATAGCAACACCTTGAACCCTGGTTAACTTACGTTGGGTCCCACCATTGTTCTCACTCTTTATTATTTTAATATATTTTTAGAAATATATGCATTTTTAATGGGAAAATATCACTTAAACCGATGGAAGCAATTTTATTTCAGTCGACCCCCAAAAGATTCTGAAATTTCACTACATCCCCTTGAATCAAAATGAAATTAAGATTTGTCAATGAAAAGACAATAATGCCCTCACTTTATTTTTGTCATAAGAACATTTACAAGATAAATAAAGGTATTCACAAGACAAATAAATGGATTTAAAAGAATCTAGGGAGTTAAAACAAATTTTTTACAAGACAAATATGGGCATTTACAAGATAAATATGTGAATAACCAAAATTTTTAAACTCCATTGATTCTTTTAAGTTGCTTTACAAGACAAATAAAGTAATTTATAAGATCAATATAGAAATTTATAAGCCAAAAAAAAAAATTATATCTACTTTTAGACCCAACAAAAAATAATTAATTGTGTTGGGTGTTCACATTGAAATAGTTTATTATTAAATTTTTGTTTTTTCCCTTCTAAAAATATAATAATATAAAGTGATAAGATTAGTAGGACCCACAGTGTAAAAAGTAACGAAAATTAACCAGGTTAACTACATTGTTTGTTATATATGCTTCAAAAAAAAATTAATTATATCTACTTTTATATCCAAAAGTAGTTAATTGTGTTTGGTGACTATAAAAATGTTAATAAATTTACATATTAACCACAAACCTAACTTTATAGAAAATTGGGGTCCGCATAGGTCCATACAGCAAGGTCGTTTTTGACGTTGTGCGCTACATACCAACAATTTAGTCGCTTTTTTTTTTTTTTTGACTTTACACATTTTTAAAATTCAAAAAATTGGGGAAAAACTCCCTATTAAAAATTCTGGGGAAAATTTTCCTTTGGGCCTAAATAACTAAAAAATTATCAAAAAAGGTTGAAAGAAAAGTCAAATGTCAGAGGGCCTTTTCTGATATTATTTCAGAAAACATTATACTAATATAGTTATTAATGTGTACTGATTTAATTGTTAGAATATTGTTATTAATGTATACTGATTTGGTTATTAATATTGAACTGATATAGTTGTTAACGTTTATGAAATAATACCAGAAAAGATCCTAGGACCTTTTTTGACAATTTTTTGATTACTTGAGCCTTAAAAGGTATTTTCCCAAAATTATATTAGTAAGATTAAATCTGAAATGTTCATATTTCAATCCAACGGTTAAGATGAAGAAGATGATGAGAAGTGTATGGAAAAGGAAGAGGGTGGGAGCTAAGTCTAGTACTCTATGCATACGATATTTACAAAGTATCCATATAAAAAAATTTATTAGCTCATTCTTACCAATAAATTTTTTTTTTTATGGGAGACTTTTTTTTGGAAAGCTCCTCCATCGATTTTTTTTTTCTAGTAAGAATGACCTAAATGAAAGTATTGATACTATATGAGCACAACATTTTCACAGTACCAATATTATGTGTATAAAATTTTTATTAGGGGATTATTTTTCCCAATTTCCCCCCAAAAAAAAAAAGTCTGTCCTTAAAAATTTTACTCTTAAGGACTTGATAAATTTTTATTCACACCCGTACTCTGCAATGGTTGTAGGTATGTACAGAATATCATTGTTCTGATTCAGGTTAATCTCACCAGTAAAATTTTTCATGGGGAGTTTCGCCCAAATTTTTAATTATAAAAGGGGAAAATCATTTTCAGAACCCTGTTTAGAGAAAAAAAAAAAAACCCTAAAAAAGGCCCTCAGAATTTGACAATCCCAAAAAAGACCCTCAGAATCTTGCGTGAGTTGTTAACGGGGCTAATATAGTTGTTAACGGATAGGTTATTAACAACTAAATTAGCCCTATTAACAACAATTTTCTAACAACTAAATCATCCTCATTAACAACTATATCAATACCCCGTTAACAACTATATCATCCTCGTTAAAAACTCACGCAAGATTCTGAAAATCTAGGATTGTCAGAAGAGCTTTTTCTGAGATTGTCAGATTCTGAGGACCTTTTTTAAAGTTTTTTTTTCTAAAAAAAGCCCTAAAAGTGATTTTCCCTTATAAAAGTGTATAAAAAAGGAGAAGTCACTAAATTGTTGGACAGTGGCGCACAAGGTCAAAAAGGACCTTGTTTCGTGGGTGTGCACCACGTGCTCATAGATCCTGTGAGCACCTAATGCGGATTCTAGAAAATTGTATTATTTTTAACTCTAAAATAATATAACTTTCTAAAAATGTGCAGTTACATATTATAAAGAAGCCACTATATGAGCGCACAAAGAAGTGAAGCCTCCATGTGAAAGAAAAACAAAAAATAAGTGGGGAGGCGAGAATCAAAATGTATATATTATCATTATAAATTATATATGTGTGTGAATTAAAGTTGGAGTTGTTTATAGTATTAAATGTGAGTGTCATTAAAAGAAAGCAAGTTGGGAATTTGAGCAAAATTCGGAAACAAAAGCCTTCTAAGTGTGAAAACCCACCCAAGTAGCCACTTGCTTATGTTTTTTCCCTCCATAGTCCAAACTTCTTCTTCTTCCTCATCCTCCTTCATGACCATTTTAGGCTTTTGAGAGATTCGACCGACGTTGATCTTGATGTCTCTTGATGTCTTGTTGTTGCTATTGGCAATCTTTTGGTGACCATGTTTTTCAACCGACGGTTTTCCAGTTGGCCTCTACATAAGTTATCGGAAGTTTTCGACATCGGTTATAGTGATCTCCTGTGCAAATATGTGAATTCTGCATACTTGGGCTTCGTTTTCGCTATTTCCTGTGACTTTCGAGAACTTGTGCAAAGGCTAACTGGATAACCATCTGCTGAAAAATATGACAATCACCAAAAGATGCCAACACAATAACAACAAGACATCAAAAAACAACAAGATCGAATATTGGCCAAACCTCCTACAAGCCTAAAATGGTCATGAAGGAGTAGGAATGAGAAGAAGAAGTTGAACTTTGCAGGGAAAAAATGTCTGAAGGTGACTACTTGGGTGGGTTTTCATATTTAGAAAGCTTTCTTTTTTAGTTTGCTCAAATTCTCATCTTGCTTTCTTTCGATATACTCACATTCAAGGCTATAAACAACTCTGACTTTAATTCACATACACATACACTTATATATGTTAGTGTGTGTATTATATATAATGATAATATATACATTCTCATTCTCCCCTTTCCACTTATTTTTTGTTTCTCTTTCACCTAGAGGCTTTACTTCTTTGCGTGCTTATATAGAATATACTGTTACATTCGTATAGATGCAGTTATTAATGCCGGTATGCTTAAAGATGGTATTCTCTAATATATTGTTAGATTCGTATACAATATTCTATTGTTTGTACGGAGAGAATAATATCTGTTTGACATAAAGCTAATTTTGAAAAAAGTTCATACATGATTAGCTAGAGTTTGTGAGTGAAGTCAACGATTTACATGCCCATCAAACGATCCAATCCATTTTTGAAAATTTCACACTCAAACGTTCAAATAAAAGGTTTAAAACCACGGAAGAACGTCACAAGCACACACATAGATAAATGAACAAATTCAAAGGAAAAATCAACAAGAGAAGAGACAAAACAATATAAGATTATAGTGACCTTGGAGTTTTGATTGTGATGAAGTTCCATTCGATCAGTTTTCTCTATCATCCTAAAATTTGAGCCTTCTAGTTATACAACTCTCTATAATTCCCTGATCATCCCTTTCTATGTAGCTTTAGTTATAAAAATTAAATTAATGAATCACCTGGTTTTAGACTAAAATGGTACATGTAAAAGCAAAAGCTAGCCAGGAAAGAAACATTCAATGAGGGAGAAGAGAAACGTCTTTTTAGCTTTTTACTAATGGGGCCCACAGAAAAAATTGATGGAGAAGAAGCTGATGAGATTAGAAGTTCTATGGTGTGGCTTCAAAAAAATATCCCCATCAAACCATGAAGCCCATTAAAGAAGAAGCCAACCCAAACACCCAATAATTGAACTTTCCCTCTTAATGGACTTATTATCCCATCAGATGGTATCCCCAAACAGACCCTATAACAAATACAAAATACATATAAATTAGTAAATTACTATCATATATGACTTCATACATCCAAAAAATAATAATAATAAATTAAAAGAGTCTGCACGGCCGACCCGAGGCCCTCTAGGGCCAGCCCTTTTGAGCCCGAGGCCCTCCAGGGCTTATTTTATTAAACTCCTCTAATTTTCAAGCCCGACCCTTAAAGGGCCAAGGTTTAAAAGGGTCGAGCCCATCGTTTTCCCAACTCTACTCACATGCCCTTGAATTTTGATGTGAGCTTTTTTCAATACAAAAAAAAAAAAATAACATAAAAAAGAAAAAGAAAATTACAAAGGGAAACTAATCCAGTAATTAGTGCCCACCCTTAATAATAAGTGTCTAGTCTTTGATGTGAGCAATTAATTAGTGCCCACCCTTGATAATAAGGCAATTAAAATATATATGTACATAAACTTATTGAGTGTCTAGTCCTTGATCATAAGACAATTATGATGTAATTCCAAAAAATAAGGCTTAGAAGGATGGCATTGTAATTATTTTTATTGTAATATATTTTTGTTATTAAAATATATGTACTTGAATTTATTGAGTGCTCACCCTTCATTATAATTTATGTAGCTGCATTTCTAACATTTAGCCTTACTTTTCTAAATAACAGGTTTGTAAAATAATTGTCTCTCTTATTATATCATTAGTATTCAGTTGATTTCATGAATATTTTTTTGATATCCTTTTGTTGTTTATATTCTTTTATTTTTTAATGCATTTAAAACTTTTCATAAAAAAAAAAAAAAATTTGGGGCAGCTCCAAATCCGTCCCACCACTGATACCCACCCTTAACTATTTTTCAGGGTCCATCCTGACGCCAAGTCATCAACAATAGTTCAAGGCAAGAAATTTCTGTCTCATCCTAGAGTACTCAACCATCCTACGAAGTCAAAAATATCACGTATAGTTTTAAAACCAGTACTGAGAAGACCCATGAAGCATTTCTCCCATGGCTTCCCCTCAATCCTTCCTTCTCTTCTCTGTTTTCCTTCTTCTTCTTCATTTTCACTCTTCAACTTCACAAAGTTGGATCAAAGCTGGTTATTGGTATGTTGGCAGTGAAACCCCCATTCCTGACATAAACTCTGCTTTGTTCACACACCTTATATGCGCCTTCGCTAGCGTCAATCCCTCCACTTACGAGATCTCCATAGCCAACTATGACCAACAATATTTCTCCATCTTCACCAACATCGTCAAGCGCAAAAACCCCTCGATCGTTACTCTTCTTTCTGTATGGAACGGACAGCCTGAAACTGCACAGGGTATTTTGGGCAAGAAGGCGAACGATTCGGTCATTTCTTCGATGATCAGAACCACTTCTTCGAGAAAATCTTTCATTCAGTCCTCAATACAAACAGCTAGACGACATGGGTTTCAGGGCATTGACTTGTTTTGGCTTTGGCCTCAAGCAGAATCAGATATGACCAACTTGGGAATTCTGCTTCACGAATGGCGCCTTGCTGTGGATTCTGAGATCAGAAGCTCTGGAGAATCGTCGTTGATATTGAGTATGGGTCTTCATTACACGCCCATTGTTTTTGGGAATTTGAGTTACCCTGTTGATTCTTTGGCGAAGAATTTGAACTGGGGTCATATTCTGGCTTATGATTATCATCTTCCTTCACTGGAGAATTTCACACATCCTCATGCGGCTCTGTATGATCCTGTGAGTCATGTGAATACTGATTTTGGTATAAGAAAATGGTTGAGCATAGGGTTTCCTTCTAACAAGCTGCTTCTGGGATTGCCTTACCATGGCTATGCTTGGGCATTAGATAATCCCAAGGAAAATGCCATTGGTGCTCCGTCATCGGGTATGGCTGTGAAACCAGACGGGTCGTTAAACTATAAGTATATAAAGTGGTATGTTCGGAGTTATGGTGCTCCTACGTTGTATAATGCTACCTATGTGGTGAATTATTGCACCATTGGTTCTACTTGGATCAATTTTGATGATGTTGAAGCCATCAGAACTAAGGTTGCCTATGCCAAGGAAAAGAAACTGCTGGGATACAATGTGTATCAGGTGATAAATGATGATAATTGGGTGCTTTCTAAGGCAGGTAAGGAATATAATTTACCTATTGCGAACATGTTTTATCAACTGATATCTTTTATGTAGAAGGATGAAATCTGGTAATGTTTTCTAGAAGTCCATACTTATACTGTTATACATACAAAAGCGTATCTACTCAACAAGTGGCGGAATTACCTTGTGGCCAGTTGAGGCCTTAGCCCGAGCTGTCTCGAGTTGACCTTCTAAAATTTGTTAGTATATATATGTATTTATTATATGATATTTTATTTGGCCAATAATTTAGCCCCAGCTAATTTTTTATCTTCCCTATAAAGATAATGTTTGGTTCATTACTCATTTGTTTTTGTGAGAAGAAAGTAAAATTCTTGTCTGAAATACTTATCGAAAATATTAGTATAATTTTATATATTGTTTTGATTTATAATAATCGGTTATTATTTATTTGTATTTTCAAAGTTATGTGATACTATTTAGTAAATACTTCATCTAGTCCTTATTATAAGGTATCAACTAACAATTCTCACAAGTCAATAAAAATAGTTAAAGTCATTAAATTTTTCCTAAAATTTAAGTAATTTTCAATATTATCCCTATTAAATATAATAAACTCTAATATCATATTAATTATTATTTTCTTTTTTTGCTCGAAAAAAAAGAGTAATAATTAATTTTTATTAATTATTACTCTCACTCACTACCTTTTTAATTATGGGTTTACATGAAGAAAAAAAATATTTAATGCTATTTAGAAACAAATAAGTGTCGTATAAAAAGGACCAAATACACTTATTAGTTGGTGCCTTATAATAAGGACCAAATGGACTAGTTTAACATGTTTATTTTTTAGCCCGGCTAAAAAAATTTCCTCCCACTGTACTCAACCATATTAAGAAATTTGCGGCTTCCATATCTACAAGGGAAAACCCCGTATCTACAAGGGAACTCTGTTCTCTAAATTGTACTCCGTATTTCCAATCTTCATTAATCATTAGGGTCACTGTGCGTGCGTGTGCCTTTTCCATTCAATGTTTGGTTTTTTCAACTCATAATACAATGGCATCTCCTTTTACGCTGTTTCTGATAGCTTCATACTAAGCTCCAGTTTGCTTGAAAACTTGATACCCATTTCCTAATATGAAATTTACTTCTTTCTTTCTAGGAAACTTTCATTTGGCAGCAATGTAGTGCCTTCTTGTATGACATTCGTTTTTTCCCCCTAAGGAGTGTACCATTTTCTTTTTTCCTTGGGATCATTTTTTATTTATTTCAATTTGATTAAGTAGTCTTGACTCTGAAGTTCTCGACCACTCTATGAATACTATATTTACATGTTATGTAACTCAGTGTAGAGGGGCTACCGCTAACATTTTCTGGCTGATTAGACGCATTATTCATTGGACTGAACCTTGAGTTCATCCTTCTTCTCTGAATCTTTTTTTCTCTATGGAATGCCACTCTAAAAGCTAATTCAGAACATCACAGCAACTTTTGAAAGCTACTTACTTTCTCGCTTCAAGTAATATATAACAAGTGTTTCCTCTTGTGATATCTAGTCTCAGGGAACTGGTTTTTTTTATCCATAAAAAAAGTCATTTAGGTTTACTTTATAGTTTATAATTGTCAATGTGTCACTTGACTCAATCTGTAGTAAAGAGGATAGAAAAACTTCTTAACCTTTATGCTCTTTTAACCATGGTTTAGGAACCCGGACCGGACCGGCCGGTTTGGACCGGAAACCGGCGAACCGGCCGGAAGACCGGTCCGAGTTAGGCAAAACCCGGGTTGACTCGGTGACTCCGAGTTAACTCGGCCAACTCGGCCTGAACCGGCCGAGTTGAGGAGTCACCAAGTCAATGAAAAAAAAATCAAGAAGCAGAAGAAGATCAGGGTTCGACGGCGGCGTGGGAGCAAGTTTGTATGCAAACGACGGCGGCGACAAGGGCCAGAAGGAGGCTGTGTCGACAGATCAAGGAGGGAGAAGAAGAAGATGAAGAAGTTGGATGTTCAGTGCTCTTTCTCGCCTGATCTGATCGCCTCCTCTATTCTCAGTAAAATGAATGACGAAGAAGATCTATCTCTCCCTTCTTTCCAATCGTTCGCCTGAGAGTGAGAAGAGAAGATTTGTGATGTTTATTTTTTCAATTTGCAATCCTCTTTCCTCTCTTCCCCAGTCGTCCCCTACAGCGGCCTCTATGCTTTCTTTTATTCTCACCGCCTATTAGCTTTAGGTTGTCAAAATCAAGGAACTGGGCGCTGCTATATCTCTGTATTTGTTTTATTGTCGCCGCCCATTTGGCTTTAGGTTCCCAAAATCTCTTCATCCAAGATATTGTACGCGGCTATTAAGATAAGGAAATATAAAAAGATTAGATCGATGGAAATCAATCAAATCATAATAAATAATAATAATATTAAACGTTTTGATTTTATTTTATTTGAATATCACATTATTATTATTTATTATTTATTATCAATATCATGATTATATCCAGATCTTTGATATTTTTAATGAAATCCCTCTAAACCCATATCTTATCAAAATCTCACTTAAATCCTTATAATTTATCAAAAATAACTTCTAAATATATTAAAATAAGTTTTAAAATCATCTAAAATTAGGGAGTCATCAAAGGTGTGAGGTGGGACCGGTTCTTTTTTTAAAAAAAAAAAAATTAGTCTTTCAATTTCTCACCGGTTTGGTCCCGGTTTAACTCCGGTCTGACCCTATGACCCCTGACCCAGTACCTCGACCGGTTTAGTGGCCGGTCCGGGTTTAAGAACCTTGCTTTTAACACGCTTTTACATATACTTTTCTTTTTCTTAATTTCAATCCTAGCCATGTGGCATGTAACATCCCATTTCCAAAAGCAGTATTTTTTTTTCATCAGAGTAGAGCATCGGAGCAATTGAGTAACTGATACATTTATTCAAATTGTCGTAAGTCTGGCTGATTTACAGAAGCGGTACATTGACCGAGAGTTTTCAAAATGAATAACAACGGAAAAAGTCTTCGTAGGGGGTCTCGTGCGGCTGCTCGCCTTCTCCTCGGTTCTCGGTTCTCCGAACTCGACGCTATGATAAGAGCGAGGTTCAATGCACATTGAACCTCGGGTAACGATTAACCTCATGCTTAAATATGACAATATATACACGACAACAAAGAATCAATACAACAAATCACAACCGATGTATGATTAAAAATACATAACCACGTATGTAACATAACCACGTATGATACAACAATAATAACCTCGTATGTGACATAACCACGTATGTGACATAACCGTGTATATAACATAACCACGTATGCTACAACAACAAACAGAACACAACAAACATATATAATCATACAATAACCATCAGAGTTAGTGTTACAGTATGCGAACGTACCTTCGTTGGTGATAGCGGATTACGTACGTCGGTCGGTATGTGTTCTCGGATAGCCTATAATGGTAATATCGCTTTATTAATCCATGAATAGTATCCTAAGAGATATTCTGACCACTACTGACCATTTTACCCTTGATGGATTTATTTTAAAATTTATTGCCCAAAATTTCGTAGAACCACGTTGGTTACAGCTTTCAGATTTTCGTCTAGCTTTGAAAAAAAATCATAACTAATTCTAGAAAAATCGAAACGAGTATCCGTAAAATTATTTGGAATCATTAAGATGTCTAATTTTGATTAAAAATACTGGTCTCAACCCATATTCATTATAAAATTCCCAGTTTTTAATTTCCAAAGATCTGTCCAGAATTTTCGTCCATAAAAATGGCCTGATTTCAAAAATTCATAACCACTTGCACAAAACTCATTTTGACATGCTATAAGCATATTTTAAAAGGTCTATATGTCTACTCTAGCCATGAAAAATTTCAGATTAAAACGACTTCATCTTCCCATAGATTTAAGGTTTTTGCGAAGCTAACTTCAGAAATCGCCTAACCGATAAAATTTCGCCAGAACTTCGTTACTTTGATGTTTCTCTTCCAGAAATTTTGCTCTAGGACTACCCTCACTATTTTTTTCGAAATAAAGCTAATTGTAACCATAAAAACATGAAAATAAAATTGCTTCTAGGAATTTAAGATCAAAGCATAAATTTCTATGAATTTAAAAGCTAAAACTTAAGAACTAGAGAACTTACCCTTGAAGACTTTGCTACTACTTCCTTCTTGCTTCTCACTAGCTCTCTTCTCTCTTTAGAAAACCACTACTTGGAGTTGGTTTTGGTGTGAAGAATATGAAGACACAAGGTGCCTATTTATACTAAAAGGTCATGGCACACTTGGTAATTATTCCTAACCTAATTCATCTTGCATGAGAACCATGGGTTTACACTAAATAATCTGAATTCTTCTTCAAGCCAAGGCCAAAAACGTGGCCCTCTCTCCCTCCATCACTTTCTTCCAATTCCAAGAGGATATCCTATCCAAAGGTACCTTATCCTCTTCCAAAATTGAATATTATTATCACGTGTGTGTTTTTGTTTATGTTAAACAATTCTTGGCTTGAAGAAGGCATTGGTGGCTTCTCCACCTTCATCCATTCTCCAAGCAAGCCTTGGTGGCCTCACCACCATCATGCATTTCCCATTGGTTGCTTAATTATCATTAAGTTCAATTTCAAAATTAAATTAGAACCATTAAATTTACTTTATGAATCTATGATGAGAATTATTGTTTAATTAGGCAAATATCACCTATGGAACCCTTGATCCACAATGTGCCAACAAGGCCAATTAACTCTAATCACTCCAACCCTTGATCCTCATTGTGCCAACAAGGCCTATTGATTTAACTACTCCATTGATTAACTTTACCATAATTGCATTTAAATAAATTCCTCACTCCTCCACCGACTCCACTAGACACACATCACTCACTACACACACACAACATGTCTCCCTCTCATACACTTTTCTTAATCTTTTCTATTTAATTAGCAAGTATACTTTATGCTAATCTTAGCCATAAACACTTAATTAAAGGGTTTTACATACTTTACCTTGAATTTTCTTTTATTCAAGCTTAAACAATTAGCCATTAATTACTTAATTAATCACTTACTAATTGTTGATAATTTTTTAAATTGAGATTAATTATTATCTCACAACTATTTTACTGACATTGGTATTTTATGCTCCATGTAAAATATTAAAAATCATGGGGTCAATTATGATCCCCAAAATAATATTAAATCTTGCCTCAATATTTTCTAAGGAAATTAATCCCAAAAATTACCTAAATTAGAGACAACATATTCTCCAATTTTTTATAAATATTTCATTGCCTCTTAGGATTTATCATAATATTTTCAGGGCATTCTATGACCCACAATTGCATTTAGGGATTTATAGCTCTTTATTCACCCTAATTTCAATAGAAATTACCTTAGAAAATAAGGTATTTATTAAACTAGTTTCGAGACCACATATTCACCTATTTCTAATAGGTATTATTTACTAAAATATAATATTCCGGATAAATAATTATCCTATTACATGGCACATCAACGGTCATAAGATAAACTTAAATGGCTAAATTTAATGCAAGTGAGAAGATAAGAATCGAGAGGATCTGTAATAAAGATACTTGTTAGAAGTAATAGCTAAAATTATTTGAATGAACTTACTCTGATACTCAAAGAATGTGAAGATACTCATGAAAAATCAAGAAAACCAGAAAAAATGATATTGGTTTTTTTGAGAACTTGAATTAATAGCTCAAGATGAACGTTATTGACAGCTCAAGATGAAGAAACTGATCATGGAAACAGACGGAGGCTATTACTTATTACTATTTTACTTCCCTTTTCAATGGTGATAACATTGGGAGTCATCCTTCTGTGCTGCTTAAGAAGCAAGTCACTCAAATCAAAAGGTAATCAATAATTTGAATTAGAATGTTCTGGTTATTTTTACTAGGCACAAGTATAAAAAGAATTAATATTCAGAGCTGTCTGATTTCTCCATTTGTTACAGTCAAGATGGTGTTTGGCAAAAGTTTCCGGCCTGAACCAAAAGGTCCCATTTTAAATGCTGAGAGCCTTGAAAACAGTGCTCCACATCTTGAAGAATTTAGCTTTGCCATCATAAGAGCGGCAACAAATGACTTCTCTGTAGAAAACAAGCTAGGAGAGGGTGGATTTGGCCCTGTGTACAAGGTAATTGATTTGGTCCTATGAACTTCTGTTTCTGTGAGATATTTTTGATAAAGATGCAACATTTTCTAATTACAAGTTTTAGTATGAACGGATTCTTATAGTGCTTTCTCAGAAACAAATACATGATAAGTGTAAAAATGATGTAAGGTTCTTGTATATAGACACATTTTTTTATCTCATTTTCTTTCTAAATGCGTGAATGTAAGAATGTAAAGGATCAAATTTATGGAAGTTCATGTAGATAGAGGAAACTGAAAGATTAAGAAAAAAGGAAAAGGAAAAGATAATTGGTTGGCAGTGCAAGTATAAGATTTGAAGACATACACTTTCTTTTTCTCTGCCAACCAGAAGAAAAAATCTCCTGATTTTTTAGGGTGTTTCTGCAGAATATCTGAGATTTCAAACAAACCAAACTTTTTTGAGACAACAAAGATATTGGTCAAATTATGCACAGAAGAGCACTAGTATATTCATAATTTAAAATATCAGCATCAGTAATGTTGAGGCATTCTTATCTTAAGAAATCACCTCCAATCCTCCATCCTCATTTCTTAGGTAATTTATTTCTCCACAACTAAAAATCTGTAGAATTTTTTTTACAGGGAAAACTACCTGGAGGACAAGAAATTGCAGTCAAGAGACTTTCAAAAGCTTCTACTCAAGGACATGAAGAATTCAAAAATGAGGTTTCACTTACTGCAACGCTTCAGCATATCAATCTGGTTAGAGTTTTGGGATTCTGCAATGAGAGAGATGAAAAAATGCTAATCTATCAGTACATGCCTAACAGAAGCTTGGATTTCTACCTTTACGGTATAAAAAATATTTTCTTTTTCACATGTTGCTTATAATATGCATTTCAGAACCACCTAGTCTTATGTGCAGTGCATTATCTAGTAAGCTTCCTATGGTTCCACAATCATTGTTAGATCCCAAAACTTGTTTAATTTTCTAAAAAATAACATTACAATGATAATTTTAACTCAAGAAGTTGAGCCTTAAATGACTAAGCCAACAGAAACTCCAAACGTTTGTTCTTGTGGTCTGTTCTGGACTAATTTAATCATAGCTACAAATCATTGCAGATCCAATGAGGAAGCGACTATTGGATTGGGGGAAGCGTGTTCATATTATCGAAGGAATTATCCAAGGACTTCTATATCTCCCAGAATATTCAAACTTCACAATAATACATCGAGATTTAAAAGCTAGCAACATCTTGCTCGATGATAAAATGAATCCAAAAATATCAGATTTTGGAATGGCTAAACTTTTTAGAAAAGATGAAGTTGAAGCAAATACTAGGCGAATTGTCGGGACATAGTGAGTAAAATGCCTCTTCTTCTAACATCATCTTGTTTTATGAACTGTTGCTTATATGCAAAACACAGTGGTTATGTTCCTCCAGAATATGTTAGAAAAGGCACATACTCAATGAAGTATGATGTTTATAGCTTTGGAGTAGTACTTTTGCAAATCATTAGTGGCAAGAGGAACAATTGCTATTATGGCACTGATGAGAACTTGAGCATTCTTGAATATGTAAGTAGTTTCTAAGGAACTTCTCTTGGGATTTTTTGTCTAAATCATTGAAACTTTGCTTTTGAAAAACATAAGCAGGAGTAATAATTTGATGTTGAATCCTAACAGGCCTATAATTTGTGGAAAGAGGGTAAAGGTTTGGAATTTGTTGATCCATCTCTAGAAGATTCATCTTCTTCCTGCAAACTTCTGCAATGTCTGCATGTAGCCCTACTCTGTGTGCAGGAAAATCCAGTAGAAAGGCCATCAATGCTGGAGGTTTTTTCCATGCTTAAGAATGAAACTGAGGCAATTCCGTTACCTAAAAGGCCAGCTTTCTCAACAAAAAGTGATCAGAAATTAGAAGACAGATCCTCAACAACATCACAGTCACAGCAAGCGAGTTCTTCCATAAATGATGCTTCAATTTCCGAAATAACACCCAGATAAAAGTCAAAACTTCGTTGAAAAATGTGAAGATCAATAAATGATGCGTAAATTGTGATTGGGTTTTTAGGTTCACAGACATTATTCTTGTAATTTGATGCAGTATGATTGTAAATATATGTACAGTATTGCAAGCAAATGACATAAAGCTAACTCTATTATCTAATTTAGGATTTTCTTAACAGAGGAACATCTAATGAAGGAAAAAGATTTTTACCCTTCACAGAGGAGACGTTAGAAAAAGAAATTAGTAGAAATGTCAAAATGAAAAGACTCCTTCCATGTTTGTGGAAAATCCGGCTCATGCAAAAATTACTGAGAGAATATCATTTAGGTTCCAATTAAGAGAAATAACATATTGACAAGTCTTAGAACATGTTAATGATATATCTTTATTTGTCAACAAAGACTTTTCTGATATTATTTTTCTTAAATGATATTCTTCTAAAATTATTTGGGTTGTGCAGTCTTTTTGGAGTTTCAAGTTAAAGTTTTATAAAGTAAAGACTTCACATCCAAGTATTTTTTTAAAATATCAATCAAGAAAAGACCCGTTTAAATATAATAATATTGGTAATGAGTAATTAAACAAGGTTAAAATGGGAAATTAACAAAAAAAATAAAATTGAGACACCTCTAAGGGCCCTTTGGTACGTGGAAAGTTTGAGGAAGGGAAAGGAATGGAAAATAAGAGAAAAATGGGAAGGAACTTAAAGGGTTTGGTAGACATGGGAACATAACATAGATTGAGGGAAAATAAGATGTTTAGTAGATATGGGAACAAAAGTAGTGGTTGTGGGAAAAAATGTAAATTACCTAGAATACCCTTAAATTTTTTTTTTAAGAATGAAATTTGAATTTCATTAATAAATTTATTAATGAAATTTGAATTTGCTAAATAATTTCGAATTTGAGAATCAAATTCTTTCCGCCCGCTTTTGAAACATAGCAAAATTCTGTTTGCCCATGTTTTATGGTTGTTGAAACAAAGCAATCCGAGGCAACACTCATAGCCTAAGCTTTTATCTTCTTTGTACTTGTTACGGACTTGTATAAGGCCCATATTCAATATATGGCCCAACAAGGAATATTTTGTAGATCTGGATCTATCTATAATGAATGAGATCCTATCTTATATGTAATCCAGGAAGATCTTTATCTAGATCTGGCAGTTATGATACTTGGGCCATGAATCACATAAGGCTCATATCAACCTAAGGTACACTCTATAAATAATGAGGTAAAACCCTAAGGTACACAAATTCTACTCTCTCTGGCTATTTACAATTCAGCCGTCATAGAGCACACACACCATCCCCTTTGGCTAAACGCCTATGTGTGTCTCGAACTACGTGGACTTTGATCCCTCTACAGGGTACGTAGGCCCTAAGCATCATTCCTAGGTCAAGTCCGATTCAATCAATATCATACATGCTAGTCCATTAGGGCTAGCCACATCCTATTCTTGAACAGAACATTAGCGTCGTCCGTGGGGACTATGTAGATTTCGATTCCTGAAACCAAAGATGGTCAATACCAGAAGCAGCAGTCAGATGCCTTTGCATAGGCAGTTCCTAATAATCCACCGCAGCAAAATCAAGAACCGTAGCAGCTTGTGAAGGGATTCAGAGAAACAATTGTTGTTTGAGCAACGACTTTGGTTTTGAGCTGCTTCACATGGGTTTCATTTTAACTCTATGTGTCCACATGACAAGAAGATAGTAGGAAGGATCGTCATCCTCTCTCCTCGGGAACCCAGGATCGTCATCCTCTCTCCTCGAGAACCCAGGATTGTCATCCTCTGTCCTTGGGAACCCAGGCTTTTCAATTCTGGCATAAATTTAGATGCCCTATTTGGATCATAAGCAACCACAACATTTGAATTCTCTATGTCATTTAGTTCAAAGGAGGTTATTTTCATGACTCGGTGATGCATAGAGGTCAATAATAGGATTACACTACTTAGTGTTTGTCTTTGCTATATCTGCTCTGTGGTTGTCTTTGCTATATCATTCATATTAGAAAGAGTTAGCAGATTACTAAAACCCTCCAAATATATAGCAATAGCGTCGGATCTTATTGAACTATTATTTATCATAATTGTTTTGAGGCAGGGCAAACGAGAAAATGGAGATAGCTAATACTGCGGAAAAGCCGAGGTTGAGAAGATGAGGGAGAAATGTTTATCTTTTCTATGCAAGCTGAGGGTTGATGAAGGCCATTTATTAAATTCAAAACTCTCAAGAATGAAAAAAAATCACAGTTGGAGTTAATATGGGTCATTGTTGAGTGTTTCCCATAATGATGGTGTGCATCAATAGCTATGTATCTTGATTGGCTCACCTTGCCAACCTCACGGGAAATGTATGGAATGAAGTAAATATTTCATCTGCAACTAATATATCTGAATTACTGGAGTCTTTTGAACAATATAATGTTTTCTAAACTTTTCACTCTGTTGTTTCTCAAGATGAGTGTTACATTAATGAGTATTGCAATTTGCTAGTAGAAACATCAAAGGTAGAATTCATTAGCAAAAAGCATCTAGTTTCCAGATGGCTTGCTTTCTTGCCCAGTATGAAGTTCGACAGCTTGGATGGGTCTGCTTCAATTTGTGTTGAAAAGTGGGAAAAGTTGTTTGCTCTCTTAGTCTACTAACTAAGTTAATTGAAGAACTAAAGTTGAATAGAGAGAAGAAATCTCCCAATATGTCATATTCAATCATGAGACTTGATTTGTTTCTGAAGAAAATACTAAAGAATGATGCATCAGCCTCCATGTCTCAAATCAAATGGATCATCTATTTAAGGTTTGCAGATAATAATGTTTATCATTTGACTTGGGGAATTTAGGTGTACCATGGAGACTACAATAATCCTTGCCAAGCCAATTGCTCTCACTAGATTTGTAGTGCAGTATATACGGTTAGTATTTTGAAATCTTATTTTCATCCCTAGCCTATTTTATCATAAATTTCATTTGTTTGTTACGACACGTCCAACCCCTCAAAGCACCTGATGGGATAGACCCATCTAATGCTACGAGCAAGGCGAAAATGAATCGAGGGTAATTAAACCCGGCTTCGAATAAAGCATGGAGCAAATGGAAATAGCAGATAAAATCTGTTTTCCATTTTAAAGTTTGGAACCCGGATAAACTGATCCGCGGAACTGGAGCAAATGGAAAGGAATACGGTTAAATTCGTGTTCCATGTGAAGAACGCCAAGGAATTTGTGTTCCATGTGAAGAACGCAGAACCCGGTTAAAATGAATGTATTGCAGTTAAAATTCGGGCTCCGTGTAAAGTTTTGAAGGCAGCCCCGGTGTAATACCCGGATTTTAGCAAAATCTGGAATTTCAGAGATAAAGGAAAATTAATGAATATTTTAATGAAGTAAATTCATGAGATAAAACTGTTATAGAAAATTGTTATAATTATAGAGTAAATTGTCAAAAAAGTTACGAAAAATATGATGAACGGGAATGTAATGACTGAAATGATATAATGGTGATAAAAAATCTAAAAATATTATGATAAATACTTGAAAGAACATGAAAAATTATGAGAAAAATATGGAAGTGTTATCCCTAATTATGAGAATTTAATAAATTATTTCGGAGGAAATAACATGAAGAAAAGTTTAAAAAGCATTTCGGAACCATAAAGTAACTTCGATGGGGTAAACATTTTTAATATTTTACATAGGATATAAAATGACAATATCAAGTATAGAAGTTTGTAAGATAACAATATACTGTAAATTAGTAAAGATAAATATATGAAGAAACCGATCCTAAAAAGATCACTAAACGAAGAAATTAGGTCTGATTAAGCCCTAGCGAAGGCAGGGGTAAAACAGGAATTTTTGGTAAAAAATATTATATTTTTTTAAAAAAAAAAATATTCCGCCGTTTTCAAATGGGATGTTACATTTTTGGTATCAAAGCAGTAGTCCTGGCATTGATATGACTATGTTATTACGGACGGTATGGTAGGACGTTAAGGCTAGTCTATGTGGGTGTGGCCCAATCACCGCCATAGAGTTGGTGAGGTCCCCATGATAGACACTTATCTGGCCATTCTGTTCGGTTAACGGAGTTATGTTCAAATTTGCCTTTTTCAAAAAACTTTGAGCACTTTTTGGAAAGTGAGTATTGATATGACCTAGTGTAATGTGTAGAGATGAACAGAGACGATAATCCGTTCGTTTGGCGGTATGGGAGATGGAATCGAACCGCTAGGAATTCGGTGGGAACCGAGATTATAGGAGGAAGACCCGGAACCCATGTATTTTGAAGATACACCTGTTGAAACCCCTGATAGTTCAACTCACTCTTCCCAGAGGAGACAACTTCGATTTCCGGACATCCAAAACCTCGATAATGAAGAAGCCACCCTTGACGATTTTCACTTCGTGTTGGGCAGTAATACGGCCTTAACCCAACTATTAGAATCATTCTACTTGTTTGCAGAACAGTCTACAAACACTTCGAAAGAAAGGTATCTGACCTTCCTTCACTTAGTTCGAAATTCCCTAAACCAGAGGAACCCACATTCGCCTGGAGACTGGGTCAGATCCATTCTCTTCTGTTTCCCTGTGACCCGTTTTTGGGCCAGAATCACTAACGAACTGCTGGACGAAGGCCCTATTGCAGACGCTCGTATCTATCTTCGTTATCTGAAAAGCATAGTGCACCGGACATGTAGAAAGAGCGAGACGGTAAAAGAAAGTCATGGAACCATAGATAGAGGCTATATAGTATATTAGTGTTTTAAAACTCTCTAAATGCCCTGAGAGATTGTGAGATATTCTGTTAGAATAAAAGAGATTGTAGAATTTTGTATAGTTTAGGATATGGCCAACGTCGAGGTCAACTTGTACAAATAAGATGCATTAATAATATATGTTGTTTTGTGTGCTTATTCCTGTACTAATTCCCTTATTCCTATCTCTTGTTATAAATAAAAAGGTATAAACCTAAGGAATGGCGAACCTAAGAAATAGGGGCCGTGGACGAGGCCAAACTAGAGGTAGAGGGACGTGGTCGAGGCGATGACCTCAAAGAAGTCCAACACCCGAGCCCGAGAATAACCAACCCGAGCAAAGCGACCGAGTTACAAGAAGTGAAGCGAGATGCTGCAAGAGCAAAGAGCTCTTATTAACGTATACGGAGGAAAGACAAGCCGTAAATCAAAGAAACGACAACGATGAAGAGGCGGATGAGTCGGAGGATCTCGATCACCTTCGCCGAATAGAGCTTTGGTAGTTCTACCGCAACGCAATAGAGAGGTGGAAACCATGCAACATTGGGTAACTCAATTACGTAAGTTGAAACCCCGGTTTTCCGCGGTAAGACCGATTCACCAAGACCGGGCGATGAGGTTAGATAAGATCTTTGTGGTCTTAGACTGTCCGAAGACCGCAAGGCCCAGTTGGCAATTTACAAACTCGAAGGAGATGCCGACCGCCGGTGGAAGATCGTAGCGGTGACATTGCGGGCACGCGTTTGCCCCGTGACTTGGGAGAAGTTCTTGGAAAAGTTTAACGAACAATATTTCCCTCCTCGTTACAAGTAATAAAAGAGTCGAATTCTTACATATCCTATGAAACCATGATGAGTCATTCGAGGATTACTTCGCCGTTTACCAACCTATCTCGATACTCGTCATATCCGAAGACCAACGACAACGAAAACCGGAAGGCGAGTCGATTGGTAGATGGTCGAGGTTTGAGATTCGGGAAAAGCGGTGTCACGGCAATTTCCGGATCTGATTCAAGCGGTTGAATCATGCCGTCTGTCGAGCGTAATCTGAAGGAGCTCGGGAGGATCGAACATCTCAACAACAACAACAATGCAAACCGTGGCGGGTCAAGTCGCGGAGGTTCCTCGCGAAGAGGACGCACCATGGAACAACTCCCGAGGCGGAGGCAAGAAGCCGTTCCAACAAGGGCAACAAGGTTATCCCGGTCAAACAGGGACCCAAACTTGCCCAAAGTGCAGAAAGGACCATCTCGGATCCAGCTGTGATGGGAAGCCGATCTGCTACAAGTGCCAAAACTCCGGGCATATCAGCCCGGAATCTGTCCGGAGATTGCAGCGGTGGCAAGACCGCGAACCAAGGCCGGGTTTTTGCGATCGATGCGGAGGCGAGAGAGTCTCCGAGAGATGGTGCAAGGTACTTGTTATTATCAACGGAAATCTACGCAAGCATTGTTTGATACGGGTGCTAGTCATTCGTTTATTTCCTATGATTGTGCAAATCGTCTAGGAATGCATGCCTCTAGATTGTCTTATGATCGATAGTATCTACACCACTTGGCTTGAAATCCTTAGCTTCGATGCATGTATTAATTGTACCGTGAGCATTGATGGACGAGTTTCGAAAGTGGACCTTATCCGACCGCCACTTCATGGCATAGACGTCATACTCGGTTTGAATTGGCTAGCAACGAGCGGTGCGATGATCAACTAGCAGCAAGAAGATAACGTTCTTCGATTCACCTAGCGAGACAAAGTTGATGTGAGCCTGAATTTTCTCTCGCTACGGAGGCTGACAGATGCATGAATGAGGGATGCCAAGCATATATAATCTTTTTCTCAATTAAAGCTGAAGCAGAGCTTTCACTTGAGAACATTTCCGTTGTAAACGAGTTTCCTGACGTGTTCCCGGAGGATCTCACCGAGCTACCTCATACGAGAGAAGTCGAGTTCACCATTGAATTGATGCCTGGTACGGGATCAATTTCAAAGGCGCCGTATCGTATGGCTCCAAATGAGATGCGGGAGTTGAAGAAACAACTTGAAGAGCTATTACGAAGGGGTTCATCCGACCCGGTGTATCACCGTGGGGAGCCCCGGTCTTTGTTCGTGAAGAAAAAGATGGAAGTTTCCGACTATGTATCGACTACCGTGAACTCAACAAAGTAACCGTCAAGAACAAATATCCACTTCCCCGGATTGATGATCTTTTGGATCAATTATCTGGTTCCACCGTATTCTCAAAGATTGATTTACGTTCGGGATATCATCGATTGCGAGTCAAAGACGATGATATTTCCAAGACGGCTTTAACCGGATATGGGCATTATGAATTCCTTGTGATGCCTTTCGGATTGACAAATGCACCTGCGGTATTCATGGATTACATGAACCGTATCTTCCGACAACACCTAGACCAGTTTGTGGTGGTGTTCATCGACGATATTCTCGTCTATTCCAAAAGCAGAAAAGAGCATGAAGAACATCTGCGCCTAGTATTGAGCATACTAAAACAGAAGCAGCTTTACGCAAAGTTGAGCAAATGCGAATTTTGGCTGCCTAAGTGAGATTTCCGGGCCATGTGATATCTAGCGGCGGAGTTGTTGTTGACCCGGCAAGGTGGAAGCGGTTACGGACTGGAAGAGGCCGAGACAGCGACGGAGATACGTAGTTTTCTAGGTCCGCGGGATATTACCGCAGATTTATACGGGATTTCTCGCGTCTTGCCCTACCATTGACAAAGCTTACGAGGAAGAATCAACCCTTTGTATGGGGAGATGACGTGAGGAGAGCTTTCGAGACGAGGGAGAGGTTGACTACAAAGACCGGTATTGATTATCCCGGATCCCGATGAGACTTACGTGGTCTACAAAGATGCCGGTGGGCAAGGATTGGGTTGTGTCGTAATGCAATTGGGCGAGTGGTGGCTTATGCCTCTCGTCACCGAAGCCGCACGAGTCGAACTATCCTACACACGATTTGGAGCTTGCTGCCATCGTGTTCGCTTTGAAGATATGGAGGCATTATCTGTACGGTACGACCGTAGAATTATACTGCAACCACAAGAGCCTGAAGTATCTCTTTGATCAAAGGGAACTGAATATGAGGCAACGTCGTTGGATGGAATTGTTGAAAGACTACAACCTGGAGATCAAGTATCACCCAGGGAAAGCAAACGTTGTTGCGATGCTCTAGCGGGGAAGAAGGTGCAAGTATCATACATGATGATACAAGAGCAGAAATTACTTGAAGATTTCAGAGACCTGAATCTTTCAAACCAAATCTGCATGAATTTCAACGCACCAAGGGACGCCTACCTTGCAAATCTTTTTGTGAGTCAAGGAGAGTACAACCTGAGAGATGAAGTTGATAAAGCTCAGAGACAAGATGATTGGGCAATCTCCATGCGGAGAAGATCTCTCAAGGTGAAACCCAAGACCACGACCTTTCATTTAGTGGATTGGTCGACACAAGGGGCGCGTTTACATACCGCGCTTGATGAACCGAAGCGGAAGATACTTGGATGAGGCTCATAAGAGTAAGTACACTCGCATCCGGGAATGGTCAAGATGTACCCGAACTTGAAGGCCGAAGTTTGGTGGCCTGGAATGAAAAGAGACGTAACTCGAAAGACATAGTCGGGTGTCTAACTTGCCGAAAGTAAAGATTGAGCACCGGCGACCCCACAGGTCTTCTACAAGGACTAGAACTATGGAGTGGAAATGGGAGAATGTGACCATGGATCTTGTGGTAGGTCTACCTAAGATCGACATCACGATACCATTTGGGTTATCGTCGACCGATTAACCAAGTCGGCACATTTCATACCCATTAGCATCCACTACTCTCGAACGATTGGCCGCAATCTACATCAAAGAGATCGTGAGACGCACGGAGTCCCTAAGAGTATTATCTCGATCGGGATACTCGATTCCAATCCCGCTTTTGGCAAGCACTACATGAAGGAATGGGTACCAAGCTGAAGTTCGCCCGGCTTATCACCCTCAAACCGACGGTCAATCGTAGAGGACGATACGAGACGCGGAGGATATGCTTTGCGAGCATGTGCCCTGGATTTCAAAGGAAATTGGGACGAACACCTCTCACTAGCAGAATTCGCGTATAACAATAGTTATCATTCAAGCATACAAATGGCTCCGTTCGAGGCTTTGTATGGGCGAAAGTGCCAATCGCCTTTATGTTGGACAGATGCGTCTGAAAAGCAGTTGCTTGGACCAGATATGCTAAAAGAGACCTCCGAGCATATCGCTCGATCAAGAAGAGACTCCTTGCCGCACACAAGAGACGGAAGAGCTATGCGAGATAAGAGGAGAAGACCGTTGAAGTTTGAAGTCGGAGACCATGTGTTTACGAAATTATCTCCATGAAAGGTGTCGCGAACACCGAAGAGAAAGAAGCTTAGTCCGTTACATTGGACCAATTGAAGTGTTAGCCGAGCGAGGACCGATTGCGTATCAACTAGCGTTACCCCGAACCCGAGTAATCTCCACGATGTTTTTCACGTGTCACAACCGAAGAAATACCTACCAGATCGAGATCATGTCATAAAGTACGACGATGTTGAAGTACGGCATGATAACACCTTTGTAGTCGAGCCGGAGCAAATTCTCGAATACCAGGAGAAACGACTTAGGACTAAAACTATACCGATAGTGAAGGTGGTCTGGAAGGGTTTGTCACCAAACGAGGCAACTTGGGAAACCGAGAGTGACATGAAGGAGAAGTACCCAGAGTTTATGGCCCATAGTCTAGTTAGTATAGATTAAATTTCGAGGGTGAAATTTTGTTTAAGGGGGAGAGAAATGTAATACCGGATTTTAGCAAAATCGGAATTTCGTAGATAAAGGAAAATTAATGAATATTTTAATGAAGTAAATTCATGAGATAAAAAAGCTATAGAAAATTGTTATAATTATAGAGTAAATTGTCAAAAAAGTTACAGAAAAATATGATGAACAGAATGACTGGAAATGATATAATGGTGATAAAAACAGTCTAAAAATATTATGATAAATACTGAAAGATCATGAAAAATTATGAAAAAAATATGGAAGTGTTATCCCTAATTATGAGAATTTAATAAATTATTTCAGAGGAAATAACATGAAGAAAAGTTTAAAAAGCATTTAAGAACCATAAAGTAACACGATAGGGTAAACATTTTTAATATTTTACATAGGATATAAAATGACAATATCGGATAGAAGTTTGTAAGATAACAATATACTGTAAATTAGTGAAGATAAATATATGAAGAAACCTGATCCTAAAAAGCTCACTAAACGAAGAAATTAGGTCGATTAAGCCTAGCGAAGCGAGGGGTAAAACGGAATTTTGGTAAAAAATATTATATTTTTTAAAAATGGAAAAAATTATAGAAAAATAAATAAATCTGAATTTTTAAAAGAGGGGGCCGAAATTCTTAGTATTTTTAATTAAAAAGAATTGTTTAAATAATTAAAATGGTAATTAGAATAAAATAATAATATAATGCGGTGAGTCGGTTTATAGGCGTATCGAGGGAAAGTTAGAAATAAATTCTACAGGTAAACCAGAGGTAAAAGTATTTTCAGACTGATCAAATTAAGAACAAGTGAAATTTTACACGAAGAAAGAATTTACCGTGCGTTGTTTCCGCAACCGAAAACCCTAATTTCAAATAAGACGAAAAGTTGATCGGATAGAGTAGAGTCGATAGGCAAAGTGAGAACCTATAGAAACCATTGCGTCTTTTTAAACACGAGATTAAGTTAGGCAACAACTGGATGTTTTACGATTCAGCGAATTATTGTCCAAAAGTTGGTTCTATCGGAAGCGATTTTCGTAACCGGACGCGTTTGTCCGAATATCTTCCGACGTACCGGAGAATACCTAGATATGATCAAAAAGAGGATCAAAATAGAGAATATGAAAGAGGATGAAAAGATCTTCGAAGTTACACGCCGGATTTTTGAGTTTCGCGAAAATCGCGCGAAACGGACACCGATCGGTAGGTTTATCGGGCCGGAGGCCATAAAGCAAGAGCCATCATGGATGACAACTCATCCATTGACTTTAGGGCTCTTAGATTTCGATCTTGACCATGAATGGCCAAGAGTGTTTTGTCCTCAAAAATGCGATCCAACGGCGGAATCCGATCCAAGACTTTTATGGAAATTCCCACCTTGTCCCTATTTTTCCCTATAAATAGCAAGCTCTCTTGCTCTCATTCTTCACACCAAATCCGAATCCTAAAGAGAGGTTCTAGAGAGAGAAGCTCGGAAAAATTCTCGCCTTAGCTCCGAGTAAGTTCTTCCGTCCTTAGTTTTTAGTTTCCGTAGTTCTTTCAAAGGTAGTTATAGTAGAACTTTGTTTTGATCTAGGAAGTTTCGAATATATTCCTATACTTGTTTTTATGCCTCATTGCATTGAAAGATGCCTGACGAGGTAAAAACATAGTGGGGATAATTTTGAAATGGAATACGGTCAAAGTAACGAAGTTACGCGAAATTCCGCCAATTAGGGGTAGTAAGGGCAAAATGGTCTTTTTCACCTAAAATGCCTGTTATGCTGCCAAATATTCATAAGTGTGTTATTATTCTAATTAGAATCCTTCTGACGTCGAACCGCTGTCGAAATTCCATCGTTCCGCTGTTTGCCGCTGTTGAGCCACTGTTTCGCTGTTTTACGTATGGCCGTCAAAAAGTATCGTTTTTAGCCGGAAGAGCCGGATATCTGCAACTAAGGTACGGACGCGTACTGTAACCCTAACTCTATGCTGCTCATATACTTTTGCGTTATAGATACGTTCATAAACTGAGGTTCTGTTGAGAATCGTCAGAGATACTTACAGCTTTACCCACGGATTATAGTATTGGTAATGCCGTTTGAGTTATTCCTAGAGGCGAGGACACGTTGGAGGCGTGGCACTTTGGATATGTGCAGAACTAGTCGAGAGAGAGACTTTACATACGCTTTGTGCTTATGTTCATTCCATGTTATTGATCATACATTTGCTTTGTTTGCTTTTGTGATGATATGCTTTGTATTGAAATGAATATCTTTTGTACGTATATCTTTTTTTATTTGAGCATAAGGTTAACTTACTCGAGATCCATATGTGGAATGGATCTCAGCTGTAGCATCAGGGTCTGGAGGACCGATGTTTGGCGATCGAGGCTAGCAGCTGGAGTAGGCCAAGACGTATTATCTATCGTTTCCTTTAGTTTCTTTAGTTTCTTTAAAGAATTCTGGATAACTGTAATCCAACACTCTTACACTATGGTCCATATTTTTGAATGTAATGTAAATTACTTACTCGCTCCAATGCTCTACTCTGATTACACTGCTTGAAATATTTGGAAACGTTTTTTTAAAAAAAAAAAAATCCGCTGTTTTCAAATGGGATGTTACACCCGGTTACACCGAATTTGGTTAAAATCTCAGGCTCTGTGTAAAGTTTTCAAGGTGGACCCGGTTAAACCGAATCTGTTTAAAATCCTGGCTCCGTGAAAAGTCTTGAAGAATGTCGTCTAGATCCAAGTTAAACCATAAATGCATCTCGGCAGCCCAGAGATCTGAACTACCGGGCTAGGGGCAACAGAGTGGACAACGAGTTGTTCGTGGAAAAGCATGTTATCAATAACCGAGATTAAGGCAATCCAGAACAATTTGCGCAAACACAAACTTTTTGTTCTCATCTACTGTTGTTCGCATGAGTGAGACCTCCTTATTATGTTCGTATATATTTCTCTGCTAAAATTGGTGAGCATCGAAGCGTGAATTATCACAAGCCATGACACCTCCAACTATGTGGTCTGCTACCTCTGTTGTAGTAACGTCCAAAATTATTTTATGGGCTTCTATCAATTATCCATGGATCCATTTAAGTCATCGGTCATGACAAGATTCACATCTTATTGAAGATTAAGCATATGCACTTTCTCATACATATTTCAAGTTCGCAATCCAGACTCGTCTTGAACTCTATATGATACACAACTTATATTTGGCTCAATCACAGAGTAATATGCATCCTGGGATTTTCTCATAAAACTATCATTTGAGTTGGGAATGTCTTACGAAGCTAACATGGAGAAATTGTCCCAGCTTGAGCACAAATTCATCTCCCAACAACTCGAATTTTGCTTTGGAGAATCAGCAGCTGCTTCCAAATACGTTAAATCTGTGTTCTTTGTTTGGAACCCGGTAAAACCGATTTTGAAGAATGTGAAGACGACTATACTGTCAAGTCTATTTTAAATTCCTTTATTGGAATCATTTGTTTTGAAGGCGGACCCGGTTACACTGAATCTAGTTAAATCCGGGTTCCGTGGAGATTATGGTTAAAACGTATTCCTTCGGATGCGGTAAAGCCCACATTATGGTTAAAACATGCTTCCATTGGAACACAGTAAAGCTGAAATATACTCCAGATTAAATCCTGGCCAACCGTGTTGGGGGCGTATAGTTCTCGGTCGACATCAGATGAATATTATGCGCAATATCTTTTTGACTCTGGCCCAGTCATCAAATGGAACCCAGTTACACTGATTACAGATAAAATCCGAGTTCCGTATGGAGTCCGCCCTTACTATAGGGACGGAGGTAGAACCCGGTTACACTCATTGCAGTTAAAATCCGGGCTTCATGTAAAGTTTTGCAGGACAGGAATACGGTTAAATCCGTGTTCCATGTGAAGACGAACCCCGGTTACACTTAATACAGTTAAAATCCGGGCTCCGTGTAAAGTATTGCAGGAAGCAAAAAGAAGGCAAACCCTGGTTACACTTAATACAGTTAAAATCCGGGTTCCGTGTAAAAACAAATCAAGGGTTACGACACCCATAATGGAAGAAAGGGTTAAGACACCCATAATGGAAAAAAGGGTTACGACACCCATAATGGAATCTCGAGTTACGACACCCATCTCATATAAACAAATTCTGGGTTACGACACCCATCATGGATAAACAAATTCAGGAAAAGTTTTGCGGAGGAGTCCACCTCCAAAAGTGAAAAGAAGGCGGACCCCGGTTACACTTAATACTTGTTAAAATCCGGATCCGTGTAAAATACAGTTAAATCCATATTCCATGATTAGTTTGGAACCCGGTAACACCGAAAGAACGGTTAAATCTGCGTCTCCATGATCAGTTTGGAATCTGGTAAAACCGAAAGAACAAGTAACTATGCGATTCCATGTTAACTTTGGAACCCGGTAAAACTGAGTTTGAAGACAATTAAATCCACGCTCCTTAATTGAACCCCGGATACACTGAACATTATACAGTTAAATCTGCGCTTCTTAGTTAGACCCCGAATACACTGAAAATTATACAGTTAAATCCGTGCTCCTTAATTGGACCCCGGATACATTGAAAATTATACAGTTGGTTCCACGCTCCCTAATTGGACCCCGGATAAACTGAAGATTATACAATTGGCTCTGCGCTCCTTAATTGGACCCCGGATTAACTGACGATTGTCCAGTTAAATCCGCGCTCCTTAATTGGACCTCGGATTAACTTAAGATTATCACCAGGGCTAGTGAGCCCGAGTTCTATATTACGTGAAGCCGCTGTCACCAGCCTTCACAATCTTGATGCATCAAAACTCGCTCTTAGATAAGAAGGTGAATTGTCATCCAGACCTTGATCAGGTCAAAATGTTTAAGTGTTGCATTTCCACACCACGGCTGAACATGTGCCAGTTTGCCCTTATCCTGGTTAAGATACCGGACAACGAAACCAGAACGCAGTAGTGAGGGTTAATTACAAACCCCTACTCATATACCCGGTCTTTAATGCCAGAAGAATACCTGAAGCAGATTCTGCATGATACTTTTTAGACCTTGGCCCGGTCATTCAATAGAACTTTGAACATATGTTCGAGTTCATATAATCAACTTATTGTTGAAATGAAGATAAATCTTGGACATGAGATCCGGGTTAAATAGTCAATACACCCCGGCAGACCAGAGCCCTTGATTGCCAGGCTGGGGGCAACAAGACAAGTGTGGCACTATAAAGTTGTCAACAACATAAGCAAATGCAGTCCGTTCCTCTTCAGGATAATTCGGATTGGGAGAACCCGGTGCCACAACAAACAAACCCGGAAGCCCGAACTACATGGACTTTGATCCCTCTAGAGGGTACGTAGGCCCTAGGCATTGTTCCTAGGTCAAGTCTGATTCAGCTCCAATTGAATTAACCCAGATTACAGATCGGGGGGCAACTACTGTACAATTGTCAATGGTGTGAGAAGAACAAGCGGAAGCCCTCACGGGGTTATTTGAATTTTCAAATACTATCCCGGTTGCTTGAACGTTACTAGTGAAAAAGCATGTTTGCCATCAACCGGGATCAAAGCAAATCAAGCTTGAACAACTCGGATATGAAATCCGGGTTAAACAATAAACGCACCTTGGCAGGGTCAAATAATAAATGCACCCCGGCAGCCCAGAGACCTGGACTACCAGGCTGGGGGCAACTGTTACGGACCTGTATAAGGCCCATATTCAATATATGGCCCAACAAGGAATATTTTGTAGATCAGGATCTATCTATAATGAAGGAGATCCTATCTTATCTGTAATCTAGGAAGATCTTTATCTAAATCTGGCAGTTATGATACTTGGGCCATGAATCACATAAGGCTCATATCAACCTATGGTACACTATATAAATAAGGAGGTAAACCCCTAAGGTACACAGATTCTACTCTCTCTGGCTATTTACAATTCAGCCATGACAAAGCACACACACCACCCGCTTTGGCTAAACGCCTATGTGTGTCTCGAACTACGTGGACTTTGATCCCTTTACAGGGTACGTAGACCCTAGGCATCGTTCCTAGGTCAAGTCCGATTCAATCAATATCATACATGCTAGTCTATTAGGACTAGCCACATCCTGTTCTTGAACAGAACAGTACTCATTTGTTGTTTTTTCAGAAAAAGAATCCATTTATTAAAGGCGAATTCTTTTTTCTTTTTGGAGTAACAAAATTGTTGTTCTCAAATGTTTATTGAAAATAATTCTCAAAGTCTTTTTTACTAATAAAGATGAATGTAGCTACTATCAAGTGCGTAATAACAAACTATGAAGCTAAGAATCACTTGTAGAACATTAATGTTAATCTCAACGCTTAAAGAGGAACAACAACTAGATGATAGACGCGCCAAGAAAGGGCGTTCTCTCTTCTTCTTATTCATTGGCTTCTTATGCTTAGTCTTCTTCTTCTAAAAATATTATTCTTAATTCATGAATAAAAAGAGTACATATAGGCCTTTATATATAAAAACCTAAAGCTAACTCTAGAATATAATTTAATCAAATCAAATTATAATAACTAAGATATAATACATCCATATCCAATCCTAAGATATATTAAATATCAAACTTAATAATAAAATAACAATTAATCTAAATAATCCAAAAATAAATACACAATATTCTCACATAATATAACTTAACTTGCTATAGACTTCGCACAACACACACAAAGTATCTAATTATTTCATACTCCACATTTTAGATCTCTGCTTTAACAAAGTGTCTTCCATGAATGTAGATTTTTCTGGAAACTTTCTTGTACAAGTTAGAGTAGTTCCTTGCAAATTATATTTATCATCAACCAATGATGGAACCAAAAATATTTTTAGTTGGGGCTAAAAAATAAACATATTGAACTATTTACTAAATATCGTATAACATTGAAAATACAAAAAAATAAGTGTCAGTTGTAATTAGTATCTTTTGTCACTAAACATAAATTCTTATAGTACTACTCAATCCACAAAACTAACACTTAAATGTGCATCCCACATACGTCAAAACAAAATGATTGGAGAAAATAAAAGGAATATAATATGAACCCCGAAAAATATTTTAAAAAAAAAAATACACATATCTGATTCAATTTCAGCTAAGGAAATAATCTATTATAATCTTTTTTTTAAAAAAAGAGAGAGAACTTCATTATAAAATCATAAGACAACCATATAATAAATCCAAACCGATTAAAATTAGCCATAATCATCCTCTACATATATATATATAATCATCTATTGTCAAAACTCAAAACTCTCCCAAAATCATAACCCCAAAATTTTCATTAATCAGCACAATATTACCTTCATTATAAAAAGAAAAATACATAAAATAACTTTCATAAAAGGAGTGAGGTGAAAAGAAGTGATTTTGAGTATCTATTTAGTTCTTAACATGAAGATGAAGAGCGCCGAAGCCCGGAAGTAGAAAAAGTTTGACGTCTCTAGACCATCTCATGTGCACAAAGAAAATGACAAAGGAAGGTGGGTTGTATTTGATTTAATACCCCCCTCCCTTTTATGTGCAAGCTAAAGAGCCACGGCTCCTTTCAATTATTATTATCATTTTTTTAATAGGCCACGATTCTTTTTTAAAAAAATCAAAATCAAAATAAAATATATGATTATACTAATTTTTTCATCATCTGCGTCACCTTGGAGCAAATTTGACACCGCTAGGTACCAGGAAATCAAATAAATGTCTTGTTTGGTATTAAAAAAACATATATCAGAAAGAGGAAAAAAACTAATCTCCCAAGAAAAATGCAACGCCTTGAGAAGAAGAATGTCTTGTTTGATATCTAAGAAAAGGAGAACATATACCTTTCTTCAAATTAAATAGCCAGAGTTTCTCAAGACTCCCAGTAACTAAGCAAATTCTGATAAACTAGAACGGAAAAAAAAAAACAGTTTTGAAAATATAGAAGCTTGAAATTGAGGACTCTATCAAGGGCGTACATTTTCAGATCGAAATGTCTTCGCTGATAGGTATTGAAGATATGATGCCCTTTCTTCTCCCAGATTGCTTGTACATTATCGTCGCTGTCGATATCTGAAGCTGGGACAATGGATTATAGCGCATGAGCTGAAGATTTGAAGAAAGGGCTGATTTTGTGATAACTTCTTTACCGCAATCTGTCTTCCATCGTCCAACGTCCCCTGCAAGTGAAAAAAGGAAAAAAAAAACGAAAAAGAAAATAAAATCAATAAAGGAGCTAGAACAGGTCTCAAGATTTTGGTTTACCAAGTGACGCAGGAGTAAAAGCAATGCTAAGCAAAAAATGAAATAAAACAAAATAAAATAAAACCAACAAAGGCCCGATTTCGACCTTGCTAAGATGTTCTCATCTACGACTTCGTTCAGAGGAAGAAGGAAAGCGGACAGCCTCTACAAATCCCAAAGAACATGTGAGAAAGTTAAATAAAAGGAGGAGAGAGATAAGAAATGACATTTTAAATTTCAAAAATTTGAAATGGTTGAGAGAAGTAAAAGCAACCACAAAGCCAAATGCTAGCCGCACATGAGTCGGCACTATTGAAAGGAACATTAAATTGAGTCATAGGCTTATATTGCTATTGCTATTAAGTTGATATTGATTGTCCAAAGGAAGTATACAAGAATCATGAACTAATGGTGGTTTCTTTTAGTTTTAACGCTTTTGATTCTCTTTGATCTTGTTATCTACTTACTGTAACACCCCAAATTCAACATCCGAAAACTTGGCCAAAATATTTGAAATACCTCCAACAGGGATGATTATTATCCAAATCATTAAATTACATAACCATTTCAAATAAAATTCATAATACGAAGTCAAGATAAGTTTCCAAAATATTTCAGAGTTAAATACAATGCGGAAGTCCTAAAGTCATAACAAATAAAAATAACATAACATAAGTTACAAGAGTACAAAAGAGCCTTCAAAGCTCACTCCATAGGTGCCTTCCCTTGCTCCCTACTAGAATGTTCACCTGAAAAATGTTAATATAGGATGAGATTTCATGTTTCAGTAACTACCGAAAGTTTCTACCGTACACAAGCAAATTATATATAACAAAAAGCAGAAGTTTATCACACACACACACACACATATATATATATATATTTGTACATATCATAATTTCTCATACAAAATTCTTTTGCAAAAGTAATCATCATTATGTCAAATTGTGAACTATACAATTATACAATATGCAACATGCAGCCAGACTATGGCTCCCCTCCTTAAAAATAACAACTAAGGAGGTGTCACGTGTCCCACAACTCCAATGTAATCTCGGCCGAGGAAAACATGGAAGATACAATATCCACTGCAACATATAAAGAAATCTTATCTTTCAAATTCCTCCTTACTCCAACCCATCACAAACTGTAATTTTAGTTGGGCTCAAACTGTAATTTTCAACTTTTGTTATAATAATATACATATAATTCAGCCCATAAAACAAAATAATTCATAATCATACACAATTTATATTATTTAAAGTTACTAACCCAAGTAATCACTAAAAAGCTACTGGTTTCCTTCTCTCCTTCTTTCTCTTCTCTCTTTATTTTTCTAACACTTGGTTGTTCATGAATACGCACCCAAAGGTGCATATTTATAGTGGTTGAGGAGGGGGTAAACGGGTGAAATTGGGGGGTGAATATGGGGGTGAAAATGAGGGTAGTTGGGGGTGAAGTTTTATTACTCCCTCCCCTTTTAACTTTCAAAGCACGTTTCTAATATATATTATAATATATTTTTACAATATATTAATATATGATAATAATAAAAATTATATTATTATTATTATTTTAACTAATAGAAAATTTTACTCCTATACTAAATCTTTCTTGGTAAATTAATTACCATCAATCTATCCTATCATTATTCTAAATAATTTCAAGATGTTACACTTACCGTAAAAGATTCATCCTCATCCCTCACTTACTCTATAACATCCCAAATTTTGGGATTTGAAATTAGAGTATTTTATGGAAATTAAATATAAAATTTTGCCTTGAAATAATTATTGGAAATTCAGGCTTATTTTTCTCTTAATTAATTTATCTTGGGAAAAATAATAAATTTAAGTAAGGAATAATTTATAATTTATAATTTATAATTTTATGTCCTAGAGAAGTTAATTGAGGGAAAAAAAATCCTTATATAGGATTAAGGATTTATTTCAAGAATTTTATTATGATAATATAGTGTCAAAATTAAGAAAAGGATAAAATGGTAATTTTGCTATCCCAAACCCCAAATGAATTTGGGCAAAGTTAAGGCCCAATTCATTTAACCTCATTTGGTACACACACGTTGTAACTTTTTTTTTTTTTTTGGTAAAAGAAAGGTTTAGGAGGGTTCGACATCGCCCCACTGCGCGCGGCACGCCCGGCCATGAAGACTTCGAGGACTTACGAGATCGCCTATCAAAGAAGTCCTCGGCAGACGAGAGATCGAACCTACGACCCAAGGGCCTAATCCTGGATCCCTTACCATCTATATCAACTCACGCTACACACGTTGTAACTTGAAGAATAACAATTTAGATTTATCCATTACTTATTCATTAATCCATTGGCCCATGCAACCAATTAAATCCCACCAACCCATATATCCTTGTTGACCAAGCCATATACCTATCAAAGCATATGCAGCGCCTTGTAATCCCCAACTCCATTAAGATCGCCTCAACCCATACCATCTCCATCTTCAAGCCCAACACGAAAACACATCAACATAACACATCCAGCTTTTATATCCATTCGGCCCAACCACCTCCCAAACCAACCATCCTATTAATTTCAACCATAATAATTCATATTGGCCTGGACACGCAAAAACGCAGAAAAAAAAAAAAAAAAAAAAAAAAAAACCCATTCGACAAGGTAAGATCACAGCAGAAGCAAATCCACGTCATGATAGCTCTCGGCCTAATCACAGCAGCGTCGATCACGGCGAAACAGTCCACGCAACCAGTAGCTCCTCACTCCTCCATCCTTTTCAAGCTCCACAATCCAGTAGAGCCATGCTTCTTGAGCCCAACACCGCTCTCCTTCCAATTATAACCATCGGGTTCTCCCTGCAAACCGAGAGCAGAAAGCAACACAGAGAGAGAGAGAGAGACCACAGTGCTGCCTTTCCTCTGTTTTTAATACCAAGAACAGAGGCGATAGTGTGGTGTGAAAGTGAGGAAGAAATTGTGATCAAGGGCGAGAGCGTGGGCTGAGATGAGAAGAGAGGGTTGTGACCGAGAGCAACGAGAGAAAGGAAACTGAACGAGAAGCACGATAGTTGGAAAGAAAAAGGAGTCTAAACGCATACAAGCTTGGCTTCCGGTTAAGGTGAAATTTTGAACCTCTTCCTATCTAGCTACTGCATTTTTCACGTTGGTTTCTGCTGTTTGGGTTTTGAATAACAATAGCTACAGCTGAAAGAAGAAGAAGAAATGAATTTTTTTTTGCTAAATATATTTATTCCAATAGGCTTAAAGAGGATTCTGTATACTATGGAACCATTAGGCAAAATGAAAAGGATGATTTATGTGTATGTAAGTCTCGGCCAAGGTTGTTTGGGGTGATTATTATGATACTTCCTTTTGATCTAGACATGGAAACAGTGAGCTTTGAATGGTTGGAGTGTTTCCTTTAAATCTGGAAAATCTTTCCAGCAGGTTAAGTAAATCCGAAGCATTAGTGGAGAATAGAGAGTGACTCGGCATAGGTTAAAGCTTGTATAAGAGGAGTGCCATTGTTATGAGAAAAATCAGCGCTGGAAGGGTAATTTGATACTACGTAACCACTCATGGATGTGTGGTAGTAAGTGAAAATAGTAGTGGAAAAATGTGTGTTGCATGTAAAAGTGGTTTTAGGTAAATGTGTGCTATTGCGTACGTGTTATGAGAGTCACAAATGTCTAAGTGAGGTATAAGAACTAGTGTGTGAGTGTTGCTTTTGGAACCTTGAGAGAATGTGGGAACCAAGGGCTCATTGAGTACTTATTAATATATGTATATGTAGCCATATGTGCGTGCTGTATTTGGAAAGAAAGGAGAGCACACGTGTCCTATGTTGGCTCTTGTATATTAACGTTGAATAGAAGAAAGCAAGTGTGTACATGCATGAGTGGTTACGTAGTATATATATGTGTGTGTATTGTGTTGGAATCAGATTCCCAGCTCGTCCTTGGGATACGAGCTAGGGGAGCTCGTCCGTACGGACGAGTTCCTCGCCGTCCCGAATCCGGATCCGAATTTTATTTTTATTTTTATTTTTATAAAAAAAAAATAATAGGTAGAGAATCAAAAATAAAGATAATCTCTCAAATAATATTTTTTCAAAAAATGATTTTTTCATGTAGAAAAAAAAAATAATTAAAAAATTAAAAAAAAAAAATGGGCCAAAAAATCCGGGTCATCCAGATCTAGATCTGGGACTGGCCAGGAGCTCCTCCGTACGGACGAGCTCCCCCCTGGACGAGCAAAACCGGTTTCGTATTGTGTTAGGTTTGGTGTGTGTTATATTATAAAAAATAGAATAAATAGAATAATAATAATAATAAAGTAAATAAATTATTATTATTATTAAAAAGAGAAATAAATAATAATAAATATTATTACTATTAGTAAAAATGGAATAAATAATTTAGGAAATTACTAATAAATAATAAATAGAAAATTGAGTTATTAATTAATAGTAAATCGAAAAGAGAATTAATATTTACAATAGTCTCCTTAATTTTTTTTAGTACTCATCATAGTTCGCCACTTCAAGCATTCCAAATTTATTATTATAATTTGTATATTTTTTTATAAGTTATAATTTTATGTATAGTTTTAGAAGAGTTATTAATGGTTAGTAAATTGGATTGTGGTATATTAATTTTTGGCGTATGTTTGAACTCTCGGATTAAGAGCAGTGTGATAATAGTTAGCTTCGGCGAGAGGTAACCACTTTCCACTTGTTATATGTATTGATATGTTGTTTGTGAATATTTTGTGAAATAATTATGAATATTTTAATAGAAATTTCCTTATGGAACCTTATGATTTGAATTGTGAAATATATGCATATATTTATTTATATATAAGAATTGGGAATTGAGCTATTATGACATGGTTATGAGAATTATTTAAATAACATGATATGAATGTAAAAAAATTAGAAAAACTCATGTTAAGTTATTTATTATGATAATTATGGAAATGGTTGAATTGTGAAGAAATGGAGTAGTTATTCCACCACGTGGTGAGGCCTCCATTGGTGCACAATGGTTGGCTTTCTTTTGTCCCACTTGTTCAATGAGGGATTGGCCCATTAGTTCAATGAGGGCTTACGACACCCCACTTGTTCAATGAGGGGGAAAGACTCATGGTCTGGGACATATGCTCTGAGGATTTTGGTCAGTCCTCATCACATGATCTGTGAGCTTTGGAGTAATCAGTAACATGGATGTAACTTAGCCCATGGGTCTAGTCGGAAGAAATAAGGCGGTTCGATTGGATTGATGTGAGGCATTTTGGGAATTGTGTTAATGAAAAATGTGATACATAATTTATGATACATAATGTATTATATGAAATTTTATGATGTGGATATTGGTGAATTATATCTTTAATATTTTGTTACATATAAATTGTTCAACTTGGCACCTCACTAACACATATTAGTATTCGTAATAAGTTGAATTGATGGTTACCACATTTTTCAGGTGATAGTTCCCGTCCAGATCCATCAGGGAAGACCTCGAAAGCTTAAGCTACTTATGCTAAAAGTAGTGCTTCTATCTTTTTGGTATATGTTGGATGATTATATATTGTCACGTTAGGGCTCATTCAGCTCATTCAGAGACTTTGATTTATTTTGTATCATTTTGATAAATGTTGAAGCATTATTAAGTTATTGATCAATCATATATATAGTTATATATAGTTATTTTGTTAAGTAAAATGGAGCACGTTATATACTCTCTTTCTCACAACACAAAATCTCCTTGTCTCACTGTACACATGAATCTTTTGTATAGTTTAGTATGGCTATTGCAAATTTTATTTAACAGTAAAATGAATCATAGAGTGGACCCGTGCTGAAAATTGTTTCTGTTTTTCTTCAATATCTTCATTCGAGAACTGTAATATTTTCTTAATTAAAATGGTAAAACTTTCCATTGATTTTATAGCCTTAGCTTTGGTTCATCTTCATTCATTATTTAGTTTCTTCTCATTTTCATATAATTGATAGGAGATGGAATATGCAACTTAATTCATTGTTACATGCTGCAGCAGCATTTCTTAATCCATCAATCTTCTACTTCCAAACTTCAACATAGATTTTCAGATGAGGAATGGATTTCAAGAAGTGATGCTCAAGATGGCCACAACAGATAAAGATAAAATTGAGATCACTAAATAACATCATATTTAGATCTAAAGAACATCATATTTACATCAATGCACAAGGCACGCTTGGAATTGACTTTGCTATCCTAGGAAGACTACTAAACACCCCAGGTATGCGTCATCTCTAGCTTGCTAACAATTTTGGCCTCATGATGTGTCTGAGTTTGAGCTGCAATGTGATTGGTGAGTTCAACAAGCAGAGTTTAGATTGTTTAGCAAGTTGAAGTTTTCTTTTCTTGTTTATATATATTTTTTAATGCATTTAAAACTTTCTTTAAAAAAAATTGGGGGCAGCCGAATCCCCCCAACTAATTGTGTGAACACAAACAAAAAAATCCTAGCTCCGCCATGGGATATAATACATACATATAAATACATAAAATAAGAGAAAGTCAACTGGGCAACACACAATTCCGCCATTGTCATCAACTATCTACACTATATATCCTACAAGTTTGGGTATCTTGCACTGTTCTACCATAGGTGTCAAATTTAATTCCTCATATTTTATCCATTTTCTTGTTATCTATAATTTTTTTTGTAATAGACTTTTTCCCCAAACCCATTAGTTACTGCAAGAGGATTTTTCTAGTTCCTTATAAAATGTAGATTTGAAGTATTGGGATTTTTCGATTAAGGGCATCAACAGATATTGTTTGGCTTACCATTTTTCTATGGAGTTAGTAAATCTTTTTCCCAAGCAAAGACTTTTAAATATTTTTTGTTTTAGACACTAGAAGAACTTTCTTGGAGTATTCATTGGGTTTGAAAAACTTTTCCTATAATAGAAAAAAATTGAATCAAAAAAAAATTAATATTGAAAAAAAAAAAAAAAAAAACTGACACCAACTACTGTAGATTAACATAGATCAACAATGCAAAATATCCATATTTTATTATTTATAAGGGAGAATCCTATTTAAAGTTGTTTCTCTTGTTTATATGTATCGATTCATTTTTATACAAATGTATTAAATAGTCTATTTCAATATTTTATTTTCATGAGTAACAGTGTATGCAAAATTGTCTCTTTAAGTAGGAGCGAATATCTTTGGGCAAAAAAAAAAAAAAGTAGGAGCGAATATCAGTTTTATCTTGTGGATGTCATTAAAATTATCAAATCTAAAATATTTTTCTCGA
This sequence comes from Acacia melanoxylon, assembly GCA_019022615.1. Taxonomy (NCBI): domain Eukaryota; kingdom Viridiplantae; phylum Streptophyta; class Magnoliopsida; order Fabales; family Fabaceae; genus Acacia; species Acacia melanoxylon. The sequence continues at coordinate 903,389 of JAFJYJ010000064.1, read as the reverse complement.
CAAAAAATCAAAATACTTTTAAGGGATAAGGGTCTTATTTGCCATGGAAGTTCACAAAACGTAGCAATTTTGCTCATCCATTAATTTTGACCGTTAAGTTTAACTGAGTGCACACGTGGCATGCCACCTCATCAATCAAATAAGAGTTAAGTATCATTTTTACCCCGCAAGTTTTCACTGAGGAGCAATTTTGCCCCGAAAGTTTACAAAAAGTAGCAATTTTGCCCTTCTGTGCCCCAATATTAAAGTTGACAATTAAATCGGTCAAAGATCACACATGTCATGCCTCGAAAAGGTCGAACTTGGAGTTAGAGAATGAGATCCTTGAGATGTTGAGCTCAAAACGGTCAGAATTTGTGAAATCGAACTGGTCAAAGGAACTGAAAGGTCTGTCACAAAACCCAGAGGAAACATCACTTATGATCTAAGCAAATGAAAAGCAAAACGAGAAGTGAATTGTCCCAAAAATTGGTTCAATAAAACAAATCAATAGTGATAGTATTTACCTTTGTATAGATTGATCTAAGTCACACACCCTGTACCTCAAAGGTAAATACTATCACTATTGATTTGTCTTACTGAACCAATTTTTAGGACAATTCATTTCTCGTTTTGCGTTTCATTTGCTTAAATCATAAGTGATGTTTCCTATAGGTTTTGTGACAGACTTTTCAGTCCCTTTGACCAGTTTGACTTCACAAATTTTGGCCGCCTTGAGCTCAACATCTCAAGGATCTCTCTCTGACTCCAAGTTTGACCTTTCCAAGGCATGACATGTGTGGTCTTTGACTGATTTAATAGTCAAATTTAATATTGGGGCACTGAAGGGAAAAATTGCTATGTTTTGTAAACTTCCAGGGCAAAATTGCTCCTCAGTGAAAACTTCCATGGCAAAATTGCTCCTCAGTGAAAACTTCCTGGGTAAAAATGATACTTAACTCTTATTTGATTGATAAGGTGGCATGCCACGTGTGCATTCAGTTAAACTTACAATCAAAATTAACAGATTGGCAAAATTGCTACATTTTGTGAACTTCCGTGGCATTTTTGTCCAAAAAAAACTTTCGTCCACCTAATGCTCCTGAGCAAAAACTTCCATAGCAAATAAGACCCTTATCCCATACTTTTAATATACAATAACCCGTGTTGTTTATATTTTATAAATTACCATAAAAAGAGCCATTAAAGAATAATCATGCCAGCATTGCCAGCAGCCCAACAAACTGAAGAAGCAATGCTTTTTTCAGTTTTCATCCTTCACTTTAATGGTTTCCATCCAAACTCACCATCTTTTTTCTGGGAGTGGCTACGGTCCATTCCACTGCAATGGACCGTCCACTTCCCTACTCTGCTTAAAAATTGTGTCGTTTTTTACACAAGTTCTGCCTTTTTAAAAAAAATATATATTTTAGAATACTGGCGAATACTAAAAAAATACTTCATAGTCTTGAAAAAATAATTCAGGGTACTGACTACTACTAAAAATATTGAAGTATTTTTTCAGTAACAGTCAGTATCCTCAAAAATATTTTTAGTAACAATCAATACCCTGAATTATTTTTTCAAGACCATAAAGTATTTTTTTAGTACCTGCAGTATCCTAAAATATATTTTTTTAAAAAAAAAAAAAAAAAAGAGCTTTTATCAAAAACGACATAATTTTTTGGCAAAGGAGGGAAGTGGACGGTCCCATACAAAGTGGACCGTATCCACTCCCCTTCTTTCTCTATCTCTTTCTCTTTTTGTTCCTTTCATTTCTCATTCTTCTGCAGATCCATCTTCATCATCCTGGGTGAGAACTGCTTATTACTCTCTCTAGTCCTTAATATAACACATCTTTAGGAAGTTAATTTTGATCCTAAATATAAGACAATTTTTATATTTGTCAATTTTTCCCAATTTACCTAATACTCCATCAACAATAATCAAATAAAAGAGGGAATGAAAAAAATGAAGGAAGATAACTACGGTATTTTAAAAAACAATACATGTTATATTAATCAATTTAACTAACTTCTTTAATGGTAAAAATATCTCTATACTGGCAGTGAAATTTCCATTTCACACCTAAAATCTAAGCTTTTCACTCACCTTTGTGCTCTCGCTCACAAAAACTCCTCCAATTATGAAATTTCAATTGACCCCTCTGATCAACAAAAGTTCTCCACCTTCTCCCACACTGTAAAGCTACAAAACCCATCTGTTAGAACCGTTATATCAATTATGGGAGGTAGAAAAGAATCTTCATGTTTTTCCTCTATGATAAACAGTTCCTTTCGTAGAAAATCCTTCATTGATTCTTCGATTCAAACAGCTATAGGCTATTACGGTTTTCAGGATGTTGATCTTTTTGGGTTAGGCTAAGTTCTGCTCTTGACCTGACTAATTTAGGAACCCTCTTGAAGGAATGGCGAGAAGCTTTAACTTCTGAGGCAATGAGCTCAAGCCAGCCAGAATTGTTATTGGTAATGGAAGGTTACTTCCTTTGAGCTGGAAGATCTTTGGATTGGCTACAATTTGTTGCCTTTAATTACTATCTTCCTGTTAGTATTTAGGTGTCCTAGAGACAATCCATAAGAACATATCAGCACCTTTTTCTACGTTGTAGTATTTCATAAATGAGCATATTTTATCTTTATCATATTTATGTCTCACCTTTATTTTAAAGTAAATATGTGTTTAAAGATAAAAGCCCTAGGAATAGAATATGTGTTAATCTCGAGGATCAATAATAAGAGATCATGACCATGAGAACTCGAGAACACTGTATATATATTACCTAAAATTTGTTCCTAATCTTGAATCACCAAGAAAGGGTATTGATTATCTCAATAAGACTAGTACGACATCGTCTACTTGTATAGAGATACAAGGTAGGGACCTCATGGAATACAGGCATGGTGATGCCTTAGCTGATGTCATGGGTGGATTTGTTAGAGAACAGATAGCACCGAACTAACCCGTCGAGAGACTCCACAAAGATTCATTGTAGAGACTATCATTGGATATATAAAGTCTCTCATCGTTTGGTAGTGCGGATCGTCCTGGACTTAAGGATGTCATCGAACACTATGTCCTAAGGTTATACTTTGACTGTACAACTCTATCCACCTGAAAATGGGGAGAACAGTGTACTCTTGGGTGTAACTCGAATACATGAGTATAGATGGATATGCTGAGAGGACTCACAATCCCCTACAAGGGATTAGTCATTCATAAGACCGGTAGAGCTTGGATAGCTTCTAATTAACTCAGGAGTCTGTGTGCACAGCAAGTGATCATGAAGAGTCATGATCCGTTATAGAGTTAATATAAGAAGATTCTTAGTTCTGTGAATTAGCTACATTTAGTCAATTAAGAGAGATGATACTCTATCTTTGCTCTCGACTAAATGTTAATGATGATGTAAGGGATGATGTCTGCACGGTGTCCAAATATGAAAGGTAGATCACTTGATCACACTCAATTAGTTCTGAGGCCACAGAGCATTGCTAGTGTCTTATAAGGTCATTAAATAAATTGGGCCCGTTAAAGGAGTTTTAATTGGTTCAAGTTTATTTATGTTAATGACTAATTGGGCCTAATGAGTCACACACAAAGGTTATTCCCGATTGTTTAAAATTAACAAACTTGGACCAATAATTGTTATTAGGCATTATCAAGAGTAAATGTGTAATTGAGTTGGAGTGGGACTCCAAGCCCAATGAGGAGATTTGAATTTTAATTCAAAAGGGATAGGTTATAAAAGATAATTCTGAATTATCTAATATATATATATATATATATATATATAAAGATCCAATAAAGATCCAATAATGATTTGATGAAGATTGGAGAAATAATATATGAGGATTGATTTAAAATGATTTTGAATTTTAGTTTAAGAGATAAATGTGATTCATCATCTTAAATTATTATTCAATATTCAAGATATGAATTTAATTCATTACGATTTGAATTTTCCAATTCAAGTTTGGATTGAGCTTTTCTTGTGAGTACTTAAAACAAAGTTAGACTCTTATAAAGTGCTGATTTTTTATGTGCCCTTTTTATGGACGTTTTTTGAAGAGAAAAAAATGAGAATTTAATATGACTTGGTTGACAAGATATGAATATGATAAATTCAATCAATCAAGATGTGAATATGATTGAATATGATTCATCATATTAAATTCAATCAATCAAGATGTGAATTTAATGTGACTTGGTTGACAAGATATGAATATGATTCATCATATTAAATTCAATCAATCAATCAAGATATGAATTTGATTCATTATCTTAAATTCAATCAATCAATCAAGATATGAATTTAATTAATTGTGAATTGGATTTTCCAATTCAAGCTTGGATTGAGCCTTTCTTGTAAGCACTTAAATTAGGGTTAGACTATTATAAAGTCTTTTTTTTGGTTTGCCTTCTGCTTGCACGTTTTTCTAGGAGAAAAACAAGAACCCTTATGCTCTCTAAATTTAGGTCTTTACCAAAGGTTTAGAGAGGAAAAGGCACCATCCATAAAAGGGTAAGGTTCCAACCTTGTTTATCCTATCCATAACCTAATTCCAAGAAACCATCACCTTCTTGAAAAAAGTAAAACCCAAGGAAACCAAACATTAACCTTGTCTTCCCCTAGCAAACATTCAAGGAGTGAGAGGTTTCAGGAGAAGGGGTTCTCGTTGCAATCGGGGGGTAGCTGTGTGGATCAACGTTAGAGGACATCAACAACATTGAGGTCTTCAAGTGATCTAAGGTAATCCTAATTTCTAATAGTCATGTTATCAATTTATTCTAATCCCCAATAGTTGGTTTTAACGAGTAATCCCAAAGTTCATGAATATTATAAATTGTTATAAATTCTCATGAGCGCCGTAAAGAGTTACGGATTAATAATTATTAACTAATTAATGTAATGAGTTAAGGTTAATAACTCATGAAGACCGTAAAGAGTTACGGGTTTCCGCAGCGATGAAACAAATTTTTTGTTTTCAACCTCATGAACCTTTGCATGAAAGTCTAGGCAAAATTAACCATCACTTCCCACAAAGTATAATTTTACAGGATTTCATGCTGCCTTATATGGTCCATCTGGGTGGTATAATACTGATAATGGTATTAAAGAGTGGAAGAGAAGAGGTTTTCCTCCTAGCTAGCTGCTTCTCAGCTTGCCTTATCATGGATATGCATTGGACGCTTGTCAATCCAACAAACAGTAATGCCGGAGCACCAGCATCAGGACCTGGTTTTACAAATGATGGTTCAGTAGCTTACAAGTTGATAAAAAGCTTTATAGGAAGCTTGATGGAGGCATCTCTTGGAGAATATGATCCTAGAATAGGTGGTTAATCAGTTCAAAGTTGCATCAACATGGATCAATTTCAACGATGCAGAGGCGATCAGGGATAAAGTTTCTTATGCCAATAGAAAAGGGCTACTTGGTTAGTTTGTGTTCCAACTATCTAATGATGGAAATTGGATCCTTTCAAAGGTAGGTGAGTGGTTAATTTATTTTGGGTTAATTTAGGCATCTGGCATAACATATATCCATATGGTGTTCTGAATTTTATCCTTTCAGCTCTAGATGTAGACAAAGATCATCACAAAAGTTAGCTCCTGATAGTTTTTCTGCCACCAACTCTGACCATCATGCTGATACTGTCTTTGGGAATAACATCTTGCTACTTCCGTTAAGGTAATAGTAGTTCATTTTTCCCCTTGTAAGAAGAGCCACATAGGTGATTTTCGTGTGATATATATGTTTTTATTCTTTCAATCTCTCTCTTTTCTTTCTTACAGGAATTTTGGCTTCTGTAACAAGAATATTATGTAGAATCAAGAGATGTTTGCCGGCAGATGAGAAAAATCTTGAGGAAAGTACTTCCGATATGCTAGTGTTGAAGTATGCTGCAGTTAAAATGGCCACATGTAACTTTTCAAACGACAATAAGCTTGGAAAGGGTGGATTTGGCTCAGTATACAAGGTAACTTTGGTATATTCATCTATTTGAGTAACCATATGAAAAGACAAAATGTGCAATACAGCCAAACACAGTTTTCAATTTCAATGGTTAAGATAGCACTGTAGTTTCCTTTAGCTCATTTAGCCTATAAATTATTGAGATGATGCAATCTCCGGGTTTTATTATTCCTTGAGATGACTCTACCTCATTATTAACACAACTTTAACCAAAATAATGCAGTGAACTTCTAACACGAATTATTGGTCTATCAATGAATGAATGAGAACTTAAATATCTTGCTAGCCATTTGGCTCCATCTCTCTATATCTGCTTATATTCTAAAGGGAGTTTTATAAACTGCCTCTATTTTATTTATTTTTCCATTTATTCTACTTCTCTTCTAATCTCACCTTGATTTCCCCCTGTTCTTGCAACGGTGATTCCAACTGATTCTTGTGCTCATGAATAATATTTGCATGAAAAGCACCTGATTATATTGCACCAATAATTGTGCCAACATATGACGTTCACTTCATTCAGCTAACAAGTAAAAAAAGATCTGTACAACACAAATGAAATTGAACCAAAGTAAACTATATCATCATTTCTCTGTCTTTCTATCATTGTTAATTCAACCAAGGAGGCTGCTCATTCTCAATATTAAGTACATTAATTAGCAGCAGGAATACAGAGTTTTTAGTTATTCCCTCTTTCAGTTAATGGATTAAATTATAGAAATAATGAGATTTTAGGAATAATTTCCTCTTCCACCTTCAACCTCATGAGATTTTCATCTTGAAGAAGCAGATTTGACAGAATGCAATCATGTAGAAATGTGACAAACTAGCTTTTTCGTGCAACTGATATCTTAAGCCTTATTGTAGGCTAGTCATGGTCTACTTCAATTGAAGCACTCAGGGATTAATAATTTGATTTTGATAGGGTAAATTAAGGAAGACAAGAAATAGCAGTAAAAAGGTTCTCTAAAAACTTCAAGTCAAGACCTTGAAGAGTTCAAGGATGAGGTCTCACTTACAGCAAAACTACAACATGTGAATTTAGTTAGACTTCTGGGATACTGCACTGAAAGAGATGAGAAGATACTGATTTATGAATACCTCCCGAACAGAAGCTTAGATCATTTCCTCTTTTGTAAATGATCCCTATTATCTGTTTCTTCATTTTGAACTTTTGATTTTCAAGTAAAAATTGGTTTGCCTGATACGGAAGGTTCAATCTGCAGCTGAACCCAATCAAATATTAAATTTGAAATTGTTGCAAAATTCAGTGTTCTCCATGGCTACACAATTGAGTTGCTAATAATTCAGAAATTGAGCTTGATGCAGATCCAAGGAGATCAATTCTTTTGGACTGGAGAAAACGTGTCAACATCATTGAAGGGGTTACTCAAGGTCTTCTTTATCTCCAAGAGTACTCAAATTTCACTATAATCCATCGAGATTTGAAAGTGAGCAATATGTCGTTAGATTATGAAATAAATCCAAAAATATCATATTTTAGGATGGCCAGAATGTTCAACAAAGATGAACTTAAAGCAAACACGGAAGGATTGTTGGCACTTGGCACATAGTAAGAAAATGGAGTTTAATGACTAATCATATTATTCTTGTCTTTTCATGTCTCTAATCATTTGATATTGTCTCGTTGTAATGGATATGTGCCCCTGAATATGTGAGAAGAGGTATATACTCAATGAAGTAGGACGTCTATAGTTTTGGAGTTCTTCTCTTGCAAATCATTAGTGGAAAAAGGACCTCACGCTACTATGGGACACATGAAAATCTGAACCTTTTGGAACATGTAAGTTCCAAAATAAACATTTAGGATTCCATTGCTTTATGTGAACATTTTTCTTTATTTATATGGTTATATAACTAGGTCAAATTCAATTGCTTAATGAAAACATTTTTCTTTTTTTATATGGTTATCTAACTGGGTCAAATTTGAGTATTGTTGGGTCCAATTTGGGATAGCTCGCACAAAGGCATTTTTTGCATTCACACGGGTTTAAACTCAAGATCTCATGCTCAAGCTAAAGCCCTTTCCACTTGGGCCAATGCCGGTTTGTTATGTGATCATTATTCTATTCATGTGATGTTATTGAATCATAAAACTCTTGGGCATTTCAGGCATATGAGTTGTGGAGAGAAGGAAAAGGAATGGAGTTCATTTATCAGTCACTGAACGACACTGAATCACCTTGTAAAATCATGAGATGCAAGCAGGTAGCATTTTTGTGCGTCCAGGAGAATCCAAATGAGTGAGCTTCCATGTAGGAAGTTTATTCAGCTTTGAATAGGCATGGATATAGGCCAGGCTTTGGCTAAATAGGCCTGAGCCTGTAATGGGTTTAAAAGGCCTGAGCCTGGATGCAGGCTTTTTTTTAGGCTCAGGCCTGAGCCTTCATAAGGCCTGGTCAAGCCTGAAGCCTTTTTAAAGGCCTACAAACATTGTAGGCCTTTAAAAAAGCTTCATATTGCAGGCCTTGAAGGCCGTAAATAGGCTTTATGCACTTTGAGCCTATTAAAATCTATATAAATATATAAGAATGAAAAAATAAATATTTTGTTATTATATGATATAAATATAAATATATTTATTTAATGTGTAAACAAAGCCAGCCCGAAGGCTTACAGTCGTCCCTTAACAAAATAGGCCTGGCCTATTTACACATATAGGCCTTTAAATAGGCCTTGGCCTGGCCTTTTTAATAAACAGTCGGGCCCGACCAGGCCCTAAACGAGGCCGTCAGAGGGCACTGATAGGGCCTGGCCTATTCCCATCCCTAGCTTTGAACAATGAAGCTTCACCCATTAGTACTCCTAAAAGACTTGCTTTTTCAATAAACAGAGGTGAAGATGCAGAAGAAACTTGTCGGTGCATGACAGAGTTTTCTTAGATCATTGATGTAACAATATCTCAGCTAGTGGCCAGATAATGGAGAAGAAAAGTTGTGAACCGGGTTTTTAGAGCAAGAGAATGAATCATGGAACCATCTTCTTGAATTAGAGGCCATGCATTTTGTAAGCCTACTAGGTTAAAATAGGGTTAGCGTCCATTTCTGACACCCAAGTTTTCCTAAATGAATTGTGGGTATCTAAAGGTTTTTTTTTTTTTTTTTGGGGGATCAAATTAACCCTAGAAGTGTTAAAAGAAAATCAATGTCATTTGTGGTCTATATATAGTCATTAAAAATTCTTGTCAACGTTAAATTTTTAACAATTAATATTAGTTTTTTCATGGTTAGGGAGATTTTGCTCCTTCTTTTACATTTCCAAGTAAAAAAAAAAAACTTCTTCATACGGACAGCAACGTACTATTTTAAAATTCTAGGATAAAATTGGACTTTAACTCTATAAAATGTTCTAATTTTAATTGGTTGCTATGATAAGTCACAACATATGAAGCAAATCCAGAATGGAATGGTGTGAAAAGCAAAATCAGGCCTGTTAGAACATAGAATTTGTTGTTCTTACTTTTAAATGTATGATATGATCGATTTGTAAGTAAATGAATATTTTTATTTCATATCTCTAATTCTTTCGTGCAAAAATAGTAAAATGAAATATACATCATTAAGATTACATCTAAACTATGCAATATAACGTGCTATTATTTTATAAAGAGAAATTGAACCAAACATTTAGCATGAAAGAAAAGATTGTGTTGAATCATATCAATATTTATATTTATATTGCTACGAAATGTAAAAGGTATTACAATTTATAATTGTATGACTCATTGATATATGAAGGCTCAAAGTCAAATGTAAATAAGTAACTAAATATTTCCCTATAGACATTCAACATAATTAACTACTCCTTCCCGGTCCTAATTATAAGAACATTTTTGTATAGTACAAATTACACTACAAAAGTGTTCCTATAATTAGGACCGGAAGTAATATTTTTTAGTTTAAAAATAGACATACTCAATTTTTTTTGTAGTATATATAGCAATGCCATTAACCCTTACGTTACTTTTTGCACTTGTGGGTCCCACCATTCTTCCCACTCTATTATTTTAATATATTTTTAGAAATATGTGCATTTTTTAATAAATATCACTTAGACCCATGGAAGCAATTTTATTTCTGTCAACACCTTTGAGTTAAAATGAAATTAAGTTTTGTCATTCAAAAACAATAATGCTCTTACTTTATTTTTTTATAAGAACATTTACAAGATAAATAAGGTTATTTACAAGAAAAATAAATGGATTTAAGAGAATCCATGGAGTTAAAACAAATTTTTTACAAGAAAAATATGTGAATAACCAAAAAAAAAAATTAATTCCATGGATTCTATTAAATCCATTTACAAGACAAATAAGGTAATTTTCAAGATAAATATGGGCATTTATAAAACAACACGTTTATATCTACTTTTGGACCCAACAAAGGATAATTGTGTTGGGTACTCATAACGAAATAATTTATTACTAAATTTGTGCTTTCGCCCTTCTAAAAATATATATAAATAATAGAAAATTATAAGACTGATAGGACCTACAATGTAAAAAGTAACGAAAGTTAAACAGGATTAACGGCATTGTTATATATGTTACCAGAAAAATATGATTGTCTACTTTTATACCTAAAAATAGTTAATTATGTTGGGTGTCGTTACTAAATTTATACCTCAACACAAAAAATACTTTTGTGGAAAATTGGGGTCCGCAGAGGCGTTCATGGAATCTATGAGCACCTAGTGCTCTCCCATGCAGCAAGGTCGTTTTGGACCTTGTGCGCCACTTACCAACAATTTAGTCACTTTTCCCCCCTTAATTTTACACATCTTTAAAGGGGAAAAACTCCCTACCAAAGTGAGACACTGATGCTCTGTGCATATAACATTTGCAAAGTGCCCGAATAAAAAATTTATCAACTCCTTCTTACCAATGAAATTTTTTATTTATGGGAAACCTTTTTTTGGAAAGATCCTCCATCGAAAATTTTCTTATTAGTAAGACTGACCTAAATGAAAGTACTATACTATGTGTGCACAACATTTTCACAGTACCAATTTTTTGTGTATAAAATTTTAAATAGGGTAATTTTTTCCCAATTTCCCCCAAAAAGTCTGTCCTTAAAAATTTTATTGCCAAGGACTTGATAAATTTTTATTCACACTCTAAATGTTGTATGTACAAAATACCATTAATCTCACTAGTAAAATGTTTCATGGCGAGTTTCCCCCAATTTTTTAATTATAAAAATATATTAAAAAAATCACTAAATTGTTGGACAGTGGCGCACAAGGTCAAAAACGACCTTGTTCCATGGGTATGCACCAGGTGCTCATAAATCCTATGAGCACCTAATGTGGATTCTAGAAAATTGTATTATTTTTAACTCTAAAATAATATTACTTTCTAAAAATCTGCAGTTACATATTATGAAGAAGCCACTATATAAGCACACAAAGAAGTAAGCGGGGAGGTGAGAATCAGATCGTATACATTACCATTATAATGTATATCAGTATATGTGTGTGTGAATTAAAGTTCGAGTTTTTCAAAGCCTTAAATGTGAGTATCATCAAATGAAAGCAAAAAATTTGAGCAAACTCAAAACAAAAACCTTCTAAGTTTGAAAACCCACCTAAGTAGACACCTGCAGACGTTTCTTCCCTACAAAGTCCAACTTCTTCTTCCTCCTCCTCCTCCTCCTTCATGACCATTTTAGCCTTTTGGGAGGTTCAGTCGACATTGATCTTGCTACCTCTCGATGTCTTGTTGCTGCTGTTGGCAATCTTTTGGTGGCCATGTTTTTCAACAAATGGTTTTCTGGTTGGCCTCTACACAAACTCTCGGAATTTATCGACATCAGTCTTGGTGATCTCCTGTGCAAATATGTGAATTATGCATACATGGGGCTTCGTTTTTGCTATTTCTTGCAAATTTATCTCCTGCATTTGACATCAGATGTAGGAGAGAAAACGAAGCTCAAGGCACACATAATTCACTGGAGATCATCAAGACCATGTCTTCCGAGAACTTGTGCAGAGGCTAACCAGATAACCATTTGCTGGAAAATATGGCCATCACCAAAAGATGCCAACAACAACAGCAAGACATTGAGAGACAGCAAGATCGAACATCGGCCAAACCTCCCACAAGCCTAAAATGGTCATGAAGGAGTAAGAATGAGAAGAAGAAGAAGTTGGACTTTGCAGGAAGAAATGTCTGCATGTGGCTATTTGGGTGGATTTTCATATATAGAAGGCTTTATTTCTGAGTTTGCTCAAATTCTCAGCTTACTTCCATTCAATAATACTCACATTCAAGGCTATAAAACAACTCTAACTTTAATTCACACACACACACATGAACACTTATATATGTTAGTGTGTGTATTATAATAATGATAATATATACATTCTCATTCTCCCCTTCCCACTTATTTTTGGTTTCTCTTTCACTTGGAGGCTTTATAAAGTTATTAATGCCAGTATGCTTATAAGAATATACTGTTACATTCGTATAGATAAAGTTATTAATGCCGGTATGCTTAAAGATGGTATTCTCTAATATATTGTTAGATTCGTATATAGGATTAGCTGGAGTTTGTGAGTGAAGTAAACAATCTACATGCCCATCTAACGTTCCAATCCATTTTTGAAAATTTAATAGAAAGTTTGAAACGAAGAAACCTCACACGCACAAAGAGATAAATAAACAAATTCAAAGGAAAACCCAACGTAACAAGAGAAGAGAAAAAAAGAATAAGATTACAGTAACCTTGGAGTTTTGATATCATCATGATGAAGTTTCATTCGATCAATTTTCTCCATCATCCCAAAATTTGAGCCTTTTAGTTGTACAACTCTATAATTCCTTGATCATCCCTTTCTATATGCCTCATTTTAAATCATTCATGAACCTTGACAATCTGCGTGTGTGTATAGCAATTGATTTATTTGATTTAGAGTAAAATAATTCAACCTCTATTGCATTTTATTTTAATTACACAGAGATCTCATTTATTTTGAAAACATATACTAACTCCAAATTGTTAACTCCTTTAAGAATTTTTTTAAAAGCATATTTTTATTAAATTTATATTAAAATAAATTTTATTTACTAATTTTCCTTTCATAATAACTAATTATCTAATTTTGGCTAAAATTGTTTAAGTAAATTTTTTTTTTATTTTTTTTTAACTTTGCAAATAGTTATTCGTTCAATTTTTTATCATAGGATAAAGGCTAAACTAATTTAATTAATATAGACATAAAAAAAATGTAATTAAATTTTTTAGCCATTTTAAAGAAAACTAAAAAATAAGAAAAATTTTAAAATAATAAATATAATAAAAAAAGCTAATAAATTTTATAATCTATTTGAAAGTTTGAATATAGAATTTTTTTAAAAAAAAAATAGGAAAATACAAATGTTTATTCTTTTATTGAAAGAGGGGTATTTTGGTTAAAACAAAGGTTTGATAGTAAAACTCAATTGTCAATTAACGATTGGGTGATAAAAATGAAATGTAAGAGTGGTTTTTGTAATCTGTATTTAAATTTCAAGGGAAGTTTATATATGTTTTCTAAATAGTGAGAAGTTTCTGTAATTTAGATAAAACAAAAGGGTTTACTCTTTGATTCAATAAAATAATTCATGCTGGAAAAAAAGTGTTTGAAAATATGGAGAGGAAGGAGTGAAATGCTTACCGGTTTTGTACAGTAATGCACTAGAATAAGAAATACGACAAGAGAGATCGAAGAGATTGTGAGATGATTCAATGACAAGGATAAGAAACAAGCAATGGGGCAACATCTATTTATAGGAGTCTGGTGAGACCACCTCAACTTACCCTCCAAGCCACAATCATACAATTAATGCCTGATTGATTCTGTAATCAATTGAGCCTTACTTATCAATTAATGCTGAAATGATGATTTGTCTTCTCATTTGATTTAAATTATTTGTTTTTCCCAATCAAATTGTTCAGCCCATTAAAAGCAAACAAGCACCCAAAGTCCAACATAAAGAAATATTTTATTTTGTAATATAAGGCACGATTTAACTTCCTCTTTGAACTTCCAATTCCTTTTTTATGTAACGGCCCACCACCGTGGAGGACCCGGCCAGTCCGCGACTCCCGTCCCCAGGGCCTAACCCCCGCACGCGTGGACGCGTGGTGTCCGGCCCCCATTGGGGCTAGGGGTGGGAATAGGCCTGGCCCTTATCAAGCGGCCTATAGTCTGGCCTATTTAGGGCACAGTCGGCCCGGCTGTTTAATAAAAAAGGTCGCCAAGGCCTATTTAAAGGCTCGAATATGTAAATAGGTCATGCCTATTTTGTTAAGGCTCGACTTGTAGCCTTCAAGCCCGGCCATTTTAAATATTAAATAAATATAATTATATTTATATCATATAAATAAGATAATATTTATTGTTTTTCATTCTTATATTATAATTTTAAAGTATATTTATATAAGTTTTGATAGGCTTAAAGTATACAAAGCCTATTTATGGCCTCCAATGCCTATAATGTGAGGCATTTTTAAAGGCCTACATTGTAAGTAGGCCTTTAAAAATGCTTCAAGCTCGACCAGACCTCATGAAGGCTCAGGCCTGAGCCTAGAAAAAGGCTTGAATTCAGGTTCAGACCTTCTGCCCCCATTGCAGGCTCAGGCCTATTTAGCCAAAGCCTGTTTGGCCTGACCTACTTCCATGCCTAACTGGGGCAGGTACTATCCCCTCCTCTAGGGGTTTTATCCCTTAGAAAATTAATTCCCAAGAGCGCCTCCCCCAAGTCTCGAAGCCATGAGCTGAGGCATTAGTACATGCTTCATGGAGACTTGGTATTCATTAAATAAATGAATCATTATCGATTTTCCCCTAAAACAAAAGAAGACTGATTGAACAAATAGTTACATAAAACTTTCATAAAAAAGAAAAAGTTATGTAATAAAACTCGAATGCAAATAAATGCGAGAAAGAGAAAATTGTTTTACTTTATTAACCGACATAATGTGCATAGGAAGTTGATCCTCTCATTAATTTAGGCCGTTGATTGGGAAGAGGAAAGAAAAATCAAAGTAATATTGCGAAATTTCAAATTGATTGAATAGATATGATTTATAAATTATGAGGAACGATGAGAAAAAGATAATGAGAGAAACCGGACCCTATCTTTTAGTCTCAATCGATCGAGAGAATCGCAAAGGATTTTAGGAAAAAAATTATCACAAACCAGAAATTATTAATCATTCATGATATCTCAATCAATTATTCTCCAGACTTAATTTCGCATGCACATCTTTTCGTTTTATTTATTTTTATTTTCTTTAATTTTTTAAAAAACATCGTCATTAATTTATTAATTAAGATGTTTCGTTCAATTTGAAAAAAAAAAATAAAACAACAACATCTTTCAACACTCAAAAATTAAGCTTTTGGATTATGTGCATGTCCTTCTTCGTGCTTTTGAATGTTATCTCCTTAATTATATATTTTTCGAATCTTCAAATTAAAGATGTGGTTTGTGGAGAACCTCTTTTTGCTTTTTTAGCTCTGAGTAATTATCTTATTTCCTTAATTTCTTTATCATATCATATAATTTCCTTTCTCATAGTCAATAAGTCTGATAAATCCACAATTTGCTTGACTGATAAGTCCCAACTTGTAGTGATAATTTTCATGTAACTTGTTAAGCTGACTAGAGAGTCCATTTTTTCGAACAAGAAAAAAACAGAGAGAGTCGTCTATTTCACTTTAGTCCGTTGTCAATTACTTTGGTTAATTGTCACTGAGTCAATTTATTAAGTTTGTTCCTTTACTAAACTTTATTTATTAGCCACATTACTATTCTTATATAATTATATATTTGATTAATTTTGAATGCTATATATCTTTGTTTACATGTATAGTAATACTTAACGCGTAGCCTAATTCTATCTTTTTAAGTAGGAATGACCTCTTGATTATAGAATGCACATGTTAGAATTTGACAGACCTATGATAGGGCCAGCCTGAGATGGCTTGAGAGAAAGAACCCATAAAAAGATTAGAGAGATTATATTCTACTATTATATTTATTTTCCTTAATTGGGTTCATATCATGATCTCCTAATATTATTACTCTGTGACTTTTGCTAATTTGAAGAATGTGATCAAGAAAACACATCATTTTTGTGATTGAATATAATTGATTCCTTTAATTGTAAATATCTATATCTTGAGATAATACTATGATCTATCACTTTACTTAAGAGTGTAAAGATATAAGTGTGAGAGAATTTGATATGTCCCTATTTTATTATATATTTTTATATCTATTTGATATTTTATCATTGTTATTGTGCTTAAATGTAAGTATTTTCATTATTTTGAATTAGAAGGCGTTGCACAAATGAAATACTAAAAATGGTGAAATTGTCATATTTTAATCTCCTTAGATTAAACTGATTTATACGAAAGTATTGATGGTAGTATTTATTGTAAAGAAATTAAGGAATTAAAGTTAAAAAGACAAACAACCACAAAAAAGAAGGTGAAAATACGAATAGAAAAAATGATCCATGAAAACAAGACCTTAATATTGCTTTTGAGCCGAATTACAGCATGATTGAGGCCCATATGTGTTAACTTATCACTTATTCTCCCTAAATGCCTATAACCACTGCTTAAGCCCAAATTCATGTCTTTTATGATCCATGAAGGGCTAAAATGTGGCCACTTTTTTTTTTTTTTTTTGCTATAAAAGATGGCATATAGCCTACATTACATAGAAAAAAATTACACCAACAACGGGGAAATTAATCTCAAACACTTCTGATCAACCCAACTTTTCAAGAAAATTGGGCACACATCTAAAATACTAGAATTAGAAATGCCCATTTTAGCTAAGGTATCCGCAATTCTATTGGATTCCCTAGGTAAAATTAGAAATGTGGCCACTTACCAATTAATGAAAGGTAGGAAGGTGATTTCACAAGGTTGTCTCCTCTCCAAATCATAAGTGCCACTTCATTAATGATCATTAATGAAGGGCATAAAGGTCAATTTACATTGTTTCTTCTCCCACAAGCTATCATATAGCGCCACCTAAGGAGATGAAGACCAAGCCTTGCACACCAAGTTGTTAATGTCATCATGAGAATTAATTAGAGATAATTCATTAGAAAATCCAAAAGATATTATCAAATGTCAATATCCTCATAATCTTAAAGGATAGAATTAATTATAATTCAAAAAGTGGTTAATTTCAAATAATTATATCTTTTTATACCTTGGGAATTAAATTAAATTCTTTTCCTCAAATATATTCAGAGAAAAATGCTAGTGACATTTGTAAGTTTTTCTATAATTTCATGCTCAAACATCAAATAATAAAAACATGAACAAGGATCTTAAGAACTCATGATTTCCACAAATACTACATGTTTAAGTCAAGATGCACTAACCTCTATCCATAATTGCGGAATCGATACTCTATAATATGCGACTTGCAACACGATAATTGAAACCTTTATCATTTTTTTTACCCTTCATTACACACTCTCTCTTCTTGATGGAAAACTAGAGGCGTCTATAATGGTCAAAGAGCGAATGGACAAGTTTCTATCCTTTAAATAACTTTTGTATCCAAAAAACATGTACATCCTATGGATATGACTGCTCCCATCAAGCAGTCAAGAAACCTCTTCCTAAAAGTCATTTACCAATAGTCATTTAGTCCATTCATTAATTATTAAACCATATATATTTATCACAGCCACATGAGACATTTTTTACATTCTCCCACTTGGCTCATGTGATATATGTCAATTCATGATTTAACAAAATATCAATAATTTTGCACATAATCTGGGCTAAAAGATTCCATATATATTGGTTACATCATAAGTCATGGTTAAGGATAAAACTAATACGAGTCATGACGGTTGTACATCAGTATGTCGACGTAGTCCCTTCCATGTACTACTTTATTATTCTTTCTCCTTGACATGACACTTTAATGGAAGTAACTTTAATGTCCATCAATGAAGTCTTCATAGCGCATAAATCCTCGCTTTCCAACAACATCATTTATGCATGCATACATAAAGTTGAAAACAGAAGAATCACATAAACACATATATACTAATGAGCTTAAAGTGTCAATGATTAGAACATAACAATAAATTTCACATTCGCTAGCAGACATAATACCCATACTATACACATGATCAGTGAATGTCTTGGGCGGTAATCTCTTTGTTAAGGGATTAGCTATCATAAGATTGGTGCTAACATGTTCTATTGACACTCTATGTTTTTGAACCTCTTCTTTAACGGCAAAGTATTTCCATTCCATATGCTTAGCACCTTTATAATACTTGTCGTTTTTATAAAAGAAGACTGCTGCGGAATTATCACAATAAATTTTCAGCGACTTGGCTATACTGTTGACTAATCCAAACCCTGAAATAACATTCCGTAGCCATTTAGCCAAAACCGTGGCCTCAAAGCATGCCACAAATTCAGCTTCCATAATGGATGCAGCAATTACCGATTGCTTATCCAATCACTTCAAGGTTGCTAGACCTCTCATAAGTAAGCATGTAACCTTTAGTTTCTTGCAAATATCTCATAACTTTCATTGCAACTTTCCAATAATCTATATCAGGATTACTCTGGCATCTCCCAACATTGCAAAGCCAATATCTGGTCTCCTACAAGTTTGAGCATATATTAAGCTCCCACTGACCTTTAGATGTATACACTGATCAACAGTGTTTTCTTTAAATCCATAGGAAACAAAGGTATCATTTAAGTCCGTATATTGATTTCTTTAATTTGCACACCATATGCTCCTTTCCTTTTTCTAGGCAGTTTTCACATCCATATGATGTAACTCTAAATCATAATGAGCCACCAATGCCATAAAGATTCACATAGAATCCTTTTTAAAAACTAGTGAACAGGTTTCTTTATAGTCAATGACATCTTTATAAGTAAATCCCTTTGCAACTAGTCTAGCCTTGTAATGTTCTAAGTTATCATGAGAGTCACGTTTGGTCTTAAAAAACACACTTATAACCAACTCTCTTACATCCTTCTGGTAACTCAACAATGTCTCAAACATCATTTTGTTCCATAGATTTCAACTCATCTTTCATGGCATCTAATCACTTGTCACTATTTTCACTATTCATGGCTTGTGAAAAAGTAACTGGATCATCATAATACCCAAGTCGAATTCAGACTCTTGTAGATATACCACATAATCATTAGAAATAGCGGATCTCTTTTCCCTTTGAGATCTTCTTAATGCTATTTGTTGTGGTTCTTCTACAATAAGTTCATTCAGTTCATTAACAATAATCTCATCATGAGTGGTGTGATCATTCATTTGTTGTTCTCTATTATTATTAATCAGTTCAATAACACGAGAAACAACAACTTAACATTAATGCTTCGAGTCATACATATCACATATTAACATGCTTCACAAATTCATACATAATTCATTCAATGCATATTAATGTTCACCTTTGGGGACCCACTAATATACAATATTCAACCAAAATGATGCTATAAAAATTTCACGTAATTTGGCAATGATGCATATCCCAACTAGAAATATTTATCATCTTTAGATGTTTAAATAATACTATAACTATATGTACAATACCAACATTTATGTTTAATTATTATAAAGACAAATAATCAACCTTTGGGTTGATCCATAACCGCCCTATAATAATAAACTACAATTTACCCACAACACAAACATAATTTCATAGCATCAAAGTTATGGGTAATTTGAAATATCACAATAATAATTGGAATTAAAATAATTCATAAGAATTTGGCTACTTTGGTGACTAACAAATCCACCATACTTAATTCCAAAACTTAAATGTTTAACATTATTACAATTTCTATTCACAACATCTAAATAATTTAATTTTAGATCAACATATAGAGGCTTTAAAAAAAAAAATTGTTCCTTTTCTAAACCATAAATAATATCTAGTTATATATAAAACTAGATGATCCAAAATTAAAGCCTAGAACACATTTTTTAAAGTAAAATCAGACCAAAACTATATTGTACAGCCCAAACAAATTCAGCCCCAAAAATAAAACCGTACAGCCAAAAAAAAACGTGCAGCCCAAAGAATTCTGGTCTGACCCAACTTATGAGCCCCAGAACCAATATTCTTTAAATTTAATTTGGCACACATTATACTCAAAAACACCCCAGTAGCCTAGTAGATGGGCGTCTCTGTTCAAAGCCATAGGTCACGTGTTCGAACCTAGCAGACACGTTTCTAGAGTTTTTCTTTTATAAAAAACAATGAAACGCTTTGCTGCATAAAATGCAGCCCAGGGGGCTCGAACTGATGACGTATGGGTGCTGCTGACCATAGAAGGCTGGAATTCTACCTTTGCGCCGCGCCCTTTCATTTGAAGGGGCAGACGCCAAAAACTATAAAACAACGTCTTTTCAGATTGGGGTGTCAATTCCTACCTCCAGCTGGGTCGAACCAGACCTGTATGGATCCATCATCTTCTTTCCTTCATAACCGATGTTTTCGACATCAGATTTACACATTTTTTGTGTCTATCTCTTTATTTTTTCGAGATCCACGTAATGACACATATTTTGTGGCCTAAACCCACTGTTTTTTTTTTTTTTCATAACCCAATTTCAAAACAAAGAGACCAAAGAAGAGAAACATGACAGAAATTAAAAAAAAATTCACAACTTTTCATTCTCTACAAAATCATGATAATTTAATGATCTATAAATTACTTTTCAAATGACCCAATTATCAAAATCCAAAGACGGTAATATATCATCATCTTTTCTCTTTGATCTCAAAATTCTTAAGAGAAAACTAAGAGTCCCAAATTGGTAAACGCTATTAACTTTGAAAATTCATAAAGCAAAAATTAAATGCAATCATATGCATTCTTATTTCAAACATGAATCTCACACAAAACAGTAATATAATATGTGTACTTTTGATTCAACAAATCAACATTACAATTTGTCATTGCTTGTTTGAAATTCATTTCACTCGTTTCACATACTTTTGAAGATTAATAAATTCATTCAAGAACAAATTCAAAAGTATCATTCATGTATCAATACAAGATTCATAATTGAAAAACCATAAATTCTAAAACCATAGCTCTGATACCACATGTAAGTTTTTCTATAATTTCATGCTCAAACATCAAATAATAAGAACATGAACAAGGATCTTAAGAACTCATGATTTCCACAACACTACATGTTTAAGTCAAGATGCACTAACCTCTATCCATAATTGCATGAATCGATACTCTATAATATCGACTTGCAACACGATAATTGAAACCTTTATCATTCTCTTTACCCTTCATTACACGCCTTCTCTTCTTAATGGAAAACTAGGCGTCTATAATGGTCGAGAGCGAATGGACAAGTTTCTATCCTTTAAATAACTTTTGATCCAAAAGCATATGCATATCCTATGGATATGATCAAGCCCCATCAAGTTAGATCAAACCTCTTCCCAAAAGTCATTTAGCCCCTTCATTAATTATTAAATCATATATATTTATCACAGCCACATGAGACATTTCTTACAACATTATCTCTCCAAATATCAAGAGCCAAATTATCACATTTCCAATCTCTTTTTCAAGATATCACGCCATCTCATCATCCTTTATCCAAAGTTCAAATTCAAATGCAAGAAAAAGATAAAGATTCATCAACAAGGGACATCATAGTATTATTCTTTTATGTTACTAATTGAATTTAATGGTTGATTATATTTTCTTGAATATAGTTTTTTCTTATTCTATTAGGGTATATCATTTGATTGTTCTAATTAGAGGAACAAATAATAATTGGGAATTTAATTCACGCGCAAAGTGGTATTTAAATATCATTTAAAAGCTAATTAGATGTATTAGGTTTCTACGTATAATTATTAATTATATAACTGAAATCTATGACGTTCATCCAGAGTTTACACAGATATGGAGCTATTAATTCACTAAGTTCTAAACATGAAAAACTCTTGACTAACATGAACCTAACAAATATAATTACCTCTTAACTAATCGTTGAATACCACTTAGCATATGAATTAAATTCTCAATTATAATTTATCCCTCTAATAAGAATAATCAAACAATATACCCTAACAGAATAACCAAACGCTATATTCAAGAAAATATAATCAGCCATGAAATTCAGTTAGTCACATAGAAGAATAACAATGAGGAAACTGAAATTGTGGATTAAGAATTGCAAATCATAATTTTTTAAAAATTCACAAAAGCTTATTCAAAGAGATTATCCAAACGGAAATCAAAGTCTTGAAAATATAAATGCAATCCTAGTACTAGGAAATCATAAACACGAGAAAGGATTAAATTAAAGGGTTAAGGTGCAATTTTGCCCTTAAAGTATGCGCCCAGGAGCAATTTTGCCCCTGAAGTTTTCGGCGTAACAATGTTACCCATGAAGTTTAAAAACATAGCAATTTGCAAATATAGAATATGCTTACAAGCCAAGCAAATAGCTGAACAAGTTCTTCGTACTACTTTATGTTCATTGATAATTGGGGTTGTTTAACACAAACTAGCACTCTAACAATATAATATTCCAATATGGCCATGAATGAAAGACAGCTTAAATTTCATAAATGAGCTAAATTGCCTAACCTGGTCAATCAAGCAACCTGTTGGGAAATAGGATCCTCTACTCGTCAGCTACATCGAAAGAAGATAGTTAAATAAAATTTCTTTATATTCATGCCAAGTTGGATTGTTCTTGGAAGTTTGCTTGTCTCATCCCAAGAGCAACCGTATGTAAATTTTATAACTTTTGTTTCATCACCCCTAGAATGAGCAAAGGCCAACCTGAAATTTAATGTAAAGAAATCAATGTTGATCTAAATTATCATGTGTTGCATTTAGTCCAAAATCAAAGGAGGGAAAAAAAATTAAAACTATGTGCAACCATATAAGTCAAGCATAAATTACTTCCAATTTGCACCGAAACATGCCTTATTACAACTGAATAGAATTCTCCATAAACTAATCAACTACTACAGCCCAAAAAGGCCAGCTTCGGTGGTTTTATAAATCTTGATTCTTGAGTCTATTTCTATCCCTATTTCTGGCCAAAATTTAGGTAAAATATTCACGTCAAACGGTGCAATTTCAAGTAAAATGTTAAAATATATACTTGCATCAATTGCTTAGCCCCTTGGAATCCGGGACATGCAGCCATATTGGACCGTTCATTCAGTTCAGAATTTAAAATTTCAAACGGCAAGCTTAATTAAAAATTCCCCACGAATATTTGTTCCAATGGATCAAACAAACACTAAAGGGTCACCATGAACGGCCTTGTCCAGTTTTTTCAAGGTAAAACAACCAATCTCTGCAGATGATGACAGCTATAACTAATAACTTAATTCATATATTTTAGTCGATTATATTCATGGATAAACTTCTCAGACCAAGTAGAAAACACATGTTATGTCATGCAACAATTCTGAAGAATTCATACCTCGTTAGTCTTTATATAGAGACTTCAAGAAGCTAGCCTTGCCCATCGGGTACTCCGCAGCCAAACCATGGCGGCAACAATAAACTTTGTGAAGTTCCTTCTTATCGTAGTTCTCTTGGCAGTGACCTCCAGAAGCACGACCGCGTTATCTAATTCACCTTCAGTGGTGAAAGCTGTTTACTGGTTTGAGCAATCAATCTTCCCTGCTTCAGCCATAAACTCATCATTATACACTCACATCTACTACGCTTTCCTTGTACCGAACAGCATCACATACGAATTACAAGTTTCTAATTCAACAGCCGAAAGCCTCTCAAGATTCACGAGTAGCCTCAGCACCAAAACTCCCCCCTTAAAAACCCTCCTCTCCATCGGCGGAGCAAGCAGTGATCCTGCTGTGTTTGCTCAAATCGCCTCTAACCTTATTTCGCGGAAAAACTTCATCAATTCTGCCATTGAAGTAGCAAGAAATTTCGGCTTCGATGGGCTGGACCTAGATTGGGAATTCCCGCAAAATTCCACAGAAATGGAAAACTTAGACCTACTACTCCAAGACTGGCGAAACGCAATTCTCAACGACGCCAATAGAAGAGGCCAGCTGCCGCTGCTTCTCACCGCCGCCGTGTACTTCGCCGTCGATTTCTTCCTATCCACCACCAGCCGCCCGTACCCAGTGGCTTCCATCAACAACAACATGGACTGGATCAACGTAATGTTTTACGATTATCACGGGTCGTGGAGAAACGACACTGGGCCATTAGCTTCACTGTTCGACCCGAGAAGTAACGTAAGCACGAAATACGGGCTTAATTCATGGGTCCAGGCCGGGCTTTACCCAAACAAGATTACGATGGGCGTACCTCTCTATGGCAGAACGTGGGAGCTCAAAGACCCAAATGTGCATGGATTCGGGGCTCCGGCTGTTGGGGCGGGCCCAGGGAATGGTGCAATGGCGTACTTCCAAGTGGCGGAGTTTAACAGGCAAACAGGTGCCACGGTGGTGCATGACGTGGACACAGTGTCAGTGTATTCTTATTCTGGAACCTCTTGGATTAGTTATGATGATGCACGAACTGTAACAACGAAAATAGGCTTTGCTCAGGCTTTTGGGCTTCGTGGGTATTTCTTCTGGGCCGCTGGTTTTGATGGCAACGGTAAAATCTCGAGGCAAGGTAAACATTTATTTTCTGTTAAAAAATAAATATTTATGTAAGTTTTTTGTTTTTTGCAAAAATCCATGAAAAAAGAATTTTTAAAGAACAAAAAGGTGCTCTGAAGATTGATAATACCAAAAAAGTGTGAGGGCCTCATTTTTCAATTTGAAAATTAAATAAAAATGATATAAATGTCCCTCTAAATTTAAAAAAATGTGCACTCATTTTTTTACAAGAGTTTGACAATATCGGATAAGGTTTTAACAAATTCGATAAGAGTTTTATCCCAATTCAAAAATACCACTTGCTATAAGATAAGATTACCATAACTTGTTAAAATCTTATATGAACTTATGAAATCTTTATTAGAAGTAGGAATCAACATCTTGTCATTTGTTGCAAGTGTGCTTTTTGAATTGAAATTTGTGAAAATCTTGTCAGAATTTGTTAAAACATTATCTGAACTTGTAAAACCCTTATTAGAAGTTGAAATCAATATTGTCATTGTAGCAAGTGGTAAATTTTGTATTGGAATTTGTGAAAACCTGATTTGAATATTTGAAACCCTTATCGAAGTGAGAATCAAAACCTTGTCATGATAGCAAGTGGTGAATTTTGAATTGAAATTTGTGAAAAATTTTATCCGAATTTGTTAAAACCTTATCTAAACTTGCTAAGCTCTTATAAAAAATGGGAGCATATTTTTTAAACATAGAGGGGCAATTATATTATTTCTATATAATTTTGAAAAAGATAAATCGATCTCTCACACCTCTTAGTATTATGAATATTCAAAACACCTTTTTTTTTATATCATTTTTAAAGTTCTTATTAAGCAATTTTCCCTTTTCTAAGTAAAAATAGTGCAATTTAATCTATATTTAATACCAAAAAAAAAAACGGGCCACCACGTCTACTTTTACCTAATACACCTTTTTATTTCCTTATTTAATTCAACATTGAAACCATTTGATACTAACTTATTTTTACATTTAAAATATACTTTATTCAATTCTAATTTAAAAATATTGATTTTCAACATATGCACAGCTTCGAAGGCTTGGATGGGGGATAAATGCGAGTCCATCAACGGCTGACTCACATTAATTAATGTTTCTTTCAATTAATTCATTTTGAGAAAAAAAAATGAATGAGAATTTGGCAAATGTAATATGTTAGTCACAGCAATTTAGTTATTCTTGACTAGGCCAAGAAATTATGAGTTTTGCGATTACGATGGATGCATGGTTACTTTCTTTAGATGAATGATGACAAAAGAAATAAAATATGTTCATTCATTCTCCTTTTTCTCTCTCTCTCTCCCCTTTTCTTTTTAAAATTTAATTTTATACATTTTTTTAAGTTTTGCTGATTTACTCCATATTAAAGATTAAATTTTGACTCATTCAAGCTTTGCTCTATTTTTTGATGCCATATTAGAAGTTGTTTGGTTGCTTTAATATAATTGAAATCGCATATCCTCTTTTTCAAATGAGTTAATGTACTCTGCCGATAAAACCATGTTATATATCCTTGCCCGCGAATTAGAACTAACAGTAAAATAACAGTAATAAGCAAGCCAACAAGAAATGACACAGTTGATTAAAGCGTCGGTCTTCACTCAAGAAAGAGGTTCGATAGGGTCATGTTGGTAGACGATCTGTAAGTTTTACTCTCAGAAGGCTTTCTTTTTAAGCAAGGTGTGTCGTGAACCCTATGGAGTATTGGTGTCTACTCCCACCTAAACCTTTATATATAAAAAAAGAAAAAAGAAAAAAAGAAGAAGCAAAAAGCAATAATTTCTAAATTTCTACATAAGCTTATGAGTTGATCCGTAATGTTAGGGGAAGAGCAAATCTAAGTTATACACATGAAGATCCAAATACTTTCTTCAGTTCTATGGCTCTATGAGCAAATTGATGTGCTTATTTTGATTTTAAATATAAAACTTCCACATATTTTGTCTCTCAAACTAATCAATTTTTTAAATATATTTTATTGATTGCTTTTATTAAAGAGGTTTTATCAATAAAGATAGTTTCTAAAGTGAATAATTAAAACGGGTATTTTTTTTAAAAATAATAAATAATTAAGGGTTATCATGCAAATTTAGCAACGAAGTATTTTTCTATGGGTACCCAACACAAGTAACTATTTTTGGATGTAAAAGTAGACATAATCAATTTTTTTTAGTAAGATATATAATTACCAGTCTTCTCACTCTATTATTTTACTATCATTTTAGAAGGGCAAATGTGCAAATTTAAGAATAAACTATTTCGTTATGAACACCCAATACAAATTATCTTTTAAACATTTTATGTCTTATAAATGTCCTTATTTATTTTGTAAATTCATTTATTGTCTTGTGAATGATCATATTTGTCTTGTTTTTTTTTTTTTAAACTCCCTAGATTTTTTTAAATCAATTTATTTGTTTTGTGAATACCCTTATTTGTTTTGTAAATGATGTTATGAAAAAAATAGAGTAAGGGCATTATTGTCTTTGCACTAACAAAACTTAATTTTATTTTGATCGAAGGGAATGCAGTGAAATTTCAAAAAAAAAATCGGGAGTTGTCTAAAATAAAATTGCTTATGAGATTTAAGTGATATTTTTTAATTAAAAAGGCATATATTTCTAATAATATGTTAAAATAATAAAGTAAAATATTGGTGGGACCACAGTGTAAAAAATAACAAACATTTATCTGGCTTAACGGCATTGCTATATATGCTAAAATAATAATAATTATGTCTACTTTTAGACCCAAAAATAATTAGTTGTATTGAGGACCCATTTAAATTGTATGACGCATAGGAGCTGGATGTTTGATGTGTTTGTTTCCCTTGGATGGCTGTCTAAAAATCCATAATTCTTTCATGCATATATGGAAAATCAAATAACAAATGTTCCTTTTGATTGATACCAAAATTGTTCATTGATAACATTGATTCATTGTCAATCTCATTACATGACAAATAATAAGAAAGTAGTTTATTCAAAATCCAATAGAAAAATCATAAATCAAGGACATGGAAATCCAATAGTGATATCAATGAAGATGCCAACAAAGATTCAAACCAGTGTACAAAATGGAATATAGATAGTGTCAATGTCCCATAACAAAAAAATATAATACACTACATAATAGGTCTTTAACAATGTGTACATGAAACAATCACAATATCATTGGATATTGTGCGGAAACAAATGACAAGAACACATCAGTGTAAAATATATCACTAATAAAATTTAAATGCGCAGTTATAAAATGATTCTTTTCAGTTAACTTGATCTACAATTTATCAAAACAAAATTATGACATTACCATAACAAATCGGGATTAAAATTCAATTTTTGAAGTTTGGCATGTAATTAATGAAATTATACATCCCAAGATGAAGTCCTAGAAAACCAACTTTGGCGAGCCACAAAAGACTTGAAACAAACACTTCCAAAAGAGAATGAGACTCGTATATAGCAGGATGTTAGCCAACAATAACTAGTTGCAGCAATCTGGTTAGGAATATAAAATTAAAGGACAGTGAGAGCTTAAGGCTTATAGTCAATTTTTTTCCTCAAGGAAGAGTTCTTTTGCAGAGCTCATAAAAAAGGAATGAGAAAGAAAGATACTAAAATCTCAAAAAACTAGAACGTGAACCTTGTAAGACCCCACAAAGAAAAACCCATCATCCTATGTTGTTTTTATGTTATAGAACACTCCAAGTGTGTTGGAATCACCCCAAAAAAAAATGAAGAGCAGGTGTTTGGTATTTCGTTATTTTCATCTTAATATCTGATGTTATAATGCGTTTTAAATTTTTAAACATATATTAGGATCTGAGGTGATTGACATTTTCTAAATATACCCTAAGATACAGATGTGATTGAGATATCATGCTATTAAAAATGTAGATTACGATTCATTGCTTCCCCTGTAGAAAGCATTAGGTGCTGCACATTTTTTTAATGATGTTTCGAGGCATAAAGATCTAATTTTAATGATAATAGTATCCACAAAATATTCATAACAGAACATTTCAGATCTCAACATACATAATAAATATATATATATATATATATATTAAAAAAAAATGGAGTGTGCGTATGATCATTTTTGAAGTATTCAGGGAAAGAAATACACAACCTATGTTTAGAGATTCATAATACCCACATTCCAAATGCCAGGAAATATGGGCATGCTAATGTTTAGAGATTCATAATACACACATTCCAAATGCTAGGAAATATGGGCATGCTAAACTGGTATCACTATCTATTGCTGTTAGAACACATCTTTAGCACTAAGGTCATTTTAGAAATTCCTAATGACAGATAGCTTCAAATGAGAAGGCTATTTAAACCCTTGTTGAGCTTTTTTTCACTCACCATCAATTAAGTAGCCTTCCTTTTCCAGGTACCAAAATGCGCCCTCAGCCGCAGACTCTGCTGCTTCTTTCTTCTTTGATTGAGGTGCTCCAACACATTCCAAAATCATATTTGAAGCCTCTTCTATCTCCAAGGTCACCTTGGAAGTAAATCTTAGGAAAGACAAAAAATCAAATATAGATGAGTACAAAAAGAAAAAAGGATCTAAACACATAATATAGAAGAAATACGCTAGCCAATTTCAAAACTTACACATCAAAAAAGAAAGCAAGCATCGTGATCATAGAAGAGCCCAAACAAATGTAAAATAGGCCTTATAGAGCCAGCGAAAAAGGACAACTGCCTCAAAATAGGATTTTTTTTTTTCAGGCTGGCCCAACAGGCCTAGCCCATTTTCCTGGCTCTTAAAAAAGGGAAAATCCTTTTCAGGGCCCTTTTAGGCGTAAGAGTCTTTTTAGGGATTTTCAAAATCTTGCGTGAGTTATTAACGGGGCTGATATAGTTGTTAATTAACAACTAAATCAGCCCCATTAACAACAATTTTCTAACAACTAAATCAGCCCATTTAACAACTATATCAGTACCCCGTTAACAACTCATGGAGATTCTAAAAATCCCTGAAAAGACCCTAAGGCCTTTTCTGGGATTTCAAATTTTTGAGGGCCTTTTTTGGGATTTTTCCGCCAAAAAGGGCCCTGAAAAGGATTTTCCCTTAAAAAAAGTGGTTGCAAGGAATCAGTAATTCTGTCTCATATAATTTTTGCCAAGACAAATGCAGCCCTCAAATCATTATCAAACAAAAGAATGTCGGAAAAACAAATTTCAGTAGTTGCCAAAACATGACAGTTTTAGAAACACAGATCACAGCATGAGATTATGGACTCACAACTTCAGATGGTCTGGTCCCTCCTCTTTGCAGCATTCAAATGAAGGAGGCTTCCAGCAATTGGCAGCACAAAATTCATACAACCGTGATCTTGATGTTTCCTTGACCGGACAATCTGAAACAGTAAATGAATTAATAGTGAGACACTAGCTTCGACATTTGGCACCTCAAAGCTACCTAAGTTATACTAGTACCTGCCCTCTGTGGATCACAGTCCCAATCATGATATTCAATTGTCTCGTCAAGTTTCCCTATGATGGAAGAAGATGGAAGCTGTTGGCCAGCATTTGTTGAATGTGAGGGGTATTTGTCAACTACCACATCACCACCAATGGGAAAAATTTCTGGATCAAAACTGCTGCATTGGTCTCCATTAATCGTTGTAGGCTCAATGATGCCAGCTTCAGTTATATCAATGGGTGTTTCATCATAACCAAGAAGTTTCCCTTCTGCCTTAAAGGTTGATTTAAGAACATCCTCCAAAGACTTTGACTTTGGTTTCCAGCCCTTAGACTGCACAACCACACCCATGCAACCATAAAATTCAAGCAAAATACAGCTGCCAGGTTCATATGAGAGGACGAAAAAATGCATCTCATAGATAATTAGTCTAAGCTCAACTTAAAAATGCAATAGATACAGAAACAACAGTGGCTTCCTACTAACAAATACCAAGCTGTGTCTAACCAGAAGAATGGTAGGAAAAATCTCGTCAACAGAAAGATTTTAACTAAAGAAGACAGCGTAAGAGAGACTCAAATTAATTATTCATTGAACCATAAATCAGATTACAAGAATTTCTCTATGCCTTTTATAGAACAAGGCCAATGGTTCTAATCATTATAATCCCTGTAACTACCCCAACTAACCCTCTTCTATTTTTAACAAATACCATATCATTCTGTTTTGGTATAATTTTATGACTTTCAACGAATGTAGATAAGATTAGATAAAATTCAGTTATTGTTGGTTGGTTGGTTAGGTAGTAGCTCTTATCTTATTGCATAAAAGGGAGTAAGGATTACTTGTGTTAATGCAATCGTGAAGAGTTTCATTCTTCTTCCTACAATCTCTATCCCTCTACCTATCTATCTTTCCATCTTTCCTACCTATCTACATTCTTTTTCCCATATTAGATTAAAAACAGTGATGTCAACCCAAAGGCATGATAAGGCAATGAAGAGATGCAAATTTGAAGGTGCTAAGATGCTGAGACTTGAGACTTCCGACATTGAGGATGAAAAGGAATATAAGCAAGCATTCTCGAATGGTTTCACACTTTCACCTTTAATTTAGAAAATACTAGTTGTGAAGCAATTCTAGAAGCCTCTTTTTTACTCATGCTGGTAGCTGAATCAGTTTCAGAGACATCTTTCCCCGTCACTTTGGCTTCAACGGAAAACATTCTGCTTGTTTTGGCCGTTTTGGGTTTCAGAAACTCCAACTCCAAACCATTTGATTGGCAAAGTTCTTGTAAGTCCCTAATAGGACTAAGCTGCAAGCCTGACGAAGATTTCATTATGGGCTCCAAGAATGAAGTCATAGTTTTCCAAACACTGTTCAGATTGAGACCAGAATCGAGCAGAATGGCACCAACACAAGACTCTACCAAGTCACCTAGGGCCTGAAGCAAACAAAGGCGTAAGTATAGACCTCAGAAATGTTTACAAAAGAAAATTAAGATTCAAGTAACATTACAGATTTATTATAATAAACAAATAAATAATTTTGCTATCTTAGGACGCATCAAGACTCGCAAACCATGTCCAGAACCCAAATCACATGACAGAAAATGGTGCAAAAATAGTCAGAGTACATCAAATATGCTTTATAGCTTTAAAATATCTATATAAAACTTTAAAAAACCACATTCATACTATCCTCCTCTCTTAATAAAAGTTCTTTTTACTAAATAAAAGGAGCATCACCTCCCCCACGCTTTGCACGGGGAGCTTAAACTTTAAGCATTGATGTGATTGAAGTTTCAAACAACACAGGGTAGCTTAAGCTTTAACTTAAATAGAGAAAAGGATAAGATAGAGGAGTAATTATGGTGTAAATAGTCTTCAAATACAAAACTTCAACTTCAATTTGGTTTAGATCTTCTGCACCTTACTGTTCTCCGCATTTGAAAGGAAATCTTATCTTTTCGTTTTTCTGGTGCAGTTTGGCATGAGGGATTTGGAGAGAAGGGGAGGGGAGGGAAAGTTTTTATGAATTGAATTTAAAAAAATTAGAAAAATGGGGTTGAAAGTTTTTAATTAATTTTTCTTAATCTTTTATTTTACATCTTATCTTTATTAAAATTTTATAACCCACTTCTCCAATTTTTTTAAATCCAACTTATACAATTCCCCCCCCCCTCCACATCCCTCCTGCCAAATGGACTCAAAGCTAAAATACTGGAAAATATACAGGAAATTACATGGAAGGTCTGCCTACATTCAAGGTCAAGGCTTCATAAACATATAAAGGACGCTCAAGAAAAATACAAGTGCCATCATTATAGTTATGAGCATGCTAAGCCATATACTCAGCTCCGTGTGAACTTTCTGTTAATATGATATAACAGACATTTCAACACAGATTCTTCATTGGAATAAGTAAAAATAACCTTTCTATATGTTGAGATTGAAATATCACATTGAAGCACAGGGAAAATACTAATATTATTTATCCTTGAGAATAAAAGAGAATACAAAAAGGCCATTATATAGGATACCTAATAGACTAACCTATAACCCAAGAAACTAATCAAATCAAATCAAATCAAATCAAAATGGTAGAATATTCATATCAAATCCTAATATATATTAAGTAATAAAACATCCATCATAATAATATTAATTAATTTTCTAATTTTAAACTTTCTATTCTTAACACTTTCCCTCAAGCTGGAAGCAGCTTGAATGTGAGCAAAGCAACGACTAATCATCAACAATATGCTTCATCATGAGATCCAGAATCGAGCAGCAAGTTTGGGCACATCCAAGAAAACTTAGTCAAATGTCACATTGGCACATTCAAACAGTAATAATCAAACAGTGAGCTGAACAACAACCAAAGGTCTCACATGGGACCAAGACAACCAACGGCGGTCTAACAAGGGACCAAAACAACCACCAACAGTCTCACAAGGGATCAAAACAAAAACAAATGGTCTCATAAGGGACCAAAGCGTCTCTCCAAAGACAAATAATCAAACCAAACAACTTATAATGACCTCACCGAGGGCCAAAATCAAAAGAGAACAACCAGAAGATGACGAAACTCACAAACCCACATCCTCAAAAATAATCTTGAATGATAGGCTCTGGTACCATGTTGAGATTGAAGGATCACATAGAAGCACTGGGAAAATACTAATATCACTGATCCTTGAGAATAAAAGAGAATACAAAAAGGCCTTTATATAGGCAGCCTAATAGACTAACCCATAACCCAAGAAACTAATCAAACCAGATCATAATTGTTAGGACATATAAAGGCTAGGGTTGTATAGAGGTTGGGGTTGTATAGAGGCTAGGGACGTATAGAGGCTGAAACTATTTTATGTATATATATATATATAATCTGCTATATATATATGTAATCTGCTATGTATGAAACATACAATTTTAGTAATGTAATTCCTTCAACATGGTATAAGAGCATCAGGTTCGCTGAAATATTTTTCTGGAATCTTGGTTCTGTTTCTGGCGACCGAGAGAGAGAGAGTTAGTGTTAGGATTCTGTGATTCACGTATTTTCCGACCACGCGCCGCCCCAACACACTCAGAGGGTCCCGATCGGCGGAACCCCACCGGTCGTCCACCATTTCGCCTGCGCGTGACTCGTCACGCGCCTCCCGGAGGTTCGCCGCTTCTGCACGCGCCGGCGCGTGAAGCACTGTTCCGGTGATTTTTCTCGTCGTCGATTACTGTTTTCAGGTCGACTTGCTGATTCCGGTTGGACCCAGGTAGTTGCGTTCTCATATCTTGTGATTCCAATTTCATTCTGTTCCCTACGTCTGTGTTCTCCCTGCTGCGTTCGCCTTCTTGGAATTTCAGGCTGTTATTTGGTTCTTGTCTCGTGTTTGGAGTATTCTTTTGGTCCTTGTGTGACCTTCTGTTATTGTCTGCAAGTTGGTGTTGCTGCCCAGGATTATTGGTGGTTCTTCTGCCTTAAAGTTGCCTCTAGAAGGTGGTGTGTTGCTTCGCTAGTTGCTGTCCTGTTTCGCTGATTCCCTTTGCAATTGTTTGGCTTGCTAGTTGCTGTCCTGTTTTGCTGTTCTCTTTGCAATTGTTTGGCTTGTGTGACTCTATTTATCTCTTATGGCTGAATCTAAATCAAGTATCACGACTGAGATGGTTCATGTTTCTAACAAAATCACTGATCACAAGTTGAATTGGACAAATTATTCGGATTGGATTAAAACCGTTCGCATGTACCTACTTAGTATTGAGAAAGAGGACCATTTAACTGAGGCTCCTCCTACAAATGATTCGAAGAAGGCATGGGCTCGTGCCGATGCCCGACTATTCTTACAAATTCAAAATTCTATCGATGGTGACCTTCTTCCTTCGGTTAGTCATTGCAATACTGTTAAAGAACTTATCGACTATCTGGAGTTCTTATACTGGGAAAGGGAACATTACTCGCCTACATGAAGTTTGTAAAGGTTTCTATCGAGCTGACTAGGTCGCCCCTTGAAGAATTTCTTCATGGAATTTAAGCAAATGTATGAGGAGATGCGGCGGTTAATGCCACCAACGACTGATCTTCAAGTGCAGGTGGATAACATGGAGAAACTGACAATTATGAGTTTTCTTACTGCTCTCGATCCATCTTATGAGACAGTTCGGTCTCAGATATTATCTAGTTCTGAGCTTCCCTCACTTCACGATGTGTATTCTCGCGTGTTGCGTGCCGACAGTATTGCTCATCCAGCTTCTAATCCTAATGCTAGTGCCTTGGCTGGACGTGCTTCGACTCATGTTTTTTCCCGACCAAATTCCACAGTGGGTAGTACACCGAGGCCAGCTAACAATTCTCCTAATTTTGGTGCTAATGGGATTGTCTGCTATTACTGTAAGGAACCTGGTCATACGAAGCGCTATTGTCGTAAGTTGCAACAGAAACAGCAACGCAGTGGGTCTGCTAATATGGCCCAATCATCTGATGTTTCTGATCATACTTCCTCTGCCTCCACTGCACTTGCTACAGGTAACTCTGATTCCTGTCTTGCTACTTCTTCCTCGAAGTGGATCATCGACTCCGGGCTACTTGATCATATGACGGTAACTATCATTTGTTCTCTTCATATGCATCTTATGCCAACCCTCTTCAATCACCATTGCCAATGGTTCTTACTCCGTGTCCTTGGCTCTGCACGTTCAACCTACCCCGTCTATTTCCTTATCATCCGTTCTTAATGTTCCTGACCTTGCTTTTAACCTTTTATCGCCTAGCAAACTTACTCGTCAGTTAAACTGTTTTATCTCACTTTTTCCTGACCATTGTTTGATTCAGGATCTTACGACGAGGCAGATTATTGGTAAGGGGTATGAATCTGGTGGTCATTACTTTCTTCATGATCAGGTGCCGCGTTCCGTTGCTTGCTCTGGTGGTTCCTCCTTGTTTGACATTCACTGTCGGCTAGGTCATGTGTCCTTGTCATCTTTAAAGAGGTTGTATCCTCAGTTTCATCATATGTCTTCTTTAGAATGTGAGTCGTGTCAGTTTGCGAAACATCACCGTGTTCCTCTGGGACCTCGTGTCAATAAACGGGCTGCGTCCCCTTTTGATTTAGTCCATTCAGATATTTGGGGTCCGTGTCATGTTACGTCCAAGTCTGGTTTTAGGTATTTTGTTACTTTTGTTGATGACTTTTCTCGCACCACTTGGCTTTATTTAATGAAAAATCGTTCCGAATTGTTTTCTCATTTTTTCCATTTCTGTGCTGAAATCAAAACTCAATTTGGTGTCTCTGTCAAAATCTTGCGCAGCGATAATGCAAAAGAATATTATTCCGCCCAATTTCAAACCTATATGCTCCAGCATGGAATGATTCATCAATCCTCGTGTGCAGATACACCTGCTCAAAATGGTGTTGCCGAAAGAAAAAATCGGCACTTATTAGAAGTAGCCCGAGCACTAATGTTTCACATGAAAGTTCCTAAACCTTTCTGGGCTGATGCAGTGTCAACTGCATGTTTTCTTATTAATCGCATGCCCTCTCCTGTTCTTAGTGGGGCCACCCCCTACATAACTTTGTTCCCTTCTAACCCTTTGTTTCCTATTGACCCAAAAATCTTCGGTTGTGTTTGTTTTGTTCGTGATATTCGTCCTAGTGTCACCAAACTTGATCCTAAGTCCCTTAAATGTGTCTTTCTTGGGTATTCTAGGGTTCAAAAGGGTTATAGGTGCTACTCTCCTACTCTTCGACGTTATCTAGTCTCTACTGATGTCACCTTCCATGAGTCAACCCCGTTCTTTCCTGTCTCTACTGATATCTCTGTATTTCCAGATGTCTCTGTATCTCCTAATGCTTCATCCTCATCCACCATTGACAGTCTTCATGATGTATTAGTTTATGAGACTCAGTTACCACCAGTGCAGCCGAGTGACCCGGCACCTGCTAAACCACCCATCTATCATGTTTATCAGAAACGTCCGAAGATAAGTAATGGTGTCGATACAGTTCCCGACCCACCGATTAATGCCGCCGACGTCGATCCCGAATTAGCTCTCTCTGCTCCTGTTCCTGAACCTGACACAGTGCCTCCTTCCCCTGTCACTTCTATTGACTTGCCCATTGCCCTCCGTAAAGGTCAGCGTTCTTGTACCTATCCTATTTCTTCTTTTGTTTCCTATAACCATCTTTCTTCTTCATCTTGTTCTTTCATAGCCTCCCTAGATTCTCTCACCATTCCCACAAAACTCCACCATGCCTTGGCCCATCCCGGTTGGTGTCTTTGCTATGAAAGAAGAAATGATGGCCCTTGATAAGGCTGGTACCTGGACTCTCGTTGATTTGCCTCCTGGAAAGAAGGCCATTGGGTGCAAGTGGGTGTTCACGATAAAAACAAAAGCTGATGGTACGTTGGAACGTTTGAAGGCTCAATTGGTTGCCAAGGGCTATGCTCAGACCTATGGTATTGACTATTCCGAAACATTTTCTCCTGTGGCTAAATTGTCCTCTGTTCGTCTCTTTATCTCTATGGCCGCCACTTATGGTTGGGATCTTCATCAGTTGGATGTTAAAAATGCTTTCTTAAATGGTGATCTTTTGGAGGAAGTTTACATGGAGCAACCGCCTGGCTTTGTTGCTCAGGGGGAGCGTGGGAAGGTATGCCTTCTTCAGAAGTCACTATATGGTTTGAAGCAAAGTCCTCGTGCTTGGTTTGACAGGTTTAGCACGGTGGTTAAGAAGTTTGGTATGAATCAAAGTAAGTGTGATCACTCAGTGTTTTATCAGTTGACGGATGCTGGCATAATTCTCCTTGTGGTATATGTTGATGACATTGTTATTACAGGAAGCAATGATTCGGGCATCTCATTACTTAAAAACTTTCTTAATTCTAATTTTCAAACGAAGGATTTGGGCCCATTAAGATACTTTCTTGGGATAGAAGTTATGAGAAATAAGAAAGGCATCCTTCGACACGAGGAAATATGTACTTGATTTACTAAAAGAAACTGGGAAACTCGGAGCAGCACCAAGTACCTCTCCCATGATTCCTAATCCTTTCTTGGATATTGATGATAGCATTCCATTTGATGAGCTACCTGAAGATGTGAGGAAGAAAGTTGATCCCGAGAAGATTAAGCCATTTGCTTACCCTGAAAGATACCGTAGATTGATTGGAAAGTTGAACTATCTCACGGTGACTCGCCACGATGTGACCTTTCCGGTTAGTGTGCTTAGTCAATTCATGACCGCACCAACCGTTGCTCGATGGGAAGCTTTGGAGCATGTCTTATATTACTTGAAGGGCTCACTTTGGTCGTGGTATACTTTATACGAATCATGGCCACAACAAGATTGAGTGTTTTTGTGATGCAGATCATGCTTTGATCAAAGGCTACGAAGATCCACCACGGGATATTGTGTGTTTGTGGGTGGAAATTTGGTATCGTGGAAGAGTAAGAAGCAACCGTGGTTTCTAAGTCAAGTGCGGAAAAGTTGAGTATAGAGCCATGTCTCAATCGGACAGAAATTGTGTGGATTCACCGGTTAATGAAGGAGGTTGGTCTTGTCACGTCATTACCCGCAAAGTTGTGGTGTGATAATAAAGCCGCTTTGCACATAGCCTCCAATTCTGTGTTTCATGAACGCACAAAGCATATTGAAATCGACTGTCACTTTGTGCGTGATAAAATCAAGGAGAACTTCATTTCCACCGGATATGTGTGGTCCAGCGACCAATTGGGCGATCTACTGACCAAAGCCCTAAATGGAACTAGGATTGATTATCTTTGTAACAAGTTGGGCATGATTAACATCTATGCTCCAACTTGAGGGGGAGTGTTAGGACATATAAAGGCTAGGGTTGTATAGAGGTTGGGGTTGTATAGAGGCTAGGGACGTATAGAGGCTGAAACTATTTTATGTATATATATATATATATAATGCTATATATATATGTAATCTGCTATGTATGAAACATACAATTTTAGTAATGTAATTCCTTCAACAATAATGATAGAATATTCATATCAAATCCTAATATATATTAAGTCATAAAACATCAATCATAATAATATTAATTAATTTCCTAATTTTGAACCTTATATTCTTAACACTATCCAATAAAGAATATTTTCTATAAAAATAAATAACTAAAGGCGTCTTGGGGATGTAGCTTTGTGGGATTTTTGAGAGAAAAGTGCATTTCTCATTTATCTTGATTAGCACTGGTACATCAAATAAATATACAAAGGGAGACTAAAAGAATAAAGGCTAATAAATGCTACTACACTCATTTCCAAGTCACCAACCCTATCATAGAAAATATTTACAATAAAAGCAAAGATATTTCCACAAGATTCATCAGAAAAATGTCATTCATAATACCTTGGGACATCTTGGCCCTCCAAGAACACCAATATGTGCTTTAGATCCTTTAATGTAGTCCACATACTCTTCTATTGCATCAGACAGACCACTAGAATCACATAAAAGGAAATTATGAAATTCTTTATCCACTGCAACATAGGCAAAAGCCTTATTGTTAACGGACACTGATCTCAGGTCCGTTAATTGACCAGGGTTTAGCTTTGGATAAGCTGAGTAAAGGTATGAAGTGATCAAATAATCCAAGACAGCATCTCCAAGAAACTCCAATCGCTGCACAAAATTATCAAATGTTAAAAAAATGAAAGAATGCTGACTACATGATTATCCTTCTCTGACTTCTATCAAGTAATGAAAAATAGTTCTTACAAGAAGGTATGGCTAACCTGATAGCAGCCACCTCCATGCTTATTATAAGAGGGATGTACAAATGCCTGGAGAAGTAGACCCTTGTGGACAAAGTGATGTTTTAACTTATCTTCGAGGAAAGGAATGTCTATATGCGTGGAAAGAGGGATGTAACTCATACTTGCTCTACAAGCATTGACCACCTGTGAGGATTCAAACTTAACTTGTATACCAAGATAGGTAAGAAATGCAGTTGCTGCTTTAAAGCCACTGTCAACAATGAATGCTCCAATAAGAGCTTCAATGACATCAGCAATTGTTTTTCGATGAAGCCAGTGGTGATTTTTATTGCAACAAACTTCAGTTGATCTTCCCTGGTCCAGCTCCTCTAGAGAATTTAAACAAGAGTGAATGCTCTCTTCAGTTTCCTTAGCACAAACTCTCAGGCAAGGACGGCCTAATGCAAAGAACTGAGAGGGATAAAATTCCTGATCACGAATGTACACCTGGAAAGAGAAAGGAACAAGGATATACATAACTGCTACATTAAAAATAACAAATTTTTAAAAGTATGACAATTGTATCAAGTGTGAAGGTTAAAAGTTTCAATAGAAAGCTAGGAATGATAAATCATAATTCTCCAGCTTATGAGGAACATTGGGAGACCATGAGACCTAATAATGTGGCTGCTGTGTGCCAAACTACTATGGCCACTACCTCCTCATTTTTTGGCTATTATGTCATTTTCTATTTGCTCCATTTTGCTTTCCCTAATTTTGTTTACTTTCAGATCACTAAATTGTTTAAATTTCTGCTATTCTACCGGTGCTTGAAAAAGATTTCAGATTGAGGGCTGGCCTGTCAACTTGTACATTAGTTTTACATTAAATAAAAAGCAACCAGTAACAGCTCCCCTGATCAGCATTCCCACTTCCTACACTGCTCTTCTCCAATATCTTTTAGTTGATAGTAATTTTTAAGTTATATGAATACTATTCACAAAAATATTTTATTCTTGGTTGTCTGATAAACTCAAATTTTAGATGTCAATCCCATGTTGATTTGTCTTTCACCTTCAGTCCTCTCTTTCTTTATAGGGACCGCTTGATATGGGTGAGGAGACATGATTCCATTTTCTCATCCATAAAATCATTTTTTAATTTATTTTCCTTTACATTTTATGTACCAAACAGTCAGTTCTCTAACCTGCCCAACACAATTTTTCTTGTAAGACAGCATTGAATCATCTCTCTCTCTCTTATTCCAAAGTTCCTTGTTCATTTATGCTTGCTTCTAAACCTAGATCCTGTTTAGGGTGTCCTCCGTAGTATGAAGGAAATGTGAAAACTGGGAAGTAAACAACATTAAGGTCATTGAAGAAGACATAGTTCAAGATGCATCTCATTTTCGTTTTTCACATCAATAATAAAACTTTTCAGATTCAGTTGTTCTCTGCCAAACTCCGCCAATTTTCCACTATTAATTTACCAAGAAACCTTAATCCCAACAGACACTAATTTTATTGGTTGCTCTACAGCAAGACGCCTAAAACTAATTTCATGAAACATGCTCTTCGTTCCAAAGATGCTTTCAGAACCAAATTCACATTATTCCAACATTTACGCTAACTTTTTTTTTTTTTGGGGGGGGGGGGCGCGCTCAAATGCATGTGATATGAATCAATCAAAAGATCAGAGAGGGATCATATTTTGTTATTTTTGGGATAAGAAAAGAGAATTCGTTGATGATATTTGAACAATACAAATGCATAGGATAGGAGGTCTTCCAAAAACAAAGGAAGATGCAAAAAAAAAAAACAAGACTCTTTTTTAACTCGAAAGATCTTTCCAATCCTTTTGAATATTCATAAGGGACATCCTTCTAAAAAAACCATTTGTTGAAACCCATAGGCCAAAAAAATAATCCTCTCCCAAAGATGACATTTGATTTCTCTTAAGTATCCCCACACCCTTCGGGTGTAAGGCTAATCTTGTTCTAGGCATTGAAGCTACCCCTCATAACAAGTGTTGCAAAGAAACTAACATTTAATGATACAATTTTACCTGCAGATTGCATCGAGTAGCTAACTTGAACAAATTCGAGTTATTCACAACATTTGATCGCCTCCTTGTAAGGTCTCCTTCATGAAGGCTATCATTCATAAGGAAAAAATGGCGCGCAACCGCAAATTTAAGGAAAGAGTCACCAAGAACTTCAAGTCTTTCAAGAGAAAGGCGCTCCTGACATTTCTCTGTGGTCAGTGCCTCTAGAACCTAGTAAATTTTCACAATTAATACAGCATTTAACCGCACCATATGAGCACTACAATGACAACTTGACAAAAAATATGTGGCTTTTTGTTTTGCCAACAAAATACATAGCTTATCAAAACAATTATATATACATATGACAAGGCCTTACTCTTTCTGCACTAACTTCAGCTGCCTCAGGGAAGGAAGAACAGAGCAGATGCTTGAGTTCAATTGCAACCAGCAAGTTTCCAAGACGATGCATGATTGATGGCAACAAAGATAGGGAACTACCAATATCTTTTGAGAAGCCTATAATTTTTAGCTGGCAAAGCTCAGGAGGCAAATGGACGAAATACTCCTCCAGTTCATGAGCTTCTGTTCTTGAAACAAGAAGTGACAGTCACCCATGGAATAAATTCATCAACATAAAACTAAAATCAAGATTCCAGATCCATAATAATTGATACATACTTTTTTTAATGCCTGATGCACAAGCATAAAGAAATGTACACATATATAAGATTTGATCTAAGGATGGATGACATAACGTCTTCTAAAAGTGCAATCTAGTAGAGTCGTGATATTTATGACTGGGGCTTTATGCCAGAATTTTTCAGCAGATCTTTCTCCCCCCAAACTCTTATGGGACAGAATTGTTTGCTTGACTTCATTGTGGGTGTCAGCAAAGCATTTTACAAGGGATTTTCCCTTCTGGATCTATGAAGAGATTAGAGCAACAATGTGTTGACTGATCCAAGTTTACTTATTTCCACTAAATATAGGAGGATTTCATATCCTCTTTTACTGTAATGCCCCATCTTTATAATTTCTCCCTCCGAATTTGCAGCATATCACTATAATTAATTATCGTGAGCACTGCTATCCACAGACGATTTAATTTTTTTAACAAGTTATAGATATCCAAATAAAATTTTCAACAAGAAATGATACACTTCATCAGGAGAAGCAATGACAAAATCACAGAAGTTGATAAAGGCTTAAATCCTTCTAACTGTAATACCCAAAAAGATAGAAAAGATAACAACTTTATGCATATATTCTACCATGTACCTGTACCCTCTTGCTTTCGGTTGTGCAGCAAGTTGCGCAGATTAAATAGTGGCTTTGCACAGAGAAGCGGTTGCTTAGGGTATTTAAGATGAATGGAGAACCTGGCATCCGGGTATTTACAATTCTTATTAAAATGCATAATAAGAATACCTAACTTACACTCACGTTTTTTTTTTAAACATTACAATAATATAATATAAAGTAATATAATAATGAAGAATAAGGGATTTCCAATCAGAATAAAATAAATATACACAGTAGTAATGAGCAGGTCACAACCTTCGAATATAGCGATCCACATAGCTTGAAGGGCCCAAATCTTTATAAGGGCTCAGTCCATCCTTTTCATAAACAATTTTAGTAATAAAATAAAACAGCTTCTTATGTGGGGCATACACCAAACTATTCTCAAGATCTCTTACACTTCTACAACCATCAGCAAGTTGCAGGGTCCCATTGCAAGGAAACAATTTTGGAGTTACAGTTTGCTCTGGGAGCCTAAAAATTGGCGAAGAAAGGCATCTTTTCACGGTATTCCAATCTACTGTCATGGTCTTTTCAGAGTCTTGCATTATAACAGGAAGCAAAAGATAGAAAGTTGAAGTGCTTGTTTGCAAGACATCAGCCCTGCCCAAGGGTACGAATTCATGAACAAATTCTGATCGATCAAGAATAATTTTTAGGGACATCTCCTGAAAATTCTGAGCCATCTGAATCTGCACATTGGAAAATTTGGAGCATTGAACTTAAAGTATTGATCTAAAAACTATTTTTTTTTTTAAAAAAAAAAAAAAGGAAAAACATGTTAGTTACCTCAGCTTTGTCAAATTTGATAACACCAAATGGGACAATCCATGTCATCACAGTTCTACCACGAGCAAGATGAAGATCAAGTTTCATTTTCACAGCCTCCGCAGGAAGACATGTCATCATAAATAAACCAAACTCCTTATAGATCCGATCCTCTGGAGAGGGTCTAAATTTTATAAGGTATGAGTTAAGATGGACAATATCATCTGAATTTGCCCAGGCCTGTCTTAAGGCTGAAGGAACTAGCATCTCACATAATTCTCCTCGTAATTTGTCATCTGAAAGTTTATGGAAAGTAAATATAGTCAACACAACATAATATTACTTGTACATCTCATACCATAACATGAAAATAATTGTTACAAGTGCTTGAATTATAAATTGTAAATAATATAATTATCAGTAGTTATATTTATTTATTTACTTCATTATTCCCTAATAATCCTCATTTAGAGTAGCCTTCCTTGTCAATAAATACCCATGACCATGAACTTCGACTCATTCAACACAATAGAAGAGAGAATTTCA
Organism: Acacia melanoxylon; assembly: GCA_019022615.1. Lineage (NCBI taxonomy): Eukaryota > Viridiplantae > Streptophyta > Magnoliopsida > Fabales > Fabaceae > Acacia > Acacia melanoxylon. The sequence goes on along the minus strand of JAFJYJ010000064.1, from coordinate 859,394 downwards.
AATTTTCAGTTAAGGTACCAGTATTCTTAGAGAGAGAAGTAAGTTTTAAGAGTTTTCAGAGCTAGAATTTTGCCCACATGCTTGGCAGTCCTGGCTTCCCCTCCTCCTCTTCCAGTTAGTCTTTTGCAGTCATTGTAAAAGTTCTAGTCACTTATGGTGCCATTTCTTCTCCATAGTAGTTTCTTTTAGTTTTGTAACCCTCATGGCTACTAAGGCAAGCTATCACCATTTGTATGATTACTTTTAGATCCAAGCACTTCAAAGGCCTAGTGAACACCCAAGTGAAATGGGGAATCCCTCCCAAATGCTAATTATTCAGGTGAGAGAACCAACCCAATAAGTATCCTAAAGAACATTTCATACTATCGATGGGGGACTAATACTACTCTAGCCTCCATCAATTGGCTCCCTTGGGAGAGCTAACATCTTGACAGCTACACTCTGCAACACTTTACTTTTAACATTTCACCAGGCTTCATCGCCATTAAAAACCCTCCACTGTTAACCTGTCTACTGTCTAGAGCCACCAACTGCCAGCTAAGACAAATTGATGGGCCCCAAGTGTTGTGTGGAACCCTTTGCCAAAAGCTAGCTATGGAGGGAACCACTCCACTTAAGTACCTTATAAAACATAACATACTACGTCAGTCTCCATAAGAACCTTAATAGAACTCGTCATTTTCCCTGCCTATGTTGCCTAAATAACCAACAACTTTGCAAGCGCCACTACATGCCACCATGCACCCTTTGACATTGCTGGAATAGACACCATACAAACCAAAACTGACAAGGCCAATGCCAGCAATCACTTCTATGAAATAGAAGGCTAGGGGAAGAGCTATACACTTTCTCACGTGTCAGTCGTGTCAGTGTATGGTTCCTGTTTAAAGAATGCAGAGTAGTGTGTGGAGACCCATAGCAATGCATGTAAAATCCTGAGGTGGTCTAATTAACAAGGGCAGCTAGTCAGAAGGTTCTGTAGAGGTTCCTAAAGTGTTCGGGTCAAAAAGTTGTTTCACAATGAAAGACAAAATGGGAAAATTACTTGCATATAAAAAAAAGTCCTCTCTGGTGGTTGCGGGGGAAAAGTCTTCAGAGCCAAAACTTAATTCATGTGAAGCGGAGAAGCACAATTAGACTAAATATTCTTGGCTTATCATACTTAGGAGGGCATATGATGTGACCACTTTTTAAGCAGGACAGTCCTGGAGGTGAGGATGTTTGATTATCTGCTACAAGAAATGAGGGTACAAGCTCTTGCCCTAAAGCTCCAAAAGTTTCCCACTCTAACCAAGCTCCAGCAATGACAAAAACAGAGTGCAGAATTCACACTTCTATCGAATTTAGAATGAGGCAACTACAACTAAGGACCCAAGAGGGGCTACTCTAGGGGAAAATTACAATGAAATACATAAAAGGAAAATAAAATAACTAAAATAGAAATAACTAAATAATAACACTTCTAATAATACATATATAATAAAAATTTAGTACATGCAATAATTTTATGCTACCCAATGACAGATAATGAGAGAGTAGAAAAGAAAGCAACTAAAGCTAGACCATCATTTTCATCTGAGTCAGAAGAATCTGAAAGCGCCTCTGGGTTTGCATCATCTTGCTTTGGCAACAGACAATCACTCAAAGCACCTACTTTATGCAATTCCTCAACTGCTTTCAAACAAGCAGCTTTCTTAGCAGCTTCCATTGAACCATGTGGTGTACTAACAATATGATGTATGGGAGCATTGGAAGGCAAAATTATCTGACAGACAGTTCCCCCTAAATCATCAAAGAAAAAGAATTTTGGCTTGGGATCAAAATACCTGAAAATATAGGTTGCCACATCTTGATCAGTAAAAGATGTAAATTAAATTTCCTTGTATAGTAAGTAGATGAGTACATAACTACATATTTTGATGCAAACAAAAGGTTTAGTTCAGAATAAACCCATACTCATCATGCGGAAGCTTTGAACAATAGTTGTGAAGCAATGAGACACTATATCCAGAAGTGACAGAAGCACCAGATGATAAGACTTTGTAAATTCTTTCCTCAGGGACCGTATGTGTATCATAGGATGTGCGGGAAGCAACTTCCTTGTTCATTCGGTTTTCATCTTTCTCAAAACATTCAATCAACTCCATATCCTTCTTATTGCTACTGCAATATCAAGAAGACTCCAAAAATAACTAAATGAGTGAATTTGCTTAAACTATTTCTTGTATTTATATTATAATGCAGCACCTGTCCACCAAAAATGCATATTCTGACTGAGCCATACGTGCACGACCTCTTGATTGTATAAAGCTTGCAACAGTTTCTGGAAGATCAAATCGTATAACAAGGCAACATGTCTGAATATCCAGTCCTTCCTCACCCACTTTGGTTGCAACTAATAAATTCAACTGTTAACAATATGAACCACAAGGGAATGTTATAAAGGATCAACTCTTTGAAAACTGGGGACATATACACATTTTTTAGCCAATATTGTCATTACATTGTTATTTACCCTCGTTTATTTCCAATCAGCATCTTGCCGTGAGTATAACGGTAAGTGCATGTGAGGAAGTTCATTAAGAAATGTTTCACTTGATCCCAAAGGCTCCTGTTATATGATGATAATTCGAATCCCAATTATATTTCAATTTTTCATATTCATTCATCTTTTAAGATAATTAAAGACATCAACAACAATTGAACTAAAAAAGTTTTTTTACAATAAATTTTCATGTTGCAATAAACTCCGCCTATGTTTCGTAGCCAGTCCCATGCCCGAATAAAGGAGGAGGGTTGTGTTAGGCCCCCGACAACCAACATAAAACTCTGTCAACATGGATCAAAAAAGAAATTGTGCTAATGCTAGGTCGTTGCCCGGAATTGAGCAAGGGCTACCACACTTTTTTGAAACAGAGGCGGCTAAAGAAGCTAGTTCATGCGAGCAAGATCATATTCGACCCTTAGAACGTTGGGACCCTTTATGGCAGATCTCGAGAGGTGATTGGAATTATGGAAAAGAGAAAGATTAACATCTTATGCTTTCAAGAAACTAAATGGGTTGGAGAACAATCTTGGGAATGTGATGATTTCAAGCTTTGGTACACAGGTAAAGTGGGTACAAGGAACAGTGTTGGTATCCTCATTGATAGAGTGGAGAAATGATGTGGTGGAAGTTAAAAGGATTGAAGACAAAATCATTTCTGTAAGAATGATCGTTGGAAAGGAGACTATCAATATTATCAACGCTTAAGCACCGCAAGTAGGGCGGAAGCAAACCTTAAGTAAAAGTTCTGCAAAGATATTGAGAGATTGGTTCACTTGCTTTAAAAAGCGAGAGGAACATCTAATTACACATGAGATTAGCGCCTTCAAGTCACAGATTGACTTCTTTTTCGTAAGAAACCCTAACAAAAGATTATAGTAATTGCAAAGTGATCCTAGGAATGGCGTGACTACACAACATAGGGTCTTGGCCCTTGATTTGCATATGAAGTATAGAAAACGAGAGCACCGACAAGTTTTAAACCCAAGGATTAGGTGGTAGCAGTTAAAGGGGGAGAAAAGAGATTTTCAAGAGAGCTCTTTTAAAGGAGGAAGTTTGGGAGTCACAAGGAACTGCTAACACCATATGGAAGGAGATGGCTCAGATGGTTCAGAAGGTTGCTCACGATATTTTAGGAGAATCTAAAGGTTTTGGCTCCCAAGATAAGGAGACTTGGTGGTGGGATGAGAATGTGCAAGAGAAAGTAAAGAATACAAGAGATTGTTTTAAAGCCATATACTTGTGCAACAATGACGAAAATTGGGAAAGGTACTGTGTGGCTAAAAAGGAGACTAAGAAACCAGTGAGCAAGCCTCATTCTAAAGCGTTTGAGGAGTTATATAAAGAGTTAGGGACAAAGTCTGGGGAGGGAAAGATTTACAAGATTGCAAAGAATAGAGAGAGAAACAAGAGAGATTTGGATCAAGGTGAATAAAGGATGAAGAAGGCAGAGTCTTGGTTACTGATGGAGGTATTGAGGATAGACGGGAGGCATACTTTTACAAGTTGTTCAATGATGGATGAGAAGGTTCAACTTGTGAGTTGGAAGATTTGTCAATCAGAGGAGGTGAACAGAATTTGGCATTCAATCAAAGAAAGGGACTTGCATATGGTTTTCATTGATTTGGAGAAAGCTTATGACCACTTGCTGAGAGAGGTACTTTGAAAAGCCTTAGAAAAGGTGTACGTGTGGCATATATTAAGGTAGGGGGTAACAACTAGCGTGAGAACATCTGGAGGTGAGACAAAGGACTTTTGTATTAGGATTAGTCCACATTAGGGATCAACCTTGAGCCCTTATTTGTTTAACCTAGTCTTAAATGTTCTAACTAAGCTTATACTCAAAGAAATTCCCAAGTGCATGTTTTGGAGAATGATATTGTTCTTATGGTGAGTCAAGAGAAGAAACTAATTCTAAGCCTGACTTATGGTATAGAACCCTAGAGTCGGAGGGCTTCCGAATGAGTAGGAGTAAGACCAAATATATGCATTGCACTTTTCATAAGAGGGGAGTAGGAAGAGATTTGGAGGTCAAATTGGGAGATCAGATTATTCCACTAGTGACAAAATTCAGATATTTGGGATCAGTTCTACAAAAAATGGTGAAATTGATGGAGATGACAATCATAGAATTCAAGTTGGGTGGTTTAAATGGAGAAAAGCTACAGGAGTTATTTGTGATAGAAAAGTACATGATAAAGTATATGGAAAATTTTTAATCGTACTGCATTCAACTAGCAATGCTTTATGTAGTAAAGGTTGGGCTATGAAGGGGCCTCATGAGTACAAAGTGGGGGTAGCTAGGATGAGGACGTTGAGATGGATGCGTGATCATACAAGGAAAGAAAAAATTCGCCATGAACTTATATGAGGAAAGGTTGGAGTGGCACTTATTGAAGAAAAAATGGTAGAAAATCGTCTAAAGTAGTTTGGACACATATAGAGAAAGCCATTGGATGCGCCAGTAGGGAGGGTGGATTAAGTTGTTTGGAGCCCAATTAAGAAAGACCGAAGAAAATGCTTAAAGAGGTTATTGAGCGAGATCCTTAGTTAACAATTTATCCCAATATTTGGTTTTTGACAGAGCTCAATAGCGTCATTTGATCCATTTAGTCGACCCCACCTAGTGGGATAAGGCTTTATTGTTCTTTTTCATGTTGCAATGGTTACATTAGATCTTGTTTAGGGCTCTAACAATTATCAACAATCTTAAATTATTGGCTCTAAATAAGCCAGAACATCTTGATCATTGCCTCTTATAGGAGGGTCAACAACTCATTGCCACATGAGTGCACGTAGGAGTAAATGACTATGAGACTTTATACTTACCTTAACAACACATTTCCTATTATTCTAGACATCTAATATTAAATGATTCTTCTTCAAATTCTATTGTGGTCAAAGAGTAACCTAAGCATACAAAATATCCAAGACGGATTTACAACTCAAAATGTGGCTTGTGCTCAAGAACATGAACTAATATATCTTCCAATAATGTTTTAAACTCAACTATCATTGCAGATGGAAAGAATGACATTTAATGATTTAATTAAATCTAGAATAAAAATCTCAAAAAAGCAAAGGTACGAGATGAAGCGACTTGAGTCAAGCAAATAATATGATGCGTAACAAATGCAAACAAAATCAATAAAACAAAAAAATGCCTGACTAACTAGTAAATGTGGAATTTCAGATGAGCCATAGAATATGTACGTTAAAGTCAAAAGTTAACTAATAGACTCAGACATTTTTTTCTTTTCTTTGTTTTTATGTGGATGCCTCTGTGTGTGTAATGACAAAGGAACAATAAATACCAAACATATACCAAACAATGATTTTCTAAGTGTATTAATCACCTTCTAGTGCATCAAAAGTAATTTATACGGTGAGAATATATATTACTTTAGCTATTAATTATGTGAAATCCTATGGTTTTAGTAGTCAAGTTTGTGGTGCTTAAGTCAAGACAATAACACTGTGTTTGATGGTTTACCATTTTTAATAGATTTGAGATAGATTTTGATATATTTGGGAAGTCATCAATGTTAAATTAAGGGAATTTTCTAAAGATTTTATGAAATATCAATTAGGTGCACTATTTGTGGGTTTTCAATTAAAATAGAAGTTTTAAAAAAAAAAATTAGGAAAGAAACAATAATAAGAAAATGATAGTAATTGAAAGTTTTGTTAAAAGAAGAAAAAAAAAAAAAGTTCTAGTTTCTTTTATCATTATTAGTATTGTCATAATAATATTGTTTCCTTATTCTATTGATCATTATTAGTATTCTTATAATAATATTGTTTCTTTATTATATTGATTAATAGGATGCTGCTTTTGGAATAAAAGGAAAGAGAAAACCTAAGCCACAAGTCACTAGTTGGAAGAATAAATAAGGAGGCAGCCGAATATCAATGTTATTAAAAAAATAAATTCCACTAACCCATAAATAATTACCAATTGGCTACAAAATTAGTCATTTGAAATAATATTGTACAACAATATACCAATCATTAATTTATGCAAAGTTATAGAACAGTGCACCTTCCTATATAGGTATATTAAATATAGGGTTAAGGAGCAAAAATGTCGATTAACTTTTACCAAAAGTGCGTCCAGCACCATATACAATTCAGAGGTGCAAAAAACCCATAAACATTTAAAATTGGAGCAAAAATAGCAGCACCGTTAAATTCGGTCTAACACCGTTATATATGTATGTGCAAGAAGAGTGTGGGTCTCACTTCACAGAGTAACAGTGTCAGATCAAATTTAACGATATTGGCATGTTTGCCCCCATTTTGAATGCTCATGGATATTTTTGCACCACCAAAATGTATATGATTCTGGACACACTTTTGGTAAAAGTTTATGGGTATTTTTGCATCTTCACCCTTAAATATACAGAGTAGATTCTGTAAAAATTAAGAATTCTAATAATAGAAGTTGCAAACATCAAGTATTACCTCTCCATAACGGAACTTGTCAAGAATGATGCCCATGGTCTTTCGCGAAAAACTTTTTATTCTAGCATGAACTCCTACCAAAAATTCACTTTTCCAACGTGCTAAAATTTTGAGCTGTTGTAGTATGTATGACATGGATCTTGCAGTAACAATTCTATTTACAAAAACTATACATTTCATATCTGGTTGTGACCTGACATAAGAAAAAGCAAAATCAAAATTTGCCTATCTATCTGTTAATCATGGGAGTTGAAAATGATACTGGACAACCAACCTAAATGAGGATAGTATCCCAATGAGGCGTAAAAGCTTTCTCGAGAAAAAAGGCTCTTTTAAAATGTCCAGAGAAGAGAGATCAGACACATGATCACCTACAGATCCAAAGAACAAACAACAATATTTTATTTTCACTACAAATGAAGCCTGCATAATAAAAGGATTCTATTAATGCGGAAATATTTTGTATTTATTTTGGATTATTTAGATTAATTTTTATTTTATTATTAAATTTGATATTTATTATATCTTACGATTAGATATGGATATATTATATCTTAGAATATAATATCTTAGTTATTTTGATTTATTATATTAAATTAGATTTTAGGGTTAGCTTTAGGTTTGCTTATATAAAAGCTCATATGTATTCTCTTCTATTCAAGGATTCACAATAATATTTCTCTCTCAAAAACTTTGTTACCGGCCATGTGATCTATAGCTCCTAAGTCAACAATCCAAATATCTTCACTAGTCATCACAGCGTTGAGAGCTATAATGGAATTACCTGATTGTACCAGATTCACACTAGGAGCAGAGTTTGACTTATCATGCTTGTCAAGTATCCTATGAATTACCTATAATTCTTCCTGTCTTAGGTGATCATCATTAATTCTTCCTGGCTGTAGTAAGGTGACTTTGGAAGTTCGATTTTCCACTAGAAGGTTTTCCATGAAACTTCCATCATTCTTCTTTAATATAGCCCTTCTTCTTGCAATAGTTGCCCCATTTGTTATTCTTATGTTCCCTTTGTGGTCCTCTCACTGTAAGTACTAAGCTTTCAATTTGACTTAGGCCACTATGGTTCAGGAGTTTTCTACTTTCTTCAAATTGTACAAAGTTAACAACATCAAAGAGTTGTAGCAGAGGCCTCAATCCCATGATTCTACCCCTTATATTTTGGAAAGATTCATTCAAACCTAGGAGAAAATCATGAATCCTCCCTTCTTCCATTACCCTCTTGTACAATTAGGCATCCTTGATGTTTTTCCATGGAGAAACCTCAAACAAGTCCTGTTGTTGCCACAATTTTAGCAAAGCATTATAATATTCAGTCATCGACATGTTACCTTGTCTCAAATCACAGCGTTGTCTCTTCAGATGGATCAAGGCAGCAGTGTTATCAAGTGAGGAATAGATTCTTCTAGCTGCATCCCAGATTTCCCATGCTGTGTGGGCAACCAGATAGCCCTCACTGATATCCAAAGTCATCGAGTTACACAACCAACTCATTACTTGGTCATTTTCAGCGAATCAAGTATCGAAATTGGGAACATCAGGCATACTTCTCCTTTCTCATGCCACGTAAATATCTCAGCACACTCTAGAACCACTAGAGGTGGTTCTTCCCATGAAGTTTATGATTAATGATCATCCCTTGATTTTCTTGTAAAGGATGTGAGTTCTGAAGCCATCTCTGTGGTTTTAGTGTGCACGGCAGTAGTAGAGGATAAAGAGGAAGAGGTGGTATTGGCTTGTGTTGAAGTAGTAGTACCTAACATGAGTGCCGTAGAAAGGACCCCAATAGTCTCTGGAATTTGAGAAACAGACCCAAAAAGAGGAGGGAAATGACGAGGGTTCATTTTCCGGCAAGAAACTTCGTCGGCGTGTGTGGCTCACAACTTCATTCACCGTCAAACTTCGGGAACCGGCCGGTCGAATGGTTCCAATCATGGCTATGTGGACGGTGTAAGCTCACTCGCGCTCTTGTAAGAAAAAATGAGGCCCCCATTCTGCCTCTGTCTCTCTCTCTCTCTCTCTCTCTCTCTCTCTCTCTCTCTCATCATGTTTCTCTCATTGTTTTTCTCTCTCTCTCTCAGTCCAAGTAAGATTCGCAAGCTCTGGTACCAAGTTTGAGTCAAAGATGAAGAATAATCTCTCTCACAGCTACATTATAGTCCACGCTTTTCTAAATGGAGAACTAATAGAAGAAGTATACATGACCCCACCTCTAGTTTTTGAAAAGGGCAGGATTGATCGAGTATGCAAGCTAAAGAAATCTCTATATGGTTTGAAGCAGTCTCCCATGGCATGGTTTGACAAGTTTTCGAAAGTCTTGAAGTCAGAGGGCTCCAAACAAGGACTACCAGATCATACAATGTTTGTCAAAACAAACGACGGAAAGAAGTGCATCCTCATTTTATACGTTGATGATATAATTCTTACAAGAGATCATATTGAGGAAATATCAAGGATAAAAGTTGCACTTGGGAGAGAATTCGAAGTCAAGGATCTTGGAAACTTGAAATACTTCCTTGGGATGGAGGTTGCCAGGTCAAGACGAGGCATCTACGTCTCTTAAAGGAAGTATATACTTGATCTTTTAAAAGAAACAAGCATGCTGGGTTGTAGTCCCAAGCCAACTCCTATTATGGTCGAGAAAAAGAGGAAGAAGAAATCTAAGCAGAACAATAAAGAAGAGTTCGAAGGTGACTCAGATGATGAGATTGAAGAAGATCAAGAACAAGAAGCCAACGAAGCTGTTGACAAAGGAAGATATCAGAGACATGATAGGAAGTTGATTTATCTCTCTTATACAAGACCTTAAATAGCCTATGTCGTAAGTGTGGCCAATCAGTATATGAGTGAGCCAAAGAAGAAGCACCTAGACGCATCCTACAAAATTCCTGAGATATCTAAAGGGTACTCCTACTAGAGGGTTGTTCTTCCAAACAAGAACGGAGATATCAAAGACATGTTAGGAAGTTGATTTATCTCTCTTATACAAGACCTTATATAGCCTATGCCATAAGTGTGGCCAGTCAGTATATGAATGAGCCAAAGAAGAAGCACCTGAACGCATCCTACAAAATTCCTGAGATATCTAAAGGGTACTCCTACTAGAGGGTTGTTCTTCCAAACAAGAACGGAGACCTGTAGAAGTATATGTAGATTGGGGAAGAACTCTTCCTGACAGGAGATCAGCCTCTAGTTATTGCTCCTTTGTATGGGGAAACCAGGTTACCTAAAGCCAGAAACAAAGGGTTGTATCTAAGAGCAGTGCTGAATCTGAGTTAAGGGCATTAGCTCAAGGGATAATGGACCTAAATGAGATACAAGTCAGCATGGATTAATCCTATTCATCATGAACGATCGAAACATGTGGAGATAGGTAGATACTTCATCAAGGAGAAAGTAGAAGGGGTCATATGTCTCACTTATCAACCGACAAATCTTCAAGCTACGAATGTGTTGACAAAAAGATTGTTCAAACCTGCATTTGAAAGTTGTATAAGCAAGTAGGACATGATTAACATCTATGATCCAACTTGAGGGGGAACGTGAGAATATTGTGTTTATTTTGGATTATTTAGATTAATTGTTATTTTATTTTTAAGTTTTATATTTATTATATCTCACGATTGGATATGGATATATTATATCTTAATTTTTTTGATTTATTATATTAAATTAGATTATAGGGTTAGCTTTAGGTTTGCCTATATAAAAGCTCATATGTACTCTCTTTTATTCAAGGATTCAAAATAATATCTCTCTCAAATTGTCCACAATTAACCATACGTAAATAATTAAAGTATTGTCAAAAATGCCTATTTCTAGAGAAAAAATGAAAGTTAAAGCAAAAGGAAAGCAGAAAGAACAGTGAATTATTTGAAGAAACAACCTACAGATTTTAAGCAGCCATAATGCTACAACTAAAAGGCCAAGCAAAATTAAAGTACCTTTCATGCATTCAGAAATGAAGAACTCCGACACCTGGGCTAGATATTTGTCACAAAAAGAGTATTCACTTGAACTTCCTTCCTCCTCCACTAACTCAAGCCTTTCAGAGTGATCACCACTCAAAAGAATGCGACTAGCCTAGAAGGGTGAATATGAAGCAAGCATAAAAAAAGCCAAGACAGCATGATAATGAAAAAATAAACATCAGTAGAAGAAAATTAATCAAGGTATAAGCAATTTTTTAAAAAAAGGAAATACCTTTTCATGAAATGAAAGAATAAAAATAGACATGCTGACCAACAGAAACCCTCATAAAGCAAATCTATATGGAAAAGCATGGCACATGATAAAAGCCACACAACCCACTTAAAAATTTTGATGGAGACTTGGTAGTATGGGATGCCTAAGTCCCACATGGAGTAGAATAGGATGCTCAATAAGGTATTCAAGAGGATTAGTTCTCTCACCTTAATAGCTAGCTTTTGGGGTAGGATTCCCCATCTCACTTGGATACCCATCAATTGGTATCAGTCACGCTGTCAATGGTTCAAGAAGACTCGAGACACCTATTGTGAATGACTTTGAGATTCTATTATGAAGGAATGGCGTGCATTAGTTCTGATTCTCTCCCTAATCTCTCATTTCTCTGTTCCTCTCTTCCTTTTCGCCTTTCTCTCTCCTATCTTCTATAAATATCATAACATAAGTGCCGTGGAATGTAGCCGCCGGGACGTCAACTTTCCACAGAGAGCCAATTCATAGAGACTTAGTAGTATGGGATACCTAAGTCCCACATTGAGTAGAATGGGAAGCTCAATGGGGTATCTAAGTGGATTGGTTCTCCCACTTCAATAGCTAGCTTTTGGGGTAAAGTTCCCCATCTCACTTGGGTACCCATCAAAATCAAAATGCATTCACAATGGGTAAATATAGTATTGAGTTTTTATGAAGCATAATAATGATATTTTGAGGTGAAAAGGCAATAATGTTGAAACTCGTAGGTTTACATGATACATGATCATGAACAACACTCGCAACTAAGAAAGCTTTATTTGATACAATAAACCAGCTTCATCCATGGTAATCCGATTATTCCCAAATCTTTGATATTAATGACATACCTTAGGATCTCAAAAGTTGTTTACAAGACCATAAGGCATGCCAAATATATTATAGTGATAGCAATGAAGAATAAATTATTACTACATTATGTTCTTTTGGAAATGGTATATGTTAGTAATGAGTCATTATGGATCTACTTTGGTTCACTTTGTTTTTTATTTTTTCATTTTTGTTTCAACCAAGATTTATTAGTTGTTTTCAGGATAATGTTTTTATTCATCTAGGGTCAATTGAAATGTTATGTTTTGACGAGAATAAAATTAGGTTTAAGTGTTTTATTACGTATTAGGATATAGTTATCTTATTTTAATTAGGATACAGTTATCCTACCTTTTAGAATTACATTTTTTTGTTGGAATAGGAGTCTATAGTCCCTTTATCATCTACATATGAAACATTAATTTCATCTAATAAATAAGTTTTAACCCAAAATTTCAACACAGTATCAAAACCAACAAGGCCTTAACAACAAAATATAGATATAGACAGGTAATGGTGTTGGAATGTGAATAAGACTGTCAATTGGCATAGGCAACATGTGTTTTATTCTATAACTGGCATGTTACGATTACATAATGCATAGGATATTGTTTTGTATTTGAGTCTTTAATGACTTGTCCAATAACCTCCGATAAATGTAGAGCTCCATGTATTTCAGAGCTGGCTAACCATAATTAAAGGAAATGATACAAAAACAAGTCATCAAAGACTCATTAACTATGGAATAATTGCAGAATACTTTCCTACTCATCACCTTCGTAACTGTGACCTATATCTATACAACTCCAACCCATTTGGTACCAAATGGGAATAAGAATGCAAAGACTCACTCCCATAAACATGGAAAAATCTCTTTTAAGGAAAGAGACATTGTCATCTACCAAACATAATAAATACTTTTGCTCACATTTTCCCTTGCCTCAAATCCCTTTTTGACATACCAAACATAGCCTTCATCTAAGTACTCAATGGTTTTCTTTTCTTTCCCCTATATTTTCTAAACGGCACTCAACACCAAAATAGGGGGAAACAACCAAGGATATTGCCCAGCCAATGAGCAAAGAAATGACCAAAAATTCTAAGCATATCAGAGACTGCAATAAGAAAAATTCCACTAAATGACAAACAATCAAATCATGCCTTGGATAACCAACTAAATGACCAAGAAGGATCAAATTTGCTCCAGTTTCAGCATACCCAACTCAAAGGGGAGTGATTGAGATTGTGTTATTATGTGAACATTTTAGTAGTTTTATTTTTAAGCCAAGGCTCTTTTTAAGTCAATTTTTTGGAGAAGTTTCTATATGTTAAGGATTAGTTTAAGTATTCAATTTTAATAAGTTTGGGCTAAGTGTTTCATTTTAATTAGGATAACATTATCTTATTTTAGTTACGTGTTTTAGTTGAAATTAGAGTCTATTTTCACTTTTAGTATCCATAAATGAAATAAGTTCAGAGGATCATTAAACCCTAAATTTATAAAATATATTGATGTATTAATTATTAATTAATATTTAAATATAGGTATACAATTTATCACCTTCATCATCTTTTTCAGTCTAACAAAGTTAGGAACTAAGGATTATAATCTGATACATCGGAGTCTTACTTGCAATGCTCCAAAAATGCCAAGATTCACCAGACAGAAAACCACATTATCATGCACGCGGTTCAGCAGCCTCTTCATGTTTCTGCGTCTCAAGTGATCTTCTGTACTCCTTCTAAGGATTTCTACGCACTGCTCTCATCAAAATGGAATGGTAAGAAAATCTTCTTCTATGGGATATACATCCTAAAACCAGTTTAAAATGCATAATACCTCACATTTAATCTCAACTAGTTTGGTACAGTAATTGTTGTACAAACTAGATGTTCCATGGTCACAAGGACCATAATCATATATAGTAACCGAAGGGGAGGTCACAAAAGTATCCACTTCTTCTTTTTGTGAGACTGTATATACCTGCAAATCCAAATCAATAAGCGTGATCAACATCAGCATCTAATGGCATAATTACACCTAATGTCAGAAATTGTTCCCAATTATGGCGTAGTTTCACTAAACTTTTCCAGGATATCAAACTGGGTGTTATAACTATCAACCAAAAATGTCCCCACCTTCTATGATCTTGACAAGCAGGGTTCACACAGAATAAATATAACATTGAAAAACAAAATAAAAATAATTTAAAAGAGTTCAAATACCATAAACTTTTAGAGTGAGATTCACAAACCACAGTTCCACAATTCTAAACCCAATAGTAAAAGTGGTCAAGATATTAGGTTTATTCAATTATAGACAAGGTTTTAGTCAAGCTTCACGATAAGTAAAAGAATTCCCAGTCTAAAGAAACATTCTTTCTTGAATAGAATAGAAAGGGGGAAAATGAGCAATAAATTGTTTACAATAGCACAAGTAGATAGTACACAATTCTGTCATTTTACCATATCTTTTTATTTCAGTTTATTACACTTCACAGAACTCACCTTTGAGTCAAGCAAAACTTCAAGACTATTGATGCTTTTCGATAGATTTTCTTTACTAGAAGCACCTGAAAATTTACAACCCCAAAGTTTAAAAGGGGAAAAAAAAAAATCAACATAATTTATTAGTCATATTTTCAGCTTCATTGATGAGATATATCCATGAACCTCCATACAACTATCTTATCCCCATCCATATCCTAAAAATGACAGCCACTAGGATAAAACTTTGTAAAACTGTTAAGATACTTAGAGAACTTGCTAATAGACAGTAAATAAGCAAATTACAAGTTGAATTGGTTACGACTAATACATTCCTTAAACTAATTCTCCAAAATAAATTTGATGCCCTAAGACCAGCAACTTTGGGCAAGGTTCCATAAGCATTTTTGACAACCATATTTCTCAAGAAGATGCTAAGATATCAAAAAGTGAGGAACTACCGATCATATGACCAGCTGTTCACTAATCATCTATCCAAGAGATGTTTTGGGCACAAGATTTCAGTACAATGTGAAACTTACCTGATTGCACCGTGACCACAGTTTTTTATTACACAACTTGAGCAAAGACCAAGTTAAATTAGTCGAGGCAACCTCTGAGAAAGCTCCAGTCAAATTCTATCTTTACATGGATGAAACCATGACACACCAGACAATGATGCCGGAAGCTAGATGGGAAGTCTCTCAAAAATGAACAGAAGAAACCTCAGGGACAAGATCACTTAAATTAGCGAAAAGCATTCAGGAACACAGAAGTCTTCACAGGGAGGTTCCTTAGAAGATTAAAATTGTTGGGGGCTCTAGAAATGACATCTAGCAATACTAGAACCTGCTCATTTGCCCACTTAGGTAAAACAATAAATTCCTATGGTCTTCATATCTCATATAAGCCTATTCTAACTGCTTGGATCATTAACAGGGGCTATATGTTAAATGACAAATTCATCTCATCAATTTAACAACAATACCCCATGTGCTAGTAATAGAAAATTTTCAATTCTAATGGTTCCAATGTTATTGGAGCAGGGAAAGGAGACATTCAGTTTCATCCATCTCTAATGTTAGAAAATATCCTTAAATGTCCCCAAGCCATATGCTAATTAATTTTCATACAACAGCTTACCAAAGACATGAACGGCAGTACAATTTTTTCTCCAACTCATTGAGCCTTTCAAGACAAGGATGAAGATAGGGCTTACAAAAGAAAGAGAAGGACTATAGTTCCTTGAGACAATAAATACTTCCAAAAAGTATAAGAGGGGCTAAAAGAGCAAGGTTTGAGCAAAAACTAGGGTCCAAGCTAGATCAGCATATCACTAAGCTTTCAATGTTCATGATAAAACTATAATTTAATTGGCTATAGAGAACAAACTCTGAAAGAGAGAAGCAAAAAATTATTTAAAACAAAGAATTGAGCAAAGAAATTCTACAAGTGGAACTATGCAAAGGAAAAAAGATTGAGCAGAAAGTTAACAAAAGAAAATAATTATAACAAAATGGAAGGGAAGAATTATGTATCAAAAAGTTGCCTTACCTTTCCCTACAACTGGAGAAGCAGTCATGCCGAATATGCGGGGAAGCTTAGTGGATTTTGGTTCATAAAAGACCTACACTACGTAAATCAATATTTGTAGGGGAAAAAAACCCCAGAAAATACAACAAAAGTCCATTGATTGGAAAGCAGTAACTGACTAGATATGAATTTGAGCATAACGAATATATACTTTCATGATTTCTGCATAAGGATGGTCGCTTTTGACTTGAGCGTGATGACATTCATCAAAAATTAAGAGTGAAATCATCTGCATCTTTATGAAAGTGTGATATAAGCAGCGCAATAGTATCTGAGGTGTCATGACAAGAACCTAACACATAAATCACAAATAGAGAGAAATTTAAGAAGCAAGAAAAGGCATCACAAAAGAACAATAATATCAATAACATATTTACTTCTATATCATTTAACAAGCATTATCACCTCATATTGCTCAATCTCTTGTGCCCAATCATGATGAGATTTCATGCGCTTTGAGCTCCCACAGTAAACCCCAACCTTAAAATCCGTAGAGTCTTCTATAACATTTGCTTGCTACAGATAACCAACAAGAATGTTTCAGGACATGCAAAATAGATATGGCCTCATGTACTTAAAGTTCAGTTGGAGATTATTAAAGATAAAAAAAACCAAAACAATCAGAATTTTACATTAAAGAGCCACCTTGGGCTAACTCAGGTGGTAAGGATGGGATGAGGTCAAGGGTCCAATCCCTCCTAAAAAAAAAAAATACATAAAAGAACTATTCCTTACACGATATTATGATTCATAAAATCCACAATGGTAACAACCCTAGAATATACAGCTTTGTTTGAGGAGATTGGCAAAAATTTCAAGTGGGACTGTCCAGAGAACAAGGATGACAATGGTGACAATGTAAGATTTCATGAACAGCTCTTTTACCAAAACTCGTTTAAATCACAGAGGACTAAAATAAGATTACAGTACAATTTCCGTGATAAACTCCCTATCAGATTCCAAAAAATCCACTTTCCGGCTCTCCCTGAATTTCAACCTGAAGCCACCTGAGCTACAGAGCAGGGAGCATAGACCCTAAATTAAATTATTTATACCTCCTAGACAGTAAAAGATGAATACCCCATCGTCGCAGCATTATGAACAACAGCTCACCTGGGTAACTAATGCCACTGTAGGGGCAAGAAAAACACATAAGTTCTGCTGAGGCTTCCGTATCAAGTGCCCCATCTCATGCATAAGCAACACGGCGATGTGAGTCTTCCCACAACCTGTCCCCAGATACACAATTATATTTTCCTCCAAAGCTTTCTTGCATAATTCCAATTGATACCTTTCGAAGCACATTAAATAACAAAGCGTGAGATCCTCTAATCGTTAAAGACATCAGGATGATCAGAAAAATAAGCACAGTAAACATAATTACTCAGCTCCTAATAGATACAGGCAGTATCAATTTCTAAACTAAACAATGAAAATAACATACTTCCGTTGAAAGTTCACAAATTTAGAAAAAAAAAAATTGCAAAAGAAAAATGATAATATATAGCTAAGCAGAAGCTTCCTCTGTAGAGCTACGACACTGAGTTAACTATATTTTACGCCCTTTCTAATAATCAACGAAGCACATTTTTACTAACGTAAATACAAATTATCGGTAAGAAATAACCAAACCACATGCACATACTTCCTAGCAATTTTCCGCGGATCTTTTTTCACACATCGGTCTTCGGAAACCGACTCCGTCTGATTATGCACTTCATTGAGAGATGAAGACCACAAATGATCAGAAAGACTTGAAGATGACTCTGAGTCCGAGGAATCGTCTATGCCAGAGGCCTGCCCGTCCAGCATTATCGGAGGTTTGGAGCACAAAAACCTCAGCTCAGAATGTGAGAAGGCTAGTGTGATCGTATCTAGCTTTATGCTTTGGAGACGAAAGGCGTCATTCTGCGTTGAGAGTCAGCAAAGCAAATGTTCCTTCTTTCTTCGCTTTTTCTTCTCTGCTTCCTTAGGCAACACGGAGACTGAGACTCGTACTGTTGAGACCCGAACCAGCTCAAAGTATCACGGGTCGTTCCTCCGGGCATATTTAGGAAGGTGGGGCTGAAACAAAAGGCAAGGCAGGTGTGAGTAAAATAACCCGTTTGAGTTGGCATTTTTTAAAACTAAGTTTTTAGACCAAAAGCTATAAAGAAAAAATCACTAAAACCTATTTTTTTATTTTTTTACAGTGTAAATGAGCTTCTATCACCATCAATTCAAATATAAATCAAATTTATTATCTAACTTTTATTCTATTTCAAGTTTAAAAAAAATCATTTTTATCACTGCTAATCCAAACGGGCCTTTAATCTTTTTTGGGAAAATCACATTCAAGTCTCAAAAACCAGAAAATATTACAAAAAAGTCTCATAACAAATTCTCTTATCAAAAAGCTCTCTAGGGACTTCATTGATATTAATTCTAGATGTGAAATTACCTTCTTGCCCTTAGTAATTGATTAAGAAGTTTGAGATTTCCCTTCAAAGCTCATGTGTCTACTTTAACAATTTATAAAATGACAAGTTTATTTGCCTATTGAGACAAGTTTATGTATTTATTTTGACAACTTACAAAATGGTAAGTGTATGTGCCTATTGTAGCAAGTTTATGTACCTACTTTGACCACTTATAATATGGCAAGTGTATGTGAAGTTTATGTGTCTACTTCAATAAGTTATAAATTGGCAAGTGTGTATGACTATGTTGACAAGTCTATGTGCATATTTTGACAAGTTTATATACCTACTATGACAACTTATAAAATGGCAAGTATATGTGTCTATTTTGACAAGTTTATGTGCCTACTTTGATAAGTGTATCTGTCTATCTTGACAAATGCATGTGTTTATGTAATACAGCAGATTAATAATAATAATAATAAAATTTAGAATTTTAATAATATTGTTATTGTTATATAACCTATTAATAAGTTGGTAATAGTAAAAGAGCCTAGCTCAAGCTAAAACCTAATTTTAAATCATAAATATAGGCTTAGCCTAACCCTAGCTAACTCTCAATACTTCTCTTCTCCTCTACTACTTCCTCTATTCTTACTCTGCATCAAATTATTCTTTTAAGAGGTTAGTAAAAACGGAGACCAGATAATCATAATCCTTAAAACAATAGGAATTAATTATTACATGCTGATTTTTGTGAGAACCCTTAAAGGTGTCATTTGCATTTGTATATTTATTTATATGCTTTTTGTAACACCCCCAAATTTCTAACAATTATAATAACATAAAATTGCAATAATTTCTATGAAAAATTACTGAAATTCAAAATAACCAAATTTGGGAAGTGTTACCGCCGCACTTATACTGGAACAAGTGCAAGGCTAACTTATTACATTAACATAAATCCAAAATTAAATAAAAAAATTTCATTCAGGGTATAATAAAAAAAAAAAAAGCTAGAATTAGTTGAATGTTCTTCTTTATTTCTCACCGCTTGCTAAATTTCCAACCTTTGGAACCTTTTTCACCGAAAATCTTGCTCCCCGAAGGATCATCACGACCCATAAACACAAAAATCAACAAAGTTTGGTAATTCTAATAAAACAAAGATAATATAGTAAAAATAAAATATTTACATAATAATAAAAATATCATTCATACATATATAATCAAAAGAAAATGTCAGTTTCGTTATTCTTTATGAAGTTTAATTAGTAGGAAGAGAACCATAGTAGACCCGGATATCTTGCCAGTCTACCCTATGACTCAGAAACCTGCCAGTCACAAATCATCAAATTGGTCATAAAACATCTCTTCCTAATATGCACACCTCTTTCCAAAGTTGCTACTAGTGTCTCAGGAAACCCTGCCAGACACCACTTTTGAGAAGAATGGATAATATCGGTTCACATCATATAATATATCCGTGGCGTAAAGCCTAAGGGTTGTGTTCATCACTTTAGGAGGTACCATCCCAAAGCTATCCTCCCACGATTAAATTATTTCAATCACACACAAAATGGATTTCTCAAATTTACAGAAACCATACCGAATATATATATATACTGCTATTTGTCAATTACGAAAACCCAAGGCAAAACCATTTAAAAAGAGTACATGTATATGCGGATTGAACAAATTGAAAAGGATATATAGGTTTCATTCCCAAAAAATCGAGGCACCCAAAGGAAAAGATGTACAAGTAGCCATGAAAACAGTGAATGGCTTTGCAATAGTCAATAGCACAAATCAAGAGGAAGAAACATATATATATATATATATATATATATATATATATATATATATGTATGTATGTATGTATGTATATAAGAAGGTGCAACGTTTTGTTTTTCTAAGGTTCAAGGATTAGGATTACCTAGTCTCCATCTCTGCTAACCTCCTAGAAGAATAATTTGACGTAGAGTACGAAAAGAGAAAGTAGTAGAGGAGAAGAAACGTATTGAGGATTCGCTAGGATTAGGCGGCTAGACCTTTGTTTATAATTTAAAATTAGGGTTTGGCTATGGGCTAGATTCTTTAACTATTGCCAATGAATAAATTATAAAATAATAACAATATTATTAAATTCTAAATTATTATTATTATTATTATTATTGATCAGGATATTACAAATTAGGACTAGGAGTATTCGACTCACCAAGACTATAAAAAAAGGGAGGGTTATTACTATGAATAATAATCTGGGGTATTACACTTTTCCTTTTCAGTTCTAGGGTATTACAAATATATTCTCAACAAAAAGAAATATTCTTTTCATTAATGACAATTTGGTCAATATCCTTCTTCCTACTCCCTCCTCTCAAACCAAACAAGCCCTAATGCAATGTGGGTCCCTTAAATACTTCTCCACCAAGCTCTTAAATACTTCTCCACCAAGCTCTCTTCTCTCATTGCTTGTTATAGTCTTCTTATTTTTAAATCTTGTCCATGGATATGATTCTTTTCTTACCTGCTTCCTCAGTTACTTTCCAAAAGAACAAACAAAATAGAATATGAACTTTAACAAAACAAAATGATAAGGACACGATTGCACATTCTTTGGACTCATGCTTGCGCTATGCTATATTGCTTCCCTACAACCAAAATAAATAAATAAATTACACATAAACACTATATATTTATATATGTAGAAAAATTAGAAAATACGACAATGTCCGAAATTCTTCTTCATTTTTTAGAAAGATGGGTGCTGCTCAAGTGTAACAAAATAAGTGTATTTGATTTCATGCCAAAACTCCAATTCTTTTGTTTACAAGAGAGAGAGGGCTATAGCCCAAACAACATCACTTTAATTACTTTAACGGGGATTAAATACAATTAAATCCACCCGTTATCAACTTAGGTGAGTGTCTAGCAAGGAAGAACCAGATAAGTCATCATTTGCTAGATCATCGGCAATGTTATTTTATTCTCCTAAGATATGTCGTAGTTTCAACTCTCATTAATCATTACTAGGGGGGGGATGCCTTTTAGACTATTTAAAAATGTCTATTTAGATTGGTGTTAGGTTAGGTCTTATATCAAGTCGTTTATCTGCTACTTTTTTAAAAAAGTAAAATTAAAAAAAATCTAGATCTCAAAATCGCAGTTTTTGAACTTTTCCGAACTTCTATTTTGATATCTGGAAAAGATATCATAAAATTGTTGTAAAATTATGAGCAATATGAAATAACAACGATACGGATGATTTGAATCGTGTACAAAAACATTGTCCTATAGGGTTATTCTGCAATCACCGGCAAAGAGGAAACGGTACTCCCCAGGATTAAACAAACCCTTCTTTGTTCTATGACAAGGTGGCAGAACTGGCGGAAGGTAATGGTAATCAATAGTAAGAAAATAAGCAGAGGAGAAGAGATTGTATATATCGTACCGAGCACTTCGTCCGATTCCCTTTTATAGACACGGTCCACGGAAAACCAACGGACGTGAGACCATTCCGACAACATGTACCTCAAGACCTAATAGACATTGCTGGAAAAGACGAGTCTATACGTTGACAACAAAAAATTCGTTCGGATAAGCGCCCGACGCTAACAACCAGTGGCGGAACGCCTTTATGGCCAGCTGGGGCCTTGGCCCCAGCTGGCCCCGACTGATCTTATAAAATTTGCTAGAATATATATGTATTTATTATATGATATTTTATTTGGCCACAAATTTGGCCCCAGCTAATTTTTAATCTTCTTTGTAAGGATAATGTTTGTTTCATTACTCATTAAATTTTTGAGAGGAAAGTAAAATTCTTGTTTGAGATACCAAAAAGATTAGTATCATCTTATATATTGTTTAATTTATAATTATCTCATTATTATTTGTTTGTATTTTCCAGGTTATTTGATACTATTTAGTAAATACTCTCTCCTGGTCTTTATTTAAGGAACCAACTAACAATTCTCACAAGTCAATAAAAACAGTTAAAGTAATTAAATTTGTCCTAAAACTTAAGTAATTTTCAATATTATCCCTATTAATTACACTAAACTCTAATATCATATTAATTATTACTTCTTCTTTTTCCTAAAAAAATAGTACTAGTAATAATTAATTTTTATTAATTATTACTCTCACTCACTATCTTTTTAATTATGGGTATACATGAAAAAAATATTTAATGTTATTTGAAAACAAGCAAGTGTTTTATAAAAAGAACCAAATATACTTGTTAGTTGGTACCTTATAATAAGAATTAAAGAGAGAAGTTCAATATGTTTATTTTTTGGCCCGGGCTAAATTTTTTTTCTGGCTCCGCCACTGCTAACAACTTTTGGTCATGAAGGGTTCTAAACTTTTAAAGCCAAAATATGGAGGCTTACAAATAAATTATTATTTTAGTAAACTAAAATAATATTTCCGGGGAGCAAAATATTTTCACAAAAGAGCCAGTATCATGTACACACGGGGAAATCACCGAATTTCTACTGCATTTGCCTTTTGGTGGCCCGCTATTGTGAGTGCCAGCCCACCACTCTTCTAGGCCTCTTTATAAGCACAATATCATATGATTCTATATATAGGCTTATAGTCTCGTATTCATAAGCAACATGGGACTAGTTTCTTTAACACACCTACACATATACTCATATAATTACAACAAAAATCACAGAAGAGATGTTATGATTGTATGAGATCTCATAATAAAAGTCATATCTCAATAGTATCGAAGAAGATAAATTTGAAAATCTTAAGAAAAAAAATCATATCTAATAAAATCACGACAAACAATCCAACAATAAGAAATAGTAGAAGAGTAGAAAACATTATATTCAAAGAGACAATGCATTCAAGCTTGCTAGAAACAATCTCGTTTCATAATGATTTAGACACCAAGAATATATTCGATAAAATTAAAATAAAGAGAAAAAAGAATATGATGGATTATCTTAGATCATATCTGGCAGCAGCAAAGACCAGCATAGATCTGGGTGAAGATGCAATAAGAGCATGGGATAGTGTGATTTGGAACAAAAAGCACATATTTGAATGTGATGAGTACATATCTGAACGTGATGAGCATAGATCTAAAAGCAAATGAGCATGAAGAAGCCAACAAGCACGGAGGAGACAAAATGGCATGGAGGAGATAAGCACAGAGAATAAAACTAGTGTCAAGGAAGCCGTCAAATGAAGCTAGAGAAGTTGTTGCTCTTGAAGTAGTCAAAGAGGAGATCGCGAGTGTGGTCTTGTGAGAGACGAGGTAGGAGAAAACTTCAGAAAAATGGTGAACGAAGATGAGAAGACTCAAAAGATTGTAAAATTTAGTTTAGAAGGGGCAGCCAAGTGAAGTCTTTATAATTTTTTTAGGCTTTAGATCACCTTACAGCCCAAATTTACAACACCTGGCATTAAATCTTGTAAATATTATTTTTAACAAAAATTAATATTTTTTAGACCGGTTGTACAAACACTTGATTTAAAAAGTATATTTAAGATCGATTCTATTCAGAACATGCCTAAAAGTTTGTAAATACTATTTTTATAAAAAAAAAAATTTTCACCTGTTACATGCGAAACGGTCTAAAGTTTTTCATATATTTATAAAAATACCATCAATCACATTTTTTAAATATGTCAATGCAAAAATAAAGTCTAGATAGAGCCATCTAAAAGACATTTTTTCTACAACAGTGAAGTGATGCAACATTATACTTTGAATCTACACAAATAATAAGCAATTTATTCTTTGTCATAACAATTAGAATTCTGTTCTCTTGAAATATGTTACACTTTCATCTCTCATGAATGCAACATTAAACTCTAAATATGTACAAACAATAAGCTACGTACGCAGTTTATTACCATTATTATCGTTCGTTGTATCAATTATGTTCTTAGCATCTGATTCAAGAATGACCTTTTAGAATCCTGAGTCCATGCAAGTATGAGGCCCTTAAAAATAGTTCATTCCTTTGCTTCATAAGCAAAATCCCAAGTGAATGAGTTACTGTTTTAATTTGTTTAGTTAGTATTTTCTGTTAATGAGATTAACAGTTTTAACATTAAGGGATTGGAAAAAACACAGTAAAAACTTTAAGAACTAAGCTGAAACTTGAAGTAAATTTAGAAGACCAACTATATATGTTAGCCCATATTTTAACAACAATTTTTAAGCTTTCAAATCAAATTTTAACAATTCAAATTTACTTTATTCCATCATAGATGTAGAAATTAGTTGAAGGGTTTTGCTTTGATCCTAAGGGTGTTTAAAGTATTTTTGTTCTGATCTTCCCGTCTTGATCCCAAGTAATTGGAACAGGAAAAATCAAACTTTTCGGTACGAGAAAACTTGGGATAAGGAATTAGACTTTTCGATCCAAACATACATACATACATATATACCTGTGTCTAGCTAGGCTCATTTTGATTTTGATAGGGCAAAATTTATAGCTTATAGACCATCAAAAGATATCTGGTTATCGAGTAATAAAGTGATAAGAAAAATATCGTTCACGGCGACTTAAGTATCACAAACTTCATTAAGATTAATTTTACACTTTCGTTTAAGTTGAATTTAATTAATAAAAGAAATTAAAACTAAAATTAAAATAAATAAACTAATTAAACTAAAAAACTAAAATTAAAATAAATAAACTACCACACTAAAGTGATAAGAAAAGATCGTTCAACACAAACTTCACAAGATTAATTTTACACTTTCGTTTAAGTTGAGCAAACCGAAATTGAATTTAATTAATAAAAGAAATTAAAACTAAAATTAAAATAAATAAATTACCACACTAATCGAACGAAATTAATTTTTTGACTTTTATCCCCTAAATTAATTTTGACTTAACTTAATCTAATCTAGAGTATTAATGTCATAAATGCCTTCCGATCCATTTATATACCTACCTTAATTAATTATGTAATCCTCACATAACTAAATAATATGTGTTTTAGATCGGATCACTT
This sequence comes from Acacia melanoxylon, assembly GCA_019022615.1. NCBI lineage: Eukaryota > Viridiplantae > Streptophyta > Magnoliopsida > Fabales > Fabaceae > Acacia > Acacia melanoxylon. Next base: position 833,852 of record JAFJYJ010000064.1, on the reverse strand, counting down.
TAATTTGATTATGCGGATATTATACGCCATCCTGAAGCGCAAATTAGATTAAAACATAATTTCATTATTTAATCTAACGATCAATTTAAGATTCCCTCTTCCAAGTTCAACCTTAAATCTCCAAAACATACTTAGTGATGGTCAATTAAAAAGTAATAACAATAAAGACAAGATTAAATAAACTGAAATAAAATTAATAAAAAACAATTCATGGGAACAATCTCTCTAAGTGTCAAACAAGTTCATAAATCTCCTAGGTTAAAAAGAAAAATTAGCCACAGATGGCTTTAATAAAATTCATCTAAGCAAATAACAATTCAGATTCAGATTCGAGAAGGAGTAAAAGAAATAGCCAAGAGATTGTTCTCAGCACTCCTCTGCTGTTCCTCGCGCGTCGTCTGATTCTGTCGCTGCTTTTGTGCGCATCTCTCCTCTATGCTTTTCGTGTGCGTCCGTCATTCTCCTTAATATATATTGTTTGGGCTTGGCCTTTAGCTTGTGTTGATATCGGTTTTCCTGATTCTCCTATCAATGCCATATGGGAAAAACACTTCTCATGTTTGTAGGAGAAGTGTATTCTCATGTCACACACACATGAAATGGTGGGACCTACATATATATATATATAATTAGCTATATATATGTGTGTAGGTCCCACCATTTTATTTATATGTAATCTTCTTCTTCTCACGCAAATGCAGCGTAAATTTAAACCCCATAATATATTATCTATAATGGATCACAATTGATGAAAAGAAGGCGTTGCGTCTTGTTTAATTTTAATATAATATAATAATATATTATATTATATCATTTTCAATTCAATTTATTGTCCATGTAATCATGCTTCTTGCCTTTTTTTATATTTTCTCCTTTCTTAGATCATATAATATCTCCTACAAAATAAAATATGATATCAATAAATTTTCTGTTATAATATTCTTTTATCTTATATTTAATTAAAAGATAGATAAATATATAAAATATAATTAAATAGGTATAAAATATTAATAAATCCAATCCAATATATCCCAGAATCTATATTTATTTAATCATAAAATATATACTTATCATATTGTATTAGACTATTGGACTTTTAATTATGTAATGTATTGAATGAGATTTGTCATTGAGTAATTTTTAAGTGAGTAAACAAATTTCATACCAAAACCATTATATTTATGTTGCAAATAAAGTAAGGATTGTTACAATTTGTGAATTGATGCTGGATAAATTTTGGTTTTCATATAAATTCTGGAGCATTGCATGTATATTTATGTTGCAAATAAAGTAAGGATTGTTACAATTTTTGAATTGATGCGGATAAATTTTGAAGCATTGCATGCTTTGAGATTTTTTTGGAATTCTTGATTCCGAATTGGGAAATCCTGATCCCGATCGGGATGGGAACTTTTTGGGATTGGGATCGATAATGATTTTCCTTCTCGAGCCTTCTTCGGGATCAGGATTGAAAATGAGGTTTTCCGATCACCCCTATTTAATCCTAAATATAATATTTGAACTTGCTTGTATTAAAAGGGCTTTATCGATTGATGTAATGATTAAATTAAATGAGGAATTTTAAAAAAATATTTTAAATGATTAGTTTACTATTTTTAATTATTTTTTTGCCAAAATATAAATGAATTAACTAATTCTTTCCTCAAAAAATAATAGCTCTTATTCTAAGGTGTGTTTGGTTTGAAGGGAGAGGATGAAAGATGTTTTTAATGATCCCTTGTTTGATTCAAGAAGGAAGGGGAGGTTTGATATTAATTAATTTACCATTTTGTCCTTCATATTAAATTATATTTTTATTTCCACTTGTTGGTAAAAAAATTATTTCTGTTTTAATAGGGGATATAAAAATACTGATATGATGATATTTTATTTTTAATTAGTAAAATAATATATTTTAAAAATTAAGTTAACAATTTTATTTTAGAGTTAAAAAATATACAAAATCTAGAAAAGACAATTAAAACTTGTAAAGAACAAAGAAGGTATGATGTGAGAATATAGGTTTTCATGTTCTGGCTTAAAGACTAAAATGCCCTTTTCACACAATTTTTCAATACATAATGATTTTTGTCAAAATCATTACCATTTTTGTGAGTTATGACCAACTGAATGATGAGATTGACTAAAATAATAATGATTTTGACAAAAAACGTAATGATTTTCATAAAATCGTTAGTTAGATACTGAGAAAATGTATAAATTGGGCATTTTAGTTTTTAAGTAAAAATATGAAAAATCTAGATTCTACCTCATCCTTTCAAATTTATATGTTTTTTTAAAACTATCTCTCTCTTTTTTTTCTTCATACTGTTTCAAAACATCTCTATTTTTTTTTTTTTTACCAATGGTTTCAAAATATCTATATTACTTACATAGAGAAAAGGAGTTTTAGTCCTAGTGTGTTTAGAGAATAATATTTACAATTCATAACATAAGTATGTAAGAGAAGTCTTGTCTCGGCTTAAAAAAAAACTTTAAAAAACATAAATTCACCTGATCTCCATAATCAAAGACAATACACATTATCGACCAAAAAAAAAAAAAAAAAAAAAAAAAAAGACATGAACATTTGTTTGAGCAACTCAAAAAAACGGCCCTTGGTCTCTAACGAACACCCTATCCCTCCTTTTTCCAGTTCAAAACTTCAAATGTTCAATATTTCACAGCCGACCCGCCAAATTTGCCAAATATGTTGGCCCATCTGAGCTCCATCATCTCCATGACCCCACACGGGAACAAACCCACCGTCGCATTCACGACGCCACCCAATTACGCCGCCAGGATTTCCCACATCCTCTCCCTCAACGGCTATGATCCTCTCTGGTGTCCCACTCTCATTGTCGAACCCACCCCACACACCATCTCAGCCCTCAAACCTTACCTCTCATCTCACACCCTCGACCACTTCTCCGCCATCGCCTTCACTTCCAGAACCGCCATCCAACCTTTCTCAGACGCTGCTGTCAATCTCACAGAACCACCGCTGTCACCTTCCGGCGACACCTTCACCATCGCGGCTCTTGGAAAAGATTCAGAGCTTATCGACCATACTTTTGTCTCGAAGCTATGCGATAATTTGGAACGAATTAGGGTTCTTGTGCCAGCCACAGCAACCCCGAGTGGCTTGGTTGAGTCGCTTGGGGTCGGCGGTGGGCGGAGGGTGTTGTGTCCGGTTCCGCTTGTGGTGGAGCTGAAAGAGCCTCCGGTGGTCCCAAATTTCATCAGAGAGCTCCATGGCGGCGGGTGGGTCCCAGTTAGAGTGAACGCCTACGAGACGCGATGGGCAGGGCCACGGTGTGCGGAGGGGATCGTGAAGAGAGCCGAGGAGGGGCGATTGGATGTGCTAGTCTTCACGAGTAGCGCTGAGATCGAGGGGCTTTTGAAGAGCTTGAAGGAATTGGGATTGGATTTTGAGAGATTGAAGAACATGTGCCCACAACTCATTGTGGCATCACATGGGCCAGTCACTAAGGCAGGATCAGAGAGGTTGGGAGTGAAGGTTGATGTGGTGAGTTCAAAATTTGATAGTTTTGATGGAGTTGTTCATTCTATTAATTTGACTTTTGGCAAGAATTAGATTAAAAAACAGTTTGTATGCGTAGTCACTAATCTCAGATTCTTGGTTCATAATTGAGGGCCTTTTCGTTCTGATGTATGAGACTGCACTCCTATTAATAGAGAGCTTCAAATTCTGTCTGTGTTCTTCTGCTTGGCCTTTTCATATTTTAGAAATATTTATCGTAAGTCAATACAAAACTCTACTCACATGCTATAATTGTAAAAACTATTCTTCAAAAAATAATTCAAACACACAGCTAATTTATTTATTGATGTAACCATTGTCATATAAAGTTTCGTTTGTTTGTTGCAAAATTTTCCCGAAAGTGAGTTTATTAAACTCGTGGCTTGCTGGTTAGAGCATATTGGCTTCACTTTGTAAGTCATAGATTCAATTTAAGCATGAGCCTCAGAAATTTTCATAAGGTTACTTTTGACCAATTTTTTTTTTTTAAAAAAACTAAACTACGTAATTTAGTTATTATCCTTGTTAGAATTTTAATGATGATAGATTGAGAGTAGAGAGGAAACAAGATACTTTAAATATTATTGAATCCTTAATTAATAAGAATAATTTGAAATAGTGATTAGAGCTTTTAAAAGTAGATTTTTAATTGTGATTTACAATATACGAGATAAATATGTAAGATGAGTTTTGTTTTAATTTATATAAATAAGCAATTTTGGGACCCCTAAAAGAGATCTCAAATATGCTTAATATAATATAATCTAATATGAATAAATCTAATCAAATAATAATATCAATATAAGATATATATATATCTTAATATGAGAATATAAAATATTAACGTAAAATATAATAACATCTTAATAGTCCTCTCATAAAAAGGTCATGAGGGAGTATTACAGAAGGGTTTTTGACCAAAATAAATTTTTTTAATTTTTTTTTACCAATCTACAGTACTTTTGAAACTATTTATCGGAGTAGGGGTGTTTTGGGGAGTCGGGGTTTCCCGCGGAACGACGGAACCTTGGTTCGTCGGAAACCCCGACAGACTGATACCAGTTCTGTCAGGGTTTTCGACGGAACTGGAGGGACTCCCAAAACAACCCTAGATACGCTAAAAAATTATTTTGGTCAAAAAACCATTACAGAAAGATACGCTACGCAATGCCCAATGCTATGCAAATACGCATGTTGAAACCTGTTTTAAATTTCCCAAGAATCCAAGATAATTGGCAGGGGTTTCTATTGCAGTGAAGGCTCTAACCAGCAAATTTTCTTAAAACTGGCTCTCTTTTTTCTTATGCCGACTTTGAATTTAGGATTACCTCATTTAAAATTATAGATGCTTAAAACTGGCTATTTCTTTTTTTCTTAAAAATATACAACTTTTTTAAGAATTTGATTTAGCTTAAAATTTAAATTATGGGAGATCAACGGTGTGAATCCACTTCTGAGGGATACTTAGATGAACAATCCGCAAATTTTCTTAAAACTGGCTCTTTTTTTTTCTTATGCCAACTTTGAATTTGATTTAGCTTCGTGGGTGTGATTATTTAGATGAACAGAGTTATGTGCTTTCGATTTCTGAACAAATGGAATACTAACAGCAAGAATGTATCAATATCTTTCGATTTCGTGCATGTTTATGGGGCAAAAAAAGTTGGAGTTTTACCGACATTCTGTTTCGTTTGAAATATAAAAAATTGTATATTAATTAAAAAATAACATAAATAGTCTAAATCAAACCTGAAAATTTTAAATAGGTGCAAGAACAATATTAAAAATATATACATCAGACCTATACAAAAAAATTGGGGCCCACTAGATAAAGGAGAAAAACAAAAATTGCCCCTGGATCATTCTCATTCTATCTGCTGCTCCAACTTTGGCCCTTCTCTTTCAATTGTCTCTATTTCTCGCATTCAACACAGTTCGATCAATGAACCATGAACTGACTGACTAATCCAACTTTAAAAATCTTGGATAAATTCAAAAGATCCTTTAAGGCAGCATGCCTAACTAGGTATTGCTTTCTCCTTTTGGAATCCTTTAAAATGTGAGTCATGGGTTTGTGTGTTGGGTGTTATAGAGGATAAAATAATCAATTTTGAAAAACAAGAGAACTTGATATAATAAGTTGCACAAAAAAGGTGTGCGTATAAATCACATGGATAAACAATTAAACGATGTGTCAGGACTAATATCCTGAGCTACCTGGAGCAGGTATTCTATATTGATATCAACAGGATAGTGTTGTAAAAGCTTTAAATTATCCACAAAATCACCACTCCTTAGTCTTCTTTTCACACAAAGTAGCATTGCACAACATATCCGAAGCAGTATATCCTGCAAAGGAAACAGCTTGATATTGATGAGATATCTACAGAAAGATGATCATATTATGACTAATTAATTTTAACTGCTGGTTGAGTTCTTAGTACAAAGAGAGGGAGAGAGACCTGTATACCAAATGGGTTACTTAATATTGTATCCCATATTCTCAAGATTTTATCAAAACTGAATTCTTGTGTTAGGAGCAATGTGATCCACCGGAATGCATAGAATTGTGGTTTGACCTGTTCATGATGTTTCAAGACATTAATTTCAGACAACAGAAAGGAAGATATTGAATAAAAAGTTGAATATTATAAGATTTAATCTTAACCAATACTATGCTAAGAGCAAGGTCTTTAAGTAAGGAAGAAAAAAAAATCAAGTAAATGAAAGTACTAAGAGTGGGAAAAGTCAAAGTCAACAGTTCTCTACCTTTGTTTTAAATTCAAGATGACGCCACAATTCCTCATCATTTACTTTTAATAAATCTGATAACCGGGAAAGAGTAGAAAGGATACCGCTTGAACTGTCATCCAATTGTTGACAAAAATGATCTACTGAATCACTTAAGATTCGAACAAAACATGAAAAACTATCTGCTTCTGCATTTGCCTAAATGGAAAACAACCAATTCAACTATTACATAAAAGTAACAATTACTGTGCAGATCACGTAACAAAGCAAGTAATGTCTAGTGCTTACAGCATTTTCCTTGTCAGTGTCAGTACTAAATACATAGTATATTGGGGACAATACTTCATTCATGCCTTGTACATATCGGATTGCAGGATTTAATCTTGCAAAAAGTAGAAGAATGTTCTTCATTGCTTCCTGTGTTAAAATAACAACAAAGGCTTCATCTAAAGTTGACACTCTGAATTCAAGATGAAGTAAACAAAGAAGAGAATAAACTTTCTTTTAATTTTTCAAGGGTTGATGTGTATTTTTGCCCCAAAAGTATTCTCATAAGAGTTATGGACACAGAAAGATGACAATGTAGCACAAAACTTTCTAAAACTTGTGCAATGTCATATCTTTATAATAGTCAACCATTGGTGCTGCAACGATTCATTGGTTTTGAAAGATTATGGACTATATTGTTCCAGAATTTTCTTTAGGGTGCCCATAGCGCATTTGAAAATACTCGCAAGTCAAACAACTCACTTTAACCCATTTTTTATATTGATTAAAGCTGTAGGTACCTTATTTTGCCGACTAAATGATGAATCCCCTGAAAAGAATGGCATGTTTGGATGAGTACGCAGCAGATCACGATCTATCTGTGCTTCCATCTCTGTATACTATAAGAAGGAATGATATTGATGCATACAGACTCCATTGGCTTGCAAGTAGACAAAGAGTTTTCAAATGGAGAAAAAATTTACCTGAAAGTATTCACGCCAAAGATTAGCCTTACATGAGCTTAGAGGGTGATCTTCCTTAGAAATTTCTTGTCGGCTGAGTGTTCCATCAACATCGTTATTCTCCTGCTCAAACCCAGAACTTGATTCTCCTTGCTTCCAGGTTTCAGGCTGTCTTGTAGAAAGTTGACCAATATCAAAATCAAGAGCTAACAAAAATATCAAACCAAATGAATGTGTATTATATATAACTTGTAACAAGAAGGGAAATTCATCTTCTTACAGGATTAAGGAGGATCTCTTCTTTCAGCTTAGCATATTTTTCCCTACTCTCTTTCAATTCTTTGTCCCACAGTTCACGAGAAGAAGGTAAGTAACCGAGGAGTAGCTGGTTGCGAAAATTATAGCAGGACAATCAGCTGTTTGTATGCAGCACATAACCACGATCAAAGGAATTTATATTTTTGAAAAGGGAAAAATAGGTACAAGTGTACTGTTGACTATAACCGAATTAACAGATGTCAGAATTAATAAAGTCAGATCTTTTGAAGTCCTTTTAGCAATACAACAACTACTATACATGTTAAAATGCAAACTGAAGGTACCAAATAACTGTAAATCTACATGGTAACTTGTCCAGGCTCTTTGCAAAGGGTTTACAAAGCATACATATATACATGCACGCTATCATATCCATTTATGGTGTCCCAAGTATAAGCATAAATGAAGTATTATATATCTATAGATCTAAAAAAAGGATTGTACCACACGAAGTATTTGTTACTATTCGCTAAAGAATTTTTTATGTACTAAATTGCATAACAATGAACGAAGGGGATAAAAGATTGATATTTGCTCAACTCATTCTATACACTAGCTCTTTGTTTAACCACATTGTATCATCATAACACCACATTATTTCTCAATGGTGCAAGAAGCTTCAAGGGTAACAAAGAGGGAAGGTCAAACATGAATTACGTCAAATACGGCTAGCATTCATAATCTCAAACACAAATTAAAGGTCTTTTAGTAGACTTGACGTGAGATTGAATAGACATTTTCTTTGACTCATATCATGAAAGAGTGACGATTCCCCACAAGTGAAAAAGTGGGAAAAGAAAAGAAAATAGCTAGTGGTATTTACCTTCCATGTTGTTGCACGCAAACTCCCTCCATCAGGAATACCAGTGCTCGCAATTCTTTGCAACCTTCCATGTTAATTTCCCTCCGAGAAAGCTAGATGAACAAAGCAACCAGGACCAAAGAGAGATTTGGTGGTTCAATGACCATACAAACACCATAAGTTCCTCTTCAGAGAAATGTGCCAATCACGAAAGTAAATAAGCCCAAAAAATTCATACTGTGTTAGGTTACACTCTTACCTCATGTTCGAGATCGGACCTTTTCTCGTCCATCACAATAGCTTTCAACACTGAAACCGGATTTACTACATCTTTAATAGGCCTTTGCGGAACTTTCGAGTCTACTTCATCATCTTTACCTTCATTACCAATTTCGCCTTCCCTCTCACACACTAACGCATTGTATTGAATGGGCTCCAGCTCCTTACCCGATTCGAATTCGCAGTCGGATCCTTCAATTTCGTCATCCCTACCCTCATATCCGGCGACCAAGCTGCCCAGACGGTCGGGGAACACCCTCCGGGGCTTGTCTGGAGCAGGAAGCTTCAGTTTGCCTTTAATCATGGCGTACGAGTTATCACTGAGTTTGGGGAGATGAATCGGCCGGTTTGAAATTGAAGCAAGCGTGAAAGGATCTAGAAGAGCAAGAGTGGAAAAGGGTTTCTGCGGCATGTTGACTCAGTTAAAATCTCAGAATGAAGAATGGTAGTTTTCGTTATCGTTAACGTTGAATTGTAGGTGGCAAGCTTTTCGGCCGGGTGTGGATGTTTGAGTTATGATTACTACATAATTACCGCTGACCCTTTAAATAGAGGAACTTCCTAATCTTAATATGATTTAAAACATTAAAAAACATTTTCAGATATTAAGATATAAAGGATAAGCCGATAAGTATTTATCTATAAATTAAAGATATAATAATAAAATATTAAATATTTTTTTTGGCAATTCATAAATTTAGAATAATTCCTAAAAATAAAAAAATAGTAAAAAAAATTCTTAGGATAATTCAAAATATCTAAAATATATCAAATCTTCCTAATAATTTATTAGAAAAATATAAAAGGACTCTTTTAAATAATAAAATTACATAGAAAATAAGAACAAAAGACTAAAGATACTTTTAGTCATTTAAATGATACATGAGGTATACTTTTGATTCCTTAATTTTATAAATTATACTTTTAGTCTTGTATTTTTAACACCGATGTTATTAACGGAAAATTTTGACACAACAAAGTCAACGGATAAATGTGTAGCTGACAAAACATATTTTATTTTAAATATAATATATTTAAATTATTGAACAAAAATAAATTGATAAAATCGTTGCAAATAATAGAGGTGTTGCTATCTAGATTGTTGAGCTAATATATATAGATTAATGAACTAATTTTTTTAAGATAAAGTATATTTTTAACCATTTAAGTTTACATGAGGTATCATTTTGATCCCTTAAATTTGTAAAGTATACTTTTAGTCTTTTTATTTTAACACAATTCATGTTACTAACGGAAAATACTTACTCTCAACATTTTCCGTTAGTAATATTAATAGCATTAGAATAAAAGGACTCAAAGTATAGTTTATAAACTTTAAGGATAAAAATGATACTGACATAAACTAAAAAGGACTAAAAGATATCTTTAGCATTTTTTTTAAAAAAAATACAATTGAAGTTTTAATATTAACAGGATTCATTTGGTTTTTAAATATTTTTAATTCACACATATTTTAAATTTGAGGTTAATAACATTTAATTATTTAGTCATTATTTGAGTTTGTTGCGTTAACGTTGTCTATTAAAGAACATTAACGCGTGTTAAAATAAAATCAAAGTATATTTATAAAATTAATGGACAAAAAGCAATATATTTATGTAAATTTAAAAGACTAAAACTACAAAATGACTTAATTGAGAGCCAATAAATTATTTTATTTCTTCGGCTTCACATGCCACCTCTTAAAAGTTGAACCTTTTAAAAGTTGAAGGCCATCGGGATACATAATTGAATTGAAAGAACTGTTGTTTCTGTTTTGATAATGAGTAATTTCACATTAACAAAAGGAAATTGTAATATCTTCGTTAAAGAAAAAAGAAAGAAAGAAACTGTAATATATAAAAAAAAAGTTGCATTATGGTTCTACATGTGTTTGAATTAATTTTTTTAAAATAATTTTATAATTTACGAAATAAATATATAACATGAGTTTTATCTGAATTTATAAAAAATGACTTCTGAAACAAGTCTTACACTTATCCAACCACTAACCGTTTAACTTGCGGTGAACCATAGATCGCAACATAAGTATTTTAATATGAGAAGATTTGCCCTTTCAATTCATATCATCTTTCCTAAATTGCAGACATGTTTGGCTCCGACGAGAACCGTCGTTTTCATGACCATTCACGGTGACCAATCCACCGTCGCATTCATTAAGTTTCTTCTCCCTCAAGAACCAGATTTTGCTGCGGTTGGTATGCATAACCACCTCTTCACTAATTTCAGATTCCTGGTTCATAAATTAAGGGCCTTTTCTATGAAATTGTTCTCCCTTTTAATGTAACTGAGAGAGATTCAGATTCTGTCTTCATCTATCTGTTACTGCTTGGGCGGCAATTGGGAAAATAATCTTGCTCTTAAATATAAGATATAGTGAGGGTAATGAGTAAATTAAAGAAGATGATCAGGGTATTTAAAATACATGTCATATACCAACGATGGTTGACACGCTTGTGGTAGCGAGCATTGCGCTTAAGTTAATAGTGCGAGTTTGGCAGTTGAATCTGAACGCAGAAAGCTGAGACTCACCACCATACCAGGCATTAACCGTTAGATTTGATTAGTCAGGGGAAGCTCCTGATACCTGACAAGAACCAAAAAATACATGTCATGTTAAAGATTAGAGGGAGTATTCATCTAATTTGATTAGATTAAAGAAGTTAGTTAATATGACATGTATTTTCTAAAACACCATAATTATCTTTCTTAATTAGCTCATTTTATCTCTTTCTTGATTACTATTGAGGAGCATCAATTAAGAAAGGATTGATAAATATAAAAACTATAATTTATACGGGTATTTAGAGCTAATATCAACTCTCAATTTTATCTTATAATAAAGACTGGGGAGTATCTTCAAGCTTGGCTTGCTTCTTTTCTGCAATTCTATTAAGATAATTTAACTGTAACCTAATTAATGCAACAATTGTCAAATTAAAAGCTCCGTTGATATTCCCTGTTCTCGGCGTCCATGGATAGTAAATGAATATCATTTGTTGCAACTTGGTTTTGGAATGCCTTCACAAGCTATACATATTCATGGATGGATATCATTTGAGAAAGATACTTTAAACTAGGCTATGCAAATACTCATGCAACGTGCTTTCCATTTAGTAAGAATTTTTACTACAGTGACTTTGAACTTGATTTAGCATAGAGGCGGGAAATCGGGCCGACATGTTTAAGCTCTAACTCTTCAAGGGCTAGGCTTATAAAATAGAGCCTCCAAATGAAGCCGGCTTAAAAGGGTCAACCTTATAGAGAGCTTAAAAGGGTTGGCCCTGTTAAACCTGTTATTTTTTATTTATTTATTTTTACTTACCTAGTTGGTAGTTGCCCACTTACCCCGTCGTCGACCGAGTCCGACCAGCTCCTACTTGTCCGCCCTATTGTCCAGTACTAACTCACTCACTCTCAGTCTCACTCATTTCTGTCATTCACTTCACGCTTCTCGCCTCAATCTCGTTGTCTCGGCCTCACGCACACATAGTCACACATTAGTGCATCACGGATTCACGACATCAAACCACTCAGTGCTTCATTAATTATTAATTAGTGACTGTACTTGTTTGTTGCATGATGCAATGTTGTTTAGACTTTAATGTTGACAACATTTATTTAATAAATTAGAACTTTAATTATTGTAATTTACTAATTATATTTCTTTGGAAAAAATGGTTAAAATTTAGAAAAAAAAAAAAATAACTTTTGGCCCCGTAGAGGCCCCGTAGGCATGCTTCTTGAACCGCTTAAAAAATATATGTTTTTCTTATTCCCGGGCCTAAAAGAGGCAACCCCGCCCTTTGTTGGCCCCCGATTCCCGCTTCTAATCGTTGGTGTAATTTTTTATTTAGATGGATAGAGTTCTATGCATTTAATTTCTGAACAAATAGCAAACTAACAGCAACAAGGTGTGAACATCTTTTTTGTAAACCTAATTGTCTAGTTATTTAATATAACTCCTAGTTCTTAATATAAGATCTAGTTATTTAATATAACTTCTAGTTCTTAATATAAGATCTCGTTTGTAGTGTAATTTACTATAAATAAAATCTTATATTAAGGACCAGAGGTAGTATTAAATTGTCCCACCTAGACGTTCAAATTATATTTATTAAACAGATAAACATGAGTTTAGCTATAACAAACATATTAGTCAGCGAAGATTTTTATGGCACTATAGTAATTATTTTATGTATTAGTCTGACTACAAACTTGTTTAATTACATAACACCTGTTGCAACCATGTTAGCTAAGTATCTGATTGTATGAATGTGATGCAAATGAAAATGCACCATTCAAGAACCAGTTCTATCTCTTGAATGTCAGAACTGACTTCACTTTCACTGTAAATTTATCTTACAAGAACCTACCTTTCTTTCTTTTCTTTTTTTCCTTTTTTTTTTGGCTGTCAATGCTAACCGCTGCACTTGTTAACCTTTTCATCAGATAAAAATATTTCAAAATAAATGGGGAAGGGGTTTGTTGGAGAGCAGAGATAAATTCAAAACAAAATGACAGAAAGCTACTAAGTGGTTAAACAATAGCATTGTCGTCAATTTGGTGTGGTGTTTATTAACAAATGACTTTGGTCTTTAGGCTTGAAGAAGTTGTCTTCAAGCAACAATGGTTTTGGAAAGCATGCTGTCTGACCTATGAATTTCTTCCTCGGACATTATATATTATTCCTAAATCGATTTTCATGTGGTTTAATATGTGTAAATGAACTTGTTGCAAAACCCACTTTGACAGGTGACAAGAGCAAGAACATATCCTTGGGAGATATACCTGGATAACATTCATGACGAAGGAAGCAAAGTCCTGCATTTCCAACTCAATTTGAATTTTTCTTTCCAGTCTTTTCTCATTCCAAAACTTTCAACCAATTCCCCATTGGATAAGTAATCATACAGAAGATAGATTAGATACTAATTCTGGCAAAGTTGAACAGTCTGATTATATTCTTGCACCATGCATTTCCTAGTGATGCTGCAAAATTCTGAGACAATCTTGATGCTCCCCGCTTCCTAGTTAGTGTAGGTAAAACTGCTTTTGAGGCTGTTGGTGAAGGACCTTGCACTTTTCAAAACATCATTTGCTGTGAAATGATGATATCCAACAAAAGAGACCATGTTCTAATCAACTTTTAGTTCCTTGTTTGAAATGAAGTATCCCAAAAACTGATGCTGCAAGAAGTGTAAGCAACCCTGCAGAGAGTAGCAAAACATGCACAAGCTTCCATGGGCCTTTGCTTTCGAATATTCCGACTGAAACAAGGCATGGTCGTAAAGGCGTCCCACATAATTCCGAATTCCCAATAAATGCACTTCTATCCATTAATTTGAAGGACTTTCCTCTGGGAATCGAACCAGAGATGTGGTTGAAAGAGACATTAAGAAGCTGCAAACTTGAAGAGCTGCCAAACTTTGCTGGTATTGAGCCATTGAAGTTATTCTTTGATAGGTCCACAGCACTGAGATCAGTGATACTTGCAAGTTCATTAGGTATATGACCTGATAGATTATTGTGGGACAAGTTTATATACTCAAGAGCATGGCAATTGGAAACACTGTCTGGGACACTTCCAGATAAGTTGTTCCTGTCCAGTTCAATGACAGAAACTGATGTGCAATTTTCAAATGGTGGAAGATAGCCTAAAATACCACAAAAAGATGCTGAAAAATTTTGAAGAAGCGGCAAAGACCAAATTTTTGCAGGGATGATGCCTCCTAATTGCAGATTATCAGTGACATTGAAATACTCAAGATTTTTAGCTTGGGAAATATCAGAGGGGATTCCCCCAACAAACTTGTTTTGAGACAGATCAACATATGAGATATCAGGAAGATGGCTGAATTTCAAAGAAATCTCCCCAGACAACAAATTATCTTCAAGTCGAAGTCGAACAAGTGAAGAACAATTGGATAATGAAGTCGGAAGACCACCTGTAAATCTGTTTGAAAACAGAATGAGTTTAAATAGTTTTCTTCTCACGCAAATGTCTGGTGGTATGCTTCCAATCAAATTGTTTGTGGAAACATCCACCCATTTGAGTTTTGAGCTCCAGCCCAAGTTCTGTGGAAGTATTCCAGAAAAGTGATTGTTCCAAATGAGAAGAGTTTCTAAGGATGGCATTTTTGCAATGCCTTCAGGTACAGTTCCATTCATATCATTGTACATGAGACTGAGCAGTCTTAAGTTCTTTAACTCGGAAAAACTTTCAGGAATGGACCCAGAAATAAGGTTATCTGAAAGATCTAAATCTCTGAGAGGTTTGATTCTGCTAAATTCACTTGGTATTGGTCCCGTGAGCTGGTTTGTGAATAGAAACAATGACTGCAAACTGGTGAGATTTGAGAGCTCGGGTGGTATCGGCCCGGATAGATTTGCACCAGCTATATCAAGATACAGAAGCTTGCTCATATTACCTAATTGGGATGGAATAGTATCCTGAAAAGAATTATAACCAATTTCCATATGGGTCACTGTTTTGAGGTTACCAAGTTCTTGAGGTATATTACCAGAGAGAAAATTCCCCGCAAGATGAAGAAACTCAAGGCTTCTAAAAGAACCATATTCAGATGGAATTGGTCCTTTGAAGTAACTTCCTGCTAGATTAAGAACCTTGAGGTTTTCAAGTTGGGAAATTTCAACAGGCAATGGCCCATAGAAGCTATTGCTGAAGGCATCAAGAACAACTAAATTTTTAAGGGAGGAAATTTCACCTGGCAAGTGACCAGAAAAGTTGTTTCTGCTGATATCCAAGCTTCTTAGGTTGGTGAGGTTAAAAAGTGCCGCAGGAAGTTTCCCAGAGATAAAGTTGTTGCTCAGATTTAAATCAGAAAGCTTTGTGAAGATATTAAATTGCTTCCCTGATAATACACCTCCCAGATTCTTCATGGACAGGTCTATTGAAGTCACAATTGTAGAATCCTTGTTACACTTGATACCAGTCCAAGAGCATGCACGGGATTTTCTTGTGAAGTTTCTTCCAGATGCCACCACCCAGTCTTGTAAACTGTGATCATAATCTACAAGTTCAGCTTTCAGGCTCAGAAGTGCTTCCGAGTAGGGATCGATGGCGAAAACTGCTATGAATAACATGAAAGTGGTGAGAAGATTAAAGTACAAACATTTGAAGATCTCCATAGTGACTTGCAAAGGAAATGACCAGTCTAAAGAAGAAAGAGAACCATTTGTCGTTACTGTCAAATGGAGAAAGAAAAAGGTTGCTGTATAATAATTCAAAGGAAAGAACGATGCTATTGCAGTTAGATATTTATTTGGCTGCTTTTTGTGAGCAAGGTGGGACCTTTTTGAAGTTTGTTTATTTGGATGGTGTTTGCCATTAGGGAAAAAAGTCACCTTCTCTGCCAACTTTTCGCTTTGGAGACAGAATCCAATGAGTAGTGGATTTTGATTAATTTTAGATAGGATTCCGTTTTGACGGTCTTTTGTTTGATCAGGCAACGAATCCTAATAATCGTAATATATAAATATGACAATTAAATTAATATTATATTCTAGGGTTTTCTACTCTAGCAGAATCCATCAATGATTCAATGGTGATGGTGATGGTTGATCTTAAATATAGAATATATTTTATAATGTAATTTAAACTATAAACTATGTCTCTTATATTTAGGATCGAAAGAGCTAATAGTATAGCTCCCCATCAAATAATTTTTACCACATTCTTTTATCAATTTCTGTTTATATTAAAATAAGTTGGCGCCAAAGAGAGTTGGTTGACATAGATGGTAAGAGATTTGTTGAAATCCCAAAGAGATGTGTTGTTCGATCTCCGTTAATCATTTGAGACTCTTCTGATAAGCGATCTCGTAAGTCACCTATTAAGTGTTGAAAGAAATTCTAAAATCTTGCTTTACTTGGAGGCCCGATCTTAACCCTCCAAAACTTTTTTATACCCAAAAAAAAAGTTGGCATGCATATTTAATAAAATAATCACCTGAAACACTTGGTTCTTCGTCAATATTTTTTTTTTTTTAAAATAATCAGTATAATAGTTGTTTTTTTTTTTTTGGGGTATAAAGTATAATAGTTGTTTTGCTCCTTAATCAAAGCAATCTTAGTATTTCAAGGAAGAATTTTCTTAACTTAAATGATTGAAAACGCTTAATTCATGATCTAGATGTGGTGCCATTGTCTAATAATTGTATATTTTGTAAATGAATACCATAACAATGGATAATTAGTAGAGCATCTTGAATTCAATATGTGATTAAGATCAAATATTTATTGCCAATGAGCTTTAGCCAGGGTTATTAAGCCCGGACCGGCCGAATGAATTCGGTGAACCAGTCAGTAAATCAATCCGGTCCAGGCATCAACCCCCCACTTTTTTTTTTTTAAAAAAAAAAATCTTTTTTTTTTAAAAAATTTTATATTAATAATCATGAAATCTTCATTTTCTCACCGATTTGACCCCAAATTAGCTCTGATTTGACTCCTATATGATCTATTCACCCTTAAACCAGTAACCCCGAGTTTAGTCACTGATCGAGATTTAACAACCTTTGACTTTAGCTCACATGGCATTTACCTCTCCAATGTCACATGTCCGAACCTGTGTTTTTGTGTACTAATATACGTGTGCGCTTCATTTGATGCTATAAAAAAAAGAACGATTGTTTACTTATATAGACATGAATATTTTTGACCAAAAAAAATATAGACATGAATATTAAGTTATAAAATTTATTAGTAATTTTTTTAAAAAAATTCATATAATATTTTAATATGTGAAATAAAAACAACGAACAGCATCACTTCTAATTTTTGGAATTTTCTTTAATTACCAATTTAGTTCCTAAAGGCATGCATAAATATTTTGTTTTCTTCGAACCATTATTATAACTATTTTGGTTATGAGAAATGGAGAAATAGAATAGTACAGTACAAGTATGGTGTGATAATATTGAAGAATGCAGATGCTGTTTTGAGTAAACAAAAAGAATGCTGATTAGCTGATATCTTTAATAAGAGATTTTGAATTTGAATTTTTATTATGGATTATAATCACAAATGAATCAAAAAAAATTTTTTAAGAGAACAGGGGAATGGAATTACAATGAAAAATGAGAAACAGAAAAAATAAGAACAGGAGACAGAAGCATCTCCAGAAAACAAACCCAGATCATTATTTTCTTCTCATTTTGAATTCTTGATGCAAATCAAAATGATTTGAGGTTTTTTTTTTTTATGGAGTCGAACCAGAGGTAACTTTTGCCAGAACGTCTCAAACGATTTAGCTACTTCTTTTTCTATGTTTGGATAGGGAGAAAATAGGGGTAGGGAATATTAGGAAGGAAAAATTCCCAAAATGGTAAAAAAAAAATTCCTTCCCCCTAATTTTTCCTCCATCCAAATATAGAGAGAACACTTGAAGCTTCATATGGTTCAACAACTTGTTTAGCTAAAACACCTCAATCTTCTAACTTTTCAGCTGTGTCAGGTTTTAAACGGTTTAATCGAACAGTTCCAAGAATGAACTCAGGCAGCTCATCCACTCCTTTTGCCTGCAAATATGGCAACACTTGGTAATATCTATCTGTACTATACACCGTTAATCACTTCTTACTGCTCCCTCTAGTCCTCAATGTAAAAGTTAGAAAACTAATTTGTAAAGATTATAAAAATTAGTTAAGTTAGTTATTAGTTAAAAATGTGAGTTAGTTTCCCTAAAACATCTCCTTTCATCATTTGTATAGGAATTACTCTATGATGGAAACTTTTAATATGAAGAATAAATACAAATATTTTTTTTTTTTTTTTTTGGGGGGGGGGGGGGTTGGAATTAAAAACTTGATAAATAAAGTGGATTGTCAAATCCCTGGCTCCTACATTTAGGAGTAATTTTATAAGTGAAAGTGCAAGCTATTTTATGTACAGCAGACCGCAAAGAGCTGACTAATTTATTATTACTATTACTAATCAATAGTCCATGAACCGACAAGCACAATTAATGTGACCTATACAACATGTCTGACTCTCCCTCTTCTTTCTCCTATGATCTACGATATTATTGTACTACCTCCACTTATAAATATAAGATCTAGTTGACTAATTTGGAAAAATTAAAGAACCTAAATAAATTAGGGAAAATTCCATTTAAATACTGATGAATTTACGCAAAACCCCGCAGGTCCTTGAATTTGTAAAAACCGAGAGGTACCAAGGAACTATAAGATATCTGCAAATTCGCGTGGGGTTTTTTTTTTATTTTAAATAAATTAAAAAAAAACCCCACCCCCACCACCCCACCACCGCCGGCCACCACCACCACCGCCCGCCGCCGACGATGGTGGTTGTGGGGGTGGGGTTTTTTTTTTATTTTTATTTTTAATTTATTTAAAAGTAAGGGTAGAAAGGTAATTTCACGCGAATTTGCATATCTCTCATGCGCCCTTGGTACTTCTCGCTTTTTTTTACAAATTCGGAGGACCTCTGGGGGTTTTACAAATTCATCTGGTATTTAAATGGAATTTTTCCAATAAATTATTAAACTATAGTATATGTCACATGATGTGTTTGAAATACTTATGTGTATTATCTATATCGGTTTATAAGTTAGGTAAATTAGTTTAAAGAAAAATGATAAATACAAGATATAAAATGAAAAAAAAAAATCCTATATTTAGAACAAAAATTTACTTCTAAATTAGCTCTTATATTTAGGATTGGATGCAGTATTTTTGTCAGCATTGTAATTAAGAAAAATCTTAAATCTAAATTGCGGCCCCCCGTGAGTTTGTTGTCAGAGCATTTACAGGCAGAACATCAAATATAACACCAGGGACATGGAGAGATGACACCACACAATGATACTCAGTCCATGAAATTCTTTTGCATTTTACGAAACAAAACTCTTCTTGTATATTTATCTTGTACGGCGTAAAATCACTTAAAATAAGCTAATCCAAACACTCGTGAATTTTATTTCGAGAGAGGCACATACCTCTATTAAAATAGCAAGGTCAACGACTAGGCTTGTAACATATCCCAGAACAAGGCCAACGACACTTCTAGCTACAGACGATGATCCAATATCCACATCTATCTGCAAAAGACAGAAATTTGAATGGCATTGTAATAATTATTTAGAAGTTAAAAAGTAGAGAAATTAGCTGTTATAATAATTCCAAGGATAAAATGGCCAAAGAACTGGATGCATGAACATGCATTAGGAAAAGGCACGATATTCTAAAACTCTAGATAATACAAGATAACATGGTATTATATAAATATGCATAGAAGTGAAAACTTTGCTTCAAAACCTTTCATCATACAAGAGGCCCAACATGGCTACCTTTTTTCATGTTAATTTGACATTTAACGATATTCAGCACAAATATCTAAAGCTCATCATCAAATCTGACAGGTAAATAGAAGTGAAAATGCTACTGACGAAAAAAAAAGGAAAAAAAAATGTTAGGGTAGCTTTACCTCCAAAAAATTATCTTGTCTACAGTATTTACAAGTTACTGCTTTTGCTAAAAGGCAGGCTTTTGTTCCAACAGCCCGTTTGACCATCCAATATCCCTGTTAATTGAAGACTGTCAGCTGCTGAATGCAATTTCAGGCCCCAAACAGGACACTCTTCACGGCGTTGGGGATCTCATACCTCGACTATACTAGGAATAAGTTTGAATCTTGTTTCTCGAAACAAGTCATCCCCGTCCACAAACTTGCCCAATAAGGAATCTTTTTTTACAGGTCTATCAGCTGCATAGTATAGAACTAAACTGTAGTTTGGTTTAGCCGGAACCTGAAATGAAATGCAATAAACATATTCCTCCTTGAGAAACTCATGAGTAAAGGCAAATTCTCATATTGAATGCCTAAATATGCAATTAAAATCAAACAAGAGCTCTTCTTATGAGTTTCCAAGAATGAAAATATGCTCACTTCCTCAACTATGTGTGGATGTCAACGTCCTTCTATTTTTTTCCCCCAATTGAATGAAAGACCTAGTACGCTAATTTTGAAATTACTTGATAGTAAAAGATGCTTTAATTAAAAACATCAATGACCTGATTAATAAGTTCTCCACCTCCACCAGCTTCTCTCCTGCCTTCTACTATTTAATCTAGTTTGTACACACATTCATTTTTTATTTTCCCTTGAATAGAATGCTATGCAGGAAGTTTCATATTTTCCTAAAGGGAAGAAACTAATGGGGCATAGTTAACTAACTATCCAAAGTTTTGGTTGTTGATAGAGAATAATGGTGTCATGCAATCTATGTAATTAATTCCACCTAGTGAGATAAAGCTTTGTTATTTTTGTACCATCAAATAAATTCCATACCGAAGCATAATCTTAACAAAGAAAGATTAGTAAAGGGGTTGGCATAGACTCATGGTGTGGACTATCAAGAGACCTTTTGCCCTTGTTTCAAAATTTAACACCATCAAGGTTCTCCTATATTTGGCTTATTGGCTGGAAATCTAGATTGGCCCTTCCACCAATTAATGTTAAAAATGATTTTTTTATTTATTTTTACAGAGACCTTGAGGATGAAACACAGATGGAAATGATCCGTTGGGTTTGATACTAAATGAAACAATCCCCAAAGCAGAGTTTACCGCACTCTATCAAGACATTTGTGAAAGGTTATGGCTCAAAAGGCCGCTTGGTGAGTTAGTGATGTCTTTGGAAGAACCAATGGAGGTCACTGTAAAAACTTGTTTGCAGTTAGCATCGCTAATGGAGCCTGATTGGAGTTTCATTATAGAGAAGATTGAACATTGATCGCTACAGCTAATTCATACTCCTATAAAGGGTCAGAAGGATATATTGCTGTAATTAAGGCCCTATCTAGAATCATATTTAAAGAACCAAGGTCCAAATGGGAATGATCACAATCTATTTATTGGCTTGAGGGAGAGTGTTGAACAGAGTTTGATCCCTCATATGGAGAATCATCTCAGATTTAGGTGTCTTTATTATGTGAAAACAGTTGGAAGATTTATTTCCTTAGTTATCTTGGTATTCACCCTAAAATTACAGGCTATTATTTCTACATTTATACTTTGTCTCATTCTGAGATTCATTGGAAGACATGTTGCTTCGGATCTCCAATTTATGTAGCTATTTGTCATCAAAATAGTCAATGATTTAGGGTACAATTCAGAGCTTCCTTCAATCACACAATAATATTCACTTTTCATCAACAAAAGTCTAAGAAAAATAATAACATTGATATCCATACCTGAAGATTAATGACAAGGATAAAGGGAAGATTTTTCCCAGCTTCAGACTGAAATTTGATAGCGAGGTGTTAGAAAACAGTAATGGCTTTTGAATTGAAGGATAAGAAATTCCAGAATATGAAGAATAAGATTTTAGGAATGAAAGATACAACAACATTCCACTAAAAAACAGACAAAATTTGAACTGCACATTATTAGTCTTATGTTCTGCAGTGTGTATAGGGGAGAGAGACATAGAGATGAAAACACCCTATCATGCAAAAGGCCTGTAAATTATTTCTACTCATATATATGTTATGTATGTATGAACCTTATAAAGGAAGAAAAAAAGAGAGAAAAGACCCGAACATGTAAAATAAGTATTACCTCCGGTCCTTGATATACGATTCACGTTATAGTTCAAAATTGGGCTACAAAATGGATCTTATATTAAAGACCGGAAGTAATATTTGAGAGGGGTTCAGGTGTGTTCCCCCAGAAGGGTCACAACTGACAATCCCCTTACTTTATGCTTCACCCTCCGTCTTAACTTGTTTTATAACCAGCATCTTTATGCTCAAATCTTTATCCTCAATTCTAATTCACCAGCCATTATAATCCATGTTTGAAGTCTCTTAACAGTTAACACTCGTTTTTTTTACTTATCCAGTTTTGAAAGTTTAAATTTAAACTAACCCATCGTCCTCATTTGTGTGTTCTATACTATGTGTGGAATATAATTTAAATTGATCAAGTTCTTTTTTTATTACTATTACTACACGAGAGTAATCATTGATTGGTATTTTACGTGAGTAACCAAAACATAGCTAGCATAAAGGCCAAAAGAGTTTGTTGAGCATAATTAATGGGATCAAATTAAATAGGGTAATTAATTGTGTTGATGTATGTGTAAACAGATAACCATATATTGTTGCAAGAACCCTGCAAGTGGGAAAAATATAGACCACCCTAGACATAATAAAACGACGATGTGGTCATTATCACCACATGGTCCACTATTAAGGCACCCATGATTTTCCTTTAACTTTAGCCTTTTTCGTTAATGAGCTTTCATTTTTTTTAAGAAATATATATATATATATATATAAATTAAAAAAAGGAAAAAGAAAAAAAGAAGATAGAATCTATGCTTGGAGCGGGCCTATTTAGACAAACCATTGCTATTAAGAGAAGATTTTCTGTAATAAATGCATGAGAGGGTAGGAAGAGGCGCACAGGAGATAATATGTTACATAATTGGCAATTGGTTCTGCACGAGAGACGTGCTAAATTCAGGAATTATTTCATAGTTTAGTACTTTCATTAGAACCAGAACAAGAACACGAACAAAAACAAATGCAAATTGAACAACATTTCTGTGACTCTGTGTGTGTGTGTGTGTTTTTTTTTTTGGGGGGGGGGGGGGGGGGGTATATGGGTGAGTGAATATTACAAATATAAATTAGAAAACTGTAAATATACCTGAACTAAAGACCTAGAATGCAGTGCAATTTTATCAGTACTGCTATCAACTTTTAACCAATCAACTGCTATGAGCTTGAGAAGAGGATCTCCACCAACTACCTGCACGACACACGTCATCCCCGTGGCATTCAGCCAGAACTCAAAGAATATAAGATGCAAATGCATGTAAATATAGAAGACGGAAATTAAGTGCAAAAATGTCAATATCAACCTTCATATTTAACTGATTTTAAAGTTAAGAGACAAATGCTTTGAAATTCAAATTTGCGAAGTGTTCAGCAGAGTTCAAAGAAACACTATTCTAGAAAACCAATGTCACTCTTCCATTGGAACAACTGAAAAATTTGACAAAGTTTTCCTTTTCCTATGCACAGAATCAGATCAGTATCAAATGTCATTACAAACAATAAATAGGCTTAGATTTGAGTATAGCATTAATCATAAGAAATTCAATTCTACCCTTTTTCGCGGAAAGACAGATTCCACCAAGTCATTTCCACATGATGATGCTATTGGATAATCCAAAGATTTGTACATTCAACTCACCTTAGAATTATCTTTCAAATAATTCTTCCCTCTGATCATAAATCGACTACCACTTGGTGAAGTCCAACAGTTAGTGTCCTTGCCCTCATTTCCTAAGCGCAAAGAGCCATGGAAGTCACTTGGATCAATAGGGATAGGAGTGACATTAAGGTCTAACTGACCATTTGAATCTGGATCTGAACAAAGGCAAATCCTAGTACTTTAGACTGAGATAGAATGTGAGTACGCTTCATTTAGACTGAGAGAGAATGAACAGAAATAAAGAGTTGAGAAACAAGAAGCTAGATGTAAATACAACCAGTTAATTACAAATGTAAGTACGCTTCATTTATCTGTTGAAGATAGAATCATGCACTTAAGACAATGAATATTAAAATGCTAACGCACATTGGATAGCCCAAATAAAAAGATATACGGAGTTTCCCCTTTCCTCACACATAATTATTGAATTTAAGGAATAAAACACACTTTATTAATCTCTATATAAAAAGAGAGTACATATGGGCCTTTATATAGAAAAACCTAGAGCTAACCCTAAAATCTAATCTAATCTAATTAATCAAAATAAATCAAATCAAAAAATAATTAAGATATAATATATCCATACCTAATCCTAAGATATAATAAATATCAAACTTAATAATAAGATAATGATTAATCCATAATATTCTAACACTCCCCCTCAAGCTGGAGAGTACATGTTGATCATTCCCAGCTTGCCTCGAAATCCTTCAAACTTCGTTCTGCCTAATGGTTTAGTCAAGATATCTTCAATCTAGTCTGCAGATCTTATGTGAGACAAAGTCATAATGCTTGCTTCAATCTTCAAAAATCTGCCACGCCTCTTTAGTAGTTGGTTCATATGTAATTATAAAACAAAAGGTTGTCATAGCTTATGTGTGAAGTTCCTAATTGCAATTGTCCATTAAATTGACCGCAGCTCCAATATCTTTAGGCTTGTGCTGCTTGAGTCTCAGAGGCCCCTTATTATTATTATTATTATTTGCCTGGACTTGTACTTCTTTTTGAGAATGTGATTCTAAAACAAAAGGTTGTCGTAGCTTATGTGTCAAGTTCTTAATTGCAATTGTCCATTAAATTGACCGCAGCTCCAATATCTTTAGGCTTGTACTTCTTGAGTCTCAGAGGCCCCTTATTATTATTATTATTATATTTTCCTGGACTTGTACTCCTTTTTGAGTCTCAGAGGCCTTTTTTTTTTTTTTCTTTTTGCCCGAGCTTGTACTCTTTTTTAAGTCTCAGAGGCTCCATATTTTTGTTTGGGCTTGTACTCCTTTTTGAGTCTCAGAGGCCCCATATTTTTGTCTGGGCTTGTACTCCTTTTTGAGTTTTAGTGTCCCCTTATTTTTGTCTGGGCTTGTACTCCTTTTTGAGTCTCAAAGGCCCCTTTATTTTGCTTGGCTTGTACTCCTTCTTGGAGTCTCAGAGGATGGACAAACACACACATATTGTCTGGGCTTGTACTCCTTTTTAGTCTCAAAGACCCCATATTTTTGTTTGGGCTTGTACTCATGTTTGAAGAGGAAGAATCTTGAGTTTGAGAATTTGTACCGGACATGAAAGCAGTGGGAGTTATTCTGGTTGGATTTCCAGGAATTGATCTAAACATAGGAGGTAATTGAGAGGGGTCCATGTCACTAGAAATTTTTTCTTTTTTTGTCAACTAAGGTCATTGTCACGATGGTGCGTGCGTGTCACGCGCCGGTGAAGTGGTGGCATATGGTGGTCACGCGTCAAGCAGATCACCGTCGCTCTTCCGGGTTTTGCCGATTGGCACCCTCTGGTTCCATTTGTGGTGGTAGTATAGCTCCATGCGCGTCCGCTCCCCGCATATCTGAAAGTTGTGTTTCTGTCGTTTTGTGCTCTCTGTCACTCTCTCTCAAGCTTGCGTCTCCCTCTTTTTCTCTCTTTTTCGCCTTTGTGATCTCGCCTCTCTCGCCTAAAGCCAATCGCGTGTCTTCATTCTTGGAGTTTCTCTGTGTCTCCTTGGATGTGGAGATTGCTAACGGTGACAGAAATAATTGACATGAGAGGGGAGGCTCGATGGTCTGAAGGAAGATCTCAGTTTACCATGGGTCTGGAATCAGACTGTGGGTCTGGAATCAGACCTAGCTCTGATACCATATTGAATTTAGAGGAATAAAACATACTCTATTAATCTCTATATAAAAAGAGAGTACATATGGGCCTTTATATAGGCAAACCTAGAGCTAACCCTAAAATTTAATCTAGTCTAATTAATCAAAATAATTAAGATATAATATCCTAACATATAATATATCCATATCTAATCCTAAGTTACGATCAATATTAAACTTAATAATAAGATGATGATTAATCCATAATATTCTAACAATAATGAATGAAAAAGCTGACCTGCAGTTGTATTCTTCTGTTTGACTCTTGCCTCCTGACAAATTGGAAAAGACATTCAATTGAGGAACTTACAGAAAGACAACTTTTGAAAAGTCACCCCAAGTCAATAAATTATCAAGCAAAAGCGAGGAAACCTGATCTGTATTGCCATTCTCATCACTTTCTTCCTCTGATGATGAGTCAGCAGCAATTGCATCATAAAACTCATCCTGCACTTCATCTTCATATTCAGTAGTGGACAAAGGAACATCAGAATGTTTTGGATGATGACCAGCTAAGTTGGCAATTTTTTGTTGGACTTCTGGATTAGCTCCAATGTATTCCTTTAGACCTGAATCAATATTAAAAACATAATATTAAATGTCACTGGAATATTGTTCACATGATTTTTTATTTCAACAGCACCATCTCATGTTGAGAAAGTAATATTTAAAGCTAAAACTCATCTAATGATGAACTTGTTTACGTAGTCAGCAATACTCATAAAGGTTCATTACCAACAAGATGTTTCCGTTTCAAGGCCAAATTTATTACATTTTAGAACTGAAACACCATTACAGAATAATTTGATTGATATTTTTTGGATTTAATTGGGTGTGCCTGGAGAATTTGTATATATTTTTATTGACCTGGTGTAGAGGTTTCAGTCATAACAAAGGTAAGTTCTGTGGCAATGTACAGCTTTAGATGTTTTTTGGTGTATCTGGTTGGGAGGAAATGCATTAGATCTATAAGGGGCCTTCTGATGTTACTTTCTCCTACTTTTGGTGTCACCTCAGCATAGAAAGCTTCTCCCAACAGGGCCTATTTTTAAAAAACAGTTATGGGAAAATTAATTTTTTGGTCCCTCTAGTTTTGATTCAGCTGTAACTCAATCCCTACACTTTGACTTGGTGTAACTCAATCCCTATAATTTTAACTCGGTTGTAACTTAGTTCCTGAACTTTGAAATAATTTTAACCATTTTATAATTTAGTCCCTAAATTTTAGAAAATAAAAACATATATATAATAAAGGTCAATGACTAAATTATAAAATGATTAAAACTATAGTGACTGAGTTGCAATGAGTCACAGTTTAGGGATTGAGTGCAGTGAATCACAGTTCAGGAACTAAGTTGCATCAAGTCAAAAAAAAAGGATAGAGTTACAATCGAATCAAAATTATAGGGACCATAATATTAATTTTCCCTAATAACAAATAAAAAAGTTTGATTTATAAGTATATAATGATAATGAACTCCATCAAACCTGTATGGCCTCAACTGATTAAATACAGCTAGTTTGGACCAGACTTTTGATAGTTAAAAAGACCAATGACCCAAAAAAAATCAGAAAGATATAAATACTTTAACTACTTAACCTGCCACTTGACACAATAATGCGTAGGGGACAGACTTGTCGAATTTTGAGCATTGGCTGTTCTTCCATTTGTACCAGGAAGCATTATATATCTCCAGAGTGTGGGTGACTAGACACTTTGGGCCACTTGAACCCATAGGTGTGTTCAAATTTCTGATCTCCCACGTAGATGCTGCATAAAATGCAATACTACAAGTGTTATATTTGTCAATGCCTAAATTGTTATTTCTTCCATTTGCTTATTCTTCCAAAGAGCTCAAATAATTACACTAGCAGAGCACTTAAATTTCCAGCGCAAAAAGAATTTAAGAGCTGGACTATTTTCTTCACTAAAAAGGAGTCTAAATAGGGAAGAAATGAAGTCACTTAACTGGATCTCAAATGTACAGAATATCTATTTAAAAAGTAGGAGAAACAAATTGAAGGCTCTGGTATTTAGCCTTAAAATAGTCCACGATGAAGAATATAATGAATGGTGGTAAATAGGGTCCCAAATTGCAACTATTCAAGCAGACAGAGGGGGAATAATTAACATTGTGTGTTTGACATACAAAGCTGCCTCATCATCCAACCAAGTAAGCTTTTATAATGCCAATAATTTAAAACAAGTCTATGTGCTCCAAAAACAAAGTAGGTTTCAATAGTTATGCAAACAAATATTTCTTACGATTAATTTTTGTGCGCCGATATCCAGATCTGGGGGGCCTTTTCTTATGTATAGCTGGAAATTGCAAGATTGCTGCATGAATTAAAAATATAATTTGTCTTCATATATCAGCCAAATAAGTCAAAATATAACAACAATCAACTGAACCAGCAATCAAAAAAGGGGGGGCACTATTTGGCCATTTTCTTCATAAATATTAAGGCTCTGGATTATTCGACACATTTATAAAGATAATTTCATCTCAAAATCTTAAACTTATAAATGAAGGAACACAAGTAGTTTTAGTCAATCCTTAACAAGTCATCTGTGATATGTAAACTGTAAATACATATTAGTTAGTTAAGTAGGGAGTTAGTTGCATTAGTTAGTTAGGACTGTTTGTTAGTTAGTTATAGTTGTTCAGTCTGTTATGTTGTTATATTTGTTAGTTTGCCTTGAGAGTCTGCCTATATATAGAAGAGGCTAGACTAATGAGAAGGGTCTTGAATCAGTTTATGTTGAATAATGAATGAGTGGCAGCAGTTCTGCACTCCCTCCTCTCTTTCCCCCATTTCTTCTACAACTAACCTATCAGTGGTATCAGAGCGGGTCATTCCCGGCTCCTCCGCTGTGAAATTCTGATTTCTTACAATCAGCTATAACCTTCTTCCCTCGGCAGCTGATAGTCAAGAACAATCAAGAGGCGTTCAAGAACAGGTGTAATTCTGGGCCGCAGGAGTCATTCTCTCTAGGGTCAGTTTTTGCAACTGGGATTATTCAGAACGTCCCAAAAATTCAATCAAGAAGCAAGTGCCACTTTTTAATCCAGCCAGAGTCATTCTCTGTCGGGTTCGAATGGGCAATTGAGAATTAAACCAAGAAACTCAAAAAGACTTCAAGAACAGTCAAGAAGACAAGGAATTTCAATCTTACAGCACCAGAAAATTGCGTCGTATGATTATGGGGTCTCATCGCATAATTCTGGAATTTTCACCTGGAAGTCTCGTCAGTTCTGATTAGCGTCGCAGGGATTCTGAGTTCTTCACGGGATTGTAGGTCGACTGATTCTGGGTATTATTCTTCTACAATCTAGCAGCGTCGACTGAGTCGGGATTATCTCTTAGTGTCGCAGCACTCTGGTTATGCTTTTCGGTGATTCACGTCGTCTGGGTTTTAATAGGATCACCGGGTCGCCTTAGCGGGTTTGGGGGTTGACACCTGTAGTTGCGTCACAGACACGATCTGCTTCTTCAACAGGTGTCGACAAGGCCTGGATATTGAGTTCTGTCACAGATTTCGTTCAAGAATTCCTTATTATATTCATTGTGGGTGTCACCACGTCAACTCCTGCGTGTCAACTCCTGCCAGTTTGAAACCCAGTCTCTGCCCCGTCACCACACTGACTCGCGGACTCTTTTCTGGGGGGCGACATGTCACCTCACTGAATTTGTTCTGTTTCTGCATCAGGTGTCGACGGGTCCTACATTATTGAGTGGCATCACCGATTTAATTCTGTTTTTCTTTGAGTCATTGTTGTAGCGACACGTCAATTGCACCAGTTGAAGACCCAGGTTCTAATTCAAGACAGTTCTTTCGACCAGAAGCGACAACCAGATCTCTTTTTCGACCAGACCCAGAATTTTTATTACCACTCAGAATATCACGAAGACTCTGTTTCATGTATGGTCTGGAGTCGTTCTCAGACAGCCGCAATAAACATGTTGAATGAGGTGAATGAACGTTTACAGGTGCTTGAGTCGGCTATCGCTGATATTCCAAATGCGATTCAAATGGCTATTACCAACCAAATGGCAGCCTTCACCGCCGCACAAGAACGCCGTCGACAGGTTGAAGGTGGTCAAGACAACAATGGGGATCAAGCTAGAGGCCCTCATCGCCAAAGACAAGGGGCTGAATATACCCCTCCAACTCGGCAAACCAAAATTGATTTCCCAAGATTCCAACGTAGCGACATTGACGGATGGTTGTATAATTGTGAGCATTATTTCGAGATTGATGGTACTCCTGAAAGCTGGAAAATTCGTTTAGCAAGTGTTAATTTGGATGATAAGGGGTACATATGGCACCAATCCCTTATGGATGAAGAACAGAACAGAGCCATTACGTGGAATGAATATAAAAGGGCGATCAAGACACGGTTTGGGGTGCCTTATGAATATCCAATGGCCGAATTTAAATGTTTGTACCAGCCAACGAGGAAGTTTTGCAAACCAGAATCGTGGACGAGTGTGAAACGTGTACTTGGGGAAAATGGGTCTTCAAACCTCGAATTCAGTGAGCATTTTCAAGAGAAATCGCTCAAGAAACCTTCAGTTTCGGTGCCGTCGACTATGTCTTCTCTATCGACGTCGATTAATGTTTTGCCGTCGAGTCCTCTTCCTTCGCCATCGTCCGTTTCTGCTCCATCTCCGGCCGTTGTGTCAGATTGCTTATTTCCGGTGAGTTCTTTCCCAGCATCGCCGTTATCCATTACCAATTTGTCGGCTGGTGCGATTCTGCAAAGGCCGAAAGATAGTTGTGTTTTGAAAAGTTGTGAAGACATGGAGTCGCATGTTGGGGACTATCTTCAACCAGATTTGATTGGCCTAGATGCAACGTGGATATATGTTCCTCCTTTTGAAAAGTCAACAGGACAGGTGGCTCCCATCTTTACTACGTGGAGATATTTGGCAGATTCCCTGGATTCCCTGGGTTCCCTGGATTTTCTAATTTTAGATGAGTGTAGGGGCTTTGGTTTTCAAGAATTAGGGCCAAAGTTGTTGCTGTCAGGGCCTACAAGATCATCTTATAATTGGGTTTTCCTAATTGTTTTCACTGTAAGATGCTTGGTTCTGAGTTGGTTCAGGGGAGAGCTTATTAAAATGCTTTCTGGATCAACATTACAACCATTATTTCCATTTGGATCAGAATTCAACAAGTCAGTGTGCTGTGTGCAGCAGTTCTCAAGACAGATTTCAAGCAACAGAGTTGAAGATCAGCAAGAGTTCCTGAATAAAAGCTTAGAAAGCTTATGTTTGCAATGGGGTTTCACTCTATCAGTTTTTGAGATTTAGTTTGTGTTTTGTTGTCTTTCATCCTTGAGGGCAAGGATGTTTTTGGGAAGGGAGTATTGATATGTAAACTGTAAATACATATTAGTTAGTTAAGTAGGGAGTTAGTTGCATTAGTTAGTTAGGACTGTTTGTTAGTTAGTTATAGTTGTTCAGTCTGTTATGTTGTTATATTTGTTAGTTTGCCTTGAGAGTCTGCCTATATATAGAAGAGGCTAGACTAATGAGAAGGGTCTTGAATCAGTTTATGTTGAATAATGAATGAGTGGCAGCAGTTCTGCACTCCCTCCTCTCTTTCCCCCATTTCTTCTACAACTAACCTATCAATCTGACACAAAGACCTCTAAGAATGGAGTGCAAACAGCACAGGTAGTCCTTCTTCAGGAAGTGTTAGAAGGACTAGAATCATAAATAACATAATTATTTTGGTTTCTTGTAATATAGTTACTACCTCCAGTCCTAAATGTAGGATTTAGTTTGTAGTGCAACAGGAGGAGTATTATGTTATTCCCTAAAACCCTATTAGTGATTTTGTATCCTAATTCACACTTCCTCACAATAATAATCACGGTAGTCATGTTCTTTCTCATTTTATTAAAATAAAATCACATTCTTACTGTAGGTTCCATCGTGTCCACGAAACCATTGCCTGGAGAAGATAAAATCTCGCTTTGACTGCCACCTGAAGTTTGAATAACAAAGTATATATTTAAATTTTCTATTTAGGAAGTCAACTAGGGAATGGGAGAGAAGGAGGAAAGGTGATGAATCCCATAACTTTATAGCTATTTCACTGGTGACATCTCAATATAGATAGCTAGAGCATGAGCTTGAATAGAATTTACTTCAAAAAAGTGCACAAGTTCACACATGCCAAACGTGAGGATTTATAAGGAATGGCCATCAATAGGGAAGTCAAATTAGTGAGAAGTAAAGCTAGTGACTGTAACGACTAAAAATGAACCTTTTTTTCCAAAGTAGAGCAGTTATATAGGCTTAGCTATCCTGGGTTAGAAATTTCCAAAGACGATTGATTACCGGGTAAGATATTTTGGATCATATGTACCGTAAACCACATCATAATGTCCATCATAAGAATCTATCAGCTCTAAGTCACCCATCAACATATCCCACCTGCAATAGAAGAGAAATAAGTTTCTCTATATGACATCAATACTCATGAGCACTTTTAATGGACAACTTACTCATATCTTTGTTGTTGATCAATGTTTAAAAGCACTTCAAAAACAGTATCTGCGGATGCATCAATGTTACCAACAGACTTTACAAGGACACCCTTACCATTCTACAAGGCATGAAAAGAATGTCAAGGAAGAAACCAGATATATTTATTAAATCAGAGTTCATTTCAATTCTTGTAATTACAGGATCAATATCTACAAAGAAGGAGAAATATGAGAACTGAAGTCAAACAAAGAGCACATGCAGATATGTTAACTATATGAAACAATAATCATTAGAGAATTCTTTATTCAATCACTATCACAAGAGTAAAGGTTTTTGGGTTTACACAGACACATAATGAAGTTCCTATTGACAGTACTTTCCAATTAATATCAAGGCAAGAAGAAAGCCACTTTGTTTTTCTCATAAATGATAGGTATTCAGACAAACAATTCCTTTTACTACTAAATGCATAATATCAGAGCAAGATTTATAATACATGCATGAATGAAAAGCTAACTAGATTTCAGGAAATTGGCAGAAAATCAGTACCAACAGGTATTATATGAGTACGTACCTTGTAATCAGAAACATCCTCAAAAATCCTAATACCTGAAACCACACACAAAGAGCATCTAGAAAAATAGAGATAGACACAAATTTAAAAGTACAAACATGATTAATATTAGCAAGATTTACAATTTTTAACAATGTAACAACAAAAAGAGTTATATATTTGTATTAAATATTCTAACAGCGAATCTAGCACCGACATGACAAACTTGACAACTTAATTACTTACTACTTAGGTTGCCACCTCCTAAATAGATATAAGTAAATATTTTTCCCTCATTTTTTTCAATAAAAGAACATTTTCATAAGGTGATAAAAATAACAGAGAAGAGGGAAGGCATAAGTACTCATAGAATTTTGCGGAACAGAAATAACTTAATTAATAGGAAAAGATCAGGAATTCCACAAATATCATCACCCATTCATGTCCAGAAGTAAATATTTTGACAAACTTTTTTCAAAATTAATAACAAAGAGAAAGGAAAATAAATATTTTGCCTTTGATATGGAAAGAAACATTGGACTGGGAAGAACAAAGAAAACATGAAATAGAGGATGGACACGTCTATTAAAAAAATTATGCTTTTAGCGAATTTGATTATTCTCTTAATTTAGAAATTAATATTTACCTTCTTGATGCCTTAAATTATAGAGTTTGAAAACATCAAGAATCAAGCAGCAAAATATTGCTTGTCAATAGGCTAAAAGTATGCTTTGGCATCAGATGATGAAAGTTACCATTCATAGTTCGAACACATTTCCACTGATGTGCTTCAAATGCATCACCACTTTCCGCCTCAAATCCGTCTAAGCCACAAGCCGCTATTGATGATTGACGCAAGAGTGTCTCTGGGCCTTAAAGAGAAACAATTAATGTTTAATGAGATGTGTATACAAGGAAGAAAAACACTAAGGTAGTTAATACACCAATACTAAGAAAAAAAGAAAGTATTTCATGCAAAATTATAACCTGCATTAACACTTTTTTCTGTATCAAAGTTTTACAACTACTTCTCCACATAATTCTGGTACATATCAATGCAACACTGTAAATTTAGTTTCTTTTGAAATTGGAAACATAATAGACACTCCAACAGGCTCAGCTAATGACACAATGGAAATCAAATCTAAAGTGATATTTGAATTAATTTTTTGGTGGAGAAAATTGTAAAAAAGTTTGATTAAATCTCCATGGGGAGGAATGGCAACAAAGCAGAACCATTCGAACCCTTGCACATAAAGGATACAAAGGCTTTGTTGAGAAACCACCAACCAGCTGGGAAACCTTGAAATATATAAATATATATATATATATATATATATATATATCATAACTATATATAGTGTGACCACAATTGACCATTGAATTGTAAACTAATACTTCTCTTGGTCTAATGATGACTCTACTTTTAAAAGCATTGATAAAAACATGTTTATGCATTTACCTTGGCCAATTCTTATAAGCTTCCTCAATCCAAATGCATACCGCCTAACTCTAGGCCGGTGTCCTTCAAGATTGATCCTTCCACAACATTAAGAAAGAAATATGTGAATTTGTGAATAATGGAGAAAAGGAAAGCTGAGTGTAAGGGCATCTAATAATCCATAAAAAGAAATTATTTCCCAAAATCAATAATTAGGAGATCACAACATCAATGATGCAGATTCTTCATTAAAATTAGCTCATGATGTATTATTTGAAGATTAATTATTATTTGTAAGGAAACCCTTTTCAAGTACCCAGATATCTTTGTGAATCGTTGAAAAAGGATGCGATAGTTTGTAGACATAACTAGGATAAGAGCTGCAACTGTGTTTGGACACCAATAAACCTCACATTGACAATTTTTTGGATTTTCCTAAAGAATAATGAAGAAAACATGAAGAGCATTAGGGAAGCACCTTTCTGTGTTGTGGATCTAGTGATGAGCTGAAGGAAGGCTTCTGTATGACTATAGCAGGAGAAGTTTAAGCTAAAGGATCCAGGTGGGACTTGGTCTAATTCACAGACAATAAAGCCTGGTTTGGAATTTGGACCATCAATCATGTGTGAGTGGAGGCTAGAGATATGGCGTCACATGTCACATGTTGATGTGTGAAGACTGTGTCTAATTGGCAAAATGGCAAATGTGAAGGCATATGGAGTTCTAGTGAAGGGCATTGACTAGTAGGAGTTCTCTGAATGGGAATCAAGTATCTGTGTGTCAATAATGTCAAGGCAAAATCACCAAGCACTATCTCCTCTAGTTGCAGCTCAATACTCAAGAGACTATGAAAGTGGATTGCAGACAATGTTTGAATGAGGATTTCAACTTCTAGAAGCAATAGAAACTCAAAGGAATAAAAATTTTAAGATTCAGGGGGCATATAGTGATATATCAGTGGCACAAAAACCCAAGCTTAAAGAGAATGCTTCTGTAAAATCGCATAATCTAAAAAAGGCACAAGAGTCTGAAGAAGGCCCTAGATGATGAAACAGAGCATTAAGCTTTGATACAATGCTGAATGATCAGAAAAATTAAGGCAGAGAGAAATATTATTTTCTTGTATGAATGTTATGGGATATTACAAGTGTGGTGGAGGCTTCTGTTTATTGGCATAATGAAAAATAAGTCTACACAATCGCCCCAAGCACTAATAGGAATGTATAATAACACCCTTAAGAATTAACTTATCTACAATAGCCTGAAGTCAGAAATTTTATGCTTCCACATCAATTATTCACTAACAGTGTATGCAGAAAAGGCCACTTGCAACTAGTGTTATTCTATCAAATATATGCATTAATGAATATAAGGTGGAAAAATTTGGCATACTCGGTCTCCATGCTTAGTCTTTCTCTGGCACTACTGGCTCTTGTCATCTCATGCCCAGCCTACAAAGGGCAAAAGATCAGTAGTCCAAATATGAGTAATATGCTACAAATGAATATAGTTCCATCACAATAAGCCTTAATTGTAACTATTATTAATACTAATAACATGTGAAACTTTCACATCATAATCAAAAGCTTTCAGATATATTCTTATACCTTTTGCTTAGCATGATCAAATGCATCTATCCATCTTTGAGCTTCCTCAGCTGTAGCGCAAGCAATCTTGCAGAAGGGTACATGTAAGAAGTTATTTTTATATTGAACAAAGAAAAAAGTATGACAACCATACATTTAGGGGATTCATCCAATTTTTAACTTAGTAAGCTATCCAAAACAGATGTACTCATGCAAAAACAAAATTAATGGTTGTTAAATCATGGAATTCGGTAACTATTTTCAAACCTTTCATACCAAAAGTTGTTAATGCAAGTTTATTCTACATTTTAATTCTTCCAAACTTGTCTTGAGCAATAGGTAACAATAGACAATTCACTACTAAAGTTGGACAGTTCAGCTTTAATAGTCCATAAAATTGATTCTCTTCATTCTCTCTATACAGTAATTTTGAAATGCTTAGATTAAAATTTTAATCGAATATATTTATTTTTTTTTTTTATAATTTAATATTTTATTTTAATTTTTTTTTTTAAAAAATTAAATATAATTGGACGGTCCAAAACAAAAGGGGAAGATAGGTGCAGTGGAAAAAATCTAATCCATGGGCCTCACAGACACTATCACAAATTCACAACCAACAAAAGAAATAATTCAAAGGTATAACTTACTTCTCCCTTCTTGGCCTCATCTAACCGATTGAAAAATCGAAGAACATAAAGTTCCTGGGGAATATACCAAATATTTAGCATGCACCAAATTAAAAAGATAATCTACTCTGTTTATAATAAAAAAGTGAAAAGTTGATCTCACATAAAATATTCCAACAAAACTAATGCAGAATATCAAAGAGATGTATATTTTACCCCATTGTTGACCTTCCGGCGTCCTAGATCCTCCACCATTAGTGTTGGCCCTATGACTCCTTGTCTAATGGGTTTCTAACATAGGAAAATATTAACATACACAAAATAAGCATAACTGTGAGAAAGTAAGGGGCAAATAGAGAGAGATATCACAAAAGAAAAGAAAAACAAAAACCAGAAAATATGAATAGCATTAGAACCTGCATTAATTTGAAGGGGGAAAAAATAGTTAAACAGTTTTACAAGGTATTGTAAACCTTGCAACCCAGAATGCCTTCAGACCCCAACCATTTTGAAGGTAGTGGCTAGAAATTACAATAGAAAAATGTTATAGAGATCCTGGATTCATATTTGATATTCCCCCACCATGCAAACTTAAGGAATTCCTCTCAGTACTAAATTCTACTTAAAGGATGCCGCAGCTTCCCCTCATTTTGGTGAACAAAAGGCTACCACTTGTAACAACTACATTCTCTAAAAATCTCATGGTGTAAATAGATCATCAAACCAATCCAAGATTCCCAAGACTTGTGTTAGCTAGATAAATTGTGTGCATAATAAATACATCCAAGCTTGTGTCACCTAAGAAATGTAGGCCCCAAACTCATTGACTTCATCTTCACTAGTACATGACTCTTAACAAGGTCAAGGTCAATGTTTGAGACTATCTTGTAGCCTTGTGCTCAAGTTTGTCTTGGACAGCAATTTGCTGCATAAAGAACAGTGTGCATCGCTTGTCTTAAGCTCCCTGCATTATTCGGCAATATCTTGGTTCTTCAATTTTCTCTCTCAATATATGTTGTGAAAAGAGAGGATACAACCAATTTAGATCAATTTCATAAAAGGATAAGCCCTGAGCAGACGGTATGGATGGACTGCGTTCATTACTATTGTTTGTCAAGCATGTGAAAGAGTCACAGTTATTTAGTATAAGGGATTAATTAGAGGTTGTTATAATCAGATATGGGGCCTATTATATATATATATATATATATGGGGTAAGGGTCAGTTTTGTTTTGTTTTGTTGTTGTTGTAAATCTATATCAGAATTTTTAGCTCCCCTTTTCCCTTTATGTTCCCTAAATTCTTTTTCCACCAACGTCTCTTCTCTCTTCACTCTCCTTCCTTACAATATCGGTATCAGAGCTAGGTTTCAATCCTAGGATCTGGTATCACAACATATAGGAATTTTGAGGTAAGTCAATGGGTGTTTATACTAAAACTACAGCCCTATAGACAAATTTCTACCACTATCAAGAGTTCACAAAAGCTTGCACCAAGGTGTTTTGGTACTTATAGGGGGAAAGAAAAAATTGGTCCAATAGCTTGTAAGCTAGAGCTCCCTCAAGAATCTAGAATACATTCGGTTTTTCATCCTGTTTTCCATGTATTATTGCTCTATGTCCAGATGCTACAGTCATGCAGTCAAGCGAAGACATCCTCCTATTAAATACCTACATCTACACATTTAGAATAGGAGTTTTACATGAAGACCTACTAGTTTACGCATCAACTTCCTCAAAGAAGTAGAAAATGCTATTTTAAGCTATAGAAGCACAAATTCTACCCCATGTTACTAAGTTCTGAAGATTCTTTGTACGCCTATTGGATTGAAAATGAGACAGCTCTAGATTGTCACTAGCAGATTCTAACCATGACTTTCCACCCAAGGAATCCTCACAATGTCTGAATCCTCAATAGAAAAACGACACAATCAACCCATGACCTCATTTACTATCTAATTTCAATTTCAACATTTTACCGCCTTCCATTAATAAGAAAATTTTGAAACAGGA
This sequence comes from Acacia melanoxylon, assembly GCA_019022615.1. Taxonomy (NCBI): domain Eukaryota; kingdom Viridiplantae; phylum Streptophyta; class Magnoliopsida; order Fabales; family Fabaceae; genus Acacia; species Acacia melanoxylon. Next base: position 795,055 of record JAFJYJ010000064.1, on the reverse strand, counting down.
AAAGAAAATGAAATTCAAAATCGAAAACACTCGTAAGGAAAAAGAAACCTACAATGCCAGGATTCTCGTTGGGGTCGCGTTTGTACATTGATACATACTTGCCTCTAATGAAGAGGAAGCGAAGGTGACGGTACTCGTGGCCAATGGAATTGGTGCCCAAGTGATAAACCCAACCAAAAAACTCAAATGAATTCTTCTCATCTCCGCCTCCGAGGATGGTGGTGCTACGCTCAAACGAAGGCTTGCTCGACGACGACGATGGCGATGACAATGATGCGTCCATCCCCTACGCTCTCTCTCGCCAACGATTCCAAGTAGCAACTACGGATCAGACACACGAAGAACAACGCGAGGTTCTGGACAATGCAGGAGAGAGAGAAGAGCCACCACCTATATTTCCGTTGATTTCTCCGCAACAATGGTAATGCCTCATTTTCTTGTGCTCTTCCATGGAACCTACATGGTTTCTACTTTCTACACGTAGCATGGCTGAGGTCGCACTCGACCGCCCAGTTTCAGAGAAACTGTTTGAATAATTTAGTTTTTTTAAAAAAATAAATAAATATAAAAATGACTGAGTCAACCGATTTCACGTCGGTTTGATTTTTCGCTTAGATAATCATATATTATAATTTATTACATACTGTATATAAAAAAAAAATAGTCTCACAGGTGAAGAAGTAATATGTAATGATAATGATAAGTTCTAATATTAGGATTTAGGAATACAGTGATGGAACCAAAAAATTATTTTTAGCTTGGGCCTAAAAGTAAATATATTAAACTATTTATTAAATAGTATCATGTAACATAAGAAATACAAATAAATAAAAACTAACAACTATAAATCAAAATAAGATATAAGATGATCTAACGTTTTGATGATATCTTAAACAAAAATTTTACTTTCCTCTTCAGCCCAATGAGTAATGAACCAAACATTGTCCTTATAGAGAAGATAAGAGATTAACTGGGGCTAAATTATTGGCAAAAATAAAATATTATATAATACATACATACATATCAAAAATAATGTAGATAATACATAACTACATACATATATATCAAAAATAATGTAGATGACATGTGGACTTCTAACTCAACATATTTAGTCAACTAACGATCAAAATTAACTGAAATAACAGTTAGGGAAAAATTACTCCATTTTTTTAAAAACTTTTGAGACAAAATTACCCCCAAAAAACTTCGAAAACAAAATTTTCCATCAACTGTTTTCCCGACATAATATCACAAGACATCACCATCTCCCCACACTCTATTTTATCATCACTTTAAAAAAAAAAAAAAAAAAATCAAAGTTGCAGTCTATAAGGAAACGATCATCTATAATATAAGAGTTAGTTATGAATTAGATTTGGTTCTAAATATAAGACCTCAATATATTTTATCTCATTAATTATTTTTAAATTATCTATATTGATTACATATATTAAAGGAGTTTACATCAAGAGATAGTTTTAAAATAAATGATTTGAGAAGGCGTTTTAGGAAACCGACACATATTTTTAATAAATAATTGATTCAACTAATTTTTTAACATACCCAAATTATAGGCAAGTAAATTTTAAATTAAGAACTCAAGATGGTACTTCACTATTTCTCTTGGCAATTAGTATTGCCAAGAAATTTGGCAATCCACTTTCCTACCTTCCCTTATCAATTCTGGATTTGACAATCCACATTCCTACTTCTCCTATCCATACCCATTACTATCTTTTAGACTTTCCACTTGACATTAATACCCTTCTCAACATTAATACCCTCCTCAAAGTTGTCATTTTAAAATTTAAACCAATGGCTTTATCCTCAAAGTTGTCATTTTAAAATTTAAACCAATGGCTTTATGATCTAGCCGCGCCAAGTTCTCTCACCCCATGAAGTTACAAAATTTGTTGGAGACCAAAAAAAAAAACTATTTGAGTTATAAAAACTTTAAAATGTCTATTAAAATTGAAAAATGATAAATAAGTGATATGGTATGAATCTGAGATTTTGAAATTTGAATGTTAATAGTTTGAGTATAAGCAATAACAACTTAAGAATAATAATTAACACCTCAGGTATAAACAGTGACAACTTGAGAAGAAGCTCAAATTATCAATCTCTATACCTAAGTTTTTAATTCTTATATTCAAGTTGTCAACACTCAAACTTCAAAACCTTAGATTCCTACCAGATTACCTATTTTCGCTTTTGTTAATTTAATAGACGTTTTGAAGTTTTTATAATTCAAATGGTATTTTTCTGTTATTTTTTTAATTTTTTATCTGACTTATTTCAAATTGTTTCATCTTATCCCTTCTAGACTTCTAAGGAAAATTTTGTTACTTTTGTACTGTTGATATTGACCTCCCTCCTTTCTCACCATCACACTAACACCCTTTTACACATCTTCGCAATCAACACCATCAGCAGCCACCCACCAACAGGGACCTCGTCTTCCTACTCTGAGAGATCTATCTTAGTTTTCCTCATCATCTCATCAACCTTGTCTTCTTACACCAACTTCGACATCATCAAAGATTGGACTACTTGAAGTTTGATTTAAAGTTTATATCTCTCTGATTTTATATCTAGGTTTTTTTTTTTTTATCTAACAACTAAATATTTGTTATTAGTCTAATTTAGAGGAAACAATTATTTGAAATAGCGAGCCATTTTTGCATATTTTTTATACTCATTCAGAATTTAATGGGTTAACTACACTTCCTTAGTATGTGAGAATTAAATAAATTATACTTATAAAAAACATCTGAGTGATCGATAAGGAACTCATGCATCCGTCATACTTATGAAACTATGGTCAAACTCGTAATCACTTAATTGGAATAAGACTACTTAATAATATTATTGGTATTAGTTTTTTTTAGCCTGGATATTTTTCGTATTAGTTAAGACAAATGACTCCCACTATTCCAAATTTTAGTTGAAAAAAAATCTAATGGCCCCAATGAGATTAACCTTAATATGCCTTATGGTATTTTCTCTATTGATATTATTAATTGTCTCACAAATTGTTTAACAATTATTGCTTTACAAAATCTCTCTTCTCAACAAAGCTTACAACTTATAACTTTCAAGTAACTCTTTGAGTTAGAGTTCAAGAAATACGTTTCGCAAAAAGAGATAAAATTTCTTTAACATATTTACCTTGTACACCTAAATCACGTTGAAAATGTAGTTTCGACGACTAACACAAACAGACACTAAAAATACTTCTTCATAACATTTGTGATTTTGAAATGCATGCTTTCCCTTTTTAAAAAAAAAAATTTAACTCGGCTAGCAATGCCAACACCCAATACATCTCTATACAATATCCCATGCAATCCTTTAGGAGGCTCACATAATAACTACAAGTGGAAAGTGGCCTTGTTTGGTACGCAACACTAAATTCTGAGGGATTGATATTGTGTTGAGGCTTTATAATTACGTTTGGTATGGAGTAATATTAGGAGAGGGACTGCTTAAATTAATTTTATTATTTCATAATTATTCATAAACTGTAGAAAGATTATAATACCCCAGAGACCGTTCACTGCCCAGAGACAGTGGCAACGATTCTCCACCAGCGCGGCAACTCTCGTCTCTCTTAGCATCTCTCAGATCTGATTGAGAACTCCATCATCGATGGTCCTTGGGTTCATTTCTTCTTTGTTTTGACTGCAAGCAACTCTGGAACTTCTCTACTATTTTTTTTTTCTTTTTTAATTTTCATGAGTGTGTTAGATATGCTTGTATAATTGATGTTTTGAATTTGGATACAGGCTCTGATTGATTCATTTCTCTTTTGAGATATGATATCCAGTTTTTCATTCAAAAAAATTGGCACAGGTTGATTGTTTGAATGTCTATTAGCTTGTATAAGCCTTTTTTAAAGGAATGTGTCAACAATGCTAGATTATTATATGAATAATGAATCTGAAATAATTTGGCAGGAAGATTATGGTAATGAAATGCAGGATCACTGTGATTGTAGCCCTCAGTCGATGCTTGAGCCTTTGCTGGATTTAAAAGAACCTGTGAGAGGGTTATTTTTGTCTTAAAAATATTTTAAATAAAGATACTTTTGTCTTTACAATTTGCAATTTCAAGATTGAAAATGTAATACAAGGGGAGGAGACTTTGCAGCAATTCCACTTTCAGATGCTCTCAATCCCAAGTTATTCTTAGTCTCTCATACCAAACAATTCAATTTGGTCTAATTCCTGACTCCCCCAATGCTTTGTACCAAAAAGGGCCTTAGTTACTCAAGCATCATTATATTCTATGTATCTATCTAATGTATATGTTTTCGACATTATTTTCTACAACAAAATAGTTTAAGAGGCCAATTCTGTAAATGAATCAGAATCAACAATTATCTTTCGGACATTTCTTTTTGCATAACAAGCAAAAACCAATTACAGCCCCCACAACTCTATAGTGATCGGCTTTGAGATTCAAAAGTTTAGGCGAGCTGAGTCTCAGGATATTCCACTAGGACTAAAGTAATGCCTATGCCTTTAGAATCAAAAGAGCACTTTAAAATATTTACAAATCGTCCATCATCAAGGCACTCAAATCAGTAACGTCATTTGAATTTACAATTTTTTGGTTATGAGCCAACTCTTTATCAACTAGATTAGTCTTTGTTGATAACTTTATGGTTAAAGTATACTTTTAGTCCTTTAAGTTTTATATAAGACATATTTTTAGTTCCTTAACTTTATAAAGTATACTTTTGGTCATAAAATTCTAACATCGTTAATATTGCTAACGGAAAACGCTGACACGACAAACTCAAGTAATGACTAATAGTATTTAATTACATAAATTTTATATATTCTTTAATTTACCCATATTTTAAATTTAATCTTAATAGCATTTAATTACACAGTCATCACTTAAGTTTACACCGTTATTACTTGAGTTTACGATTTCCGTTAGCAAAATTAACGGTGTTAAAATTATAGGACTAAAAGTATACTTTATAAAGTTAAGGGACCAAAAGTATACCTCATGTAAGTTTAAAGGACTAAAAGTATACTTTAACCTAACTTTATTGTGAAATTGTACATATGCCTATAATCATTCACAGATCCCTCCAAGCCCTTGATCATTTATACCTAATTTATAATCAAGCCTCCACAACCTGCTCCCTGGCTAATGATGGTTAATTAACTTGACTTTTGAGAGTTAAATGCTAATGTGAAAAAATACTACAAATTACAGTGTGATAGAAAAAATGGACCAAATTAAATAGTTATAAGAAACTTGGAGTAAATGTTATCCTATTCAAAATTATATTTAGTATATATAAAAGGAAGAATAATATCTAATTTATATTCCTTTGGTCCTTAATATAAGACAATTTTAGAAGTTGATCTTGGTCTTAAATATAAGATAAAGTTTTTATATTTGTCAATATTTTTCCTAATTTACCCCTATTGATGCTCTTTTAACAACAATCAAGGAGAGAAAGGAATAAGAGAATTAAAGAAGATGACTGTGGTGTTTTAGATATAAAAAAGTATTATATTTATGATATAAAAATACCAAAATATCCTTCCAAGAAAAAGCCACTATCTTGGATCATCCACCACCACCACCAAATCCACCACTTGCCCCGAAACATCCACTAGCCACTGCCTAATCCATCTAAGCAATAGAAATAAAAACATCAATGGAAGGAAGAAGAAATCAAAATAAAAACTTAGTAGAAAACAACATATAACAAAGTACTAGTAAAATTTGAAACCGAAAAGCTAAAACATCATAGGCAAATAATCATGGAAAGAAGAAAACTCAAAGCATAAAAATTTGAAGCCTGATCATCAATGGTCCTCCGAAGATGGTGGATTGAAGGGTCCTCGCCATCACATCGCTCGTTCTCACCGTTGTACTTCTCTCCATCAACCTCGACGTCTATGGAAGAAGATCATGAAGGGACTATACCATATTGGTGGTTATAACATATTTATTTAATTTGATTAAGTTAAAGAAATTTGTTAATTAGTAATTTTTATTTTTTAAAATATCATAATCATTTTTCTTAATTCTCCCTCCTTCTTAATTATTGTTGAGGTAGCAACGTAAATTAGGTAAATAATTATCAATATTGTAAATATGTATTCTATTTGGTACTGAGATCAATCCTCAAGTATGATTTTACGGTTTACAACATAAATATGTGAGATTATTTTTGTTACGTACCTGTATAAGGCCCATATTCAATATATGGCCCAATAGGGAATATTCTATAGATCATGATCTATCTATAATGAAAGAGGATTATATCTTATCTATAATCCAGGAATATCTTCATCTAGATCTAATAGTTACGATACTTGGGCCATGGATCACATAGGGCCCATATCAACCTAATGTACACTCTATAAATACAGAGGTCAAACCCTAAGGTACACTGATTCTAAGCTCTCTCTGGCTATTCACAATTCAGCCGTCATAGAGCACACACACCACCCCTTGGCTAAACGCCAATTGGTGTCTCAAACTACGTGGACTTTGATCCCTCTACAGGGTACGTAGACCCTAGGCATTGTTCCTAGGTCAAGTCCGATTCAATCAATATCAAACAAGTCAGTCCATTAAGCCTGGCCAGATCCTGTTCTTGAACAGAACATTGGCGCCGACCGTGGGGAACCGTAAATTTTGATTCCCGCGACCAAAGATGGTCAATACCGAAAAGCGAGATCGAGATGCCTTTGCATGGGCAATTCCTGAAAATCCGCAGCAGCAAAATCAAGAACCGTAGCAGCCTGTGAAGGGATTCAGAGAAACAATGATTGTTTATGCAACGACTTTGGTTTTGAGTTGCTTTACATGGGTTTCCTTTTAACTCTCCATGTGTCCACATGATGAGAAGATAGTTGGAAGGATCACCAGTAAGAACTCAGAGAAGTCTTTGATGGCCTTAATAAAAAACTAGCAGACCTAGAGGATCTTGTTCGGCAACTTCAGATCCTCCTATCATCGTGCCCGGCGGTATCGGCCAAAGACAGCCGATCTCGGGCCCACCGCGCAACAACAGCCACTGGACAGAGGATGAGATCTAGGAATTGATACAGCTGTGGGTTCAATACCTGTTTGTGAATCCCAAACGAGCAAATCGAGATAGCCGAGGTTGTTGGTAAGCCGAGGCTGATTCAATGCCAAATGAGTTATTTTCACGACTCGATGATACATGGAGGTCAATAATAGGATCACACTACTTTATGTTTTCCTTTACTATATCTGCTTTGTGTTTGTCTTTTCTATATCGTTCACATTAGAAAGAGTTAGCGGATTACTAGAAGCCTCCAAATATATAGCAATAGCGTCTGATCTCGTTGAACTATTATTTGGTCTATGAGAATTGTTTTGAGGCAGGACAAACGAGCAAATCGAGATAGTCGAGTTATTGTTAAGCCGAGGCTGATTCAACGCCTATGGCTTCCCGACTCCATCGCGATAGTCGAGGTTGATGATACGTTGAGATGAGGAGGTTCCGAGACGCCGAGGTACGCCGAGATTGTTAGATGTCGAGATTCAGAGAATGTCAGGATATACTCTGAGTGCATGTCGAGATATACTCTCGGCTGGGATTTGTATTTCCCTTCTTTGGATCTAATTGTTTTGAGGCAGGGCAAACGAGCAAATAGAGATAGCTAATACTCTGGAAAAGCCGAGGCTGAGAAGATTTGGGAGAGATGTTTATCCTTTCTTCTACACAAACTGAGGATTGATGAAGGCCATTTATTTGGAAATTCTTGCGACTTCAAAGATGCATCGTTATGAAACTCTATTGCCTTATGAGTGGATACCAAGAACTCCGTCAAGCATTTATTGAGCAAAAGCGTTATGCTGTAGTAACTCCCTAAACTACATCTAGATGAGTATCACCCTCTATCTCATAGATGCTCAATCTTTGCTTATTATCAATTATCTATTAACATGTATGAATTCATGGTAAAGAAACCAGTCTTCAAAAATCATGTCCAAGCTAAGCATATATGAATTCATGGTGAAGAAACCATTTTTTGAAAATCATGTCCAAGCTATACATGTAGGAATCCGAGGTACATAAACCCGTTTCCGAAAATCATGTCGGAGTTAAACATGTAGGAATCCGAGGTACATAAACCCGTTTCTGAAAATCATGTCGGATCTAAACACGTAGGAATCCGAGGTACATAAACTCGTTTCTAAAAATCATGTCGGAGCTAAACACGTAGGAATCCGAGGTACATAAACCCGTTTCCGAAAATCATGTCGGAGCTAAACATGTAGGAATCCGAGGTACATAAACCTGTTTCCGAAAATCATGTCGGAGCTAAACATGTAGGAATCCGAGGTACATAAACCCGTTTTCGAAAATCATGTCCGAGTTAAACATGTAGGAATCTGAAGTACACAAACTTGTTTTCATGAATCATGTTGCGACGGCTATGCCGCCAAGACTATTTAAGATTCCAATTAGAATCATTTACGACGGCTATGGTCGCCAAGTCTATTTAAAGTCCTTTATGGGATTATCTGCTACGGCAAGGCCGCCAAGTCTATCTTAAATTCCTGTAAAGGAAAAAAAGGAAGACCCGGTTTTAATTGAATCTAGTTGAAATCTGGGATTCGTGCAAATTTTTTAAGGAGGACCCGATTACACTGAATCTGGTTAAAATCCGGGCTCCGTATGAATTTTTGAAGGCCGTGTGGAGATCCCGGTTTTAAACTAAATCTAGTTAAAATTCGGGATCCGCGTAAAGTTTTGAAGTCGGGCCGGGTTAACTGAATATTGTTAACGTTCGGGATCCGCGTAAAGTTTTGAAGTCAGACCCGGTTAACTGAATCTAGTTAACGTTCGGGATCCACGTAATGTTTCGAAGTCGGGCCCGGTTAACTGAATCTAGTTAATGTTCGGGATCTGCGTAAAGTTTTGAAGTCGGGCTCGGTTAACTGAATCTAGTTAACGTTCGGGATCCGCGTAAATTTTTGAAGGCGGACCTGGTTACACTGAATCTAGTTAAAATCTAGGTTCCGTGGAAATAACGGTTAAAACGTGTCTCCTTGGGAATAGACGTGTTTCCTCGGGAGCACTGTAAAACCGAGATAAAGGTTAAAACATATGAATATTATGCGTAATATCTTTTTGACTTGGCCCAGTCATCAAGTGGAACCTGGTTACACCGCATCTCTGTCAAGCCAATTTCTCTCACCGGTTTGTGGCTAGTATGAACGTTTTGCGGGAAGCGAAAAGAAGCCGGACCCCGGTTACACTTAATACAGTTAAAATCCGGGCTCCGTGTTAAACTTTGGAGGTTGAAAACCGAGTTCTGCATGGAGTCCGTCCCTACGAAAGGGAACGAAGGCGGAACCCGGTTAAACTGATCACAGTTAGATCCAAGTTCCGCGTAAAAACAAATCAAGGGTTACGACACCTGTAATGGAAGAAAGGGTTATGACACCCATAATGGAAAAAAGGGTTACGACACCTATAATGGAATCTCGGGTTATGACACCCCTCTCAGATAAACAAATTCCGGGTTACGACACCTATCATAGATAAACAAATTCAGGAAAATTTTTGCGGAGGAGTCCACCTCCAAAAGAAAAATAAGAAGGACCCCGGTTACACTTAATGCAGTTAAAATCAGGGCTTCGAGTAAAGAACGATTAAATCCGTGTTTCCATGATCAGTTTGGAACCCGGTAACACCAAAAGAACAGTTAAATCTGCGCTCCTTGATTGGACCTTGGACACACTAAAAATTATCCAGTTAACTCCGCGGTCCTTAATTGGACCCCGGATAAACTGAAGATTATCCAGTTGACTCTGCACTCCTTAATTGGACCCCGGATAAACTGAACATCATACAGTTGACTCCGCGCTCCTTAATTGGAACCTAGATTAATTGACAATTATCTAGTTCAATCCGCGCTCCTTAATTGGACCCCGGGTTAACTGAAAATTATCACCAGGGCCTGTGAGCTCAGGTCCCACATTACATGAAGCCACTGTTATCAGCCTTCACTATTTTGATGCATCAAAAATTTGCTCTTAGATAAGGAGGTGAATTGTCATCCGGACCCCAATCAAGTCAAAATGTTTAAGTGTTACGTTTCCACACCACGGCTGAACATGTGACAGTTTGCCCTTATCCTGGTTATGATCCCAGACAACGAAACCGGAACTCAGTAGTGCAGTTAAGACTAAAACCCCTACCCTTACACCCGGTTTTTGACATCGGAAGAATACTTTAGTAGACCCTGCATAATACATTTTTGACCTTGGCCCAGTCATTCAATAGAATTCTGAAAGAATGTTCGAGTTCATACAGACAACCTGTGGTTGTGTTAAAGCTAAAACTCGGATACAAAGTCTAGGTTATATAATATATGCACCCCGACAGCCCAGAGCCTTTGATTGCCAGGCTGGGGGGCAACAAGTGTATAGCTGTAAAGCTATCAACAATATAATCAAACCCGGTCCGTTCCTCTTTAGGATAATTCGGATTGGGGAAACCCGGTGCTACAACAAACAAACCCGGAAGCCCGGTTTGTTCCTCTTTAGGATAATTCGGATTGGGGGAATTCGGTGTTGCATAGGGGTGGAAACAGGCCAGGCCAGGCCCGTTTTGCCACAAAGAGGCCTGAGCCTGGCCTGTGGCCTGTCACAGGCTATTTTTTCGGCCTGAGCCTGGCCTGTGGCCTGTTAAGGAGCCTGTTTACATAGTTTCTTCAATGTATCATTTTCTCATTTTCTATGTAGAATGACATGCTAAGGCAGATGGAAGAAAATTTAAAAAATAAAATAAAATCCATATCAAAATTTTAGCTTCTTATATCAAAATTTAAACTAGCGTCCTTACAATTAGAAAACACAATATATACATACACACGCACTGGACCATATGAGTAGAAAGACTAGAATACACAATAAACTTCAAAACGACCCTAATGCCACAATTATAAAACCCTTAAAATACTTCCTCAAATAAGTACTTACTCATCTCTGCAGAGCACAGCTAGCGCTAGCCAAAGTTATTCACCAATATAATGTAATAGAGCACAATAATGTGAAATAACTTTCAATTGTACTCCAATTTCGAAAAATCCAAACTTTTACTATCTGTGGTGCAAAATGTAAATATTAACTAATCTAAGCTGGTGAAACTTCAATTCTCAAATTTCAACACCGGTTAAAACATTCATATTGCCAAAAGAAAAGAAGAAAGAGAAGCTTTACTACCTTCCAGGATTACTTGATGAGCTAGGTTCAGAGGAGCCCTCCAGTTTAGAGAACACTTCCTTATCCAGGCTCTTCACTAACTTATCCAAATTTTTGAACTAGAGCGAATAATTGCTGCTTCCATTGTCTCCAGCATAGTCCCCAACACTGATATCAGAAAACACAGACCCCATAACCGTTAAATTCTTCAACGGCAGTTCAAAGTTAGTCGTTCAAACCACAAAAACTGATACCTTACTCAATCTCAAGATGTACAGGCTCAGAAGATCCTTCAGACAAAGCATCAACGAGAAATTTATCATTCATCACAATTCACAAGGCACTTGACCAAAACTTTCTTCGAACCCTTTTCAGGATTCTCGTAAACAAATGCGTACTCATCATCCAATTCGTTCCAGTGATCAACAGACACCTCATCTACACACACACACAAACTTCAGCGAAGGGAAAAGTGAAATTGCATTTTGAGAAAAAGTGAAAACAGTCATAGAAGTGAGTACTTGTAGAGGGATTGGAAAGAGCGGAGTCAGAAACGGCTTGAGGACCCGTAGTAGTGAGGACATAGTCCGAGGCGAGGAAGGAAGTGTGAACTGCAAAAGCGATTCTGTCGATTCGATTGTGCGACGGTGAGATCGAAAGTGACGAGTGGAAATCCTAGGGTTTGAAAGAAGAAACGTGATGGTATGAGGGAGGGCAAAGACATCTTAATTAATATTAATTAGAAATTTAAAATTTTACCCTTCCTTCTCTTAACAGGCCAGCCTGACAGGCCTAACAGGCTTGTTGGGAGGCCTAGGCCTGGCCTGTAAAGATAAACAAGCCTTGGCCTTGGCCTTTTAGCCTGACAAGCCAGGCCTGACTAGGCTTTTAACAGGCCAGGCCACAGGCCCCTGGCCTATTTCCACCCCTAGTGTTGCAGCAAACAAACCCGGATGATTAAGGAAAAAGAGATCCCGACGATCATGAAAAGAAACAGATGAAGTTGATTATGAAAAGAAACAGATGAAGTTCCAAAGCAAATTAACCCGGACTACATGTCTGGGGGCAATTCAATCAGAATACAAGTAAATCCGGGGTTCATAGAAACTTGGATAGAAACATTATCAAAATCAAACAAGTTGTAACAACTCGGATAAGATATCTGGGTTCAATAACATATCCACCCCGGCAACCCAGAGCCCTTGGCTGCCAGGCTGGGGGGACAACTACTATACAGTTGTCAATGGTGTAAGAAGAACTAACGGAAGCCCTCACGGGGTTATTCTAACGGAAGCCCTCATGGGGTTATTTGAATTTTCAAAATGCTATCCCAATCGTTGGAACGTTGCTAGTGAAAAAGCATATTCACCATCAACCAAGATCGAGGCAAGCGAAAACAAAGAACGAGCGAAAGATAAATAGATCCTGCCTTGGGAAAAACCTATCACCTAGACAGGCAAATCTGGGAAAAACCTATCGCCTAAACAGGAAAATCGGTAGCAGAATGCGAATGAATCCGAATCCGTCAAAATGATGGCAATCGCAGTGGGAACCCCGACCTAGAAACCAAGCAAATTCCCGGATATTACCTTAGATCTTTGAGACACTACCTCGGATCTTTGAGCAGCAGACCACTACCTCGGATCTTTGAGACATTACCTCGGATCTGTGAGTAAATGAATTCAGTCGCCAGGGTCAGAATAACCCAACCCGGCAATGCACGATAGACATACGAGAGGGTAAGGTTAGCGGAAGTCTGGCCCAGATAGCTTGTCTGGGGGCAAAATACATCCCGGCAGCTCGAGAGCTCAAACTACCGGGCTAGGGGGCAACTGTTACGGACCTGTATAAGGCTCATATTCAATATATGGCCCAATAGGGAATATTCTATAGATCATGATCTATCTATAATGAAGGAGGATCCTATCTTATCTATAATCCAGGAAGATCTTCATCTAGATCTGACAGTTACGATACTTGGGCCATGGATCACATAGGGCCCATATCAACCTAATGTACACTCTATAAATACAGAGGTCAAACCCTAAGGTACACTGATTCTAAGCTCTCTCTGGCTATTCACAATTCAGCCGTCATAGAGCACACACACCACCCCTTGGCTAAACGCCTATTGGTGTCTCGAACTACGTGGACTTTGATCCCTCTACAGGGTACGTAGACCCTAGACATTTTTCCTAGGTCAAGTCCGATTCAATCAATATCAAACAGGCCAGTTCATTAAGACTGGCCAGATCCTGTTCTTGAACAGAACAAGTTTTATATCAAATGATATGAATGTCCTTATCATAAGCATATTAAACAAGTGTAGAAGTTTGCAAAGACGAGGATAAGATGGGGGGCAAGATTAACTCCATGGAGGATATTTGAGTTCCTTGGAAAGAAAAACAAAGCTTCCGATCTCCTTGTAGTTTTGATGTGCAGTTTTTCTCAATAATAAATTTATCTTCTAAAAGAGTACACATGTATTTTTTATTTATTTATTTTGAATATATTAAAATAAAATTTGTTTACAACATAAAATAATTTATTGAATGCGGATCTTCCAAAATCAACTAGATGATACAGATTAGGATGAGCATTTCTGGTGAGATATGAGATGGGGATTATCTAGAGTTTAATTAAGAGATCTAAGATTGACCATACGAATATTAAATAAGGATATTTATCTATTATATTATTATTTACTCTATTATATTTATTATTTTAATATTTTCATTATCTCAATAAAATAGGATATCTAGTGTCTGATTTCCTCCTTCTTCTTGCCAGGGTTCTCATTAGGTGCTATTCCCTCTAATTAAAGGGATTAGGAATTTTTTTTTAATTTTTATATATATTCTATTTATATATATTAGATTATATGATGCATCTTGCTTTTTTTTTTTTTTTTTTCCTAGTATCTCAAATTAATTAATTTCCGGATATTGGGTTACGGGAAAAATATTTTTGAATGCGGGGCGAAAATTAATTAATTTGAGATCACTGGGTGTAAAAAAATTTCAAGATGCACCATATAATCTAAATAAATAGAATATATAAAAAAAATTAAAAAAAAAAATCTAATCCCTCTAATTAGAGGGAATAACATCTAAGAAGCATCTTGACATAAGATAATAGCACCTAATGTGAACTCCTTCTTGCCATCCTCCCTTCTCTTGTCTCTTTCCTCCTCTTTACACAACCTCATATCAATTTCATTCTCTTCTTTTTCACGAACATGTAATGCACTTCCCCACTTTAAAGTAGGGATGTCCAAAAAACTCGGTGGTCCGGGTGGCCCGGCCCGGCCCGGTCCGAGACCATTCACACAAACCAGACTGGTCTGGTCTGGTCGGGCCGGACCGGACTTCGGTCCAGGGATTCAGATCCTATGGACTGGTCCGGTCTGGCCCGAAAGTGTGTTTTTTTTAATTATTATTTATAAAAAAATCCATTGCATCAATCTCTCATTGGGCACCCTAGCCAAATTTGTGACTTCACTCCCTTTCACTCCAGTATTGATTTGTGGTTTGGCTTATAAAATTTACTTGGCTTTATAAAAGCATGCCACTATTTTATATTGTATTCTTGTTCAATGACATGTTGTTGGAGATTATTATGGGTTTAAGATTGGATTTAAGATGTTTGCATGTTTATTTATTGTCCCGCAGGTATTTCATTGATTTAATTATTGTTCGGGAAGTAGGAAAAGATTTTTTTTTTAAAAAAAAAAATTGGTCCTGGATTGCTTGGACTGGTTCAGACAGTCCCCCTGGACCGGTGCAGTCCGCCCAGGCTGAGCCGGACAGACCGGACCTCGGTTGGATTTTCCAGTCAGGAGTCCCTCTGAACTGCAGACCACGAGTTGACCCCCAACCCGATGCAGTCGATCCATGGACATGCCTACTTTAAAGATGATCGGTAAAAAAAAAAAAAAAAATTAGAAGGCGGCTTAAACATACTCTCTCTTTCTCAGAAAGCGTTATTGATTCTTTTATAAAGTAAAATAATAGTTTTGAGAAGAATAAAATATTTTTCTTCATATATCTCCATACATAATAAGGACAATGAGATAGAATAGATTTTTTTTCCCGCCATCAAGAGAGAATACATATACAGCCATATTTATTAAAAAAATAATAGAGTGAAAAAAATTTAACATTTGTCATGTCACTTACATAAGGTTTTGTTTAGGGAAATTAATGAAGGGTGTTTTGATATTTTTGTTTTTATATTTATTATATGAATTTTACTGCAAAACACCCTTCAATTCTCCTAACTCCCAAGACTACGCCGTTTTTTTTGGGGTTGGAGGAATTAATGAAGGATGTTTTAGTATTTTTATTTTTATATTTATTATATGAATTTTACCAAAAGACCTTTCATTAATTCTCTTAACTCCAAAATTACTTCGTGACTTAGACAAAAACTTATATTAAGTGTTATTAGAAACGATAAACCCAAATAAAAATAAAAATTAGTATAATATTAAGTTAATAGAGATGATCTTTATAACCATACAGGTGTTCACTTTTAGATTTTAAAAAAAAAAGTTATTGTGAGCCATACGTGTAAAGTATAAGCGCGAATCCACATTCAAGGTCGGCATGGATCCAATGCATCCGTTCTCATTTGCAACTCCAATCCTCTTAAGAGGATCCGTTCCGGAACGCGTGGTCCACGTCACATGACTCGAATTACCGCCATAAGTCTCCACTCATGGCTTGACACGTCATTACATTTGGTGCAAAACGTAACATAGAAGGAAAACCGACCTTGAGGCTATCTCACGTGACCTTGTCCACTAGCCCTCCATCACACGGAAACTATCATGTTTGGCATAGCTACAACGGAAGGAAGAAAAATCCGGTCAAATAGTAAAATAAGCCTATAGAAAGTAAAAAAAAATGTTAATCTGGACTAATTGAGATTTTTTTAAGGGTTGATTGGCTTATGTAAAAAAAACTACTTCTAAGTTATTTTTTTCAGCTTTTGACCGTGATTTTTTCAGTTTTTGGAGAAAATGTTAGGAATAGATGATACATTTGTATAGTATATCCATTAGAATATATTTAATTAATTACTTTATAGTTTATTTTTTTATCTAATTTAAATTTAATTTTTACGCTTTAATTATCACAATATATATAATTAATATATATGTGTGTTGTATTTAATAAAATTCATATAATTTTTTATCCATTTTAACTTTTCATACACTATTTTAAACTAAAGCTCATCTAAAAAAAGTCACTTCTGTCACCGCTATCTTAAATATAAATCATATTTATAATACGAATTGTATCCTATCTTCAGTTTGCAAATGTTTGAAAAAAATCACTTCTGTCACCGTTATCCCAAGTAAAATGTTTAGATTAACCTTTTGGAGAGTAAATAATTTTTACAATTTACAAAATAAACATATAAAAAAAGTTTTACCTCCAAAGCACATTGGAAACCTTTACCCAAAAGTATCTGCTTTGATCCTATTTATAAATCAAAACTTTAACCAAATCTCACATACCAAGGAAAATTAGTTGACACAATGATTATGAAGTAAATTTTTAACTTTACCCTCATTTATAATTGGGTATTTTTCAACTGTTTCTTCTCTCTCTATCTTTATAAGTGTAATTAATATAGGTAAAATGTCACAACCTTATTTATTATATGGAATTGGACTTATAAATAAGATTATTATTATTATTTTGGTAAAAAATAAGACAGATTAGAACGAACCACCTAGCAGGCCGTTCAGGCCCCTTCCGTGATCCATTTGCCTATAAATATCGATGAAGTTCTACCATTTCTTCACACCCCATTTTAGAGAACTTCAATTTTCGAGAATTTTCTGTTTTTTCTCTTTTGCCATATATCTGTTGGAAATGGCCACAGTAGCCACACTTCGCTCTCAAGATTGTCTTCGAGGTCGGTTTGGCCACGAAGCGTTAGCCCTAACGGCATCATCGCCTGTTAGATCACAAAGAAAACCTAACTCTAACCCGATTCCAATCCCTAACTCTCACGCCTGCCAGAGTCGACGGAGGAAGAGAAGTCCGGTGGCCGTTCAAGCCAATCATAACAATCGAGATCGGAGTCGGTATGGCGGCCGATCCACGGTGGCGAAAGGTCCGGCCACGAACCTTGTTATGGGCCAGGTCAAGATCCTCAAGCGAGGGGAAAGGTTGAGTTCGGAGGTCAACCACTCCCAAGCGGTCGCTGTTTCCTCAAACAACCAGAAAATGTCCAAGAGTGATGATGGTTTTGATTTGGTTTTGGGATCGACTGATCGGTTGGGTCCGGACCCTGATATGGTGCAGAAGCAGATTAGGGTTTCGGATGGGATCTATGCTGGATTCGCTTTTGTTGCGTCACCGCCTCCGAGTTCATTGCCGGTACCAGGATTTCTAGGGATGAACGCAGCCACCAGCGATTTGAGGCGCTTGCTCAGGCTTGATATGGTATGATAAGGATTCGTAAGGCTTACAGTCTCAACGCGGATTGATACCGTTGATGGAGAATAAAATTTCTAGTGGTGATTGATGATCGTATGACAGATGTTAGGATTTCTGTTCGTCCTTCCTACGTAGATGGTCGTTCGCATAATCTCAACGAGCTTCCTTTATTTTTTCAAGAGGTTGGCTGTTGGATGCGAGAAAATCAAGAATTGTTCGAAGCTATGCTAAGAAAATGCTTTTAGTCACGAGAATTTAACATTTAATTCGTGAACGGGGACTTACTCTGTTCAGTATTTCGGTTAGATAGTATTAGTGCACCAGTTGAAGAGCGGGAGGTTCGACTTTCGAGACTAAAAATGTCTTGTAAATTCATGTAGTCTTATAAGTACACAATATGGTGTCTTGTGTCTGTAGTATGTGTGGGTATGCTGGCCTTTAGATCTTGTGGAAGAAGGAAGTGTACTGAGTGTTGGTTCGTTTCTTTCAGGTTTTGTTTCTTCCTTTAGTCTATATTTCTTTTCGATGTAGTTCTGAATCTTGATGTAATAAGATCCATAGATGATGTAGCTTACTGTCTGCAGTGGGTTAATGCCCTTCTGTAATATACACTATACCTTTATATTCCTTTGTTCGGAATTCATTCTTTTCTTCCCAAAGATTGCTTTCCATGAATCGTCTCTCTGATCTTAAATTCGGTTTGCTTATGAAGTGAACTTGCTTCTCAACGAGGATATTAAAATCATGGACTTAAAGGGCAAACTTCGGTGTTTAAAATAGGAACAATCATTTTAGAATATGAAGAGGATTCTTTTGAAGCGCTGCCCCTTCTGTCATCGCATGCACGAATTTGATGTTATGATGGGTTAATGACTTTGTCGAAGACAGATATTGCGATGAATAATTTCCCATGCGTGTTTGTTCGTGTTCTTACCGGATAACTGCTGGGGTTGGTAGGTCTTTTTGAAAGCAGCATGATAATTATTGGCAATTCTCTCCTCTCCTGGGTACAAAATCATTCATGGTCGATTGTCTGGTTGGGATGTGGCTTATTCGTTTGCATAATTTACCCTTCTGAATGGTTGTAATGGGTATTTCGAGGACGATAAAATACACAATTCAATGCAGTGTTGAACGATCATATATTCATATTCACAGCCAATTTGTGATCCAGGCATGCTTTCTTTGAACTTCCCTTATTTGCTATTGCTTGTTTCAGTATGTGCACGGTTTATCCCAAAAACCAAGAATCCTACAAAGATTAGTATGTTGCAGGTGTAACCAAAAAGATAGTAAGTTGCCAAATGTGTATCAATTTTAATATTGGTATCTACAAGTTGCCAAAAAGATAAGTGTCAGGGAATGGTATCTATCAAGAGCCTTAACCCAAGATGAGCACTGGATCTGCTTATTTTCCTTGTCTAAATCATTGGTGGATTGTAGTTTGATATCATTTTATACGCAAAGATCTCACCAGGGAAGTGTCCGTGTTGCGAGGCATTTTATCCTTGTTCTGTTACTAGTTTCAACTCCCATTTGCTCGGCGAATTGAGTGTAAGTGTTTGAAGTGAACTGGGTGTTCTTATTAATATAAATTGTTTGACTTGGCTTTGTAATTGCTACTGGAGATGGTAGTTGAATTGATCTAGTTTGCAAGTCGGTTTTTGGAACACTTTGTCTGGCTATTCTAACTGCTGGAAGATGAAAATATCTTACTATCTAGAGCATATGCAGCTTTTATTTTTAGCTTGCAGATTTTGTCGCTGTTTCATTTGCTGAGTTGCTGCTTTGCATTAGAGAAAGGCTATGAACTTGACAGGCGGTGGTCAGGTGGGGAGTGAACGAGTGACAGAGGGGGTCTTCTGAAATTTTTTTATAGAATTTTTTAATTGATAGATTATTTCAAATTTGGTGCGCATAATTGGTGAATGCTTAAGTAGGCTGCTTCTTCTTTTAATTCTTTTTTTGTTTGTGTTTAAGACGCACAATCCAGGGAAAGGAAACTCGAGATTCTCACTCTCAGGCATTAGAATCTTCTCCATGGTGGTGTTTACCTAATTTGATGTTTGGTTTTATCATAAAACAAATGGCTAAAGTATTGAATACTGATGAGAATTTTTATTTTGGCCGACTTTTGAAGTCTCTAAAACGGGAAAATTCTTCAAATACATGATAACACAATACATTATTTGGCCACATTCTATATGTATACATCTCATTATACCTTACTCATTGTAGATAAAAAGCATGATGATTTGTATACCTTGGTCTAAGATAACTGAACTGTATACCAACATCAGTTGCATCAAGCTTCTGGGAATTGAGAAGGCACTACCCTTTTCCAGAACCAGTGCTTCCTCCATAAAAATGCCATCTCTTCAATGGGAACTCCTTTTGTTTCAGGTAGAAAAAGGAAGACTACAATGGTCATGATGGTGATCCAGCCGGCAAAGAAGAGAAACAAACCATACTTGAAGGAACAGAGGAGGGAAAGTAAAGCTTGGGCAAGTATGAATGTGAACAGAAGATTTACTGCAACTGTGATGCTCTGTCCTGCGGATCGAATCTCCAATGGGAATATCTCACTAGGCACCGTCCACCCTAGTGGACCCCACGACCATCCGAAAGCTAAAACAAACAGGCAAATCAGAACTACAACTACTATCGAGTATATCTGAGGCGGTTCCTGGTTTTCTCCGAACTTTAGCCCCAATAATACTGCTACTAAAACCTGTTCATGTTTGAAAAAAAATGAGATAGTAGTCAATTGTTTTATAGCCTATATCGTTAATTGTCTCTTTATCTGAGTAGCAATCTGAAATAGCTAATTGTCTAGAAAATCAAACTCTTCACATGCCAGAGTTCTTGTTTCATACCAAAGACTTGGGTGTTTTTTCCCTCTCGAACCTTCATAATATTTAACTGAACTGTGCATCAGTAGCTAAGAATAATTGAAGTGTCCTATTATATGTTTGATTGGAATGTTTTACGTGCTTGACTATGCTTAATAAATGATATCAGAAATCACTGCTCTTCCAGATGAGAATTAAACCCAACTTCCATTAAACCCCCCAGAAAGAATTAAAAAAAACAAAAAAAAAAATTCCATACCAGTTCCAGATAATATATGCTAGGACTTTGACTTATTAGAAAAATGAATCCCCCTGGTCTAACATCAGTTCTGGAGCGTTTGTGTTGTATAATCATAATAAAGTTCATAAGTCAGTTAAGGGTTAGTTAGAAAATAGCCGTTATAAGGCTAGTGTTAGTAATTCTCAGATCATTATGATATGCTCCCTCGTTCCCCTATTTCTCTCCGTCTCTCTTGTTTCTTCTCTTTGATATCTATTTCTTGCTTACCCAACTCTGTCTCTCTAACGTCTATTTCTATTCTTTTTCTCTATCCTTGCCTTTCTCTTTCCTATCATACAAATTCAACGTTCTTGTTCAGCTCTATATGTTGTGACACAACAACAAAACATCTAGTGCCAATCAGCCAATGAATCATTTAAAATGTGACATTGAGTTTTTTAACATTCATGTTTGAATCGTCCTTTGCATTGAGAGGATGCATTGATCCCTGCACTGGCAAAATATAGGCAGTTCTGTTCTTTTTTGTTTTAAAATCATTCACACAAAGATATTAGATAACTCTAAAATGTCTGTGCTTCATAAATTTATTTATTTATTTTACCTGGCATGTGACCATTATTATTCCACCACTGATGAGGAGGGCCCTGCGTCCCAATCTGTCAACTGTTGCAATAGAAATAAACGTCGAGGAAGCAAGAACTCCTCCTGTCAAAGCAGATGAATATAGAGCAGCATTCCTTCCAAATCCCATAGTCTGGAATAGTACCGGAGCATAAAACAGAATTGAATTTATGCCAGTAAGGATCTGAAACGTCGGCATGATAATTGACATGACCAACTCTGGCCTGTTCCTCCTTTCCAGCATGTTTCGGAAGGGATGCTCTATCGAGTTTGCGATCTCGCTTGCATCAATGATGTCTTGAAACTCTGCATCGACATCTCTGGTTCCTCTGATCTTTTCGAGTAGCTTTCTTCCCTTTTCTCTTAATCCTCTTTCTATTAAGCTGTTTGGTGTATCAGGAAGGAAAATTCCTCCCACTGTCATTAGAATAGCTGGTACAGCAGCTAGACCCAAGGAGAGCCTCCACCCCCATGGATGAAGCTTCTGGGTTCCAAAGTTGACCATGTTGGCTGAGAAGATTCCTATCGTGGTCGCCACTTGAAACATCATGTTCAGGCCACCTCGCATGTGGGTCGGTGCCATCTCTGACAAGTACAGAGGAATCGCCTTCAAAACAACCACAAGGTGGAGAGCTCTATGTTATCTTTCAAGTTTAACATAAGATGCTTATAATGTAACTGTAACTGGATCATCTTGTATACACATGCTTTTCTGGACCTATTTACTGTTTCATGTATCGACACATAAGCACCTTAATTTCCATGAAAAGTTTACAAACCCACATTAACATTCATATAATTGTTCATATTTTCACCTTTGAAAGAGATTTGTGAGAGGTTTCAATGCAGAATATTGAATGTTTTAAGTCAATTTGAAGGTAGTGTCATATCTGACATGAGTCTGTGATCATAATTTTATTTTTCAAGTATAGCTGATTACCTGGTTTCCAAATCCAATGCCAACACCAAGCATGATTCTGCCTAGGAGAAGCATGGCCAGATTAACAGCTGATGCATTGAGAATTGATCCGATAAGAAAGCAGACTCCACCACCAATTATACTTATCCTTCTCCCGTACTTCCTTGTTACTGGAGATGCCAACAGAGATGCAACTAAACCAGCAAGGTAAAGAGAAGAGGTGAACAGTGCAAGCTTTTGATCGTCGAACTTGCAGTAACTGCTTTCATGTGCACGTGCTCTTTTCCTGTACACTGACGGGAAGAATTCCAGCAGAAAGTCGTCCATAGAAGTCACCCCACCTGTTAGCCATTAGGCAAGAATCAGAGAAATTTCAACATAAAAGGAATGGCCCTCCTTTTCTTCAACCGGCATCCAAGTGAGATACAATCTTCAAAATTTTAGTTATGTTGCTTTGTTTTTCTTTGATGCGAATTCGGAAGTTGGGAGTTGTATCTTTTGAACATTGATTTCACAAATCATTACTCAGTGCAGTAATTTGATAAACTGAAGCCTAAAATCCGTGGGAGACTGATACCAAAGGCCACAGAATATGTGGTGCCCAAAATGTCTCTATGATACAATGCAACTATGTTTGGCAAGTTGATTGATTACATCTGGTTTCTCAATTGGATAGGACACTAAGGGCTTGTTTGGAATGATTATTAAAGCTTTCAAAAACAGTTTTTTAATTGATTTATGCTATGCAAGGTAAGTAGACCAGAAGAATTTTGTCCTAACTTGTGTGAATGTTCTTATCTCAAGCAGCTCCAAACAAACACCTAAAAGTGACCAAAAGGGCGATAGGAACAGAGCCAAAGTGAATGATGACAAAACACGGATTGTTTCTAGGTACCATTATTTCAATGTTAATCGGGATTGCAACATCTGGGAATCAAACAGTGATGATGAAAATGTTCCAGAAATGGAATCAAACATGATGTCTACATGCATACAGTGCAGAAGTACAGAACAGACAAAGAAAGTTAGGTTGTCATGTATAATTCTCTTCTGGATCTACAGGAGTAATATTCGGTTCACCATATCTCATCCTGTAAATTCCATATATCTTGTAACCCCACAAAATAGATAGGGATATTAAGTAAATTAAAACTGGTGATTATGAGTGGAATATGGAGAAAGAAGAACCTGAAATTCCAATATCATAGCCGAAGAGAGATCCTCCAACAGCAGCAACAATGCAGCTGATGACGACATAAGCTGTAACTCTCCCCTTGTATTCTGCTGCTCTCTCCTTGGACGCAGAACCTTGTGTCAATGACCCTCCTGCCATTTTTGCCACACAAAAAAAGCTCAAGGACTCTTCTTCTTCTTCTTCTTCTTCTTCTTCAGACTTGAGAGATTATTCCCATACTGCTGCTAATTTATCCACGTTCGGAGACAGATAAGAGTGGAGAGAAAAGGTAAACAACACTTTTGCGAAACCTCCAATTCTGGACAGAAAAATCAGGACTTTTAATGTTCGGTTCGGTTTTTTTCCTTCATACGATGGAACTGTTCATTTATGACTCAGTCTTCGCTGGCTTCTCTATCTTCTCATATCTTAATCTTCTTTACAGGGTTTCAACTTTCAAGGGATTGATAAAGAGTTTGGAAAATTGATAGTGGCCATCATGAGGATTGAAGAGGTGTTTCCATTTCCCAATTTTATTGCTTCGTATTGGTACGGAAAGTCATCTGGATGACGCAAGATTATATAAAGGTTCTAAAGATAATCCAGAATATTCATGTATTTAAGCATATGATGGGAATTGGAATGCTGTGCGTGTGCTGGCAGGTACACAGGAAACTCATTTTTGGAAGTGAATGGTTCATGATTTTTTATTTTAGGTTCATGATTTGTTTAGAGGTTGACGACGACATCTATAAATCGTTCTTCATCACTTTTGTGCCACGTGTATTCTTTCTAATACACGCTCCTGTCCTTCGTATAACATGTCATTAGATGTTTTATTAAATATCAGATAAGTGAACTCGTAATGAGGTAAGCTCATGGTAAATTTGATCGTAAATGTTTACTTTTACCATTAAATAGATATTAATAGTGTATAATAAAATAATTAAAATATAAAAATAACAACAATTTGATTTAAATAATTTTTAAATTTAAATAATTGAAATTAATTCCATAAACATTCATAAATTATAATATTTAACAAAGAAATTTCTATAAAATTTATATTTAAAGCAGTTGAATATGATCAAATTGAAGAGGTTAACACGAGTTTAGGGGTGAGTGAACACGATTTTATAAGCTGGAAACGTAAAAAAGTACTCATGAGCTTAATTGAATTTACAACGATTACGAGTTTATCAATGATTTGACTCGATTTTGTAAGCTTGAAAAAACGTAAAGATGTTAAATTCGGAGAGTAACTCGCGAGATTAACAACAATAGTAGTAGTCCCATAATAGGAGATCTAACTCGTAAAATATGTCTTAAATCTTAAAAAAAAAATAACTTTACTCATATTAGATAAACTCTCAAATATAGAGAATGCAAAAGTCACATTGATGCATTAATATATGGGCAAATTTGGCAAATAAATATCGATTCGTGAATGAAGATATTCTTATAGAAATGACTCAGGACAAGGAAGAGTTAAATCAGATTTTTTAAAATATTATCTTACAGCATTTGACTGTTTCATTGCCTTGTTAGTGGGAAAACAAGCCGTCTTTGCATTTTATAGAAATGAATCGTATTATTAATTTTAATCATTTACTAATAATATGAGTTGTTAGAAATTGCAAACATTAATTAATTATTAATCTTTTGCAGAGTTGGGTTGGTTTCAGTTCAGGTTCCGTTCAAGTTTCCAAATTTTGTGAGGGTCTGTTGTGGCGGAGCTGGGTGCTATATATTTAATTATTTATCTTTTTCTTTCTTTCTTTTTCTCCTTTAGCAGAAAAAGAATTGTTGTGTCCTGCTACGTGTGATACTAATTTATACACTTTTTGAGGAATCTTTGGGGACTTGTGTGCCATGTGACATGTGTTTTCATTTTCAGATTTTTGTAGATGTCACCCAATTTGTCCGCACGTGTGTGATGTAACAAAAATATGATGTTACTCTTTCGTAGCAAAATTCGGTTCTTTGGACCAGTATGGATCTGTGTGCATTAGGATAATAGGATCTCCATTCATGAATCTCATCCTTGTATAAAACAATAATGCTACTCTCTGGTGGTCTGGTTGTAATGTTATGAACACTTTTATAATGTAATTTATATTATAAAAGTGTTCTTATAATTAGGACCAGTTATTCTGTTAATGATTCATTAATGCCAGGAGTTATTGACTGTTTGTTCATGCTCCCTCCACCTCAATAGACATTTTGTTGAATAATAGCTTGATCCAAAATTAATACTCATTTTTCAGTTTTGTTCATGTAATTAATGCTGATGTCCAGTTTGCCCCACTCATTAAATTTTTTTAACACATTTTTTAGTAAGGGTAAAAGTGTTTTTTTTTTAAATATATATATATATATATATATATTAATAAGTTAACTATCATTTCTTATTTTTAGTAAATTATTTGAAGTGTCATGTATTATGTATTGAATGAATATTTTATTTTACTCTATTTGTTCATTTTTATAAGATACTAATAATCAAATTGAATTGTTCAAAAGGGTAGTTAAGTGCAATAAATATGTATAAAATCAAATTTGTTTTCAAAAAATGGTCTCGTTTATGGGGAAAATAGAAAATATGTTACTATATTGAGTTCTTTAGTCAAACTTTAGAATTAAAAGTAGTTAGGTGTAATTTATAACATATTTAATGAGTAATTTTTGTAATTAAGTAAGGGAAAAAAACGAGGAGTTTATAAGAAATTTTCCAAACATTCCCTTACAATTCTTATAAAAAGGAACATATTATAGTTAAGAATAGTATCTTCGTAACGAGTAGAGTCAGAAAATCGAACCGGCTCTGATCTAGGTACTCTCGGGGAAGACTTTAAAAAATAGATGTTTTTTTTTTTACCTCAAACCTATAAGACCGGCTCTAGCAAAAAGCATGGGAGGGAATAGTATTCATTAAGGGCAAGCTTTACTAAGTTGAGGGTTTAAATAAATCGACCTTTTAGAGTCATCAAGAACTAATATGAATGGCTAGCTCAACTCATTTTCCCACTAGTGTTCAGTGAGAAAGATTTTTGAAATGTTGCGGGAAATAATTAATGATAGTTAAGTTATCAATTTTTTTATTAAAAAAATGGGCAGAAAATACTAGTTTATGTTTGGAAGCGGAATTTTTTTTTAAAAAAAAAAAAAAAACTGAGATATAACTTCTACTATAGATTTATCTGGCATAACATACTAAACATAAACATAAGACAAAGTTTTTATTGAGATATTAAGAAAACTAATTAAATTATTTTAAAATATTTATATTTATCCTTTTTTTCTCTCAATTATTTTGTCTAACATATAAACTGATATATAATCTAACATATGATATAATTAAGTAACTTATTTAATTTTTTAATCTCTAAAAAAAAGTCAACTTTATCTTACAATTAAAATCAGACAGAGTAATTTTATGGTTTTGTGAAGGTAAGGAGAACATCAGAAATTGGAACGAGGTCACTTTCAAGATAGTGTAATGAGTAACTAATAACTCAGACGTTAGGATTTGGTTACTAAAAAATAGAGAGCTTTGAAGATTGAATTCCAAACGGTTGGTCGAATAAGCAATTATGTGTAGAGGAAGTGGCGTTTCAACCAAAACTATATGATTATGAGATTCCGTGTGAATGGAATTACATCAACAGACGACTGCTTAATTGGGTATTAGTGTTGTTTCAACACACCAAATGTGGCATCATTAGTACAAAAAAAAAGTTTTAAGATCGCCCCATTTAGACCGAAGTATTAAGGCTCCGGTCTTAAAAGTATGGCCGGTGGCAGTTTCATAAATATAAAGAAAGTTTTAGACCAGATTATAGAGGATTAGGTCTAAAAAGTATGACCGATGATATGATTAGTAAATATATAAAGAAATTTTTAGACCGAATTATAGAGAATTGCGCCTAAAAAGTATAACCTATGAAAGTTAAAGTAAATATATAAAGAACTTTTTAGAAAGGGTTTTAAAAGTCCCCTTTTATTTGTAATAGAAAAGTGACATTTAAGACCTTATATTTTAAGTTCGGTTTAAAAAGTCTTTTTTTTAAACCGGTCGCACATCCAATTTTACAAGTAACATTTTTAAGACCACCTATATCAAGACCGGTTCCAAATCTAATCTTAGGAGGTATTTTTTATCCGGTCTTAAAAGTCTTTTTTGTACTAGTACATGTTTTAATGGTTGGGGTCTTGTATAATAAAAAAGGGCTGGCGTCTTCTAACTCAACTGGCACTAAAAAAAACAAAGTTAGGTAAAATAATTTTTTTGATAGTCGATTTGATTTCGAGAGAAATGATTATATGTAATCCGATATAACAGACTGATTACATTACATTAACTTTGATTCCGTAAATCAAACGGGCAAGGCTCTTAATTACCGTGAGATTATAAGTTCAAACCTTCTTGAAAAAGTATAATAGGTGTGTGAATTATGAGTTTATGACAAAAAATATATATGGCATATTTCAAAGTTATCTTTTTTTTTTTTAATATGACTGTTGATTAATTTTATTTTACATATTTTTTGGATTTTGTGTTGTTTTAAAATAAATTTGATTATTTACGGTTTTCATATTTTTTTTCATATATTTCATGGAAGTTTGGAGGGTGATGATAAGTGGAATTTAAACATGAGAAAAATCTACTACCTCCGGTCCTAATTATAAGACATAGTTGACTTTGTTTGGAGAGATTAATGAAGTTAAATAAGTTACTTAATCATTTTATATGTTGTGTATCTTTAGACTATATATTAGTTTATTAGTCAAACTAATTACTTTGAAGAAAAAAATAAAAATAAAAATACTCTAAAGTAATTTAACTAGCTTCCTTAATTTCTCTAAAAAAATCAACTATGTCTTATAATTAGGACCGGAGGGAGTATTATTTTAAAGTAACATATAATTGATTATTTTATTTATTTTACTCTACTCCGCTCAATTGTATTTTAAATTTTTTTTTTCAAGAATTCCTAATTACAATCCCATAAGTAAAGAAAGATCGCCAACCCTTGTTTTGTTTGCTACTATTATATTGATTGACAAAAAGTAAGACTATACGCAATTACAATGCTTCGATTCAGTAAAATATTCAATTATGAGTTTAAATCTTGTGAATAAAATAAAATATATTATCTTTATTTAAACTCCATAATGCTTAAAGCTAATTTAATAATACCAAATATAATACTCTTTCCACTCCTAAAATAAATTAAGAGAATCCGTTAAGTTAATTATTTTTTAAAAATGTTCATTAATTTTCTTGAAATACCTTAGAAGATAAAATAGATTGGGGTTTACATTAAACAAACTATCGTATTAAACCATTGTTACTTGGGGGTATAAAAAAGTTGTTTTTTTAGTCAAATATACATGTGAAAACAAAATAAGGGTTGGTGATATTCCTTTTTGGCCAATTTATTTAGGGTTACTTTAATTTCCAACTCGAGAGTGGAAAGAATAATTGTCCCAAATTAAATAATTAAAATTTAAACATTTCTTCCATGAAGCACAATAATGAAAATAAAAGATAATAAATAATTAAAGTATTCTTCTACGTGAACTTTGTAGAAGTGTTAAAAAAATTTAAATTTATAAATTTATACAATAAGGATTAAACTATACATTTCAACAAATAAAGATGCACATGTGCACTCAAATATATGTGTGTCCCATAAATAGATACAACAATTGTAAAGTTCTAAACTTTATTTCTTGTCAATGGGGAAAAAAAAGCTTTATTTCTTGTTACCTTTATTTTTTTAGCTAAATTACAACAAAATTTTCTGATTTTTTTTTTGTTCGAATCAAAATTTCCCAAAATTTGAACCATGTATAAATAATTCACTTAACATTTAAGATTTAATTTAATTATAAATCATTACTTTTAAGTTCGCATGATAACCCCCAACCATCAATTATACGTCTCCTTAAATTTTATTTTTGTGTATATATAACCCCCACAAACTAATTTATATGCATATATCGCCTCTAAACTTTAAGCTATATGTAAATAAATGGTGAATAAAACTTATAACGAGAGTTATCTATGAATTTAAGAGTTTATGGGGTTTATTGTAAAGTTTCAAAAATGGTGGAGGGTTTTCTGTAGATAATATAAAGTTGAGAGGTGTTGTGTGTATAATTATCAAAAAATGCTATTATTATCAACTTTATTAGCATATCATTGAAGGGGTTTGAAATCAATATTTTGTGATACTTGTAGCTGGAGACAAAAATAATATAAATTTTTTATATTAAACATCACCCACTTTGAATTGATTTTTACTTCATTGTAACTAGTTTGCATTTGGTAAAACAAACACAGAAAATGAATTAGTTAGGGGGGAAAATTAAATCAACTAACTTAACAAAATATGATGAGTGACACTTAACAAGTATGATACTTCAAATATATAATGAGATTCTAAGGAAGAGAACTGATTACCAAAAATTCTCAATGACAACTGAAAAATATAAAAGAGTAAATACCCCTTTTGCCCCTCGACAAAAACACTTTCCCATTTTGGCCCCTTAGAAAAAAAAAAATTGACCTTATTCGCCCTTTTTATGTCTTAAAAAGGGCCTTTTAAATTTGTAAAGGATCAAAATGTCAACCAATCAACTCTTATTCGTTCTTTTTATAGACCAAAAATGACATTTTTTTTGTAAGGGAGCAAAATGGAGATCGCGTTTTTTGTCAGGGACCAGAAAGGGTATTTACCCAATATAAAACTATTATCATTTTTTGTACTGAAACTTGTCATTACATGTTACGTTTTTATTGAATTTTTGAGTAGCTAAATCTCTTTCTTAGGGTGTCATTGTAAATTCCCCCTCAAAAGCTCCATCAATTCATAAGATTTTGCATTTGGCCTCTTAAGTTCAAAAGCAAACACTTAAAGAGGTCCAAAAGGCATGTTGTTGCCTTCTAATATTTTGTCAATTAGTTTGCTACTGCTATGTTCAGCTTAACATCTTAAGCTGTATCCACCAATGATACTGCATCAGGATTCATACAACCATCACAGCCTTTTTGTGCTTGGCAGTGGATTTCAAGACTCTATAGAGGATTTTTCTTTTTCTTTTTTATAAAAGGACATAATGATATTAACTAAATAAAAGTTTGATAAAGAGACAAAAGATGAAGAACAAACATAATTAGAATATAGCCTACGAAAAGATTCTCAAAAAATAACTTTCACAAAAAGGGAAGGAAAAAAATAAAAAGTCATGCAATAAAGATAAAATTTCTTGCCGAGTAATTATAGAGATATAGGATGAATTCCTGTAGAAGGTTTGAGTTACCGGAGTAGAAGATCAGAGTTATGTATCCATATAAGTTAAGCTGAAGAAGAAAGGAAGATCAGAATTATATATGCATATAAGATCAGAGTTACGTCCCCGGCATGTTTGGTTTGAGGGGAGGAGAGTTTTCCTCCTTCTTTGATGTGAAATGTCATATATGCCCATAAATTAATAACTTTTTGCATCGTTTTCCGTACAAGATAGTTTGGAGGAAAAAAATGAAAAATATAAATATTTTAGAGTAATTTAATTAGTTTCCTTAATATCTCCAAAAAAGTTAACTTTATCTTATATTTAAAATCGAAATAAATATTAAATATGTCGATTGTTTCCAACTTACCTAGCAAACAATAGTCTACGTCCTACAAGTACAAGTTTGACTAATTCCACCATTAGTAGAATTTCATACACTACTTGGGTTCCCTTTCATACGCTTATAAAGAATACGTTATACCTAACCCACATAGGGACTGTTAAAATCTCTAATGATATTAAATTAAAAAGTGTCTTATAAGCTTTATAACTACAATTAAACTTGATTCTTATACTCTACCATATTAAGTGACGTCACAAGCACCCTCATGCGGCACAGTGGAGAAAGATAAAAACTTTTATTTATCTAAGAGAATAAGATACATACATTTAAGTCAAACTTCACATCTATATATATACACATTGCTCATAAAGCTCAGCCATGCCATCTAACTATGCATTTATTCCTTATATCCATTACATCAAGTTCTCCAATAATATATCACTATGTGCCCTATTTTTTTTTCATATGAATTTATAGTTAAATGATAATAATTCAAAAATAGAACACATGGCCGTATGTAATTGGATAATTTAACAAAATAGATATAAGGAACTTGACCCTTTTTCTATTTCCTGAGTGGAAATTTCGGCCCCTTCCCTCTAGAATGAGAAGATTTAAGAGAGAGAACCAGAATCCTTTTCCTCTTCTCTCCTTATCTCAAATTAAACCAACAACAACCGGCAACATTAAACCTTTCCCCCTCCATTCTATTGAATCAAATAGCATGTAATACAGTAATGGTAATAAAGAAGGGTTTTTTTTTGCTCTTACAAGGAACTTACTACCATCTAATGAGAGGAGACGTATAAATGTCTTAGCAACTTCTCAAGAACATTTAAGAAGTAACAAGTTACAAATGTTACTGAATGAACATTTAAGATACTGAAAATGGAGGGTAATTTTGAGAATTTCATATCATAATCATCTGATTACTAACACGCTGGTGGTTAGCGAAAATATGAGACTCAAGGAGTTAATAGAAAATATGGACAAACAGCAAATTGATCGGTAATTAATTTGGAGAAAACCAGATCCATGGTGGGTTAGATTGAAAGCCTGTTTGGCCTAACTTATTTTTAACTTATAATTTACTTATAAGTTTAAGCTAGGCCAAACAAAAATTTAAATAAGCTCTTATATTATAAGAGCTTATTTTACCATGAACAAATAAGCTCTTAAAAAAAAGCTGCTAATAGGAGCTTAATAAACTCTTTTTATTTAAGCTGTTTTTATTTAATACAACCCTACCCGACTACCCGCCTGTCTCTCTGTCTCCAAATCTCGCTCGATCGTCTCACACTCTCGCCTCTATGAGCGCTCATCTTCAAAGAAGAAGGTGGACGAAGGATCGAAGGGATCATCGCCTCTGAGATTTCAGTCGTCTCCTCTATTGGGTTAGTTTCTTGCCTTGACTCTGCTTCTTTTTCTTCTTCTTCCTCTGGATTTAGAGATTAACTTCTACGCTTTTCGCTTCACTTTATCTCGGATTGCCTTATAGTATTTTCTCCACATAGTTGTGGGAGTAGCGGAAGCAAAAGCATAACTGGTAGGAATGTTTACTCTGCTTGTTTGTTTGCTGAGAAAATCAGAAAACTGCGAAAGAATGATTAGAGTGTCTCGTGGGTGTTTGTTCCAATGTTCGAAGCTTTTTGACGGTTGTTCATGGTTGTTTTTTCCTGGGTAATTTATGGTTGTTCCAATGTTCCAATATTCCGCCTCATGATCTTATCAGAGTTAGCCACTGTATTAATTGTTGTGGGATAGAATTGTGCTTCAGGGTTTGTTTTGTGTGATTGTTTGAATTTAGTGATTCGGATTCTGCATTCTGGTTTGTCGATTTTGCCGCTCGGTAATTGGGACTTTGGGTTCTTTTGTGATTCTCTTCTTGCTTGGACGAAGTATAATGAATCCTAGGGAGTCTTGGTGGTTTTTACCTTCTTTTAGTTCTTCCTGGATGGGGGCATCATTTTAATCTTAAGAATGACAATTAAATGTGGATTTTTAGGTTAAGAATGACGAATTTTGTAAATTTAGAGAAGACATATAATTGTGACATTCTGGAAAATAGTTGGGGTAGAACAGTAAGTTTCAGTTTGAGTTGCACTATATTACTCTCTGTATCTTTGTACATCTGCTGTTTGTTTTTCATAATATGACTTTTTTCCCTTTGTTGCTAATTAAAAGGTTAGTGATCAATAGTGCATTTTCCTTGAGGCTCAACACATGACAAAATTCAGCTTGTCCCTTTTTATTTTTCACTAGTGTTCTTCTGCCTGTCTCGAGTAGAAGCAACTTATATTTCGATGTGGACAGGAGTGCAGAGTATTACATATTCTGATTCTGATAATTTTTGTCCGATTTTAATAGCGTGTGGTTATAATGTATCCAACATTATGCCTGAATGCCAATGGTCCATGGAACTTAAGAGGAAAAATCTGTGCTATATATGTATATATCTATTTAAATAAAGGGTGAGGTAGATTTTGAACTTGATTGATATGCAAAATTGCAAATGAATCTTTTTTTATTTAGAATATACAGGACTTTCTGCATGTAAGGTCTGAAGTAATTATGTCATTTTTGGCATCCCCGATGCTTATTCAGTACATAGGCCTACAATTTATCAATATTTTGCATTTACAAGTTTTTATTTTTTATTTTTTGCCCAAAACAATCAATTTTATTAATCACAAAAATCAGGAACTACAATCACCAATAGCCAAAGCCAAGCAAAACACTCTAAAAATACCTATAGTTACAACCTATCCCACAACTCACCAAACTAAGATCTATAACAAAATCAGAAACAAAACTATATTTGTAACAACTGTAAAAGAAACCTGTAATAGAAAGCAAATTGCTAGCCAACCTACGTAGAATAAAAGAATGCACAACTAAGAGACTACAAAACACTAGCAGCAGAACATATGACAACAACCACTTCTCAGCCTATACCTTCTCTATCGGCCATTGAGGGTCTGTGAGCAGAAACAGCGCCAGAGAATGTGGAATCCCTTTCCATAAATTTCCATAAAGAAGATGGAGCATGAGTCAGCCAATGAGGCTGATGCATCTTCTTTGTAGCTTCAGTTGCTAATCTGTCAGCAACATTATTACCCTGTCTTGCAACCAATGACAAGGAAACATCCTTCAATGAACCAAATAACTCCGCAACTTCCTCCAGCGTGTCACGACTCTGCCACTCACAGCCTGCACAATTCCCATTTCTCAAAAGCCTGAATAACCATTCACAATCAGTTTCAATTATTAACTTGGAACAAGCAAAGTAATTCCTGTGCAACAAGGCCTCCTTCACTGCAAGACATTCTGCCATAAATGGGGAGATAGCCTCAACCATCTTAGCAATGCCACCACAAAACCAGCCCTTGGAATCCCTGCAAGCCAAGCCAATACCCGCTTCCCCAGTACTCACCCTAAATGAGCCATCCACATTTATTTTAATTAAACCAGTAGGAGGGGGAGCCCATCGTAAGTTCCTATGTAACCCAGCCCTATATACTCTTGTGGAATCTGATTCAGGCTTATATTTGGAGTTCCAAAATTCCTCAACCTGCACATTAACCACACGAATTACTTCACTAGCATCAAGAGTCTCACCCCTAAACACCCAATTGCAGCGCTTCTTCCAGATCCACCAACAAGTCGTAGCAAACAGCGACTTGCCATATTCATCCAGAATTTCATTACCATACAACAAGTCACAAAACCACTCCTCGCATTTCTTCATGGCCCATTTGCTAAATTTCAAGCCCAGAGGACTACCAAACCATTTACAAGTTTTTATTGAGATACTCTATTTCGCTTATACATTCATTCTCTAGAATGGATATATTATATCTGCAACATTGGCTTCTGTTTTAATGTTGGACAATCAGATATATGGAGAAATATTGGATGTGACGCAATCAGTTGAACAAACAATTGATGTCTTTTATTTGATTGTTGGAACTTGTGTTTCTTATGCGTATTGGAATTGGAATATGGTCATGCAAGTGCAAGCTTGATTGTAGACTCTGTTTTTCTAAAATATTTTTCTTTTCACTTCAATAATGCATTGCAGTTTATGGCTAGCAAAGAAAAACACAGTGCAAGGTGGGATCCTTTCACTACCAAGAACTTAATTGAAATTTGTGTAAAGGAGATTCAAACTAGTAGAAAACCAGGAATTGGTTTTAAAGCTAGGAGATGGGAAGTTGTAGTTGATGAATTTAATAAACGTACTAATAAAAACTATAACCAAAAGCAATTGAAAAATAGGTTAGATTTTTTGGACTATTGTGGATTTGATATTTGAATGACATTATATTGATGCTTTTTGGACTATTGTTTACTTATGTTTATGGTATCATTTTTTAGGTAAGAAGTTATTAGAAGATAATACATGGCATCTAGACAAACGGAATCATCATCAAGAATTGTTAAGAGAAGAAAATGTGCAAAGTTTTATCGAGAAATGAATGGAGCAGAAACAATTGCATATTTACATTACATGAGACATTTAATGAAGCAAGGTAACCGGTTTAATTATTCGATGGATGGAACTGGGTTCAAACACCTTAAACACTCCAGGTGAAAGTTATAGAATGTTTAGGATGGAATCAAATCTTTTGTATTAGAACTTGAAA
The DNA here is from genome assembly GCA_019022615.1 of Acacia melanoxylon. Classification (NCBI taxonomy): domain Eukaryota; kingdom Viridiplantae; phylum Streptophyta; class Magnoliopsida; order Fabales; family Fabaceae; genus Acacia; species Acacia melanoxylon. Next base: position 759,276 of record JAFJYJ010000064.1, on the reverse strand, counting down.
ACATATTGGTGAGTAAAGGTTGGTTACATCCATCTAGGGAATTGACATCTTTGGAGGCACTTTCTATGTTTCTTTGGACATGTGCACATAGTGAGATAATGGTTATATGAATAGAGTTCAAAATCAAATAGCAACAACATTAATGGAAAATAGAAATAGGTGATTTCAGGTGAATGAAATATTGGTTGACAATTTGTAAGACCTTTGATAATTTCTTGATTGTGCTCCACGGTTGGAAAGTCTATCCTCGGAGTATTTTTATTTTGTAAATATATTGATAGTTTAAAGGTTATTTTATAATATACCTTTTAAGTTAACTTTTATTAGAAAAAGTATTTATGACAAAAATGATGCCAAACAATTTATTTTTAATTTAAGCTTTTAAGTAACTTTTAAAATTATAAAATTTATATAATCACCAAACAAATTTTTAGGCTTTTTTTTAAAAACTTTTTTTTAGCTTTTTTTACTTAAAAGCGATTTTAAGTTAAAAATAAGGCTGCAGCCAAACCCAAGACCGAATGTCCTGCCCACTCAATTCTGTTTGCAAGGCAACATGCGAAAGTCTAATTCCTAATTGAAATGGTGTTTGAAGACATCATCATTTCATTAAAAAAAAAGTTGGGCTATGCCCCTAACATTGTGGTTGAGATGAGAGTATTATCCAACGTTTGGATGGAGAGAAAAATAAGGGGAAAGAATACTAGGAGGAAAAACTCCAAAAAATAGTATAAAAATATATATATCTATTTTGGAAAGTTTTTCTTCTTAGTATTCTCTCCCCTGTTTTCCCTCCATCCAACTATACCCTTAGCCCTTAGGAAAAGTTTGAGTCTATGTAGGCATCAATGTCACCAAGATTCGGGTGTTTTCTTATTCTATGGAGGCTGGCTCCCATGAAAACAAATCTTTGATAATTAAAAGAAAAAAAACAGTTATTTTTTAATATGTAAAGTGTAAACTACCATCCGGTTATACCAGTAACAAGATCACAAGAGTTCACGGCCCTCATGATCAAAATTGCAATATTTGAATGCAAGGTCATACAGAGAAGGATTACAAACATTGTAATTTTGGGCCAATGGCCTTATAGCCTAATCTCACATCGTTGGTGCCTACCCCTCTAATTAAGAATACTGTGAATTTTGTATCCTTCAGAAAGCGAGGGGGAAGTTAAACACAGTACCATCCGTATCAGGCAATGCTATATATATAAACATCTAACAATGAATTTAGCCCGGAAAATTTTAACATTGTTGTATAATATGCTATGTTCCCTAGCAAAAAGTGCAGAAAATGAAATGAAGTAACTATTTTTCCCCCTAACCAGAACGAATAAAGTGACATTTGCTTGAACATTCCCACAGGGATCCCTCCAGCTACAATCTGTTGTCTCAAGAGCTAAGTTCTTGGCAATCTCAGTCTGCAATTCAATCCAATTTGACCGAAGAGAATAGGTAATAAACAAAAGAGAAGGAAGAGAGGAAACCAACTGTGCCTGTAGCCAACATGATAGCCAGAACCATGAAGAGAGAGTATCCCAAGTACACAGATGCAGATACAGGGCCACTCAAATTCTTGAGATCAAACACCAGATAGTTTATGGAGTACAAGAAGATGTATATGGCCACCGAGCCAGAAGCAAAGAAGGATTTCCACCACCATCTCCAGTCTTCCACACACAGATGCATGTAGGTTAGAACCAAAGAGACCTCAGCACAGACCACCACTAGAAGAATCAAGACAACGAAGAGGAACCCAAAGACATAATAGACACGGCCCATCCAGATACTGGACATGATGAAGAAGAGCTCTATGAACAAGGTTCCAAATGGGAGGGTCCCTGCGCCAAGGACTAACAGCCATGAAGGGTACTTCTGTGCGGGAATTTCACGAGGAATTTGATTGGTTCGGACTGGATACTCGATGTGCTTGGCCCTGGCACCTAAGTACCCCCCAAAAAGGGTGAGGGGAACAGAAATGCAGAACCATAGTAAAATTAGGATGACAAAGAGTGAAAATGGGATGGCTCCTGTGCTGTGACTTCCCCACAATAGGAAGTTCAAGGTTGTGAGGATCAAGAACGCAATGCCGGGGAAGAAACAAGCCGCCCTCCATGCCACTGAAAACCAGCCCTTCTGATCGCCACAGCCAATTGTTCTCCAAAGGCGGACAGCCACATATCCAGCTGCAACACCAAGTATCATGTAGAAAAACAGCATACCAGTGATGAGTGTTCCACGAGAGGCTGGTGACATGAATCCAAGAGCTGCAAATAAGATTGTCACAACAGCCATTCCAAGAATCTGAACCCCATCTCCAACCATTATGCATAGTAATGAAGGATTAGCTGGAGTGCGGAATACATCCCCCACAACAAGCTTCCAACCAGATAACTCTTCATTCATCTGTGCTTGAGCCTCCTTGTCAAGCTCCTCATAATGGGTTAGATCGCGACGAACAGTCCTCAGCAAGATCACAAGCACAATGCCGGCAAGGAAAGTGATCACCATAAGAGAATTGAGGATTGAGAACCAATGGACTTTTGATCCCTCCATCTTCAAATAGGCATCCCATCTGGATGGCCATTTTATGTCACTCTCCTCAAAGGTGACCTCATAGGTGAAAGCTAGTGGCTGCCCTTCTTTGATCTGCATTCCTACTGTGGCCGGATCACACTTTATAGGTGAAGGGTATTTGTCATACATTTTCAAGTTTTTAGCTGAATCAATATTATGCACAACACTGCACGGTATCACCTCAAACCCAACAACCATGTATCCAGGCATTTCTGATTCCCCTTTACCGACTGTTGGGATCACTTCAACTGCATCACCAGTTCCCATCACACGAGCCACATTGGGTTCCTCATATTTATGGACAAGAACATTGAACTTCAGATGGTTAAACAGATAATATGCATCCTGAACCTTAACACCAACAGGGTACCCAGTCCATCGTAGGAAGTATCCATCCTTCTGTGTAAAGCGAATGGCGGGTAAATTATCAAGGATCAGGTTAACCTGATACATCTCATCAATCCTCTCTTTAAGGATCTTGAACTGATCTGCTGATAATGAGTCTAACCGACACAAGAAAATCTCTGATTCATTTGTGTACATCTTAAATCGGTAAGGTGAGTTCTCGATCCGATCTCCCATGAGGAGCTCACCGAGATTCTCAGCACTGTCCTTAACACCGCCCGGAGGCTTGCAAAAGGGTAAGCTGTAATAGCTAAAGGGCATTTCTGTATCAATTGAGGTCAGAGAATTCACTTTCACCGACAACTCATCCCCAACCAGATACTTGTGGGGATAACTTCCTGGAAGATAGAACCCATATGTGGATTGAGATATTAAGCAAAATGTTAAGAACCACAGGCTAAGTTGATCAGAGGAAACCATCTTCGAATGAATCATGCGAGTCTTGTATCAGATCTGAAATTCCCAGATGCTAAATGAGTGAGCAAATTCTTCAAAAAAATCAAAGGAAAAAAAAAACCAGGGCTACGAATAGATTCTCAGGCCAGAGTAAATGAAGATGAGAAGCATTGAAACTAATACAGAAATGAAGACAGAATCAAAACATATACGTTAAACATGAAGCAAGCAAGAGGGCATAGAGAGAGAAAGAATTTCACTAACCTCAAACAAAGCCCGAAAGAGAGAAATTTCAGAGAAGATCTCTGTGAAGAAGGGAATAACGCGCATCGAACGTGACGTTCAAGCTCTGGTCATGGCGACTTGGCGAGGAATAGCGTTATACGAGAATTGACTATTGTACCCCTCATTTTCCAGTTATGGACATCCCGGCACCGCTACTCTCTTCGTTCATAATTTATTTCACACGCTTCGTGTGCTACTTAGAGCAATTTTAATGATTCTCAACTAATTAATTAATTTGATAATTTTTAACGTCTTTCAATTTGAACAATATTATTTAGATTATTTTAAAAATTTATTTATATTTAAATTTATTAATTTCAAATAAATTATTTTCTCAAAAAAATCAAAGCAATTTTTTCAAATTGAAGAATTTGATAAATGAACTGATACTATCATAAACATTTATTTAATTTTACGATTTATGATTTTACTTACATAGTTACATTTAATTTTTTAATTGCCATCTTCAAAAATAGATTATTAGTTATTTTTTATTTATTAGGGAGGTCATGTTGGATAATAAAAATATTATATATGTTAAAATGTCCAGTTATATATCATAAAGAAATGGAGCCTCAGGGTGAAAGAGAAACCAAAAATAAATGGGAATAGGAGAATCAGAATTATATATTATCATTATAATATATATGTGTGTGTGAGTTAAAGTTGGAGTTGTTCATGGCCTTTAATGTGAGTATCATTGAAAAGAAGCAAGCCTGGAATTTCGGTAATCTCAGAAACAAAGCCTTTTAAATTTGAAAACTGATCCAAATAGCCACTTACATATGTTTCTTCTCTTCAAAGTCCAACTTCTTCTTCTTCTTCCTCCTCCTTCATGACCATTTTAGGCTTGTGGGAGATTCGAGTATTCGACCAATGTTGATCTTATTGCCTCTCAAACGTCGTGTTGTTGCTATTGGCATCTTTTGGTAGCCATATTTTTTGGCAGACAGTTTTCCAGTTAGCCTTTGCACAAATTCTCGGAAGATGTCGACATCGGTCTTAATGATCTCCTATGTAAATATATGAATTATGCATACCTTGGGCTTTGTCTTCACTATTGTCTGTGAATTTATCCTTTACATTTGTAGGAAAGAAAACGAAACCCAAAGTATGCAAAGTTCATCAGAGATCATCAAGACCAATGTCGATAACTTCCAAGAACTTGTGTAGAGGCTAACTAGAGAACTGTCTACTGAAAAACATAGCCACCAAAAGATGTCAACAACAACAAGAGACAACAAGATAGAACGTTGATCAAACCTCCCACAAGCCAAAATGGTCGAGGAGGGGGACTTTATAGGGAAGAAACGTCTGCAGGTGGCTACTTTTTTCTTTTCTTTTTTTTGATATAAGAAGGTTTTGGAGGGGTTCGACATCAATCCCCACTGCGCCAAGACGCCGCGCGCAGCATGAAGACTTACGGACTTACGAGATTGCGCTTTCTACCAAAGCGAGTCCCCAAATGAAGGGATCGAACCCACAACCCAAGGGCCTAATCTTGGATCCCTTACCATCTATGCCAACTCACATTGGTGTCTGCAGGTGGCTACTTGAGGGAAGAAATGTCTGCAAGTGGCTACTTGTGTGGGCTTTCATATTTAGAAGACTTTGTTTCTAAGTTTGCTCAAATTTCCAGCTTGCTTCCTTTTGATGATACCCACATTTAAGGTCATGAACAACTCCAACTTTAATTCACACACACATGTAGGTCACTACACACACATTCTGATAATCTCCTCCCCGCTTATTTTTTGTTCCTCCTTCACCTGGAGACTTCAGTTCTTTCTGTTCTTATATAATGGTTTCTTTATGATATGTAACTGAACATATATAATATTTTTATGATCTTTTATTATCCAACATGACCTCCATAATAAATAATAAAATAAAATAACTAATACTCTATTTTTGAAGATGATAATTAAAAAAATAAATGTAACTATATAAGCAAAATTAAAAATCGTAAAATTAAATAAATTTTTATGAAATTATTTGTGAAAAAAATTCTTTGAATTGAATAAATTTAAATCAAATTTTAATTATAGTTAAATAATATTGCTCAAATTGAAAGAATTTAAAACTCATCAAATTAATTAATTAATTGAGAATCATTAAAATTGCTCCAAGTACCATACGAGGAGAATAACATTTGTGTAGATGAAATTACTAACCCCGGATGCTTAAGGTTGGTATTCTCTAATACGTTGTTACATTCCTATATAATATTATGTTGTTTGTACGAAGAGAATTTTTTTTTTTGGGTATCCCACCCGATTCACCGGAACGTTTGGTTCCGACAAATCCGGATTTCGCTCCACGTTGGACCCACAGTCGTGGGGAAAGAGCTTCTAACATCCTTTTTTCCATTCCTACGCCTCAAACCGAGGACATGGTGGTGGGAGAATAAGTCTCTTTCCATGTACAAAGAGAATATTATTTGTTCTGAGATAAAGCGAATTTCCAAAAAGTTCATGTAGGAATGGCAAGAGTTTGCGAGTGAAGTAAACAATTCACATCCTCATCTAACGATCCAATCCATTTTTCAAAATTTCACACTGAAATGTTCAAATTGAAAGTTTGAAAACACGGAAGCTCACACGCACATATAGAGATAAATAAACAAATTTAAAGGCAAAACCAATAAAAGAAGACACAAAACAATAAGATTATAGCAACCTTGGGGTTTTGATATCATCAAGTGAAGAAGTTCCATTCGATTGGTTTTCTCCACCGTACCAAAATTTGGGTCTCTTAGTTACACAACTCTCTCTATAATTCCTTAATCATCCCTTTTTATATGCCTTGTTTTAAATCATTCACGGACCTCTTGAAATATATGTGGCAAAGCATTTATTTGATTTAATAACTCGTGTTGAAAATAAAGTGTTTGAAAATATGGAGAAGGAGGAGTGAGCTGCTTACAGAGGTTGGGTCGAATCCAGGTAATCGGAGCTCACACAAGAATTAAACTACTTGAGCCTAATCTGATTTTGCACAGCAGTGCACCAAAACAAGAGCGATGGCATGAAAATAGCATTAATTTTTTTCAGAAAAGCAGATGACTATCAGGTTTTGCAAGTTGCTAGATCATAAGAGTTCACACCTATCCCCACATGATCAACATTGTAATTTTTGAATGCAGGATCATATAAAACTGGATTACACAGTACATCTCAACATCTGCTACAAAGTAGAATACTGTATCCTTCAGAATGCTATATATATAACTAACAATGAATTAAGCAAAACAATGAAATTATTGCTGTATGATATACTAAGCTCACTAGCAAAATGTGCTGAAAAATGAAATAAAGTAACAATGCTTTTTCCCCAGATCAGAAGAAATAAAGTAACATTTACTTGAACATTCCCTCAGGGTTTCCTCCAATTAAAATCAGTAATCTCAGGAGCAAATATCTTGGCAATCTCAGTCTGCAATTCAATCCAATTTGACCGAAGAGAATAGGTAATACACGAAAGAGAAGGAAGAGAGGAACCCAACTGTGCCTGTAGCCAACATGATAGCCAGAACCATGAAGAGAGAGTATCCCAAGTACACAGATGCAGATACAGGGCCACTCAAATTCTTGAGATCAAACACCAGATAGTTTATGGAGTACAAGAAGATGTATATGGCCACCGAGCCAGAAGCAAAGAAGGATTTCCACCACCATCTCCAGTCTTCCACACACAGATGCATGTAGGTTAGAACCAAAGAGACCTCAGCACAGACCACCACTAGAAGAATCAAGACAACGAAGAGGAACCCAAAGACATAATAGACACGGCCCATCCAGATACTGGACATGATGAAGAAGAGCTCTATGAACAAGGTTCCAAATGGAAGGGTCCCTGCGCCAAGGACTAACAGCCATGAAGGGTACTTCTGTGCGGGAATTTCACGAGGAATTTGATTGGTTCGGACTGGATACTCGATGTGCTTGGCCCTGGCACCTAAGTACCCCCCAAAAAGGGTGAGGGGAACAGAAATGCAGAACCATAGTAAAATTAGGATGACAAAGAGTGAAAATGGGATGGCTCCTGTGCTGTGACTTCCCCACAATAGGAAGTTCAAGGTTGTGAGGATCAAGAATGCAATGCCGGGGAAGAAACAAGCAGCCCTCCATGCCACTGAAAACCAGCCCTTCTGATCGCCACAGCCAATTGTTCTCCAAAGGCGGACAGCCACATATCCAGCTGCAACACCAAGTATCAGGTAGAAAAACAGCATACCAGTTATGAGTGTTCCACGAGAGGCTGGTGACATGAATCCAAGAGCAGCAAACAAGATTGTCACCACAGCCATTCCAAGAATCTGAACCCCATCTCCGACAATTATACATAGTAATGAAGGGTTAGATGGAGCACGGAATACATCCCCCACAACAAGCTTCCAACCAGATAACTCTTCATTCATCTGTGCTTGAGCCTCCTTGTCAAGCTCCTCATAATGGGTTAGATCGCGACGAACAGTCCTCAGCAAGATCACAAGTACAATGCCAGCAAGGAAAGTGATCACCATAAGAGAATTGAGGATTGAGAACCAATGGACTTTTGATCCCTCCATCTTCAAATAGGCATCCCATCTGGATGGCCACTTGATGTCACTCTCCTCAAAAGTGACCTCATAGGTGAAAGCTAGTGGCTGCCCTTCTTTGATCTGCATTCCTACTGTAGCCGGATCACACTTTATAGGTGATGGGTATTTGTCATACATCTTCAAGTTTTTAGCTGAATCAAAATTATGCATAATGCTGCATGGTATCACCTCAAAACCAACCACCATGTATCCAGGCAGTTCTGATCCCCCTTTTCCAACTGTTGGGATCACTTCAGCCGCATCACCTGTTCCCATTACACGAGCCACATTGGGTTCCTCATATTTGTGGACAAGAACATTGAATTTTAGATGGTTAAACAGGTAATATGCATCTTGAATCTTAACACCAACAGGGTACCCTGTCCATCGTAGGAAGTATCCATCTTTCTGTGTAAAGCGAATGGCGGGTAAATTATCAAGGATCAGATTAACCTGATACATCTCATCAATCCTCTCTTTAAGCATCTTGAACTGATCTGCTGATAATGAGTCCAACCGACACAAGAATATCTCCGACTCATTTTTGTACATCTTAAATCTGTAAGGAGAGTTCTCGATCCGATCTCCCATGAGGAGCTCGCCGAGATTCTCAGCACTGTCCTTAACACCGCCCGGAGGCTTGCAAAAGGGCAAGCTGTAATAGCTAAACGGCATTTCTGTATCAATTGACGTCAGAGAATTCACCTTCACCGACAACTCATCCCCAACCACATAATTGTGGGGATAACTTCCCGGAAGATAGAACCCATATGCGGATTGAATTATCAAGCAAAATGCTAAAACCCAGAAGCTAAATTGATCAGAGAAAAGCATCTTTGGACGAATCATGGAAGGTTTGTATCAGATCTGAAAACCCAGGTACCAAATGAGTGAAAATTTGTAACAGAAATGCTCCGGCTCCGACTAGATTTTCAGGTCAGAGCGCATGCAGATGCAAAAAGCATTGAAATTAATACAGAAATGAGAACAGAATCAAACCAACATACATAGTTAGAGACAGGAAGCAAACAAGAGCGCTATAAGAGAGGCAAGAATTTCACTGACCTCAAACAACGCTCCAGATTCAGAAATTTGAGAGAAGATCTCTGTGAAGAATGGGAATGACGCGCGTCAAACGAGATCTTCGAGCTCTGCGAATCTAAATGGAATAGAACATCGAAGGCGGTGAGGACCGACGCTGCTCATTTATAACGTTGGCTTACTTTGGGAGCATATCACTGCGGTGATGGCGAGTGATGGCTTTTATGTGAATTGACTATTGTACCCCTCATATTACGGGCATACCGACACGACATTTGTTAATTAATTATATAAAATACTTATATCAATTTTTTATGTAAAATATTTAGAGCAATTTTCTTATATCAATTTTTTAAAATTCTCAAATCATATGTCATTATGTATTCTATTTTTAAATTATTATCGTTTAATCATAAACTCATGAAAAAATATTAAAATAAGACACTATGGAATTCAAAAACTTGATGTAATAAAATAAAGAACTTAATGTAGGTATGATCCGATCCTTAATTATTTATATTTTTTTACAATAACCATTTATATATTTCACACTCGTTGTATGGTGCTCAGAACAATTTTAATGATTCTGTGATTTATTTATTTATTTTTGTTGGTGTTTTGTGATTGATCAATTTTAATGATTCTCCATTAGTACTTCTTAACGCCTTTAAGTAAGAGCACTAGTATTTAAGTATGATAAAAAGGGAAGTACTATTTTAGACATTTATAGTAAATTATTATTAATGAGATCATATTGGCTAATTAATGATACACGCGGTCCTAAATATAAAATGCTAATTGAAGGATTATTTTCACTCTGAATAAAATATAAGATTTTCGAGCAAAAAAAAATATATATAAGATTTTACTTTTTTTTTTAAAACTTAAATTATCCTTATTATTATAGGGGTTTATACTTCTCATGTTGCAGGAGAAGAAGAAGATTCTTACACACACATGAAATGGTGGAATATATATATATATATATATATATATATATATATATAATACGAATTTTATATATATGTGGGTCCCACCATTTCATGTGTGTGTGACATGAGAATACACTTCTCCTACAACATGAGAAGTGTTTTTCCCATTATTATATATATTAAACCAATGAGGTTTTTTCTAATACAAATGATTATATGAAAAAAAAAAAAAAAGACGTATATGAGTATAATAAAATGAATAAAATATGTGAAATGATATGAACCAACAATTTACATCAGTTTAATTCATGAAAACAATGTGAAGTGTAAATGTTAAAAAAAAAAAAAATTGTTTAATTTTATATGAATGGCCCAAAAAAGAGACACAAACATTATTAGTCACTTTATGTTTAATGTATTCATGTACAAGTCAAGATAAGTCAATTTAATTATTCACAATTACTTGAAATGGAAATACATAAAAATGTATCCAAACTGATCATTGAATTTATACTTGTCTTAAAACGTTGATAATCCTTCACAATGTGAAGGAAAAATTCCTATAAATAATGGATTTAAAATTATTGAGAATTTAATTTCTATTAAAAAACAAAATGCATCTAAGTGGAGACAACCGCTCTGTATTTTAGCTCACCACTTTCAATTTTGCTAAATTCAATTACTAATATACTAATCTAACAAAATGCTACTTTGTTTTTTTTTTTTTTTGTTCTTTAAAATTAGAGAGGAGATGGGGACATTGTATTTTCATTAAGGACAATGGTATAAATTTATCTCTCTTCTCTCTATAATGAGATCGTGGCAGGAAAAAAAAATCTGTAATAAAAGTAGAAATATTAAACTCATTATATAAATATAAAAAGGCATTATTTTTTCTATTACTTTACCATTTTAGATATCTTTTTTTCAAAATAATGATTTAAACACATCCGCCGATTTTGGTTGTTTCCAAAAACATGTTGTGAAAAATTAATCCACAGTCCACACAATTGTTTTAAGAACGTGAAAATAAATAATAGAAACAAAATCAAGTGGTAAATTTATTTCATAGAATTTCTCATTAATTTCACCTTATTTAAATCCAACAATACTTAGATATTTCTCATTAATGCAGCATAGTAGATCTGACAAAAAAAAAATTAAAAAATAATTATGATGCCTCTGAAAATTCTTTGAGAGACATTTGAAGTCATTGACCAGGGAAAAAGGTTAGGCATTTGTGAAGATTTTGACATGGAAAATAACACCTTCACGTTCTAGAAGGAGGGATGCCAAACTCTGCCAAAAAAAAAACAAAATTGAATTTTGATTCTATGATTTTATTTTCTTTTACTTTTGACTGCAATTTTTAACTGTAAAAAACTTTAATTCAGTCCAGGGTTGTTTTTCTTTTGTCAATTATTTGTAATATACGCCTTTTAACTTATTTTATTTTACTATTTATTTTCTTTATTTTGTATAATCTTCAATCTGTATATGCTGAACTATTTTTGGAACCAGACTTGAGTGGAGATAAAAGGAAAGCCGGTTTGGTCCTATGCCTCTTATTGTCCGCTAAGCTCCTATGCATTGGCGCAAAATTGTGAGCTTTCCCTCTTTCTTTCTTTTTTTTTTTTAAAAGTTTCGGGCACTGACCAATACTTAAAAAATACTACAAATATATTTCAGGATACTGAATGGTACTGAAAAAAATACTTCATGATCTTAAAAAATATATTACAAGTTACTAATGGGTATTAAAAAGATGTTTGACGATACTCACGGGTACTGAAAAAACACTTTATGATCTTGAAAAATTATTTCAGGTACTGATTGATATTAAAAATAAATTTCAGGATTTGTTTTTGCTCAAATCTTTCAGGATATTTTTTCAAGATCTTAAAATATTTTTTCAAGATCATAAAGTGTTTTTTTAGTACGATTCATCATCCTCAAACATTTTTTAGTATCGGTCAAGATCGTTGAAATATTTTTTCAAGATCATGCAAGATATATCCTGAAATATGTTTTTAGTATCTTTTAAGTATCTGTTTAAAAAAAAGGGGAAAGGTTTTGCGCCAAAAATGGCACAATTTCGTGCATAGGAGCACAGCGGACAATAAGACGCATAGGACCAAAGCCACTTTCAGATAAAAGAAACCTTAGGTTACATAAAATTAGGCCTAAATAAGGGGAGAGGATCCTCTCATTGGCGGATCCTCTCCCCATTCCTCTCCCCCTCGGATCTCGGTAGTCCAATCCAGATTTGGACGGCCGAGATGAAGTCTGGATTTTTTTTTAAAAAAAAAATTATTTTTAATAAAAAAATGAAAAAAAAAACTGAACCGTTGGATCAAGATTTGGACGGTCCAGATCGCGCTGATGAGGGATGGGGAGGGATCCGCCAATGAGAGGATCCGGACCCCTAAATAAGAACGCGCGCCGACTTATATGGACCTTAATAATGGTAATAAAAAACGTTTATTGATTTAAATCAATAGTTGGCATTTTTTAATACAAATATGTTAAGCCGAATTGAAATCTAAAACCTAAACATGATAGGTAGCGTTGTTGTTGAGACAACTAGCCGTTGACAAAAAAAACCATTTTAACAATGAGACTTTTTTTGTAAAATAAATTTCATAATTAATATCCAAAAAGTCCGAGAGACTTTTTTTTTGTGAGGATTTGGGGTTTAGACTTTTTTAATATTTTTTATTTACTCACTGATATTTTCCCTTGAATTTTCTTGCTCTTGACTGGTTGTAAATGGGCAACTTGAAGCTTTGTTGCTTTATTGACCAGTGACGTATTGCTTCCAAACCAATAAAAGAAGAGCTAAGGCGTACATCTAACTCATTCATTCTTTTTTGGGAAGGAGATGTTCTCCTTATCTTGTTTCTCATTGACCTTATCTGGGCCCTTGATTGGGAAAGTGAGAAAAAGTTAAAGTAGTATTATATTGATTTGGATGGATGTGATTTAGAGATTATGAGGAATGGGGAGAAAAAGATAATAAGAGAAACCCACAAGCAGCAGCGTGTTTTCTAAAATCAAGTGGGATCGAATTTTATTTATACACACACAAGCATACACATATTTTGGCATATGGAGTCATACCTTTTTAAGGAAAAGCTTCTAAAATAATACACATAATAACAAACTAAGATTTTTTTTTTTTTTTGTTAAAACAAACTAAGATATTAATACGTTCGATAAACTCTAGTTGTTGGAGCCCATTTTTTCCTCCTAAGTCATATAACTATATGAGTACTCACTCTTAAATATGTTTAATACTATCTACATTTATTAATAAAAGAGTTAGATAACTAATTTTTTTAATATTAAAAATTTTAATTAATTAAGTTAATTATTTGTAACAAATGTATACTACCTTTGGTACAATCTTCAAAATGAGATCTAGTTTGTAGTGAGTACAAACTAGATCTTATATTAAAAATTGGGGATAATATTAGTTTTTCTAAAATATTCTGTTTTTTTTTTTTTTACATGCATTAGAACTATTCTTGATAAAAATCTCATTCATATGTGTAATTAATAGGAATATTTTAGGAAAAATTATAAATCTGGGAAATAAAGTGAACTGGAATTTTATATTTAGAATAAAAATGAAACTCTAATCTAGCTCTTATATTTAAAACATGGGAGTGCTAGACTTTAATTTGTCAGCATTATATTAATATATTTTTTTGGTCTGGAGCATTATATTAATATTGATCTACTAATAAAATTGTTTATATTCACGTTATGCTCAAAATATCTTTTTTTTTTTTTGGGTAGTGTTCATTGAGTTGAATGCCAAGTAATTAAACTTGGACGAGGCCGCCGATTGGCTCGAAAATCGGTGAGTTGGTCGAGAAACCAATCCAATCCGGACATCAACATGATTCACTTTTTTTTTTTTTTTTTAAATGATTTTTGAATTTTCTTTTGATTTCATATTAATAACCCTGAATTCTTCACGTTCTCACCAGTTTTGTCCCAGATTAGCTCTGATCTGACCTATTGACCCTTGATCCAGTACCCTGACCGGTTTAGTAACGGGTTCGGTCTAATAACCTTAGTTGATTGTATCACTGACGTATAATAATAATATACTGTATGCAATGCCCTGCGTTCAACAACCACTAAAAAACTCAAGTAACCAAACCATTTTCAATTGTACATGATTATACATGATTTTTATTTTTAAAATAAAGGTTTTTGGTAAGTGAAGTTGTTGTAAATAATTAGAATGAGAAATGACATTCAGGTTATAAAATATCAATTTAATTATGATTATATTTAAGAAAAATGATGAAAAATAAGTTACAAATATTTATTTAGATATATTTATAATAAGAGAATTTTAGCTACAAATATTTGTAAAATGACCTTTGGCAATGAGATTCAAATGTCTGATTAACTTAGTTTCTTAATAAAAAGTAAAAATTAATAGTAATAATAATTATTATTAAATTGATTTTTATATCTTGGTGCCATTATCTCTAATAAAAATGCACTTTATATGCCTCACAAGAAGTCTAAATTTATCCTACTGTAGATAATATATGAATAGTATGATATTTATGTTGATTCTTGTAAATAATAATTAATGATTAAATAATTTCATAATTTATAGTAAAACGCTGGCAAAAAAAAAATAATCTTATAATAAAATACCAAAAACTTTTAAATTTCCGAAGACAGATTTCATATAGCTAATTCATGAAATTGAAGACAAGAAAAGTTTTCTTATACATAATTATTTTGAAAATGTTATTTAAAGAATTTAAAGATATAAAAAAATTATCAGCAAAATTCAAAATGAATTTTTTTTGATACACACACATATATGTACACGGCGTGTGTATGTGTATGTGTATGTGTGTGTGTGTGTATATATATATATATATATAAGGGTTAAATACCAATTTTGTCATGGAAATATTGGTAAGGGAGCACTCAGCACCCGAAAGTTTTTTTTGTATCATTTTTGCCTCGAAAGTTTAAAAACTAGTAATCTTGCCGATCGGTTGATCTTGACCGTTAGATTATTGCTCTAATTGTAAACTTTCGGCAAATTTGCTCCTAAAAAAACTTTCGGGGCAAATTTGCTCCTTAAAAAAACTTCTAGAGGCATATTTTCTTCTTTTTGTAAACGTCTGGGGTAAAAATGATACTAAAAAAACTTCCGGGTGCTGAGTACCCCTTTACCAATATTTCCGTAGCAAAAATAGTATTTAAACCTATATAAAATAGAAAAAGCATCTGTAGTAACTTAACATTGAAGATTCTAAATATGTAGTTGAGTCAATTTCAATTTTAAATTTGCATTGAACCTTGAAAGGTGCAAATGTGCGATAAAGAAAGATTAACCAAATAATGAATTAAAAATAAAAAAAGAATTAAGAAGAGTGTGTGTGTAATTTCTTGAGAGAACGGTTTTTAATGACTTTTTTTTTTTTTCTGGGTGTCCAATAATTTTCATGATTTGAAAACTGACGGGATCATTCTAACTCACATGTTCCTTGCTTTGGATCCAATCCCTTAATTGATTTTAAAATTAATTTTTTCTTAAATTTGTTTTCTTCCCTGTGAAGGGTATAGCTTCCCCAATTAAATCATTTTCAAACCTATCGGGAAATAAAAATATTTTCATACAAATTAATATCCAAAAAAATTAAAGTCTGACAATAAAAAGCTCGATTATCCTATTCTAAAAGTTAAGTTTCCCATACAAATAATAAATATAAGTCAATTATAATTATGCATGTCAATTTGCTCTGTAGTCCACATAAGCAAATTTAACATCATTGACATATCATCAACATAAGCAAAGCTAACACCATTAATCCCAACCCAACTATACTGTAATAAATGTGTGTTTATTTTCCTAAAATATATTATTTATTCATGTGTATTGAAACTACCGTTAATGTAAACTTCTTTCATGTGCACAATCAATATAAATATTTTAGGGAAAAATTGTAAATTTTGGAGAAAAATAAAGGGAAAATACATTTAAGGGCCCCTTTTTGGAGGAAATTTTTTTCCAAAAAGGGCCCCAAGATTATGAAAATCCCAGAAAGGGCCCTTTCTGGGATTTTCATAATCTGCGTGAGTTGTTAATATGGCTGATATAGTTGTTAACCTAGGGTTGATATTGTTGTTAATGTGGTGATTTAGTTGTTAAAATATTGTTGTTAATGCGCGACGATTTAGTTGTTAACGAGTATTGATTTAGTTGTTAATGTGGGTGATTTAGTTGTCGATGGAGATTAGAAAATCCCGGAAGGGTCCTTTTCGGGATTTTGAATCTTAGGGCCTTTTTAGGGATTTTTCACCAAAAAGGGCCCCATATGGATTTTCCCAAAAGTAAATTGAGATTTTATATTTATAACCAAAATAGATCCCTTTTTAGTTATTATTTATGATAGGAGGAAGTACATACTTTAACCACAGTGTGTGTATAATTCCTAAGTAATTCCTTGCAACGCTTATTACTCATTATATTTTAAATTAAATAATTAATTGATATTTTATATATGCATATATATCATTGTATGAGGGGCAATTGTGTTCAAGATACTGTTAAGCACTAAATATGACCTTTACGGGGATTTAGTTAGTACTTCCTCCTGTCATCCTTGTCCTAAATATAATATCCCATTCATAGTGTGGTCTCGGGGTTTACCAAAGTCAAGGCATCAGACTCACTAAAGCCATGTCATGCCTTCAACTTAAAAAATGCTTACAAAGGGGCGACTGCCTTTAGGTTCAAAAAGTGCTTACAAAGATACTTTCACAACCTTATAATTATGAGCTATCATTTTTACCAACTGGATCAATCTTTATTGAATATATTCATATCTTTTCCTCTAAAAAGAATTATCATTCTGGGTTTCTGGCCCATCAAAGTTAGGAGAATTAAAATAATAAACTGGATTCAGGCCCAAATAGGGTTATAATACCTTAATTATCAAAAAAAAAAAAGGAGAAATGTCCAGAAAGTGAGAGTGTTATAAAAAAAAATGGAAAAAGAAATATCGAAGAGAGATAATGTATTCTCTCGATCCTTCTTGCCAGGTGGGCGAAGCAGAAGAAGGTCCATGCACTTTCAAAAGCTTCTTGAAAAATCCATAATAGTTAATAGATATCTCCTGAAACTACTACATCACTCCATCAAATCATTTTAAATAACCCATCATATCCTTTCATCGCTCAAGTAAGCAGCGATCAGAACTAGTAGTCTCTCATCGATTCACTTTCCATCGTTCTCTGAACTTTCGATCAACATGTCGATCATCCCAAGCTTCTTTGGTGGCCGACGAAGCGGCGTCTTCGATCCTTTTGCTCTTGATCTTTGGGATCCATTCAAAGATGTCTCCCCTTGGTCATCGGAAAATTCTGCTTTCTTGAACGCTAGGGTGGACTGGAAGGAGACGCCGGAAGCGCACGTGTTGAAGGCGGATCTTCCAGGGCTGAAGAAGGAGGAGGTGAAGGTGGAGATTGAAGAAGACAGGGTGCTTCAGATCAGCGGAGAGAGGAATGTTGAGAAAGAAGACAAGAATGAGAAATGGCACCGCGTTGAGCGTAGCAGCGGCAAATTCTTGCGGAGATTCAGGTTGCCGGAGAACGCGAAGATGGATCAGGTGAAGGCTTCCATGGAAAATGGGGTTCTCACTGTCACTGTTCCCAAGGAAGAGGTTAAGAAACCTGAGGTTAAGGCAATTGAGATCTCTGGTTGAGAAGAATGAATTACAATCTCTGCTTGATGGGCTTGTGGTATTCATAAGGTTGGTTTGTTAAATATGGTGCTGTCTGTAAAATAATGCGTGCTATTTTCTGGTAATAATCAAGTTGGGATGGATAAGAAAGGTCGATAACGTTGTGTAGTCCTGTCAATTTACTTGTTTTGATGAGTGTTGGTTTGTTCGAGCATAAAAAATATGAGTGTTGGTTTGGAATAAAATATTGTTTATTTCCCTTTTTTGTTTTATTCTTGGTAATTAATTTCATTATCCTGATCTTTGATCTCGCTGGGCACACGTCAACTTTTTAATTTTACTACGCGAATTATAATTATGATCTAACATTTTGGATTGGATCCTCTATGTTAGTAATGCAGAGCTATATTTGAAGCAGCATTAAAAAAGGGGTTATGGGGGTATTTTTGTCGGATTTTTTTTTTTTCCCAAGGGGTAATTTTAATTTGTTCGGAAGTGTAAAACATGGAACACTTTTGTCTTGATTGTTATTTCAGTTAATTTTGATCTGGTTAATATCTTGAATATATTGAAAACCGAAGAAATGTTTAGTTCGCGTAATCTTGTCATTTTTTTGAAAGTTTATGTGTCATTCATTCACTTCATATTGTTTTAAAGTTAGATTTAAAACTTTTAAGATAAATTTGCACTTAAATGATAAGTGAATTGTTATGTCAATATATGTATTCAATTAACCATCAAAATTAATTGGGAATCAAGGCAAAATAGCCCCTCTTTGAAAACCCTTAACCCTTATAAAAAAAGATATCAAGCTGCACGAATGAGATTATGATGCTGAAAAAATATCACCCAAGTGCTCCATGCACGAAAATAGGATGAAGGTGTTAGATGCAAGTTAGTTTATGTGGTCTCGTGTGTATTCTCCTTCTCAATAAGTTAGTCTTTTGAAATGAGTTTTGGGCTTATAAAACACACCACACCACATTTGTGTGACTGTGTGGCTTATAGAAAATAATGGGGGTAGAAGGTGAAGATTGGTAATGTTATAAGAAGAAAATCAGAAAAATGAATAAGGCAGTAGGATCATTAAACTGGTATCCTTGGGAGCCTCGGATGCGTAAGTTCCTCCACCGGCCAGCATGTCTTGGTCACTGTTAAAATATAATGTCAGATCATTTGCTCCCCACGCATCCAATAGACTAATGATCACGTATGTAAATGTAAGTCAATACTTATCTAGTTTGTATAGAAAACTGACTCTTCTGGAAATTTAAGCCATCGGAACCAGGTTAAAACGAAGCCTCTAACAAGCATTTAGTGCAGTTGTTAGAAAGCACATATTTTTAGCGGGCAAAAATATTTATGAACATTGAAAATGAGAGCAACAATGTTAACACCGTTAAATTTAGTCTAACACTGTCATATATGTCGGTACAAAAAGAGTGTGAGTCTCACTAGCTACATTGGCTCTAGACTTAGTTTTTAATGACCAGTTTGCTAGGAGAAACTATAGGTACGATCACATTTAAGTTGGTAGGCATGAGAGATTAGCGTGAGAAATCATGGTGCATTCTTTGTTTCATAAATTTATATATTAAAAGCTTGCCCTATGCGTAACGTCATTGTTTGTATTCACATTTTTTTAATGTTTGTGTTCACTCTATCTGAGAGTCGTTCTTACAAACTTCTTTCCATCTTAAGACGGAGGTGTGGTATGCTTAATTAACTTCGATTGAAGGATTTACAATTTTGTAAAGGGTTGAGTTTGAGATACAAGACTATATTCGTTTTGAAATTATACTATGCTTGTAATTGCAAGTGCCCAAATTGTGTAAACTTGCAAGATTTAGTGAAACACTCTAGTGTAATAATACTTAAAGGACTAGACATATGATGAGTGGTTATGTTGAATTCAATAAAGGGAAAATCATTTTTAGGGCTCTTTTTAGAGAAAAAAAATCCCCAAAAAAGGCCCCCCAGAATCTGACAATCCCAAGGTCTTTTCTGGGATTGTCAGAATCTTAGGAGTTGTTGGAAATGATATAGTTGTTAACGGATCTTGATATAGTTGTTAATGGGGCTGATTTAGTTGTTAGAAAATTGTTGTTAATGAGTGCGATTTAGTTGTTAATAACCTACCCGTTAACAACTATATCATCCTGTTAACAACTCACGCAAGATTATCCCATAAAAGACCTGGGCTTTTAAGGGATTTGTGAGGGCATTTTTTAGGATTTTTTTTTTCTCCAAAAAAGGCCCTGAAAGTGATTTTCCCTTGAATAAATAGAAATCTCGTGTTTATTCTCTCCTTCATCTTCTTTCTACTTGATTTTTTAAGGATCATTTTTAAAGTGCCATGTTTTTCGACTTGGTCACAGTTTTTATTGAATCATTGATGTTTCAAGCGTTTAAAACATTTTAAATGTCATCCAATTCATTCTCCTCCTCTTAGGTGTAAACACGGGCGGATCTAGAAATTTACTGAGAGGGAGGGCACAATTTGAGGGGGTGGTAGAATTTTTTTTTTAAAGAAAAGTTTTAAATACATTAAAAAATAAAAGAATATAAACAAGAAAATAAAAAATATCAAAAAAATATTCATAAAATCAAGTGAATACTAATGATATAATAAGAGAGATAGTTATTTTACAAACCTATCATTTAGAAATAGCAAAGCTGGACACTCAATAAGTTCAATTACATATATTTTAATAACAAAAGTATATTATAATAAAAATAATTACAATGTCATCCTTCTAGGCCTTATTTTTTGAAATTTCATCATAATTGTCTTATTTCAATACTATCAAATACATCTTTTTTAATATAAGACACTAAACAATCATTCAACCATTCATCCTCCATCCGATTACGAAGTGCATTCTTGATATATTTCATAGCTGAAAATACATCAAGAAAAAAAATGAACTAAACAATCATTTAACTGTTTTTTTTTATTAAAAAAAAATCGTTATTTTAAGGGGGGCACTTGCCCCCCAAGTCATATACCTCGGTCCGCCATTGTTGGAGGGTTCGCGTGATCGATCCTCACTTTGCCAGGGCGGCCGAGCTCTTTGAACACTTAATGGGGACTTACGAGATCGCTTACCAAAGGAGTCCCAAATGACAACGGGGATCGAACACACATCCTTTTGGGATTTGAACAAATCTCTTACCATCTATACCAACTCTCTTTGGCACTTATATCCTCTTTACAAATAAGGGCATATTTTTTTAAAAAAAACATACACATTTGTTGTTTTTAACTAATTTTAAATGTTTTATTGATAAACACAAATTGATTATTTGAAGCCTATGGTTAAGACGGAAGGAGTATTTCACTAAAACTATGATAAACCAACTAAATTATTAGTGACTTATAAAAACAAACTTTATAAAATAATAAATAGAGAGTAAAATTGTATATTCATATAAAAAATTTAATGATATAACTTATAAATAAAACTAAAACACTTTATATCTTATAAATACTACTCCCTCCGGTCCTAATTATAAGACCAAATTTGCTTTTTTTGGAGAGATTAAGGAAGGCTAAATAAGTTACCTAATCACATCATATGTTGTGTATCCTTATATTATATATTAGTTTATTCGTCAAACTAATTAGTTTAGAGAAAAAAAATAAAAATAAAAATATTCTAAAGTAATTTAATTAGCTTCCTTAGTTTCTCCAAAAAAGTCAACTTACTTTTATAATTAGGACCGGAGGTAGTACTTCTTTGTTGACAAATATATATATATATATACTAGGGTCAAGGTGCAAAAATACACACGACCTTTACCCCGGGGAGCGTCCAGCACCACGACCTTTTATCTGGAGCAAAAATACACACGACGTTACGTTTTGGGAGCGCTCGGCACCACCACGTGTTAGTTGACCGTCAACTTGGATGGAGCGACG
The DNA here is from genome assembly GCA_019022615.1 of Acacia melanoxylon. Taxonomy (NCBI): domain Eukaryota; kingdom Viridiplantae; phylum Streptophyta; class Magnoliopsida; order Fabales; family Fabaceae; genus Acacia; species Acacia melanoxylon. The sequence goes on along the minus strand of JAFJYJ010000064.1, from coordinate 737,404 downwards.
TGGCGGCGATTTGACCGACACGATGTGGATGCGACGTGGAATAAAAAAATTTAAAAAATTTGAAAAAATAGGAAATAATTCGAAAAAAAATAAAAAAAATAGAAAAAAAAAAAAAAAAATTAGGAAAAATTAAAATACTTAGAAAAAAAATCAAAAAATTAAAAAAAAAATCAAAAAATTAGAATAAATTTCAAATAATTAGGAAAAAATTCAAATAACCCGGGGTATTTTTTTTCTAATTATTTTAATTTTTCCCTAATTATTTGATTTTTTTCCTAATTATTTGAATTTTTTTGAATTTTTTTATTTTTTTTCGAATTATTTAAATTTTTTCCTAATTTTTTTTTCTAATTATTTTATTTTTTTTTTGAATTTTTTGATAATATTTAAAACTAAGGGGCAAAAGGGTAATTTCACCTAAAACTAAGGGCAAAAGTGTAATTTCACCCGCGTTCGCTTCACTTCCATCCAAGTTAACGTTGACCAAACGGTCAACTAACGGCCGTGGTCTTTGACGCTCCCAAAACGTAACGTCGTGTATATTTTCTTTCAGATAAAAGGTCGTTTGGTCTTTGGACACGGACGCTAAAGTCGTGTGTATTTTTGCACCTTGACCCTATATACTACTTCCTTCCATGTTTTTTTTATAAAAGTCCAAAATTTGAATTGCCTTAATCCTTTTTATAAGAGTCCATTAAGAGTTGTCTAAACATTTAATGAGTTTTTTTTTTTAATTTTGCCCCTCTCATATTAATTATATATATTGCATTAATTAAATAAGTGCATACTCTTGAAAAAAATAATAATTAAGACATTGTTATTATTTTTAACTAATTTTAATCATTTTCTTAAACCACATAATTAAGTTATCGACTCTTATAAATAGAACCAAAGGAAGTATCAAGAACCATGTGTCCTCCTATTCTAAACATTGGTTAATTTCTTAAACCACATTCTAGGTCCCTTTATGATTACTACTATTTTTTTAATTTTACTTCTATTTATTAGATTTAGAACTCTTTCTTAAGTTCAGTAGGATGGTTAAAATTTTAATTATGAACCATACAAATTAGATTTCAAGACAAATGAGCTCTTGGTGTTTGTTTATACTGATCCCATGTTTTCGGCCTAGCCTATGAATGTATCATTTGAACTAATCGCCTGAAAAAGTGAATAGCCCCAAAAACAATGTTGTATGTTTTTAGGGAAAATTTTAGAAAAATACCTTCAAAATTCTAAATTAATTTTGTTTTCTACAATATATTGAGTATTAATTATACCCGGTTAACAATTCATTACTCATTTTAATAAGAAACACTCATTTGATATTTTCAAAGAAGGTACTTTTCTGAAATTTTTCCTTTCCTTATTTTTTTGTTTTAATTTGTTTGGGGGAATATGAAAATATGGTATATCTATTCTTATTTATATGGTCCTTCTAATATGTTTTACCGTGATCAATAAAAATATTAAATCTCATTAATTTTCTCTTAAACTTTAATAACTTTTCAACTTGATCTATATTTCATATGAAAGAATGACTGAGAACACCTTCAAGAATAATGAACTGTGAATAATATTATATATTTATATATAAATTTAGTGAAGTGGCTTATATTAAGGATAAACAATACTCTCTCTCTCTCTATATATATATATTTTTGCCAGAACTCTCTATAATCATCGCGTATACAAGATAAAATAAATAGTTTAAGAATCTGTTGTCTTTACTTTTTTTACTTTGAAGTAATAAAAAAGTTATATAGAGAAAGAGAGTTGAATAATTAATTCTGGCAAAAAAAAAAAAATTAATAGGACACAACTTAGGCTACCGGCTTACGTCCCGTTCTCTTATCAAATGTCGGTACATAGATTTTTTTTCTTATAACAAAAATTCACATAGAGAAAATTTCAAAAATATGTTAAAATATTATTAATAATAAAAATAATATATATCATGATTTAATTAGGAATTAGACATAATGGATATAAGCAAATAAGTTCTATAATTTTTTCCATGTTCGTATTGGTTCAAATTTACAAGAATCATTTTTGCGACTAAAATCAACCAATAAATTAATAATTAATGTAAAATAGGAGTATAATTTGAAGGGAAAAAATAGGAGTATAATTTATAGCAAATCACTTTATTCAAAAGTTATAAATAATACATTCTATTAAATTCAATGTGAATTAAGAAAGACTTCTAACACATCTATAAATCAGCTTCAATATAGATATAAAATTTCCCAAAAAATATAGATATATACGTTTTATTAAGTTAAATATATAAATTTATATTTAGCAGTATTATTCCTAAGTCACTAACAATAGAAGTTTCATTTAAACTCCAAAAAAAGTCTAGTCGTTGTTGTATACGCCCTTGCGCATAGGGCTTAAATTAAAAGTGTTTTAGCAAGGCATGTCACCCCGAGAGGATTGAAATTAATTAATTAATGAACCACGTTAAATCGTTAACTATAATGTTACTACTTAAATTAAAGTAATCTTGTATTCTTCACCTCTTTGAGATTATCGAATGGTTTTTTGTAGGTAAGTTCATGAGAGCCAAATCTAAGGGTTCATGAAAGCCAAATCTAAGGATCGAAAATATCAGGTAAGTGAGTATTAGGGTGAGTGTGTTCAAATGGCTGTGTTCTTACTAAATAAAATTCCCTCTAAAATATTGGAGTATAAAACACCATATGAAAAGGTGTATCGTAGTGAACCAAATTTAAAAAACTTGAGAGTTTTTCGGTCATTGGCTTATGCCACCGACCTCAAAGAGAATGATAAATTAAAGTCTATTTGTTAGTATTTAGGTGTCCTAGAGACAATCCGTAAGGATAAATCAACACTTTTTTCTACGTTGTAGTATTTCATTATTAATAAATGAGCATATTTTATCTTTATCATATTTATGTCCCACTTTTATTTTACAGTAAATATGTGTTTGAAGATAAAAACCCTAGGAATAGAATATGTGTTGTTAATCTCGAGGATCAATGATAGAGATCATGATTATGAGGACTCAAAACACTGTATATCTATTACTTAAAACTTGTTCCAGTCTTGAATCACTAAGAAATGGCATTGATGATCTCAATAAGACTAGTACGACATCATCTACTTGTATAGAGATACAAGGTAGGGACCTCATAGAATACATGCATAGAAATGCCTTAACTGATGTCGTGGGTAGATCTGTTAGAGAACAGATAGTACCAAACAGACCCTCAACCCTCATCTTCATCTAAAATAACAAGGAAAGGCGGCCCCTTATTTGGTCAAATGATTATGTATGTAATTTGTTGCATGCTGGCTCAAGTAAACGTTTATATCGCATTCAAGATTACTTATCTTATGAGAATATATCCGTTGATCATATGTGCTTTTTATGCTCAATTACTGAACCAAATAACTATGCTGAGGCAATAATCCTAAATGGGTAAAGGCCATGAGGGCTAAAATGGAAGTCCTTAAGTCTAATAAAACATGGGATATGGTACCATTACCCAAAGGTAAGAGAGAAATTCAGTAGAAATGTGTTTATAAAATCAAATACAAGCCGGATAATACAATAGATAAGTATAAAGCGTGCCTTGTGGCGAAATGTTACACTCAACAAGAAAGAATTGACTATCATGAGACTTTTTCTCAAGTGGTTAAAATGTTTATTGTGTCGTTCTTAAATTGGCAGCCATTAATCAACGGACGTCTATCAAATGGATGTTCATAACGTATTCTTGCATGGAGACTTGCATGAGGAGCTATATATGAAAGTACCACAAGGTTTTGCAGGTAAGGGGGAGCACTTGATGTGCAAGCTAAATAAATCCCTTTATGGCCTCAAACAGTCCTCAAGACAATGAAATCATAAGTTGTCAAAAGCCTTAATTAATGGGGTTTTGTTCAAAGTAAAAATGACTACTCATTGTTTGTTAAGAATTGTGATGATGGTATTATTTTGATTCTAATATATGTAGATGATTTGCTAGTGATAGGTAGCTTTGAAAAGGGCATCAAAGAGGCAAAGGAACTTTTGCATGATCATTTTAAGATTAAAGATCTTGGAATTATGAAATATTTCCTTGGAATTGAGGTTGCAAAATGTGATAATGGTATAATATTATCTCCGGTTTGTAGGATATGATGAAGAGAGGGATAACCCGGAGGATTTATTGAAAAATCCTAAACGATACAAGAAATTGGTAGGTAAATTAATTTATCTAACCATGACACGTTTTAATCTTAGCTTTTCAATGTAGGCACTCACTCAAATTATACACCTACCTACAAAGCATCACATGCCAGCGGCAATGAATGTGTTGCGCTACTTTAAAGGAACTTCGGGCTTAGGTATCCTAATTAGCTTTGAGGGAGATACACAGCTGGAGTGTTACTGTGATGTAGATTGGTCCACGTGTGGAATGACTAGAAGATATGTTACTGGTTATCTCTTGAAAGTGGGAGGCTTGGTGGTGATATGGAAAACAAAGAAGCAAGCAACAATTTCTAATTCCTTAGCCGAGGTTGAGTATCATGCGCCAAGTATGGCCGTTTCTGAGATAGTATGGGCTAGAGCATTGTTGAAAGACTCGGGAATAGATCATGAGGAACCTATGCTAGTTTATTAATTTTGACAATATAAAGCAGCTATGCACATAACTGCAAACCCGGTTTTTCATGAAAAAACCAAGAATATCAAAGTGGATTGTCACTTTGTTCATGAGAAATGGGAAGCAAAGGAGATTGACTTGAGTCATGTTGCTTGAAGAAACCAGCAAGCTGACCTCCTCACTAAGGTTGTGGGAGGACATGTATAGAAAATTTTGTTGTCCAAGTTAGGGACTTTTGATATGTTTCGCCCCCAACTTGATAGGGAGTATAAAAAATAGACTTCAAAAATATATATTATGTAAATCTTGGGGTCTGTAATATGTTTATGTGATATGAGCATCTATTGTTAAAAGGCCCATTGAACTAGTAGTCTTAGGGTAGTTTATAAATGACATTTAATAGTGTATATATTAGTGTATATAGTTAAAATAACTGATTAGTTGAGATATTGTTAAATGTAAATAGTTTAGATATTTCAAGAATAGATGAGACTTATTGTACAGATTACTTATTGTGTCTATATAAAGGACACTTGTATCTTGTATCATTTCAAGAAAATAAGATTCAGAATTATATTTTCCTCCTCTTGCTAAATCACAATATGGTATCGGAGCGGGATAGTATTTAACATCTTGTGTTTCTTCTCAATTTTTTTTCCTTCTTGCTTCCGCCATTACTTTTCCTCTGACAATTGGAAAATCTTTTTCCATCTCTTTTCCCTGCCAATTCACGTGACTTTGGAGCAGGAGCCTTTCTTGCTTTTTTACTTTACTCATTCCATTTTTTCACTTCGTTTTGTCTCTACCCCGTCTTTACTCATTCCATTTTTCACTTCATTTCGTCTCTGCTTTGTTCTTCAATGGACGCGGCTCCGACTGCGAATTTTGTGAATCCTACCGGTGTCGCCAATTCCTCACCGATTAATCCACTCCAGGATATTTCAAATCCATTTTATCTTCACCCTAACGTGAATCTATCGTTGATTCTTGTGTCTCCGATGGAAACTATCACTCGTGGGCTAGGGCTATGAGAATGGCCTTACTATCGAAGAACAAGCTTCAGTTCATCGATCGATCAATTCCTGTTCCACGATCTTCAGATCCGATGTATCAGGCATGGCAACGCTGTAATATGATGGTACTTTCTTGGATTACTCATTCAATCACGATGTCTCTTGCTCAGAGTGTTCTCTAGGATAGACCGTGCGAGCGATGTGTGGGATGATTTGCAAGCTCGGTTCTCTCAAAACGATGTGTTTCATCTAGCAGACTTGCAAGAAGACATTCAGAACGTGCGCCAAGGAGATCTTACTGTGAGTGACTATTTTACACGACTTAAAATTTTGTGGGATGAATCTTTGATATACCGACCAATTCTTGCTTGTTCATGTTCATCTAAGTGTTCTTGTGGAATTTTGGACATTTACCAAAAAAAAAAAAACCTAGATCAAGATTATGTCATTCGATTTCTTAAAGGATTGAGTGATAGATTTTCTTCGGTTAAATCGCAAATCATGCTTATAGATCCATTACCTACAATTAATCGTGTCTTTGCCCTAGTGCAACAACAAGAACGTGAATTGGGTTTTCCAGTTGCTGATGCTACCACTCTGCTTTCTAAGTCCAATACTCAACGTTACTCTGGTTCTGGACTACCTAAGCCAAATCCATCGGTTTCTAACAAGCAGTGTACCTACTGTGATAAATACAAGCACACCGAGGCTACGTGCTACAGAAAGCATGGCTTTCCACCTGGCTTCAAATTCATAAATGCATCGGTTAATGCAGTGTCATATGATAATATCATTAGCTCTCACACCGCTGAACCAGTAAGGGTTGCTAATTCTTCTTATGGTTTCACACCTGAACAATTTCAGAAGCTGCTGGGCCTCGTTAAGACTGATGATTCTTCTGTTCAACCCTCTGTCTCATAACCCTCAGTGTCTGTAAACAATGTTTCAACTAATGGTATGTCTCTTATATGTTCTATTTCATCGTTTTCTCACTCTTGGATTATCGATTCAGGAGCTTCTGATCATGTTTGTGCTAATCTCTCTTTCTTTGCTTCTTATAATAGCATACCACCAATTTCAGTCAATCTTCCTGATGGTACAAGAGTATTAGCTTCTTATAGTGGCATTGTTTGTTTTTCAGATATTTTTTTGATTCAGGATGTTCTATATGTTCCAAATTTCCATTTCAATTTAATTTCAGTTTCTAAACTTACTAAATTTCTTCCCTGTTTTGTTTCTTTTCAGAGACTATATTACCACATCAGAATCCTTCCTTCAGAGAGGATGATTGGTTCAACTAGTGTCATTGAAGGGTTATACATCATGAATCAAGCAGATACGGTTCCCTCCCTTAGTCAATAATGTTTCGACTCATTGTTAATTCAATTCCTTTTGATCTTTGGCATTTTAAGCTAGGCCATTTATCCAAAAATGCTTTACATACCATTCAGAAACAATATCCAGATGTATCTTTTACTTCTTCATTTCACGGTTGTGATGTTTGTCATTTTGCTAAGCAACGAAAATTGTCTTTTCCTGTCAGTATTAGTGCTTCTAATAAAATGTTTGGATTGGTTCATACAGATATATGGGGGGGACATATCATTTACCTTCTGTTCATGGCCATAAATATTTTTTAACTATTGTGGATGATTTTTCCCGATATACATGGATTTACTTGCTTAAAAATAAATCTGAAGTTAGGTTTTATATTCAATCCTTTATTTCTTTAGTGTATACTCAATTTAACACCTATGTTCAGATCATTCATTCTAATAATGGTCTGGAGTTTCATACGACAGATTTTTTTGCTAAAAATGGAATTATTCATCAAACCTCTTGTCCTGAAACTCCGGAACAGAATGGTCGGGTGGAAAGAAAACACCAACATATTCTAAATGTTGCTCGAGCTCTTTTATTTCAAGCTCACATTCCCAAGGTTTTTTGGTCTTATGCACTTACACATGCAATTTACCTTATTAACCGACTTTACTCCCCTCTTAGGTAATAAAAGTCCTTTTGAAATGCTATACAATCAGCTTCCTGATTTTAGCTTATTGAAATTTTTTGGTTGTCTCTGTTTTTCCTCCACTCTTTTGCAAAACAGAAATAAATTTGATTCACGAGCTCACAAATGCATTTTTCTTGGATATAAGGCTGGTACTAAAGGATTTGTTACCTTAAATTTGCTTACTCGTCAAATTCATGTTTCTCGCTATGTATATTTTTATGAATCAATTTTTCCTTTTAGCACTACTGATTCCGTGACTTTACCACATTCCATTTCTTTACCACAAGAGACTCCACCACTTGATTATTCTGATCTGCCCTTTACTTCTATTACACCTTATTTACCTTCTTCTATTCCCTCTTCCACTATTGAATTGTTCTCTCCCTTTACCAGGCCGATCCACTCACCTTCATCGCACACCAACCTATCTGCAAGATTACCATTTCGCTCTTCAATGTGCATCTCTTGTACCGGATTCTTTGGAGGAAGGTATCTAGCTATCACCCTCTTTCTCATGTTCTTTCTTATCATCGTCCTTCCTCTATATGTCATCGTTTTGCTTGTTCTATTTCTACCGATGATATTCGTAAATCATATTCTAAAGCTATTAAACATGAGGGTTGGAAAAATGCTATTCAATTTGAACTTGAAGCTTTGCAGCAAAATCAAACATGGGTGATAACTGATTTACCTCCTGGTAAGCGCCCAATTGGTTGTAAGTGGGTTTTTGCTAAGAAATATAACTCAGACGGTACTCTTAATCAGTATAAGGGTACACTTGTCGCTCAAGGTTATACACAAGTTGAGGGAATTGACTATAATGATACTTTTTCTCCTGTTGCTAAATTGACAACTGCTAGGTTATTACTTGCTCTTGTAGCTGCCCATAATTGGCATTTGAAGCAACTCGATGTCAATAATGCATTTTTACATGGAGATCTTGATGATGAAGTTTATATGTTGCCTCCTCCTGGTTTACTGGTGTCTTTTCCTCAACAGGTTTGCAAATTATAGCGGTCTCTTTATGGTCTTAAACAGGCCAGCCGCCAATGGTTTTCTAAGTTGTCTTCAGCTCTTTTTGCTTGTGGTTATCAACAATCTCAAGCTGATCATTCACTGTTTCTTAAGAGTTCCTCTACTTCTTTTACTGCCTTGTGTTAGTATGTAGGTGTCCTAGAGACAATTTGTTGAACACCTTGATCTTTTGTTTGATATTTCATGATTAATATATTTGAAGCATAATTTATCTTTATCATATTTATGTCTACTTTATATTTTATGGTTAATATGAGTTTAAAGATAAAGGCCCGCGAATAGAATATGTGTTTACTCGATGATCTATGATAGGGATCATGATCATGAGGAATCGAGACACTACACGTCTATTGCGCAAACTTGTTCCTAGTCTTGAATCACCAAGAAAGGGCATTTGATCTCAATAAGACTAAGACGACATCATCTACTTGTATAGTGATACAAGGTAGGGACCTCATGGAATGCGGCATGTTGATGCCTTAGGCGATGTCGTGGGTGGATCTGTTAGAGAACGATAAGATGAACGACCATTGAGAGACTCCACAAGGATTCATTGTAGAGAGTATCGTTGGATTTGTAATGTCTCTCATCGTTTGGTAGTCTTGATCATCTTAGATTTGAGGATGTCATCGAACACTATGTCCCTGAGTTATACTTTTTCGTACAACTCTATCTGCTGAAATATGGGGAGAACGAAAAGGTACTCTTGGGTGTAACTTGAATACACGAGTATAGATGGACATGCTTGAAAGGACTTACGAGTCCTACAAGGATTAGTTGTTCACAAGACCTAGAGGCTTGGATGACTTCTAGTTGACTTTCGGGAATCTATGCATAGTAAGTGATCATGAAGAGTCATGATCCGCCTTAGAGTCAATAGAAGAATATTCCTAGTTACGTGTAAAAGCTACATTTAGTCAATCCAGGAGGTGATACTCTATCCTCGCTCTCGACTAAATATGAACAACGTTGTAAGGGATGATACACGCAAGATCCAAATTAGAAAGGTAGATCACTTGATCAACTTAATTAGTTACGGATCTGCAAAGATTGCTAATGTCTTATGTAGTCATTAGATAAATTGACCTATTAAAGGAGTTTAATTGGTTCAAGTTTATCTATGTCGAATGTAATTAGGCCAATAGTCACACACTAAGATTATTCTTGATTGCTTAAATTAAGCAAGTTTGGACCAATAATTGTTATTGGATTTTATCAAGACTATTGATGTAATTGGGTTAGAACTTCAAGCCCAATTATAAAGAGGATAAGAGATTAATGATAATTTATGAATTATCCAAAGCTGTATCCAATCAGGATTGGATAAGTGAGAAATTTGGAATGAGTGCATTTTGGGACCCATGAATAGTATTTACTATTTATGAATAGTATTTACTATTGAAATAATAATATAATATTATTATATTATTAAAATATTATAAAAATGAAAGAGGGCGGCTATGCGTCCTTGGTGCGTTTTTTTTAATGTTGGGAAAATTACCTCTAATGACCCAAAGTGAAATAATTACACCTAGTTTACCCATTTTCCAACTACTATAAATAAGACTCATTTCATTCATTTCAAATACACCAATTCCTAAGCCTTCTTCTTCTCTTCTCTTCCTCTAAGGAAGTTCTTTTAAGACTTTAGTCTTTATAGTGGAGGTAAAAGATCCAAACACTTTCTCAACCTTTATTCTTCTTAAGAAGATCCAAGTGTCGGGGATTGAGGAGAATGAGTTCTCATTTGAATCGGAGATAATTGTGTGGATCAACGTTAGAGGACATCATACTTTTTTGACGTCTTCAAGTGATCACGAGTATTCAAACCCCTTGTATGTGTTTTAACGAGCAGATCCTAAATATGTATTGTAAAGAGTTCTGATCATAGTTAAGCCATTCTCATGATGATAGTATTTCCACAAAGCGATAAATATTATTTACCGATCGTGAGTCAAGATTTTCTCGAGTATGCTTCGTGGTAAAAAGATAGTCTGATCTGTCACATCAGAAAAGAATTATTCTTGGGCATTAAATATTATTTACTGGCGCAGTAAAAATTATTTACCGGTGCAGTAAATATTATTTACCTTCACGGTAAATATTATTTACTGGCACAGTAAAAATATTTACCATCACGGTAAAAATATTTTTACTGTTACTATTCACATGAATAGTAATTTACTATTGGTAGAGTAAAAACTATTTACCTTCACAGTAAATATTATTTACCATCACGGTAAAATATTTTTACTGGAACTATTCACATGAATAGTAATTACCATTCACATGAATAGTAAATTAGCAATGTGGGTTCCGCAAATACTGAAAAATTTTGTTTTTCAACCTCGTGAACATATTGCTTGAATGTCAAGCAAGAACAATTCTAACCTTCACCTTGTTGGTATATGTGGATGACATTATTATTAGTGGGACTGATTTAGCTGAAATTAATCATATTAAAGCCTATCTTGATAATTGTTTTAAGATCAAAGACCTTGGTGATGCTAAGTATTTTCTTGGCTTAGAAATTGCTAGGAGTTCTACTGGAATTTCGCTTTATCAACGCAATTTTGCTTTAGATTTGTTGTATGATGTTGGTTTTTTAGACTGTAAACTTGCCAAAACTCCTATGTCTCGCAATCTGAAGTTATCTGTTGATTCTGGTGTTCCTTTGGTTGATAGGTCACAATATAGGACCTTGGTTGGTCACCTTTTGTATCTGTCAAACACTCGACCAAACCTTTTTTTTTGTTGTTCAGCATTAAGTCAGTTGTCCAACACCCCACTGATATGCATTTACGGGCCCTTCATCGTGTGTTACGGTACCTTAAGGGTGCTCCTGGCCGTGGGCTTTTCTTTTCTTTTACATCTGCTGTTATGCTTAATGCTTTTAGTGATTCAGATTGGGCTGGTTGCTTGGATACACGTCATTCCATTACTGATTTTTGTGGATTTCTTGATCAGGCTTTGATTACATAGTGTTCTAAGAAACAACCTACTGTTTCTACCTCTTCTTCTGAGGCTGAATATAGGGCTTTAGCTGCCACTACATGTGAATTACAGTGGCTTTGTTACTTGTTGTTTGATTTTGGTCTTCCTATTTCTAGTCCTGCCTCTCTATATTGGACTTGTTTGGGTTGGCGATAGGAGCGGTGACTTAAAAGCTGTCTGACTTTAAAAAAAGCTCGGTAGGAAAAAAGTCAAGTTATAGATAATGATTTGTGTTTGGATTGATGGTGGTAGAAGTAGCAGGGCCCACGTCAAAAAGCTGAGAGCATTATGAAAAAAGCTAGATTTTGGAGCTTTTTCCTTAACTAACTTTTTGACTTAAAGTTCAGCCAACGTAATAAGCAATTCAAACAGGAAAAAATTGGCTTTTTTCTCACTGGGTCGTTGGCTTAAAAGCCACTCAAATTTTTACACACCAACGCTAAAAAATAAGACACTCCAAACACCCCATTGTGATAATCGATCGGCATATTGCAGCTAACCCAACTTTTCATGAGTACTAAGCACTTGGACATTGATTGTCATCTCGTTCGTGAGAAGCTTCAACAAGGCATTATTCATCTTCTTCCTATTAAATATGAAGATCAATTGGCAGATATTTTTACTAAGGTTTTACCGCCTTCTTCTTTTTGTACACTTCTTACCAAGCTGGGTATGATAGACATACATGCTCCAGCTTGAGGGGGGTATTAGTGTGTATAGTTAAAATAACTGATTAGTTGAGATATTGTTAAATGTAAATAGTTTAGATGTTTCCAGAATAGATGAAACTTATTGTACAAATTACTTATTGTGTCTATATAAAGGACACTTGTATCTTGTATCATTTCAAGAAAATAAGATTCAGAATTCTATTTTCCTCTTCTTGCTAAATATGTAAACTAATTTTTCTCAATAATGAAATGTGTCCGTATTGGGTTAACTGTTGAGGAAAAGGGTTGAAACTTTACGCTTATATAACAGCTTCCACTCTCCCACTTTATGTCCTCCTCTTGGGATTACTCCTCCTTGGCTCCTTTACTCCTGCTTAAGAACACGTTAAGAAACTGAGAGTTCCTCTTAGTAGTGATATGTGTGTGTATTTAGAGAAAACCATTCTGCAGCTGGTACTTATACTTTTCCTCAAATTTTAATTTAGTACCTGTATTTTTTTCCTCTTCATTAAGTACTAATTTATAGGAGTTAAAGGTGCTATAGCAAAGTAGAGGATTTATTAAAGAGAAAAAAGGTATACATACATGTATCAGATTAAAAATGGAGGAAGTTTTGATGTTATGTACGAACCAATAATTATGTCAAATACACATGAAAATAAATGTTTTTACCGTTAAGTATTTGGTTCAAGTAGATTCAACCAAAAGTCTTGAGTTTGACTCTTTTATAATCTTGCTTGGCTTGACACCGGATGAGCTTTGGCCTCATCAAGTACTAAAGATAGAAGCCTGCTTCTCTTTAATTTGGTATGGTTTACACAACTTTTTACCACCAAAAAAAAAAGAGAGGGATATAAGTGAGAGAGACTTTAAATATTTGACCAAAAAGAGAGAGAGAGAGAGAGAGACATGGGTGGACCCACGTTATAGGTTGAGTCCACATTTGATGCTTATAGTTAAGTCTTTATTATGTTTATACCTCCAATTAGAGGTATAAGCATATTTTTTTTTTTAATTTTTATATATATTGTATTTATTTATATTTAAATTATATCTTCTTTCTCGAGATGATTTTTACACCCAATATCTTAAATTAATTAATTTTCAGTTCGGTATTTATGTGTCGTAACACCAAAGGTATTATGAAAATTAATTAATTTGAGATCATCAATGCAAAAAAAATCTAAAAAGCGATATAATTTAAATATAAAAAAAATGCTTATACCTCCAATTGGAGGTATAAGCACATAATAAACACCAAATGTGGACTCGTTATAGGTTAGGGGGCACTTGCCCCCTTGATTTTTTTTTAAAAATAATAATAATAATAATAATAATAATACATATTTGAATAATTGTTCACCCTTAATAAATTAAGGCCGGACTTCGTAATGAGATGAGGGATGAATGATTGTTTAGTGCGCTTATATTGAAAAAAGATGTATTTGATAAAGATTGGTAATAAAACAATTATGATGGAATTCCAAAAAATAAGGCCTAGAAGAATGACATTATAATTATTTTTATTGTAATATATTTTTCTATTAAAAGATATGTACTTGAACTTATTGAGTCACTCCACCCTTCATCAATTTATGTAGTTGTATTTATTTCTAACAAGATTTAGCCTTACTTTTCTAAATGACGGGTTTGTAAAATAATTGCCTCTCTTATTACATCATCGTATTCACTTGATTTCATAAATATTTTTTTGATATTTTTTTCTTGTTTATATTCTCTTGTTTTTTAATGCATTTAAAAATTTCTTAAAAAAAAAAAATTCGAGGGCGCTGCCCCCGAACCCCCGCATCCTAGAGCTGGGAATCAGGGTCGGCCCGGGCCCGACAAGGCATGGCCCTACAGGGTCTGGGATAAGGAAAACATCTGTTTTCAAAGCCTGGCCCGATAGTACCAGGGCTGGGCCAGCCCTTACCGGCACGAAAATTACTATTCCAAATTTTAACTATTTTTCCTTCGATTTTTTTAAAAAAATATAATTAGTAAATTGCAATCATTAAAGTTCTAATCTATCAAATAAATGTTATCAACATTAATATCTAAACAATATAAATCATTCAACAAATAAACACATTCATTAATTCGTAATAAAAAAACAAATAAACACAAAGAATATGTTTTTTCCTATTTTTTTTCAAAAAATATTAAATAAAGGAATTGCTTTATGTATGCCCACGACAAAATGTCTTTCCCTCCCGTAATTTTGTATATGTCTCGCAGATTTCTTCGGTTTATGCATGATTTTACTTGACAATAAAAAAAATTATACTTATTTTACACCAAATATATTTATAATTTATTACTTATATAATATTGTAATACCAAAGTATGTGTTTATTCAATATGAAAACATCCCTTCTTTAAAATTTATAATAACTAATTATGTATTTTTAATACGTAATAATAATAAACATAAAAAAGGGTTATAGTTTAAACTAAAAAAATATAAGTAATTACAAATAAACACATTCATTAAGTGGAAGTCTAAGTAATTATTATTATTATTATTATTTAAAAAAACTACGCTTAAACGGGTGCGGGGCGGCCCGAGGCCCTACAGGGCCAGCCCGATTAAGCTCGAGGCCCTCAGGGCCGGTGCTGTAGGGCCAATTTCAAATTTCTAATCTATTTTTCAAACCCGAACCTGCAGGCCAGGGTTTAAACTAGCTTAAACGCTCGGCCCATTTCCCGCCCCTCTACCGTATCTCCCCGCCAATTGTCCTTGCATTCTATAATTTTCTCGGTCCGCTCCTGGAGAGAGAGACCTTAAATACAATAAACATATTCAAGAATAAAGTTGTAAAAAACACAATAAATACTTTGATAAATCAAAATAAAACTTATATTTTAGATCATACCATTGGCAAATTTAAAGGTTATTTGGTAGTAATAAGACGGATGGAGTATTTTAGCTGTGATTTATAAATACTCCGTACAATAAGAGAAGACAGAAGAGTATACTAGTATAGTATACAGTATAGTACCGTGATGCACGTGGGGATTGAATCGCGCCTCACTCCATACCGTGATGCACGCGGGGATTGAATCGCGCCTCACTCCACGTGGCAACACAGAGGCGAGAGAATAGTCTAAGGACGTTACGCACGAGAGACACACCCGCACAAGCCGTTTAACCTTCAACTTCAACCACCTCCCCTCTTCTTTATTTAACCTCTCCCTCTTCTTCCTCCTTCATAAACCACCTGGGCCCACCATCTTCAATCTCCCCGCCCGCCGGTGTGCATGTGATCCACCACACACACCATTATCATCTTCTTCAATTCTGCAGCTCAGGTGTGTGTGTGTGTGAATCACTCCCAATATGGCCGCCGCCGACGGGTTTTTCCGGGGAGCATTATATGAAGGATGTATTTCCGGGCACAATAACGACGTGCAGCGGCGGCCCTACCACAAGAACTGTGGCTGCGCCATTCATAATAAGCCATCGTCGCCGTCGTCACCTAATAATAAAGCAACAGCGTGTACCCACATGAGGGGGAAGAGCAAAAATGTGTCGTATCCATTAAGGAGGGCTTGGAGTGATAGTTGCTTGGTCTTGGCTGCTTCTGCTAATAATTTCTCTCCTTCTTCTTCTCCGGCTGCTGCTGCTGCCACGACGCTAGGGGGTAACTGTAGGCCTCATCGTCATCAAATGGGATTGGTAGATCTCAAAGAGGAAGATTAATTAATCGAACAATTCTTACTTTTTTGTTGGTATAAGCACACATATATATAACCATGCATACGTACGTATTAATTCCAATAACTGTACTTGGGCATGCAAAATGGACGTATATATATATGTGTGTGTGGGTGCTTGAATTTTGTTCGAGCGAGGTTTGAACTAAACAATAAGTTCTTTGATGGAAGAACGACTACCCTTAAGTAATCCATCTTTCTCATTTTTGTGATTCGTTATTGTTCCATGTTTTAATAATATACAACAATGGGCTTTGCTGGCTTGGTTGATGTTTTGTATGGAATTGGATCATCTCATTATTTTACATTCTCATCATTCCTCTGAACCTTTGATATTTCTCCTCAACCAATCTAGATTGTTGATTTGAATTAATTTTGATTGTCTCATCCTGAAGTACTTTTTAATATTAGTCAGTATTTTGAAATATTTTTTTTTCAAAATCTTAAGATTTAGGATCTTGAAAAAATATTTTACTTGTCTTGGTGATGTACTAAAAAAATACTTGAATCTTGTCGACTCTAAAAAAAACACTTTAAGATACTGACTGATACTAAAAAAAATATATCAAGCCAGGATCTTGAGAAATTATTTTAGGATCTTGAAAAAATATTTTAAGATACTGACTAGTACTAAAAATATATTTTAGGATACTGACGGGTACTGAAAAAATAATACTTACCGGTAAAAAAAATACTTCAGGATACTGACTAGTATTAAAAAGATACTTCAGGATACTAAATGGTACTGAAAAAATACTGCATGATTAAAGCTAATGAGAGATAAGGAGATCAGATAAGGAGAAACACGCTTAGCAGAGAATCTGAACCCTCTTTTGTACCCAAGAGCTTCATTGACAACTACATCTATAAGCCTTTTTTTTTAATACTTTGGTCCATTGAAGTTTCTTTTATATATATACTCGTCTCATGGTATTTGTAAGGTAGGGAAAGAATTCTAAGGCACAACTAATGAGGTTTAATTCAAATTTCCCTTAATATGTATGGTCGTATGGAACATGCTGAAAGTAACTTGCAATAGGGCCAGAAGAGTATACATATATACTCAGGTACATGTATGTATACGTACTCCTCCAAGATTTTTTTTTTGGGGGGGTTATATTTATAAAATACCTCATTTAAATTTTTATATGAACATATAATATACCCTTCATTATATTTATTATTGTGTTGATTTTGTTCTCAAGCTCTATAATGTATATTAAATAGAAATAAAGTTGAAAAGCTGATAAATGGCGTGAAACATCCTGATTTATGGTAAGTCCAGAAGAGTATATATATGGTGATGCTAGATAGAAATTTTTTTGAGTTTGTTAGTTCGGTTATCGCAACCTCTCATGGTTAACTTACTTTTCTATGTAGATTTTTCTTTTGGAAATCAATGATAATATATACCAATATAAAATTTACTATCTTCGATAAAAAAAACAAAAATGTAGAAGATAATTGATAGAGTTATTTTAGTCCCAAAAGTAAAGAGAGTTTTCATCAATAGGAATACTAATTAAAGGGGATATTCTTAAAAAATTAATACACATTTATGTAACGGGAGGGAGATTATAATACAAACATGTTAATTTTTTTATATATATATAATATTTTTAGGAGAGAGATTGGGTTGACCTACAGTCTAAAGGCTTGACGCGTGGTGCCTACTCCACAGGAAATTTAAGATTAAGTGTATACACGCTTATCTATCTTAGCGCAGGTTCTTATTGCTTGTGAGATCCTTATGATGTCTTCCCGTAACTTTGACCAATTTAAGATCGAAACCCCTCCTTTTGATGAGAGTTTCAAACCTCTTCATCAGTTGAACCCAAAAATGAGGGGCTATAAACATGTTAATTGGTACGGTGCTTTTGAGAAAAACACTACAATGCCAAACTTTTCTATGTAGGTTTCTAGATTTTTTTTTTATCCCACCCAGTTTATTGGAACCTTCGATTTTGACTAATCCAAATTTCACTCCACGTTAGGTCCTACGATTATGGGAAAGAACACCATTTTTTTTTAAAATTTCCACGTCTTAAACCGAAGACATGTAGATTTCTAGATTTATTTGAACGGGTTAGGAAATTCTGTGGCTGAAACATGTTAGAGCATAAAAATCAAGTCCATTAATCAAGCCCATTTATCAAGGCCCAAGTCCATTAGTACTATTCTACTACGTGTATAGTCGGATTTCTCTGCCTCTGCACATGTCGCACCATACACTCATATGATTGCCCATAGCCATAGATACACATTTGTAATCCACTTATATATATATATATATATAAATATAAAGTAATACACTTTGTTTATGTAATGGGTTTATTCATATTTTATCAATAGGGGTTCTGTTTTCAATTAAATTAAAGGGTTAAGTAGTAAATCCACATTGAAAATATACATCTAAAAGTAATGTTGTCTTTTTTGTTAAAAAGGTAATGGTCAACGCGAATTTTTTAACTGTCAACATTACTTTTATTAATGGTTTGGGATAACATTGCTACGTTTTAAAACTTTCAGGTTGATATTGAACTTGAAAATATTTTTAGAGCATGATCATTCATCAGTGAAAATTTCTGTGGCGGATTTGCTGTTTAACCTTTAAAACAAACCTCTTTTAGCTAAAATGATAAACTATGCATAGTTTTGAATCCAAAAGGTTTTCCCCTCTTTTTTTTTAATCAGCGGAGGTTTTCTCAATTTGATATCAATTTTTTCAAGAGATAAGGTGCAAAAATACACATGTGTTTGGTTAAAAAAGCGCCCAACACCACGTACATTTTTTAGGTGCAAAAATACACATGTGGTTACAAAAGTAAAGCAAAAGTCACATATATGCCGTTAAAATGGATGACGTGTGAAGTTGGATGGTTTGACTAAACATGATGATGTGGACGGCGGTGGGGCCCATAGAAGTGCCCATGTCAGCAAAGTTTGATCTCCAGCTTCCCAGAAACGACGCAGTCTTCATCTTCTTCATCACGAAGCAGTTTCCATCTTCTTTATGGTGTGCTGGGACGAGGCTTGCTCTGGTTGCATCCACCAATGGCGGTGGCGCCGCCGCTGCCGCCATAGCCACCTTCGATGACCCTGAAACTATCCTCAAGCTTTGCACCACCGTTCCCCATCACCTCATCCGCGACGCCATCACCGCTGCCGACATTGCTTTCGGTACTCTCGATCTCTCCGAACTTGCATCAATTGGAAACTTACTTTACCTTATTATCTTAGTTTGAGTTTTTTTTTTTTCAATAACTTGCTTCCTGTCATCGATTTTTTTGAGCTTAAATGTTTCCCTCAAGTGAATGAACCATGTAAGTGAGGTGGCGGGATTTTTGGAGGATGGTCAGAGGTGAGGAGATGTAGCTTTTTGAACTCGAATAGATTCTAATTCGGAAAAATAATTGTACAAAATTTTCCTTCCATGTAAGCAATGCAAAGTCCCAAGTTTTATATTCGCCATTAATGGTGCCGTTAGTTGCCTGAACTACCTGAAAGAGTGAAAAGGACTCTTCAAGCTACAAATAAATTGAGGTCCCACAAACGTCCTCAATTGAACTACCACGAATTCTGCCCGATTTTGGAAGATAATGAATGTTGATCCTTGAGATGTAAATTCCAAAAGTCTACACATGACTCTGCGACTCGAATAGGTTCAACATTCTCACATGACTATACTGCGGCTGCAGATCATACCACTGTGGAATTTATTGTGAACACTGTACATAGGATTTTCCCCAGTTTTGATTAAAAAAAAACTCAAACTAAGATAATAAGGTAAAGTAAGTCTCCAATTTATGCAAGTTCGGAGAGATCGAGAGTACCGAAAGCAATGTCGGCAGCAGTGATGGCGTCGCGGATGAGGTGATGGGGAACGGTGGTGCAAAGCTTGAGGATAGTTTCAGGGTCATCGAAGGTGGCTATGGCGGCAGCGGCGGCGCCACCGCCATTGGTGGATGCAACCAGAGCAAGCCTCGTCCCAGCACACCATAAAGAAGATGGAGACTGCTTCGTGATGAAGAAGATGAAGACTGCGTCGTTTCTGGGAAGCTGGAGATCAAACTTTGCTGACATGGGCACTTCTATGGGCCCCACCACCGTCCACATCACCATTTTTAGTCCAACCATCCAACTTTACAGTCAACGTCATCCATTTTAACGGCATATGTGACTTTTGCTCCATTTTTGTAACCACATGTGTATTTTTGTACCTAAAAAAAACAAATGGTGTTGGACGCTACTTTGACCAAACCACATGTATATATTTGTACCTTATCCCTTTTTTCAATGATTTAACTTTTTCCTAAGAATCATATCACAAAGATTAATTAGTTCAGTGGAAAGTTCAACATCAAATGAAATTCTATAATATTGGAGTCACATGTATTCCGTATTATCCATATTATTGCTGCACATCTTAAGAGTGTTCAATGCAAATTTTGACCCAAAAAAAAAAAAAAATTCAATGCAAATGACTAGCAACCTGGTCAATTGCTAACAAATGTTCTCTCTTTAGGATTCGGCTTAGGTCCTCTTCCCCCTGCCATCCTCTGCCGTCCTCTCTTTAATACGGCGTCGTTTGACGCAAAATGAGACTGATCCTCTTTTTTTTTTTTTTTTTTTTTTTTTTTTTTTTTTTTTTTTTTTTTTTTTTTTTTTTTTTTTTTTTTTTTTAAAAAAAAATTAAGGGTACAAAAAGAGATTTTGGGATCTTGGCGCAGACTTGGAAAAATATCGATGGATGCTTTATGATCTTGAAAAATTATTTTAGGACGTTGAAAAATTATTTGATGCGACGAGTACTAAAAAAGATATTTCGGGATCTTGACTAGGGATAGTGGTGCACTAAAAAATCGCATGATCTTGAAAAATTATTTTAGGATGTTAAAAAGTTTTCAACATCCTAAAATAATTTTTCAAGATCACGAAGTATTTTTTTAGTCATCAAATTTAGATCCCTGGTCGCTTTCCCAAAGATCTTTTTACTGTCAAGATGCCGAAATATTTTTTCAACGTCCTAAAATAATTTTTAAGATCACGTGAAGTTTTTCCGTCATCATTCGGTATCCTAAAGTCTCTTTTTTATACCCTTAATATATATATTTTTAAAAAAAAAAAAAAAAAAAAAAGAGGATCAGTCTCATTTTGCGTCAAACGACGCCGTATTAAAGCAGAGGACGGCAGAGGATGGCAGGGGGAAGAGGAACTAAGCCGAATCCCTTCCTAGAAGCCCAGTTAGAACTATTCATTTTTTATTTTAAAATTTTAAAATTGATGATTTGCAAAGCTGAGGTTAATTTAAAAACTAAACAAGTGGAAGATGTGTTCTTCTATGGTTCCACCCTTCCCCTGTTATGTTGAAAGATTGGTTATTTTTGGGAAGCAAAGTTTATACTCCTAATTATAGGATATATTTAACCGATTTTGGGGAGATTAATGAGAGAAGTTAAATTAGTTAATTTTCCTCATTTTCCAAAAATGACCTTACATTAATTTAAAATGACATAAGTGAGAGTAAATCAATAGCCCCTATCACATATCTCTCCGACCTAGAATTTTCCTTTCCACACGCTTTCTAATTGAAATAATGGTCTTATTATATATACATATATGTATGTATGTATGTATGTATGTATGTATATGTATGCATATAAATCCACACACACACACATATATATATATATATATGTCAACACACATATATGTTGATAGAAACACACAGACACACACAAACACATATTGTTAAATTAATGTCAGTTGATCGGTAAATAAATTAAAATCCAACAATTTAAAAGTTTTATTGACCAGAAAAGTCTACGCACCCACATACATATACTCATAAATACATTTGAAAGAATAAAATAGGGGTATTTTAGGAAGAAATTGACAAAAATTAAAATTTTGTCTTATAATTAGGACTAAAACCAACTCCTAAATGTTGTCGTATAATTAGAACCGGATGGAGTAATTTTTTATTTTTGAAGATTATCAATGATAAATATTTGTTGTTCTATTTATAAAATTATGTTATATCAATTCATAACTCGACTAATAAATTTATATTAATTAAAAAAATAAAAAAAATGTGACAATGTTTTTAATAGTAGCACTGTAATTTGTAATTAATTTATATATCTCATCCTTCTCCGCCAAATTTTTCACAGCCGATAGGCTCATTGAAAATTTTTCGTGCCTGCTTCAAATTGAACTCATTCCCTCTCCTTCCTTTCTTCCTCATTTGTGCATCGGATACGTGGTTGTTTGGTGCGACGGCCAAGCTTCCTCTTCTCCTTTCTTAAGTCCTGCTTGTTCCAGAGCTTGTCGCTATGCTGGTTGTCTCTCTCCGCCACAGCTTCGGTGGCTGAACTGAAGTGATTTCTAACACTTCTTTTGAGGTATTCTCATCCTATATTCTCATAGCACCATCTATTCACATATTTGCTTAGGTTAGAGTCGCTCCTCTTCAAGCTTCCATTGTAATTGCGATTGGAGATTTCAGTGAAAAATTTATGAAATTTCCGAACGATGTGTCTGGTAGAATCCAATTTTGTTTGTATGTTGCTCGATGTAAAGGATTAAAAGTTAGGATGCCTATATCGTATGGGAGTGCCAACTAGTGCATATTAAGTGTTTCCTTAAATGCTTAAAAGAAATATAGACCTATAATTGTAGTCGATGGGTATTAATGATAGTTGCAACCTTGGCTAGACCTTATCCTAAGATACTCAAATTCTATGTTAATATATAAAAGTTGGAAATGTGATCTCTGAGCATTTTAGGATTATTAGCTAAGAGTTTAGTTATTAATTTAGAATACGCTATAGATGAGTTGTACCTGTAAGTATCGAAGTAAGAAGTAAGAACAATTTGGATTTTTTTTCCCTTTGGAGATCATGTATAATCATAGAAAAATAAAATGTAACATTGTCAAGTGCTATCGACCCCAAACTGGAGACATTGTTGGTTCATTTCGTGAACAACTATCTGGATGCTGACTAAACTCCACCGCCTCTTCATTTTGTACCTTTGAATATGCTGGCTGTTTTGGGATTGCTGTGAAGTTGCTTTTGTTTATGAGCATTAAGCCTACTTCTAGCATGCTTGGCCTGTCTTCTGCATTTTTCTGGACACACAGAAGAGCAATTTGCAAGCATCTCATCAATTTGCATGGAGAGGATGTGTCATCAAGTGAAGAGTCCATGAATTCCATGCCATTTCCTTCTTTCCATAGGACATAAGCCTAAAAAGATTAGCGGAACAAAGGAATTAGTTGAGAGTGAATGTTTATTTATTTATTTTTTCAAACAAAATTCATAGACATGTACATTACTTACATATTCTAAGAGGTTCAAATCATTGTTCTCTCCATATAAGCTTGAGATCTTTTGACCACTAATAATTTGTAGGAGGACTATACCAAAGCTATAAACATCAGATTTAATGGAACACAATCCTTTCTCAACATATTCAGGGGGTATGTAGCCGCTACAAGAGATGAAGAACCATGAAACATATTGGTGAAGTGAATCAATGGAATAGATAATCGTAAAAAATTTATTATGCAGAGCTACTAGTAGAATACTCACTATGTCCCTACAAGTTTGCTGGCTCTTTCTTCATGTTCATCTTTTTTGAATGATCTTGCCATGCCAAAGTCTGAAATCTTTGGCTTCATCTCATGATCCAATAAAATATTGCTTGCTTTCAAGTCCCTATGAATTATTGTCAACCTAGAATATTCTTGAAGGTAGATAAGCCCTTGTGTAACTCCTTCGATGATACAAGCACGTTGTTTCCAATCTAGTAGATGTTGCTTTGTAGGGTCTGTGTGAAAATCAATTCACAAAATTTTAGATATACCATAAACTTTGAAGAATAGAAAAATATGCGTATACATTACTTTGACCTCATAGAGGTTCAATCTTTTGATTTTATGCTTAAAAATAGTAGAAACTTGAGAAGGACAACAAGATAAATAATTTCCACAAGAGCACTTGATGAGCGTGAAATTGAGAAAGCTAGAAAAGCACTAACTCATGAATGGCTAGCAAAAACTATTTGTGGATAATGAAGAACTCTATATTTGCATGCAAACTACACCAATCAAATGTTCATTACTGACATGCCCTATTTAGACATCAATATAGTATATTGCATATGCATTCTCACACATGGTTTTGAGTTGTAAAGATTGCTGACCAAAGAGATAAAAGTCAAGACTTTTGTTTGGCATGTACTCATAGACCAACATTTGTTCCTTCTTGTCATTACAGAACCCCAACAGTCGAACAAGATTGACATGCTGCAGTCTTGCATTGAGTATTGTCTCATTTTTGAATTCCTTAAATCCTTGCCTGGAACCTTCTGAGCGCCTTTTCACTGCTATTTCCTCACCATTAGGTAATATACCCTAGAGAAACAAAAATTATTGAAATCTTGGTTGGATGTGGTAATTAGATATTCATTTGAAAAGTTACAAAATTTGAAATAGGAGGCTTTAGCATAATTCGTGTTTTGTTTTTTTGTTTTTTTTTAATTTCATTACTTAACTTGCTGCACATTCTTATATTTTAAAGGTAGTGGACCCAATGAAATTGATATGAAAGCATGTGATAAATCAGCTGCATTATGGGGGAAGTTTCGTGCTTGGTTAGCACAAAAATCCTAGTAGCTAGACAACAAATCAAACCACAAGTTGGTTTGTTGAAATTTTACCTTGTAAACAAGTCCAAAACCACCTTCTCCAATCTTATTTTCAGTTGAGAATCTATTTGTGGCACTGTCAATCTCAGATAGAGAAAAGACTTTAACATCTGGAGCGTTACCATTCAAATATTCTGCAGCTTCTTCATTTGCTTTACAAGAAGATACTGAGAAAGTAAGCATTTGTGAATGGAGAATAATTAAGCACAGCTGAATGTACTACCTTTTAATTTGAACATTCTCCTCTTTAGGATGTAGACTAAGAAACCTAATAATAGCAAGACAGATACAATAGCTAGAGCCCAGATAATCTTTAGCAAATGTGAGTCCCCGTTAATGTAAACATACCAATGTATAAATTATTGATGATACTAATATTGCCTATAAACTATGCATGTGTGTGATATAAATTAGAGATTTCCTTGATATGGACTTTAGGGTTTTAAAAGATCTATCTTTTATTGAAAGATTATGTCTTCTACTCTTTGCATCTGCAGAGTCTAGTTGTAATTTTTTAGATGCACAGGATCTGACACTTTCAAATTTCAACTTTAAAGACGCAGAAAGTGTGGATTTGGTAATGTTGTAAACTAACTTTAATTACTTCTTTTTAACATTAGTTCAGAATAGAAAAATATATTTGCATAGATAGGTGTCTATAATTCAAGAGAAACGACCTGCACTGGAAAGCAATCCATTGTCGTCATAGGAAACTTGCCACGCAACATAACCGAGTAACTTGTGTTCCTTGGCATAAGACACCTTAATTATGATAGTCTCAACATCGTCGAATCCTATCCAAGTCGATCCACATGAAACGTAGTATATCTTATAAGTATCATTGTATCGTGTTTTGCCTCCACATGAAGGAATTACATCTCTGATTTCCTTGTATGTCATCATCCCCAATGCATGATCAGTATGGGCTGTACCTGTCGCCGGCACTCCTATTGTATTGTTTTCAGGATCAGTAAGATTCCATGCATACCCAAAAAATGCCAAGCCTAGAACCATCTTGCTAGGCATCAACCCCCATTAATCCAGTTGTTGATACCATAGTCTGTGCTATAATGACTTGTAGGGTCATATAAAGCTGAATGTGCAGCAGTGACATCTCTCGTCCAATCAATAACGTAAGAAAAAGTTTTAAGATGTACCCAGTCCAAGTATCTTGCCATTGACCCAATAGGATAAAGAGAAACAACTTTAACATCCATCTCTTGAAATGGCCAATCTGGTGAATATGGAACAGTGGCAGTTAAGATCAGTTCTGAATCATTAGCATCTATATATTTTCTCCACTCTTGTAAAAGGCTTTCCATATGTTCCTTATCAGCTTTTGTTTCAGGGAAATCCCAGTAAAGGTCAACGCCATCAAACCCATGTGTCCTGGCTATGTTTTGTGCAGATCGGATGAAGGAACTTATTGAAGTAGGATTTTTCACCATTAAGGCATATCCATTTTTTCCCCAAATAGTTAGAAGTGTTTTGACGGATGGGTTCTTTTCTTTGACTTTTCTGGAGAATGTAACAAAGTCCGGCTCATACGATGGGGCGATCCAGACCTCAAAGGACGAATGGTTGACAAAAGCTTCAGCGAATAAGAGGTGAGTAAATAGTGTGGAGTCGATTTCAGAAACAGGATTACCGCCCAACGTCCAAGAACCAGCTCTTACCTTAAGTTTTTCTGCTGCTGCATGTTGAAATGGAAGATAAAGAGAAACAAGAAAAAGAACTAATGCAGTTTTTGACATCATTTATAGACTGCCTTGTATAGCTTTCATGCTCGTATGTCATTAGCACAGTCTCTCTTGCAACTCTGAAGCTGATATTAGTTAGCATATCTATCTCTCCTCCATTTGTAGATTTCGTCCAAGAAATCCTTGTAAGTAACGATACACGCCCTGGCTCATAAATTTATTATTGGTTAAATGGTGCATACTGTTTGAAGCAATGAGAGTCCGATTTCAAAGGTTATTAATAAGACTATATCTCATCTTGTAGAGGTTATCTAGTGTAGTTTCGTTGTTAATTATGCATGATTTTTTTTTTTTTTTTTTTTTTTTTTTAAATTGTTGAGAAGGTTAAATTTCAAAATATAATACGAATTTCAAGGTTTTTCTAGTTTTTATCATCCTTATTTTGGTCAGACCGTCAAAGGAAGAATTATACTCCTCTCAGTCCTCTGCTCATATATTTAATAGGCATAGATGTTTTTTTTTTTTGACGTTAGTCATGACAATTTCATCCTTAATTTGTTGTTGTTGGACTTCTTAGTGTTCACTCATTCTTTCATATATTAAACAGGGTAAAGTTAAAATGTTACTTTTTCTCATGTCATAAGAAATATAAGATCTAGTTTAGAAGTGTATTTTAGTCCTAAATATAATATGTTTTTTGTTTTGTTTTATCTTATATTGATCGTTTTTCTCCAAACTAATTTATTTGACTTATAAATTGATATATAATAATATATAATGATACAGAGAAGTATTTTAGAAAGATCATGTTATATATGTTATAATTGAGTAATTCATTTAGTTTCCTTAATCTCTCCGAATTAGATAAACAAATCATATATTTACTAGAGAAAGTATTAAATTTTAAGATAGAGTTAATGATGTAAAACATATTTTTCTCCGGTAAAATATGTTGGAAATGTTTCATAAATAACACCATAAGAGTATTTTTTCTTAGATATATATTTTAATGTCAATGCTACCCGGGTTCAGTTTTAGTATGCTTCTTGATGTTGTAGGCTATGTTTAAATAGCCCGACCAACGACTGGACCCTTCGGTTCGGTTTTTGAAGGTTGGACCGGCATTGGGTCCATAATCCACCTACAACTTCAAAACTGGTTTAAAAACCTCCATCACATCACATGTCCCCAGTACCCATTCTTTCCTTTGTCATGAGCATGGAGGAGAGGAAGAAGAAAAAGAGCATAAAGAAGAAGAAGAAGAAGAACATCTCACCAGATTAACACTGATCATATCCAAAACTATCAGAGAATCAACCTCAACAAAGAGAAAAAGAAAATTCTATAAAGATGAGAGATTGGGGAGAAAAAATATTCAAAGCGAATTAAATGCTGAAGACTGAACACTAAAGAAGTAAAGTACTGCCGTTTTTTAAATTTGATATGCTTACTATGTGAAAATTAATTCTAATTTTGGAAGAAGAACAATTAATTCTAAATTTATAATTTTTTTTTTATAAGATAATGTTACTTATATTTATATTTTATATCTAATATTTATTCATACTTATATTATTTGGGATATGTTATTAAATATACTCTTATTTTGCATATCTTTGCTTACCCCTCTCAATACCGTTAGATTATAATCTTATCTAACGGCAGAGGTTTGAGGGATAAAATAAACTTTTTACCGCTTCCTCTTTCCCACCGCCTCTCACCCTCTCTGGCTCCTCCACTGGGTAAATATCATTATGCTTCTAGAATCCTTGTACAGTAGAATTAAACTAAATAACTCAGGTGCACTCTTGTGATGTTGTGATTGAAGGTTAAGTTAGTAAATCAAAACCCAAACACCAAGAGATGGTGGGAGGTGGTGGGAGAGAGAAAGGGGTGAAATGATTTGTTTTATTTATCAAATCTTCACCGTTGGATGAGATTATAATCTAACGATATTGAGAGGGGTATGTAAAGGTAGGCAAAATAAAAGTAGGCAGAATAACCTATCCCATATTATTTTTAAATACTCATGACATTAGTGTGCTATTATTATGTAAACTAATGAACTCATTGTGAAATTTGATTATTTAAGTTGATAACATTTTGATATTTTATTTTTATACATATCTGTCTCTCCTCCATTGTAGATTTCGTCCAAGAAATCCTTGTAAGTAACGATAAATTTATTATTGTTGTTACATACTGTTTGAAGCAATGAGAGTCCGATTTCAAAGGTTATTTATAAGACTATCTCACGTCGTACAGGTTATCTAGTATAGTTTCGTTGTTAATTATGCACGATTTTTTTTTTTTTTTTTTTTAAATTATTTGGAAGGTTAAATTTCAAAATATAATACGAATTTCAAGGTTTTTCTAGTTTTTATCATCCTTATTTTGGTCCGATCGTCAAAGGAAGAATGATACTCCTCTGCTCATATATTTAATAGGCATTTTTTTTTAAAAAAAATGTTAGTCACGACAATTTTATCTTTAATTTGTTATTCTTGGACTTCTTAGTTTTCACTCATTCTTTCATATATTAAACGGGGTAAAGTTAAAATATTACTTTTTTCTCATGTCATAATAGAGATAACATCTAGTTTTGAAGAGAATTTTAGTCCTAAATAGAATACGTTTTTTCATTTGTATCTATTGATAACTATTTTTCAAACTAATTATTTTGATTTATAAATTAATATATATTTATATCTAATGATACAAAGAATTATTTTAGAGAGATCATAACATATATGTTATAATTAAGTAATTCATTTAGTTTGCTTAATCTTTTCAAATTAAATAAAAAAAAATCTTGTTTATAGGATTGAAGAGAGTATTAAATTTTAAGATAGAGCTAATAATGTTTAACATATTTTTCTTGATTCCGATAAAATATGTTGGAAATGTTTCATAAATAAGACCATAGGAGTATTGTTTTTTTAGGTACATATTTTAATGACAATGCTACCCGGGTTCACTTTTAGGTCCCATTTGGTTTACAGAAATCACGCCACACTACAAAAAAACAGACCATTAGTAGCGGTTATAAAAAACCGCCACAAAATCACTATGAAACGTGTTTTTGTTGCGGTTTTTTAATGAACCGCAACAAATTAGCGACGGAATCATAAAGAGGACGTTTTTTGAGACATTTGTAGCGGTTCCTATAGTGTAAACCGCTACAAATTTTGGCGCCCGGCTTGGCGCGCCATGGCGCGAATCTGTGGGTGCAACCTTTGTTGCGGTTTCTAGTAAAACCGCTACAAATTTGGCGCCGATGATTAGTGCGTAATGGCGCGAACTTAGTCGCGATAATTACGTAGCGGTTATATGAAAGAAACCGCAAAAAGGCGAAACGACTTTTTGTAGCGGTTGTGTTGAAGCGAAGTTGAAACCGCATAATATAGTATGATTTTGTAGCGTTTTTTAGTACAACCGCTACAAAAAGTGACGCTATAAATAGTTAATCTGTCCGTACACCTGATTATAAATTTTCAGAAATTACCACATTTGCATTGTCGCTGAATGAACATTCTCGTTTGAGTAGTCGAAGGCATGCGGATATCTCAGCGGATCTCTTATGTCGAGAGTGTTCCTTCAAAGACAATCCACATTTGGGATTTATCTCTGACGTGAAGACTTCCTCTTCTGAAGATATAGTCTAACGTGCACCGAAGATTGATTTTCATTATAGCCACCATTCTCTCTGTAAAATATCTCTGATCAAAATGAGTCAGTGAGTGTTTCCAGAGAGTTTGGTGGCTATACTGAATGCGAATCTTCACGGACATGTTAGACTATTTTCAGTAAACTCATTATTATTAATTTATTAAACTCGAGTGTTTTGAGAAAATAGATGAAAATAATTAAAATAATTGAAAGTTCTTTTATTTTAATTATTTTCACCAAACTAATTGGTTGGACTCCTAAACCAATTAGTTTGGAATTTTTTTGTCAAAAAAGTATTTTTGTAGCGGTTATATGATATAACCGCTACGTAATCACAACGGTCTCTATTTTTATAGCGGTTGTAAGACCGCTTTCAGATGTTCACCAAGAACGAGGCAAGTTTGTTGCGGTTTTTAGCTAAAAACCGCTACAGAATCGCAACGGTCTCTGTTGTTGTAGCGGTTGTAAGACCGCTACAGAAGTTCACCAAGAACGAGGCAAGTTTGTTGCGTTTTTTAGCTGAAAACCGCTACAGAATTGCAACGGTCTCACAATTTG
This sequence comes from Acacia melanoxylon, assembly GCA_019022615.1. NCBI lineage: Eukaryota > Viridiplantae > Streptophyta > Magnoliopsida > Fabales > Fabaceae > Acacia > Acacia melanoxylon. The sequence goes on along the minus strand of JAFJYJ010000064.1, from coordinate 706,705 downwards.
TAGCGGTTGTAAGACCGCTACGTATATTCACCAAGAACGAGGCAACTTTGTTGCGGTTGTCGAAAAAAACCGCTACATAATCGCAACGGTCTTACAATTTGTAGCGTTTTGGATGTCGGTTTTATGAAACCGCTACAAATTGTAGCGGTTTTTTAACTGTTCGTCTCATTTTCATTTTCCTCGCGCAAAGGTTTTGATTTTTCACCTTTTAACCTTTCAACTTGTACCTTTCGACGTGATGGCTGATAAGGGAAAAGGAAAAGCTGTTGAACAAGAGAAAAGGCCTATAAAGGGCGGTAGTAGTAGAGGGGGCCGTACGAGAGGGCGTGGACCTGTAAATATCCCCCCTCCGCCCCCTAATGTAGCGGGGAGGGAGTTTGATGCCCTCTTTGAAGATGAAGAAATCCCAATAATAGAGACCGTATAGGGAGATAAAGACCCAAGTCTGTCCTTCAGCGACATAGACGAAAATCCGGAGATCTATATTGAGATTCCCTTGAGCGAGGCAGAGCAGTTTCTCGATGAGGAGAACCCGGCGGGACCCGGGGAACCCCGACCATCGTCTTCTCGTTCCACCGGATTTTGGTGGATGTCGAAGGTAAATATAATTAGTTTTCAGTCAATAAATTAAATTTAAATTTCTTACATGTAATCTTAATTTATTTAAACGCAATTGCACAATGTGTTTATAATTGTGCGATATAAACATGGGAACATCAGCAGGAGGACGGTGGATGTTGCCACGGTCACTCAGACGGACAAGTTCCGCGTCATAGTCCCCTGGAACTCGAACACGGACCAGCCGATCGGAAATGGTGGTCATCTGATAAACCGATTCCCCGTCGAATTTGGCGGAAATTGGGCATGGTTCCCGATCTATATCCACGATTGGAGAAAGATTCCCTCGGATAACAAGAAAAAGCGTTTAGTGACGTGGTGCGGGTAACTTATGTTGTGTAACTAAATTCAAATATTAATAGTATGGAATGTTGGGTTTAATTAATTAATTAATTATTTATTACTTAATTACTAACTACATAACTACATTATGTAACAGAAAAAATTTAAATTGCGAGAGCCACATAAGAGGTACGTCGATGAAATCGGGGCAAGGGTGGAAGAGTCGAAGGCTTCGTCTCTACACCCGGAAAATGGAGATTCGACTATGACTCTGCGCGGGCGATGGAGAACGTCCCCGGACGACGTGGATCCAAATCATCCTTTGGGCAACTTATGTCCAATATCGAAGGAGTGCGGAGATGCACATGTAGGTTGTTTAATTAATCATAGTTTACGTTTTATTTAAATATGAGTTAATTTATTGTTTAACATTTCTTTAAATTAATTTTGTTTGAGTGTAGTTTAAAAATATATATATAGATGAAATTAATTTATTGTTTACATTTTGGTTTAAATTATTTAATAGTTTAACTTAATTTATATAATTAATTTCAATAAACATTTTGTTTGCTCTTCCTTGCCCCTGTCACATAGGAACACCGAGAAGTTGGTCACATCGGCGAGGTCCATCACACGCGGAACCAAGACGTTTGCCGTGACCTACAGTGAGCTGGTATTTTCAAAAATCAATTAATTTTAGTTTTAAATGACGAATGTTTTGTTTTTGAAATAATAAATTTTATATTCTTTTACCTTTGTCAGGAAGAGAAGGCTCGGGAGGAGAACCGTGAGATGGACTATGGGCGGTTGTTCACACACACCCATAGACACCGTGATGGGACGCCGACTTCGATCTTTGCAGAGGACATCATAGTAAGTTACAAAAACAAATTATTTATATAGTTAATGTTGTATATTTAAATTGAATTAAATTGTTTGATTAATATTTTCCAAATCTTTGCGTCGGGCCCGGATTGAGCGAGGGCGGGCGAGGCTGCGAGCGTCGCAACCCCCAGAGTCACAGGGGTCTGTGGATCCTACAGCCCCTTTGAAAGCTGCTGTGGGCCCAAAAGAGCATCCTGGCCACGTGAAGGGTATGGGGTTAGGCACCAGGCCTAGCATGGTATACGGCAAGGCCTCCGGCTCTTATGCCGGCACCTCCGGCGAGAAAGGCCACCACCGGAAGAGGTTGATGTCATCATTGCCGCGAAGGTTGCCGAGCGAGCAGGTTGCTGCACAAAGGCCGCGCAAGATGCCAAGAACAAACGCATGCAAGAAAGGTACAACCGTTGGGTCGCGAGTCGAGGGAGATTGTGAGTGCTATGGCCGGTGCCTTGAGTGAGTTGATGCCTGACAGACGGTTTCCATCTCCCGAGCCTCCCCCTCCATTCTTCTACGAGGATTCCTCCCCGTCTCCGCCTCCGCCTCCCCCTCCGTATGTTGAAGACGAGCACGAGATTACCTCTGGTCGTGCCGGATGACCGATCATCGGGCTCCTGATATTTAGTTTTTATTTTGAACCTTTGGATCTTTGTTTTTTTTTAATCTTATTGCGGCGGGTTGACATTTTTGTTGTTACATATTTGTTATCTTTGACTATGGTGTGTTTTTAATATATTCGAGGACTATTTTAATACTTATATTTCATTTATATTAGGTTAATAATGTTATGTACAAATGTAAAATTTATTATAGCTAATGAGTTGTAAAATAATTAACTTTGTAGCGGTTATAACGAAAAACCGCCACAAAGTTTTCGAATTCGCTTATTTGTAGCGGTTAGTGAATCGTTTCCCAAACCGCAACTACTTTTTTTGCAATTTGTGGCGGTTTATGTAGCGGTTTAGAACCGCTACAAAACTCTGGCGGGATTTTCAATTCGAATTCGTTGATTTGTAGCGATTAGTAGAGCGTTTCTGAAACCGCAACTATTTTTTGTTTTTTTTTGCAATTTGTGGCGGTTGAGGTAGCTGTTTTTAATCGCTACAAATTGTTTCCATGTTGCATTTAAACATCAGGTGTTGTTATGAAGGTAATTAAACATTCTCTCTACATTTATATTGTGTATCCTAGCTTTGTTTACTACGTATGAATAAGTCATGGATCAAGCTACCGCGCAGTTCTCCTGTATATTTAGCGGGGTTGAAAAATTTCTTAGATTTCGCCTTCTCTCACGCTAGCATTAATGGCAAGATTGTGTGTCCTTGTTGTAGATGCAAGTTCAAGAAGTGGCAAATGCGAGAAGGCGCTATGGAACATCTTCTTATCAAACCGTATCATATCAAGTGCTTGTGTGGGGTCACTAATAAGGCAATGTCGATGTTGTTCATGATGCTTTCGGTGGAATTACTACGAGATGCTTTCCTTGACGCTCGACATTCCCACAACCTTCTATGAGGCCAAGAAGATCATCAATAGATTAGGCAATGTCGATGTTGCTGAACTACGAAAAAATCGATGCATGTCCCAATGACCGTATGCTTTATTGGGGAGAGGATGCTCGGAGGAGACTTGTAAGAAGTGTCATACTTCGAGGTTCGGGACGATTCGGAAGGGAAAGAAGCGAAGAAGAAACCCGCAAAGATTTTAAGGTATTTTCCTTTGAAACCTCGCTTACAAAGACTCGTTTATGTCGTCTAAGACAAGCATATGAGGTGGCATGAAGGCGACAAGAACGAAGATGGTAGACTCGAGACATCCACGGGATGCGAAGCACTGAAAGCGTTCGACTCAGACTTTCCTGATTTTGCCTGGAAACCGAATAAGGAAATCTTCCTCGCAACGTTGAAGAAGATAAAAGTTCCTGACGGGTATTCAAGCAACATTTCACGATGTGTTGACGTGCAGGCTCGAAAGGTTACTGGCCTGAAGAGTCATGACTCACATGTGCTTATGCAACAATTACTTCCGGCCGCCATAAAAAATACGCGCACCTTGATGTGTCGATCGTTTTGGTGGAGCTTTGTACTTTCTTTCGGAAGTTGTGTTCCAAGGTTTTGATCATGGAGGAGCTTGACCAGCCGCACGAAAAATCATTCTTACGTTGTGTCATTTTAGAGATGATCTTTCCTCCGTCATTTTCACGGTCATGATTCACCCGACGTGACACCTTGTTCACGAAACAAAGCTTGTAGCCCGATTCACTACCGATGGATGTATCCTATTGAGAGGTACTCATTTAAAATTATTTACTTTAGCATTACTCCCTAGTCTCACGTCTAACCATTGATGTATCGAAATTTTCCCTTCATTACTTTATAGGTTTCTTGGGAAACTGAAGTCTTACGTGAGGAATAAGGCGTGGCCAGAAGGTTCAATAGCGAAGGCTATATTGGGGATGAGGTCTTGTATTTTTGTTCCAGGTACTTTGATGACATTGAGACGTCATTCAACTGACCGCCTCGTGTTGACGATTGTCCTGAGCTTGAGCCATCAGGAACAAAGTTGTTAGTCCCTCGTGTTGGTAAACCAGTTGGCGGAAGTGAGAACTTCAAACTCACGGCACTTGAGAAGATTCAAGCACATAGACATGTCTTGATCAATTGCACTAAAGTTGAACCGTACCTTCAGTAAGGATTCCACACAGATATATACACACACACACACATATATGTTATCCTAAATATTTCCTTTCAGTTTATACTAACATTTAATGCTCGTCATCGCACCTTTAATTGCAGGGAATTCAGGAGTTATGTGAAGCGTCAGCTGAGGATCCGTACGTAGACATCATCCGAAATTGATAGAAAGGTCCACGGAGAATTTGCCGGTTGGTTCGGGAGGAGAATAATGAATGACCACAACCCGCACTCACTTTAATTTAGAGCTCTCACACTCGGCCCGCTTGACCACGCCCAAAGATTTACGGCATACAATGTCAATGGTTTCAAGTTTTGCACCATTTCACGAGATCGGGGATTGCGACCCAAAACTCGGGTGTATATGGCACGTTTGGGACGAGGAGTTATGCGAGCGGTAGTGACGGGAACATGCGGTTCGGTGACGTCCCATATTATGGAAAGTTGCTTGATGTGGTCGGGATAACTTACCAAGGCATTTTCCCGTGACGCTTCAAGTGTTCGTGGGCGAATACGACAACACCCAGGGGACTCACGACTGACGACTTAGGCATCACATCGGTGAATTTCTCCCGGCCTATTCACACTGGTCTGTCTGAAGATGACGAGCCGTATATTCTTGCCTCCGAGGCCCAACAGGTTTATTATGTCACCGATGAGAGGCACGTGGATTGGAATATGGTGGTTCACTTAAAGCCTCGGGACCTTTACGATATGGGCGATGGTGATAATGTCGCCTACGATTGTGAGCCGTTCCAGCTAGCCAGTTTTGAAAACTTCTTCCCAGACGGCGATGACAAATTACCTATAGTTCGGTATGTTTTTAAATATATGTTTTATGAAATAATAACATTTAACCAAAGTTTTATTTGTGTTTAAACATATTCAACTCACAGGTAACATTTTATCCAAACTTTCTATGTAGGGATGGTGACGAAGAATGAGAGAATAGATTATGCCATATATAGTTAGTCTGTAATCTTTTTTTTTTTTAAAAAACAATAATTTTTGTAGCGGTTATGTAACCGCTACAAAACCTAAAATACTGCTACAAGTTAGAACCGCTACAAAATACGTGTCACAAACCGCTACAAATTAATTCCGCTACAAAAAATGGCAAATAAACCGCTAAAAATGATTCGCACCTATCGTAATAAATACCCCCACCCAACCCCATTTAATTTGCTTCACTCCTACTTACCTTGTCTCTCAGTATTTACTCACGTTTTCTGGAATAGCTTAAGTGTTTAAAGGGGGTAAGTGTTGTTGAACCACATCAAATCTAATGCTTATTTTCTACCATATACTTATACTAACTTTTGTTATTTTGCAGATAAATTTCGTATTTTTTGACACTTTGTTTCGATTTTCTATCCGATTCACATTCACACACATTTTTTATACAAGCAATTATATTTTATTTAACACATTCTTTCTACCACATTCTCATTCTCATTCCCATTCCCATTCTCATTCTTTTCTATTATATATTAACCTTATATAATGAAATATTATATTTTAATATAAGTTATTTTTATCTAAAATATTAATTATTATAGCCTAAATAATATTTAACTAATTTAATTACTTATTTTTTTTTTTAAATTTCATTGGTTTGTAGCGGTTAATGAACCACTACAAATAATGGAAATAAAGCATACGAAAAAAAAACAAAAAATGAGGGAATATTTTGTGGCGGTTTTTAACCGCTACAAATTTCAAAAAAGAAATTGCCGCCAAAAATTTCCCCAAAAAAGCGGGAGTTATTTGTAGCGGTTACAAACCGCTACAAATATTTGCTGCAAAATTTTTCCCAAAATTACGAGGAATATTTGTCGCGGTCATATAACCGCTACAAAATATTTTCAAATTATTGGCGCTACTTTTGAATATTTTTAGTTGCGGTTTAGTAACCGCTACAAATGTGATCGTTCTCAATTTGTAGCGGTTCAGAAACCGACACTAATGTTCCAACAAGGTGGACGTCTGGTGTCAAATAGTTGCGGTCATTTGTAACCGCTACAGATATAGTAGCGGTCTTGGTGGATGTAGTAGCGGTTTTTTTTAAGCGCTACAAATGGCTTTGCCACCGTTGATTTTGTGGCGGTTGGCCTAACCGCTACAAATGTCATCAGTGGTGGCTAAAACAGCTACAAATATGTCATTTTAACCGCTACTAATCGTGTGTTTTTTTGTAGTGCCAGTTCCAGGGAACTTAATATAGTTCCCACCCCAAAACCATTTGGCGTCACAGGTTCCGGTGAGACTGAGTTCCAGCCTTGCCCAATCTTCCCACAAACGTGGGAAATTGAGATCCCTTCAGAAATGGCGGGATCTTGAAAACGTTCCCGGGAAACTGAATTTTGAGACAAAAAAGCCCCTCTGAAATTATAAACCACATGCTTCTCGCCTTCTTTCCCAGTTCGCGTCACCATTCTTCTTTTTCTTCCTTCGGCCACCACAATCGATGCTGCCTTGTAGGCATGAGGGATTGAGCAGTTCTTTGAATTTCCTCTTCCTTCTAGTCGCATCTATGTGCGTGATTGTGGCATGGGTTTTGGCTAGTTTTGTCTTTCTTCTTCATCATTTCTGCTAGATGTTTGGGTATGTGGAGTTGCGTTTTCCTTCCCCTATTTCACTGCTGTGTGTGATTCAGGAGCATTTTTCATTTACTTTTGCTCCTCGGCTCAATATATGTGGGTGGGTGTGGTGGTAGATGAATTTTCAGTGTAACTTGCTGTCGGCGCTTTGAGACTCTGCAACAGGGGAGACTCATGGAGCAAGGTTCTTGCAGAAATTTGAGAGATTGTGTACATGTTTATTTTTCACTTACCTCCTTTATTTTACTGTACTGGTTGACATTTTGTGTTGTGAGTTCGAACTTGACTGTTTAGTTTGAACTTGAATGTGTTATTTTGCAACTTCAGTGTGTAAATGGTTTTGTAAATTATTTGTGGGCTATTTTCGTATATCTTAGGTCTGTTTTATAGTCCAGATCCCTTCGAGGTCTCCAACAATTTTCTTTCTCCACCAAGACGCGATTTGGTTTGCCTTTTTTGCCTTTGATTCTGTACAATTCACAAAACAAAACAAAAAAATGTATGTTTTTTTGCCTTTTTGGTGGGGGGGCATTGTGGGAATTTTACCTAATCTTTCCACTTAACCAACACCCAATTCTTCTTGCCAAACAGTTTATCTTCCCTCAACTTACTTAAATTCCCATATCTACCAAACAGCTCAACTTTTTAAAGTTCCCTCTTAATCTTCCCTTCCCTTCCTTAAGTTCCTTTCCCTCCTTAAATGTTCTCCGTACCAAACGGGCCCTTAGTATGCTTCTTGATGTTGTAGGATGTGTTTCAATAGCTCGACCCGGTTTTTGAAGGTTGGACCGGCATTGGGTCCAGAATCCACCTACAACTTCAAAACTGGTTTAAAAAGCCCCATCACAGGTCCCCAATAATCAATATCCATGCTTTCCTTCGACATGGGCATGGAGGAGAGGAGGGAAAAAAAAGAGCATAAAGAAGAAGAAGAAGAAGAAGAAGAAGATGAACATCTAACCAGATTAACATCCCTCATCATATCCAAATGAAGTTTATAAAATATAATTTTCTTATAAGATAATTGTTACTTATATTTATATTTTATATCTAAAATTTATTCATACTTATATTATTTTTAAATACTCATGACATTAGTATGCTATTATTATGTAAACTAATTAACTCGTTGTGAAATTTGATTATTTTTACACATATATTATTTTATATATGCATGTTATAAGCACTATGCTCTACCTTAACGATTTGACATACTTATAATTATATAAATCCTAGTATATATATTTTATTTTTTTTTCCTATTTATATAACTATACATGCATAAAATATTATATTATATTTGTTCTGGTGTAGAACCAGATGTGGCTAGCCCTAATGGACTAGCCTGTTTGATATTGATTGAATCAGACTTGACCTAGGAACAATGCCTAGGGCCTACATACCCTGTAGAGAGATCAAAGTCCACGTAGTTCGAGACACACATAGGCGTTTAGCCAAAGGGGTGGGGTGTGTGTTCTGTGTGGCTGAATGTAAATAGTTTAGGGTTTAGAACCTGTGTACCTTAAGGTTTGACCTCTGTATTTATAGAGTTTACCTTAGGTTGAGTCGCTTGGGCCCTGTGATTCGAGGCCCCGATATCCTAACTACCAGATATACATGTAGATATACCTGGATTGTAGATAAGATAGGATCCTCTGTCATTATAGATAGATTCTGATATGCAATATATTCCTTGTTGGGCCATATACTGAATATGGGCCTTATACAGATCTGTAACAGTTGCCCCCAGCTCGGTAGTTCGAGCTTTCGAGCTGCCGGGATGTATTTTGCCCCTAAGCAGGTTATCCAAGGTAGGTTGTCGTGAACCTTACCCTCTTGCCTATCTACCGCATATTGCCAGATTGGGTCATTTTGGCCTTGGTGACCGAAGTTATTTACTCACAGATCCGAGGTAATGTCTCAAAGATCCGAGGTAGCAGTCTTCTTCTCAAAGATCCGAGGTAGTGTCTCAAAGATCTGAGGTAGTGTCTCAAAGATCCGAGGTACTATCTTGGAATTTGCTTGGTTTCAAGGCCAGGATTTCCGCCGCGATTGCCATCATCTTGATGAATTCGGATTCATTCGTGATTCGCTACCGATTTGCCTGTTTAGGTGATACGTTCTTCCCAAGGCGGGATCTATTTGTCTTTCCTTCGTTCTTTGTTTTCGCTTGCCTCGATCTCGGTTGATGGTGAACATGCTTTTTCACTAGCAACGTTCAAGCAACCGGGATAGTATTTGAAAATTCAAATAACCCCGTGAGGGCTTCCGTTAGTTCTTCTGACACCATTGACAACTGTATAGTAGTTGGCCCCCCAGCCTGGCAGTCAAGGGCTTTGAGCTGCCGGGGTGCATCGACTATGAACATATGTTCATAGTTTCAATCGTGCATGTGTTCGCCTTTATCCGTTGTGACAACGAATTTAATTTTATCAATCCCAACGCGAGTTGGTAATTCTGTGACCGAACCAGGGTCTAACGTATGTTGCATATGCTTTTATTCTTCCAGTCTTAACGACCGAGAATCTGTGGTTGGGTTTTCCTTTTTAACCGCGTAGGGTTTTATTTTAACCGCACTACCGAGTTTCGGTTCCGTTGTCCGGGTTCATCACCAGGATAAGGGCAAACTATCACATGTTCAGCCGTGGTGTTCGCAACGCGACGCTGTAAACATTTTGACCTGATCAAGGTCGGAATGACAATTCATCTTCTTATCTATGAGTGAGCGTTGACGCGTCAATTTTGCAAAGACCTAAAAAGGAAACTTCACATTGCTCGTAACCAAGGCACATCGACCCTAGTGTCAGCCATCTAGATGGGTTCTCTTTCGAAACGTGTGTAGGGACCTCGGTGTAATATTTATGACCGGGCGTAACGACCTCGGTGTATTTTATTTCTGATTGGGTGTAAATGACCTCGGTGTAGTATCTTTGCCTATCGATAGTAAAGAATTTGAATTTCCACTAAGGAATTCTTTATCTGGGGTCCGTTTAAGGAGCGCGTGCGGAGTTAATTGTACTTTGTACGGAGCCCGGATTTTAACTGTATTAAGTGTAACTGGGGTCCGCCTTCTTTTCGCTTCCTGCAAAACTTTCCACGGAGCCCGGGTTTTAACTGTATTAAGTGTGACCGGGGTCCGCCTTCTTTTCGCTTCTCACAAAACTTTCCATGGAGCCTGGATTTCAACTGGAATGTAGTGTTACCGAGACCCTCCTTCTTCAACCATTTTCCTGAATTTGTTTATCCATGATGGGTGTCGTAACCCAGAATTTGTTTATCCAAGATGGGTGTCGTAACCCTAAATTTGTTTCTCCATGCTTTATTTGAGCCCGGGTGTCGTAACCCTTTTTTTTTTACGCTGAACTCGGATCTAATTGTGATCAGTTTAACTGGGCTCCGCCTTCGTTCCCTTTCGTAGGGACGGACTCCATGCGGAACTCGATTTTCAACCCGCAAAGCTTAACACGGAGTCAGGATTTTAATTGTATTAAGTGTAATAGGGGTCCGGCTTCTTTTTGCTTCCTGCAAAAACGTTCATATTAGCCCCAAACCGGTGAGAGAAATTAGCTTGACCGAGATGCGGTGTAACCAGGTTCCATTTGATGGCTGGGCCAAAGTGAAAAAGATATTGCGCATAATATTCATCTGATGCCAGCCAAGAACTATACGCCCTAACATGGTTGACCAAGATTTAATCCGGAGTATATTTCGGCTTTACTGTGTCCCGAATAAATACGTTTTAGCCATAATGTCGGCCGTACCGCATCCCGGCTTTGACCTTAATGTGGGCGTTACTGTATTTCAAAGGAATATGCTTTAACCGTTATGAGGGGCATTACCGCATCCCGGAGGAATACGTTTTAGCCAAAATCTCGGTGTTACCGTGTTCCAAGGAAACACGTTTGTTCCCAAGGAAACACGTTTTAACCGTTAATTCCATGGAGCCGGGATTTTAACCAGTTCGGTGTAACCGGGTCCACCTTCAATCCTTAAAAATGTCGCTGGTAATGCATAAAGAAAACCAAAGACCTTCGTAAGAAGATCAATGATCACATTTGTAAAGAGTATATTGAGAGATTGTGTGGCTGTAAGAAGGGAGGGCCATCCATGCCAAATAAGCTTGGTGGTCAATTGAAAATCAACCTCAATAGTCATTTCAATTGAATAAATTCCACCCCTCTCATCCTCCAACTGTGACAAGTTACTATGAGCTTGCCTTCCATAGCTAGAATCATTAATAAATAACTAAGTGGATTTCACTGCAAAGCATAGAATCGTAGACATGGAGTAGAATCCATCTATGGCCCACAAAAACAAGTGGATCATCCTTGACGTGGAAGCTCTCACCATTGAAGTTGTAAAATGATCCAAACTTGGATATGAATCTTGATAACTTCATCACATAATAAATCAAAATATTTGACTTTAAACGTGGAAGCCAAAAGCATTGAATTTGATGATTGACGCTTGGGCAGGGAATCCTATCTTGCTCATGATAGTTTCAATGAATGCCCAAATTGCTTTTTGGTAACTAGTAGCTTCTTCCAATCACCCGAAAAAATAAAAATCTGAATATAAACCGCAGAATAGTCAGTCCTGCTTAAGTTCTGATTGAGCAGGGATAGTCCATAATAAAGCTATAGTTGATGACAGAGCTAACGCCAATAACCCCCAATAATATCCATAGCTTTTAGCATCAGCAGCAATAAGGGTGGACATAAAAAAGCACATCCATGCAAGAGGTGCCACAGTCAGGGGAGCTAAATAATTCAACCAAAATGTCCCATCCACCAACAGACTAATATTTTGGATGAACTAAGTGAGCATTAGATGCTAGATTGCATAAAACTCCAATGCTAGATAATTCCACAGTCAGTGATTTGAAATTCTACAGGTATCCTGCTGTCCTGACTACATCCAACAGGGACCCATTTACTCAAGCACAAAGAGCCGACTCAACACCTTCAAAATGCAATGATTTCGTGCCAATTCATCATAAAAAACTGGTTCAAGTGCATCTAAAGGCTGGATGCCACAAGAAAAGCATAAATATTATTTGACCCTTTCTTTTCAAGATACAGATTATTTCCATAAGTAGTGGGGCCACGGTTCATGTCCTCTTTGTCTTGAGCATGATAATCAGCAAGCAGTTCATGTGTTGCAACAATTAAATTCAGGACTATAGGCTTCAGGCAAAGGAATCTAGGCTTCCCAAGATTGGTGAAGCAGTGCATGTCTCTTCCATTGTAAAGAATGTAACAAATGCTAATGAACTTGCTGATAAGGCATCATTTATAGTATCCTATGAGACATGGGCCTGCAGCAAAGAACTCTGAAAGCGATTGTTCCACCAATAATGCTCGATGGCCCAATTGAAAAGGAGTCAACATTAGCCTCATTGCTCACACCCATTTTTTTGGTCAGAAATAAGAAATATAAAGAATGCAATCCTCACAATCCCAAAGTTTCAAGTGTGGGTAACCAAGGGATTAAATAATAAGAATTTATCAACAAGAATGATATGTCTCACGAAAAAATATATGTGAATGAATAAATGATATAACACAATTAAAGTTCCAAACTCCAAAGTTGAAAAGAAATATCAGCAGAATTTCTGGACTAACCGAGTTGGAGCCAACAGTGCATAAGTACAACGAATTTCCCTCAATCCGTCCTGGTGTTCGAGAGTTGATGGCATAGCAACGAGTGCCAAACAGCAACGTCAACAAATGTGATAGGGATTTTGAGGATCCATGTGGGAATCGCATAAGCCCATGAGGGATAAAATAGGAGGTCTCGTTGCTTGTAAAAAACAGGACGCTTTGCTATGATCATGGTTAAACATGAAAGTTCAGTCATCCCATTAAACATGATCATGGTTAATGTAAAAAATAGAGCTCCAGCATAAACTCCTCTATGCTCCACAAAATCACGGTGCATCTCAGTTCTCAGGATAAGTGTCATTGTTACCAACGCAATGATCGCCAACTGGCATGTCTTGAAGATATAAACAAATGAATTCCTCTTCATAAGCAAATACTCTCTTGAGAAGTTAGCCCTCAGCAGTCTAGAATTCAAATAGACGGAACCCACAATTCTGGTTGCAACAATGCTAAGTCCGGGATTTAAGGGCACAATCTTGAATTTGGAACTGGAAAACAAACTTAATAGTGGAATTGCAATCTTCGACGGCGCGAGCTCTGGAACTGTGAGGACGCGATCTCAACGACCCAAGGGAATGAAAACTTTCAAACTCCCATGAACAGGGAAAACATAAATCGAACAAGAAGAAACCAGAAAACACAGATTCGTGCTCGGCTAACTCTTGTTGGAACGTTCTTGAGATTCCACCGATCCTTCTTTTTCTGCTCCAATGCTTCACAAGTTTATTCATTTTATAGTCGACATCTTCAAAAGGTATGGTGAAATCCATGGATTCTCGGCCTCAAATGATTATCTCGGACGTCAATCGGGATGTCGACTTTGGGACTCATCGAAGTATGCCTTCCCCGAGCATTTCTTGGAGCAATCAATCTGCTTAGGAGCCAAGCTCGTCACCACTTCACAAGCCGGACTTCAAGTCATAATCTCGGATTTCGAATTGCAATCTCGGACCTCAAATTATTTCTGTCGGGATAGATGTCGTCCTTCACCCCCAGACTAGAATTGGGTGACGCAGAAGAAGCCCAGAGAATCCAGTCACGATCACAATGCATTTGTCAACAACAATCTTGACATCAACGCCTACAACAAACGCCGAAGGATAGTGCGACGTCGTGTAATGCTCAGAAATAAATTTTTTGTTGGTTCCTCAGTTCATTTTCGGCTCTGCCAGCTTGCTCATTAACACCGAGGGAAACTAATCTGGTTGATCCATTGAAAGCAAGATTGATGAAACCAGGGATCTTAGCTATGCTCACCGGGATATGAAAATTAACTCTGCCCACAGAGAAATAATATACTCTGATGTCTCAACATCTCGATATTGGGTCTCAGCATTCATCTTTCTCCAAAATCCTCATCTCGGCATGCGAACATTGTTCACAGAATCAGAGAGCATGTCGGCACCTCAATACATCTTGGTATACACCCTTGCAACTTGGATCCATGCATATATCGGCTACCATCTCGGCATACATCCCAAAATCATGCATGTCGGCGTGCACATCAGAATCTCAGCTCCATGTACATATCGACACCTCATCATCTCAGAATCTAGGCAATTCCAAACTCAGCAACTTCACTCCCACGTAGCTTCATGGCACGCTCTTTACGTAGACGTTCTCCGATGTTCACCTCGCGGGCCCTCATCATCTCGGACCTGGTTTAATCCAATCTCGGGCATCTCTCAAATCTCAGTTATCTGACATCAGGCATCTCGAATGTCATTATCTCGGCTCATCCTCAAGAAACTCGAGAAGAAGCCTAAATATCGTGAACAAGTAGTTCTCCTCCACCAGAAATTGCATAATAAAATCACTTAGGGACGACTTTCCCTGCACCCATCGCTCTAGCATTCTTTTTTCAGGGTCAAAATTGAGTTTTCCCTATTTCAAGCGCGACATACTTCTTTCTATTCCCGAGCTTTTTCACCATCTCATGTTGCCCTCCGTGAATGCTCTTTTGAAGAAAATTTACTAAACCATCAGGCATAGGTTCTCATCAAATCTGCCATCGCCTAGTTTCCATTACTCAAAATCGCGTCCAGGTTGAGAACGGCACCCTTTGGTTCGCATCCATGAATATCCATGTAAAATACTTGTTTGTCGGGGGTCGTTGTAGTAGGTTCCTTATGAGCGTTCAGAGAGGATTCTTCTGTCAATGGAGAGATCTTTTAAATTGAATGGGTTCATTTTCTGGTTTGACTTCTTGGTATTGTCGTTCCTGGAATAGTGGTTGCTTCTGGTTTTGACCACAGATGGTCTTGGGGATCGAAATTTATCGTCCCCACGATTAGGCGCCAACGTTACGGTGTAGAGCAGGATGTGGTAAGCGCAATGATTTGCGCATTTGATATTGATTGAATCGGACTTGACCTAGGAACAATGCCTAGGGCCTACGTACTGTAGAGGGATCAAGGTCCACGTAGTTCGAGACACACATAGGCGTTTAGCCAAAGGGGGTGGGGTGTGTGTTCTGTGTAGCTGAATGTAAATAGTTTAGGGTTTAGAACCTGTGTATCTTAAGGCTTGACTTCTGTATTTATAGAGTTTACCTTAGGTTGAGTTGCTTGGGCCCTATGATTCGAGGCCTCGATATCCTAACTACCAGATATACATGTAGATATACTTGGATTGTAGATAAGATAGGATCCTCCGTCATTATAGATAGATCCTGATATGCAATATATTCCTTGTTGGGCCATATACTGAATATGGGCCTTATACAGATACGTAACAATATTTAATTTAATTATTATGGGGTTCACATTCTATGCTTCTCATTATACCTTCATTCTTCACAAATCGACGATGTTGTCCCCATTTCTTCATTGTCCATCTTCAACGTCGTTCCTTCATCCATCCCAAATCAACAAGTCTACTACTTCATCAATGTCTCTCTTCTTTTTTATCTTGCATACATTGGTTTAATGATTTTCATATTTTGGTGGGATTTTGTTAATTTTGTGATATCTAATTATGTGTTTTGAATTTGAATATCATGATGGATTTTATTTCTAATAGGATTTGAGGGATCAAGGAGAAGAAGAGGGGATGAAGATGAGACATACCACTCTCATCCTATTTATAAGTCTATTTTGACCAAATCTCACATACCAAAGAGCGTCAGTTAACTCAACGATTATGGGGTAAATTTTTAATTTTATCCTCATTTATGATTGGGTATTTTTCAATTGTTTCTTCTTTCTCTATCTTCATGGGTACAATTAATATGGGTAAAATTGTCACAATCTCATTTATTACATGAAATTGGACTTATAAATAGGATCAGAGTGGTACGTGTTGTCCTTGAAAAGGATGGGTATTATAAATTATGATATTTTACTATTATAATTGTAGACACTCATCTAGTCCTTCTTTCTCTAAGTCTTTTTCCTTCTTCACTATCATCTTCTCTCCCCGCCATCATCACAATCACCTTCTTCGAAACTTTCCCTAGACAAGCGGGACATGTACATGGCCATAGCATTATCGACCTCGTCATTGTTGTCAACGCCGCACAAGGTGCTTTCGTATAGACAGAAAGCTCGGTGCTAAAAATGGTAGGTTGGTCTTCTTCATCCCCTAGAAAATGGTTTCCCACCAAAATAGGTGAGAACTGATTTTCCCATGTTTAAGGAAAATGGCTCGCTACGATGAGCACAAATTATACCATGTTTTCTCGTATTTCATGATTGAATTGTATGGTAAATGAAAGCTTAAACGGCAAACAATCCAAGTAAAAAGGCATATATTCATGATATATGGAACTGAAGGATGGAAACCATTTACATCCTGAACATGTGCTAAGAAGGAGCAAATTACATTGTTTTTAAAGAATGTATAGCAAAGCGATACGATGCTATAGCATTCTAACGCAACTCGAATCGCAATAAAAAGCATCACAAAAGCTATAGCAAAGTAAAGGACGCAATGCTATGCGGCATATTTTCCGACCTTTTTATCTAGCCGATTTCGGAATAAATATAAAAGATCGAGATCGACAGTGATTGCTGACATAATGAAATAGAAGATGCGGAGGATCGAAACGGAAATATTTGAAGAATCCCGCAGGATCAGCATAATCAATCTACAACCAGAAGATGTGATAGATCTCGACAGATTTGGAAAGCCCAACTAGCTGAAACTTGCGTCACACGGAAGACTAAATATAAAAGGGAACAGCAGGTCAACCCTAGAGAGGAGTCACACAGAGCCAACACAAGATTACACATTCGGCCGACTCAAAAGAAGAGTGAGAGACTTCACTAGCATGAGAATTCCAGGATAACCCAGCATCATTCCTTGCAGTAAGACGGAGGGAAGAAGACGTGGAGTGTGACGTGACAGGGCTTCTTCCAAGCCGTTGGAACACCGTCAAGCTTTCTGTTTTCATTTATTTTACTTTATTAGTTAGATCATGGGTCATTTTGCTACTATCTCTTTTGTGTTTCCCTCGTCAGTCATGAGCTAACTTTCTGATGGCTGAACGAGTATGAATTCGTAAGTGTTATATGAACCTAGTTGAAATTTTTTAATTTAATAGATTCGGTTTGCGTATCGGTGAATTAATTACTAGTCGATTAGAGGAATCTAAGGGCTAGATTTGTGGTCTCGGCTTACTGGCAAGGAGTCGAGGCTAGACCTCTGAGAAGTAGTGTTTGCTAGGTAGCTGGTGCAAGGCTTGACCTATTTATTGTAGGCTTTAGGAATGGGTCTACCTCTCATAACCAGGACACCATGAGTATAATGCAGATAAAAACTAGAAAGTTGCCATAGGAATATGGAAGGAGTATAGTTAATATCATATGTATCGAACGCGGAAGCTTCGGTAGATTACAGAGGTGGGTTAACCGAATAGCTTTGTAGTTAGTATCCATGCTGTAGCATTGCGGAAGCTGTGCAGTATGGATGCTATAGCAATGGGTAGAGCAACTGGGGGATTTATGCGCTTAAGGATGATTTCAAGTTCAGCCTCACTTCTCACTGATATCTTCTTAAAATTTATTTTGTTTACTTCTGTTAGTAGCATAATTACAAAAACCTCTCAACCCAATTATATTTCCTTTTCGTTTACAACTATCATAGCAACTGAGCGTCACTCTTCGGTATCTCAGTCTCTATGGGACGATACTCTACTTACACTTTATTACTTGTTCGACTGGTTCACTTGCCATCAAGGAAATCGACCAACACTACCGGAAGACGTTTTCCTGTAAAAATGTGAATCGAACAGCCGCGTCTGACAGAAAATCGGCATTTTCTGTTTCCTTCTCCCAATTTTCCTTCAACCAAACGAGGTATAAGGATACACAACATATGATATGATTAAGTAACTTATGTAGCTTTCTTAATCTCTAAAAAAAGGTCAATTTTATTGGAGGGGGTATTTTTTTATTTGAAAATTTTAAAACTGATGATTTGTGCAGCAGAGGTTAATTAAAAACTAAACAAGTGGAAGATGTGTTCTTCTACAGTTCTGCCCTTCCTCTGTTCTATTGAAAGATTGGTTATTTTTGGGAAACAAAGTTTATAATTTTTTATTTTTAAAAATTATTAATAATAAATATTTGTTGTTCTATTTATATTATATTAGGGAAATACACTTTTCATGTTGTAGGAGAAGTGTATCCTCATGTCATAGATACAAAAAGATGTGGGTCCCATCATTTCATGTGTGTGTAGGAATCTTCTTCTTCTCCTGCAACATGAGAAGTGTAAACCTCATTATATTAATTAAAAAATAAACAAATTTGAAATTGTTTTTAATAGTACTCTAATTAGTAATTAATTTCTATATCTCATCCTTCATTGCAAATTCTCCCTATTTTTGGTAATTTGATAGTCACTTGTCTGCCAAATTTTTCACCGCCGATAAACTCATTGAAAATTTCTCAATGCTTCTTAGTTTGAGCCTGCGTCAAACTGAACTCATTCCCTCTCCTTCTTTTCTTCCTCATTTGTGCATCTGATCCGTGGTTGTTTGGTGCGACGGCCAAGCTTCCTCTTCTCCATTCTTATGTTCTGCTTGTTCCAAAGCTTGTCGCTACACTAGTTGTATCTCTCCGCCGAGCTTCGGTGGCTGAACTCAAGTGATTTCTAACACTTCTTTTGAGATATTCTTGATATAATTGTAGTCGATAGGTATTCTTGATAGTTGCAACATTGGCTAAACCTTGTCCTAAGATACTCAAATTCTATGTTAATATATAAAAGTTGGAGATGTGATCTCTGAGCTTGTTAGGATTATTAGCTAAGAGTTTAGTTATTAATTTAGAATACAATATAGGTAAGTTGTACCTGTAAGTATTGAAGTAAGAACAATTTGGATTTTTTTTCCTTTGGAGATCTTGTATAATCATAGAAAAATAAAATGTTGCATTGTCAAGTGCTATCGACCCCAAACTGGAGAAAATGTTGTTTCATTTCGTGAACAACTTTCTAGATGCTGACTAAACTCCACCGCCTCTTCATTTCGTACCTTTGAATATGCTGGCTGTTTTGGGATTGTTGTGAAGTTGCTTTTGTTTCTGAGCATTAAGCCTACTTCTAGCATGCTTGGCCTCTCTTCTGCCTTTTTCTAGACACACAGAAGAGCAATTTGCAAGCATCTGATCAATTTGCATGGAGAGGATGTGTCATCAAGTAAAGAGTCCATGAATTCCATGCCTTTTCCTTCTTTCCATAGGACATAAGCCTAAAAAGATTAGGGGAACAAAGTAATTAGTTGAGAGTGAATGTTTTATTTATTTATTTATTAAACAAAATTCATAGACATGTACATTACTTACATATTCTAAGAGGTTCAAGTCATTGTTCTCTCCGTATAAGCTTGAGATCTTTCTACCACTAATAATTTGTAGGAGGATGATACCAAAACTATAAACATCAGATTTAAAGGAACACGATCCTTTCTCAACATATTCAGGAGGTATGTAGCCGCTACAAGAGATGAAGAACCATGAAACATATGGTTGAAGTGAATCAATGGAAGAGATAATCATAAAAAGTTTATTATGTAGAGCTACTAATAGAATATTCACTATGTCCCTACAAGTTTGCTGGCTCTTTCTTCATGTTCACCTTTTTTTAATGATCTTGCCATGCCAAAGTCTGAAATCTTTGGCTTCATCTCATGATCCAATAAAATGTTGCTTGCTTTCAAGTCCCTATGAATTATTGTCAACCTAGAATATTCTTGAAGGTAGATAAGCCCTTAAGTAACTCCTTCGATGATACAAACACGTTGTTTCCAATCTAGTAGATGCTGCTTTGTAGGGTCTATGTGAAAATCAGTTCACAAAATTTTAGATATACGATAAACTTTCAAGAGCAGAAAAAAACATGTGTATACATTACTTTGACCTCATAGTGGTTCAAGTTCAATCTTTTGATTTTATGCTTAAAAATAGTAGAAACTTGAGATCAGTTTGGGAAGGACAACAAGATAAATAATTTCCACAAAAGCAGTTGATGAGCATGAAATTGAGAAAGCTAGAAAAGCACTAACTCATGAATGGTCAGCAAAAACTTTTTGTGAATAACGAAGAACTCTGTATATGCCCTTTTTAGAAATCAATATAGTATATTGCATATGCATTCTCAAACATGGTTTTGAGTTGTAAAGATTGCTGACCAAAGAGATAAAAGTCAAGACTTTTGTTTGGCATGTACTCATAGACCAACATTTGTTCCTCGATCCTTATCATTGCAAAACCCCAACAGTCGAACAAGGTTCACATGCTGCAGTCTTGCATTGAGTATTGTCTCATTTTTGAATTCCTTAAATCCTTGCCTGGAACTTTTTGAACGCCTTTTCACTGCTATTTCCTCACCATTAAGTAATATACCCTAGAGAAACAAAAAAATTTGAAATCTTGGCTGGATGTGGTAATCAGATATTCATTTAAAAAGTTGCAAAATTTGAAATAGGAGGCTTTAGCATAATTTGTGAATTATAAATTATCCAAATTGTGAAACCTAGGCTAATACCGTTTTTTGGTGATTGTACAGTCATCCAAATGCTTTATTTGTAATAATGTAACTTTAAGTGATAAAATGTTCTGCATACCATTGTAATTTTTTTATTTTTGTTAATTTCATTACTTAACTTGCTGCAGATTCTTATAATATAAAGGTAGTGGACCCGGTGAAATTGATATGAAAGCATGTGATAAATCAAATGCATTATGGGGAAGTTTCATGCCTGGTTAGCACAAAAATCCTAGTACCGGACAACAAATCAAACCACAAGTTGGTTTGTTGAAATGTTACCTTGTAAACAACTCCAAAACCACCTTCTCCAATCTTATTTTCAGTTGAGAATCTATTTGTGGCACTGTCAATCTCAGAGAGAGTAAAGACTTTAACATCTGGAGCGTTACCATTCAAATATTCTGCAGCTTCTTCATTTGCTTTACAAGAAGATACCGAGAAAGTAAGCAGTTGTGAATGGAGAATAATTAAACACAGCTGAATGTATTACCTTTTAATTTGAACATTCTCCTCTTTAGGATGTAGACGAAGAAACCTAATAATAGCAAGACAGATACAATAGCTAGAGCCCAGATAATCTTTAGCAAACGTGAGTCCCCGTTAGCTGTAAACATACCAACGTATAAATTATTGGGCCTGTTTGGGTTGGCGGTAGGAAACAGTGGCTTAAAAGCTATCTAACTTTTTAAAAGCCCGGTAGGAAAAAAGCCAGTGATTTGTGTTTGGATTGCCCATTTGGCTTTTACAGAAGTGGTTTTTTTCTAAACTGAAGAGTGTTTAGATTATTATTTGAAAAGTGAGTTGAGATGAAAAATGACTAAAAATGGCATAAGTCTTATTGGATACTACATCTATTAATATTAGTTGTATCTATTGTAATAAATAAAGATAAAAAATTATATTTATATTTAAAATTGAAAAAAGGAATAATAAATGTATTTATTATTTAAAAATATATTTAAATTTAAATTTACATATTTTTTTAACACTACATATATTAATATTAGTTGTATCTGTTTGGCTTTTGTAGAAGTGGGATAGAAGATGACATGAATTTGATTGAATAATATATATGTGTGTGTGAGATAAAAAAAAAATTATTAAAAAAAGATATAAAAAATGAAAAGTTGGATTTTTTTTTCTTCGAAAAGCTTGGAAGTCCATATTTAGAATTCTCCAACTCCATCCCAAAAACAAGAGTGGGCCCCGAGTGTCTTTGTCAAAAAGCCACCAACGCTGATGCAGAAGCTCCATCTTGTAGCTTTCATGTTAATGAACTTATTGTCAAAAAGTTCGGTGAATAAAAAGTGAATCCAAACAGATTTATTATTAGGCTTTTTCTTTGCGAGATTTGTTTACAACGGTGGCTTTTATTTTTTAGCCTACAACACGATCAAAACGTCGGTCAAACAGAGCCATTGATGATACTAATATTGCCTATAAACTATGCATGTGTGTGATGTAAATTAGAGATTTCCTTGATATGGGCCTTAGGGTTTTGAAAGTTCTATCTTTTATTGAAAGATTATGTCTTCTATTCTATGCATCTGCAGAGTCTAGTTGTAATTTTTTAGATGCACAGGATCTGGCACATTTCAACTTTAAAGACGCAGAAAGTGTGGATTTGGGAATGTTGTAAACTAACTTCAATTACTTCTTTTTAATATTAGTTCAGAATAGAAAAATATATTTGCATAGAGAGGTATCTAGAATTCAAGAGAAACGACCTGCACCGGAAAGCAACCCATTGTCGTCATAGGAAACATGGAAAGCAACATAACCGAGCAACTTGTGTTCCTTGGCATAAGACACCTTAAATGTGATAGTCTTAACATCGTCGAATCCTATCCAAGTCGATGCACATGAAAAGTAGTATATCTTATAAGTATCACTGTATCGTGTTTTGCCTCCCCATGAAGGAATTATATCTCTAATTTCCTTGTATGTCATCATCCCCAATGGATGATCAGTTTGTGCTGTACCTGTCGCCGGCACTCCTATTTTATTGTTTTCAGGATCAGTAAGATTCCATGCATACCCAAAAAATGCCAAGCCCAGAACCATCTTGCTAGGCATCAAACCCCCCGTTAATCCAGTTGTTGATACCATAGTCTGTGCTATAATAACTTGTAGGGTCATATAAAGCTGAATGTGCAGCAGTGACATTTCTCCTCTCATCAACAACGTAAGAAAAAGTTTTAAGAATTACCCAGTCCAAGTATCTTGCCATTGACCCAATAGGATAAAGGATACCATGCTGATCTTGAGATGGCCAATCTGGTGAATATGGAACAGTGGCAGTTAAGATCAGTTCTGAATCATTAGCATCTATATATTTTCTCCACTCTTGTAAAAGGCTTATCATATGTTCCTTATCGCCTTTTTCGGGGTAATCACGGAAAGGTCAACGCCATCAAACCCATGTGTCCTGGCTATGTTTTGTGCAGATCGGATGAAGGAACTTCTTGAAGTAGGATTTCTCACCATTAAGGCATATGTTCATGGTCCCCAAATAGTTAGAAGTGTTTTGATGGATAGGTTTTTTTTTTTTACTGTACTGGAGAATGTAACAAAGTCCTGCTCATCCGATTTCAAAGGTTATTAATAAGACTATCTCACGTCGTAGAGGTTATCTAGTATGGTTTCGTTGTTAATTATGCATGATTTTTTTTATTATGTAGAAGGTTAAATTTCAAAATATAATACGAATTTCAAGGTTTTTCTAGTTTTTATCATCCTTATGTTGGTCAGACCATCAAAGGAAGAATTATACTCCTCTCATTCCTCTGCTCTTATATTTAATAGGCATAGTTTTTTTCCCCCCTTTGTCTTTGACGTTAGTCGTCACAACAATTTTATCCTTAGGACTTCTTAGTTTTCACTCATTCTTTCATATATTAAACGGGTTAAAGTTAAAATGTTATTTTGAATGAAAACTTCTGTTCTCCCTGTGCACTCGTGTGGGTGCATTGTTCTCTCCGCCAAGCGTGAGAGTGGTTAGGGAGGAGGGATCAGAGGGTGGCCGGCGCGGCGGTGAGGATCTCATCGGCGAATAAGGCGACTCTGTGGTCGCTGGAGAGATAGATCGAAGCTGTCTGTGATTGAGTTTCGTCGCTAATTTCGGATGGATGGGAATCAGATCTCTTCGTCAATCGTGTGGAACGAGTCAGAGGTGGATAGGATCCTAATTGGTAAGGTCCTGGCGAATAAAACATTTACAAGATCTGCGATGGAGCTTATTCTGAGGAAGGCATGGAACCTTGAGGAAGGCTTCAATATTACCGAAATTGATGGGAATGCGTTCATGTTTAAATTTGCTGATGGTGAGGAATATAATAGGATATTGCGTAATAGAGCATGGTTTATTAATGGATCTGTCTTGAATCTACTGGAACGAGCTAAATATAAGTCGAATGAGGAGTTTGAATTAGTAAATGTCCGGTGTGGATCCAAATGCATAATGTACCAATAGAGGCGATGTGTCTGGCAAATGCGGTGACGATTGGTAAACTCGTCGGAGAAGTGATGATGGCAGAGGATCCGTGTATTGATGGTAAATACTTTCGTGGCTTTCTTCGTGCTAGGGTACTACTGGATTTAAGAAGGCCTCTAGCCTGTGGTTTCTGGTTGCCTCGACCAAACGAAACGAGTATCTGGATTTCGATTCAATATGAAAAGCTGCAGAGCTTTTGCTACAATTGCGGGAGGATTGGGCATGATAATTGCAACTGTGGATCAGCGAAACTGATGTCGGTCCTAAATCCTAATGAGCCTCGATTTGGAGCTTGGCTTACTACTAAGTCATGCCGAAGCTTGGATGAAGCTGTTGAGGTAATTCAAAGCAACTGGTCAGAGGCTGAATATGCTCGTAGGAAGAAGAAGGAAGCGATATTGAGGAGGAAGGATATATCGAGCAGATCACCTGAAACTCCTTCGACCTCAGAGGAGGAGAGCTTATTTTTTATCAAACCACGCAAACCGTTGGGGGAAGTCGGGAGACCGAGCTGGAAGGAGGTGTCGATTAAGGACACAATAGGTGATATGAATTCTAATGATGCTGGGGGATCGGGCCTGGAGGTAGACAATAAGCAACAAGTAAAGGAGGTTGGGGAGGACAGGAGAGATGAGAGAAAGTCAGGGAAAACTGAAGTTAGGAGGGCCCAAAGTATGAAGGAAAGCGATGAAGGTAGAATAAAAATAGGAGAGGCTGTGGGAGACAGGTTTCCAAGCATGACCTCAACGAATGAGGTGGTTAACCCTTTGGCTATGGTGGTGTATGAGGGAGGCAGTTTAGGTGATGTTATTAATGGACTTAGCAATTTGGGTCTCAAAAGAGATGCTGCTGAGGAGTGGGAAACTTCAGAACCAAAGAGACGAAGGAAGATGGTGGCAAGTCCTATTCCGAAACCTGTGATCTCTGTTCTTGCGGAGAATCTGAGAAAATCTAAGGCAAAAACTCGCAGAAATGCCAAGAGGAAAGGTAAGGAGGAAAAAGAAAATATCTCTGACTCAGATATGAATGTAGAAGAACAGATGGTGATCTCGGTAGGGCCCATACCAGAGGAAACATGGTTTGTCTTTAAGGCTGGAAGAGTCAGAAGGAAGAAGTGTACAACTGATGGTTCTGGTGGCTGGCCATTATTAGCCACCCAAGGGCCATGAAGATTATATCCTGGAACTGTCAAGGTTTAGGGAGAACCTTGACAGTGAAAAACTTGAGGGACATGGTGAAAAAAATTTCGTCCTTCAATAATCTTCCTGATGGAGACTAAAATGCGTGTTGAGAAAGTAGCAAAGGTCAGAGCAAAATGTGGGTTTAACAATGGAGTGGTAGTGGATGTGGCTTCTAATGTGGGGGTTTCATGGCTAGTGATGGGAGACTTTAATGACCTATTATCTCGAGTGAAAAAGGAGGATGGCAATCTAAGGTCTTTGCGAAAGATCATAGGGTTTCAATCTATCTTTGTCTAATTGCAATTTAATGGATTTAGAATTTAAGGGTTCTAAATTCACATGGTGTAATAAGAGAGCTGGTGGAATTGTAAGGGAAAGGCTGGATAGAGCACTGGGAAATGGAAAATTCAGAGATTCTTTTACAAAGGCTTTGGTATTTCATAGTGAGCCGATAGGATCTGACCATCATGCGCTTGTAATTGATTGCTGCTATGTGGAGGATAAAAGGATCAAGCCATTTAAATTTGAGGCTAATTGGGCAAAGCATGATGACTTCCTTAGGATTGTTCATGAGGGTTGGAACGGGGTTGATAAAACGTTTGATGACAAGATGATAGAGTTGATTGCACGGCTGGATGCTTGTAGAGGAAAGCTGGTGATGTGGAGTAAAAATGAATTCCCGAATTCCAGAAGACAATTAGCCATCTACGGAGGGCACTAAGTAACTATCATAAAGGGTGTATGTCTGCAGGAAAATTGGTGGAAGCTGAGGAACTGGTTAGACAAATTGAGGAGGTCTGACGGAAAGAGGAAGTTTACTGGTGGCAGCGTTCCAGGGTGGCATGGCTTAATTGTGGAGATCGTAACACAAAATTCTTCCACAGTACAGTCATCCAGCGAAGGTTAAGAAATAAAATTCTGAGATTAAAGGGGGAAAATGGAGTTTGGTTGGAGGAGAAGAAAGATATTAATGATGCGTTCAGTGTGTTTTATGTGGACCTGTTTAAATCAGAGGGTGCACGGCCTCTTGATCAAGCGCTATCCTATGTTGAGAGAGTGGTCACCGATGAGGACAACAATGGCTTATTGCAACATGTCTCTAATCAAGAGATAGAAGATGTGGTGTTCCAACTTGGTGCCAACAAGGCTTCGGTCCGGATGGTTACTCGTACTGTTTTATCGGGCGTCTGGGGAGAAGTGAATGATGAGGTATGCATGATGGTGAAAGCGTTCTTTGATAGTAAGGCTGATATAGCTCAAATGAATAATACAAACATTGTCTTGATACCAAAGGTGGACAATCCGAGAAGGTGTTAATCACTATGGGCCAATTGGTCTCCCGCGCGTGTCATATAAGATAATTGCAAAGATCATGACCAATAGAATGAAGGAGATTATGTGCAGAATAATTTCTCCCAACCAAAGAGCCTTCATAGCGGGGCGAATGATTCAAGACAATATCATTTTAACACATGAGGCGTTCCATTATTTGAGGCACAAGAAGGCTACTAAGAAATGGGAGCTGGCATTAAAGATGGACATGAACAAGGCCTACGACCGTGTTGAGTGGGATTTTTTAAAGGGTACTATGTTGAGAATGGGCTTTTGTGTGGAGTGGCGTTAAAGATGGACATGAACAAGGTCTCTCTTGTCGCTAGGCAAGGGAATAGAGCTGCAGATGAGCTGGCAGCCGTTGCAAAAAAGGAGATGTGTTAGCTGAATTGGCTGGAGTGCGTTCCATCTCTTTTAAGCGATATATTGCTTCAGGACTTTAATCAATCACGGGATGACAGTGCCAGTGCAAATGATAGAAGGGCTAGGAAGGGCATTGGCTGATTGTTGATTAAAGTCAAGGAGTAGGTAGAATACTTTTATAAGTCTTGATATATAGGTTTTGTTAGTTTGTAGGCTTCTTTTGTGTAGGTTGGTAAGATGTGTGATAGCTTGTATTGGTAGGTTTTTAAGTGGTATCTTTGGCTTCAGCTATTGGTGATTGTAATACTTTTTTTTGGTGATTAATAAAATTGACTTTTTGGGAAAAAAAAAGAAGTTAAAATGTTATTTTTCATTTGATCGCTATTATTTAAATTAATTTGTTTGATTTATAAATTGATATATAATATCTAATGATACATAGAAGTATTTTAGAGAGATCATGACATTAGTATGCTATTATTATGTAAACTAATCAACTCATTGTGAAATTTGATTATTTAAGTCGATAACATTTTGATATTTTATTTTTATACATATATTATTTTATATATGGATGCTATAAGCATTATATTCTACCTTAACTATTTGACATACTTGTAAGTATATAAATCCTACTATAATTTTTTTTTTCTATTTATATAACTATACATGCATAAAATATTATATTATATTTAATTAGTACTCCATTTAGTCCTTATTATAAAGTACCAACTAACAAGTTTATTTAATACTTTTTATAAGGCGTTTGCTTGTTCCCAATGAGCATTAATTATTATTATTTTCATGTATGCCCATAATTATAAGGGTAGTAGATAAGAGTAATAATTAATATAATATTAGAGAGTGCAATTAGTAAGTGTAATATTGGAAATTACTTAAATTATAGGACAACTTTATTGACTTAAACTGTTTTTATTGGTTTGTGAGAAAAGTTAATTGATATCTTATAATAAGAACCAGAGGGAATATGGGATTCACATTCTATGCTTCTCTATACCTTCATTCTTCACAAATCGACAATGTTGTCCCCATTTCTTCATTGTCCATCTTCAACGTCGTTCATCCATCCATCCCGAATCAACAAGTCTACTACTTCATCAATGTATCTCTCTCTCTCTCTCTCTCTCTCTCTCTCTCTCTCTCTGTTTTTTTTTATATCTTGCATACATTGGTTTAATGGTTTTCATGTTTTGGTGGGATTTTGTTAATTTTATGATATCTAATTATGTGTTTTGATTTGAATAACATGATGGATTTTATTTCTAATAGGATTTGAGTGATTAAGGAGAAGAAGAGGGGATATGGATTTTATTTCTAATAGGATTTGAGTGATTAAGGAGAAGAAGAGGGATGAAGATGAGACATATGTGTTGTCCTTGAGAAGGATGGGTATTATGAATTATGATATTTTACTATTATAACTATAGATACTCGTGTAGTCCTTAATTCCTAATATAAGAAATATTTAACTAATTTGATATTGTTTATATTACACATTTAGAAAAGACTTAAGGAAGAATACACATACTTTTTTTTGTATAACCCTTTAACAACTCCATGTCGAGCGTTTTTCTTTTTTTAAAAAAATCTTATTATTAAGTATCTAAATAATCGATTAATTTGGATTCAGGCTTTGTAACTATGATGCCTTTCCATGAGTCTTTTTGAACCATGTGCGATCTGAACTCTCTGTTCGCTCATTTCATAGTCTAGCTAGTCTTTCAGTAGACCAAATGCCTTTGATAAAAGAATACACATTTAGGAATTTGTAATGTTGAGTGATAATTAAGGTGTTTGAGATTTGGAAGCAAATTTGCAAGAAAGTGCGCTAATATTAGCTACTTTGTTAGAGAGGAACAAATTTGAAAAGTTGACAAACTTTTCATTTAATCAAATAATATAATAATGCTGTGAGGGTCGTGATGGATGAGTTCAGTGGTGGAGCTAGGATTTTTTGTTTGTGTTCACACAATTAGTGGGGGAATTTGAGGGTTCGAGGCACTACAAAAAAATCAGTTTTTGCGACGGAAAAAATCCGTCGCAAAAAGGGTTTTTCCGTCGCAAAATGCGTTTGCGACGGATTTCGTCCGTTACAAAAAACCTCGTCGCAATTGTGACAGAAAATAAAAAATTCGTCGCAAAACCCAATATTTGCGACGGATTTTAAATTCGTCGCAAAACCCATGGGATTTGCGACGGACTTCGTCGCAAAACCCATGGGATTTGCAATGGACTTTTAATCCGTCGCAAATCCCATGGGTTTTGCAACGGATTAAAAGTCCGTTGCAAAACCCAACATTTTCGACGGATTTAAAATCCTTCGCAAATGCATTGATTTTGCAACGGATTTTAAATCCGTCGCAAATATTATTTTATTAAAAAAATATTTTTTTTTAAAAAAGATTACATTAAAAATTATATAAAAATCCTGTATATCATACAAATATCTAATAACAACCATAAAGAGTTTTACATAAAGAAAAAAATATAAATAATAATGTTGCGAAGAATATGTACTAAAAATTAGTCTAAAGAGCGGATTGTGATCATCATCATCATCACCACCAAAGATTTGAATCATCCAGGAGCCGACTTTGTACCCTTGTTTTTCATTAGGGACATGAGTTGAAGTTGTATCTGCCTTATCATCTCACGTGTTTGATGCAACTCATCGCGTGTCTCGTGGAGCTCATTTGCTGTCTGTATTTGTTGCTGCTTTGTCTGGTTCAGCTTAGTTGCTTGCGACTGCACCAACGCCTTCATCTTCTTCATCTCATCTACCAAAACATTAGGAAGTACATTTATTTTTTGTACTTCATTTAAAAGGGCCAGAGAATGAAAATGTAACAATCAATATCAAATGTATTACGTTTACCTGCAGAAACACCTTCAGTGCCGGATGAGGAGCGCTTCGTTTGCTTCAATCGGCTGGCAGAGGCATTGTATCCGAAGATTCTACCTTTATTGTTAAATCCACCTGTAGCCCGAATGAATAGACTCTCATTATTGGACTAAAAAGATGCGGGATCACTCTCACTCTGAGAGTATCTCTCATGCGTTAGCTTTTGATAGGTTTCCTACAAGCACAAAAATACATCACAAATAAGCTATGTGAAATGAAATAAATATGTTGGTGTCTAAAACAAAAAGAATAAATGCAATAAATGTCTCACCGCTATTTCTTGCGCCTTGGCGTTAATCCAACGCCTCTCAATCCCTTCAGACTGCTGGGAATGGGTCCGCTCAAAGGCAGTCCAATCAACCGATTCTGCAGGAACTTCCCCAGATAGTGTCTGCAAACACAAATGATGGCCGTTAATTAATTGCTTCAAAGTACAAAATATTGAATACTTAAACTCAATTTTTCATTTATGCTTACTAATTGGAATGAAGCCACCAATATATGAAGGTCCATCCATTACGGCCCTATTTTGCTTTTTTTTTTTTTTTTTTAACTTTTATTCTGAAATTTCTCATCGCGACCCATTTTTGAAGTAATTGGTCTGCAGTCTCAGGTTGAATCCAATCTTGCTTGCCTCTATTGTTTCTCAATTTATAAAACTTCTCAGACAACCACCGGCCTCCCTTGTGGTTATAAGCTTTTTCCAGATCTTGACGATGTTCAGGCAACGTCCTAAATTGACATTGAAAATCAATAACGAACAGTTAGTGCTTAATCAGTTTGCATTTGGATAAGAAATTAATAATCATAAAACACATAACTTACCAAGAACTCAGTGAACCAAGTATCCCGATTCGCCTTAGGAATCTCTGTCCAACTGCCCCAAGGCTGATTGAAATTACGGAATATTTGGTTTTAGATGAAATGCATCACCTGATTATAAGGCTCAAATCTGAAGACAAAGGACATGATGCAAATATTAGCATACAAACTAAAGGTAAAAACACGTAACATTACTAGGAACTTTACATGACTTACTCGGTGGTGCCAACAGGACGGATCCACAGCAGCCTTGTCGCAGGATCTACCGATCCCCAGATTGGTGTATCAGAGGAACTACCTTCTTCCCCGACCTGGCTCTGAGGCGACGCATTGTGCTGAAGGAAGGAATGTGGACTATTGAAGATGTTTGTACATAGATGGTTAAAGAAAACCAAACATATGTAAATCAATCAGAAATCTTAAAGTAAACCTGCTCTGCCCCTTGCTGTGGATCAGTGGAAGTTCCTGGCACACGTGTACTACCCATAAACTTGAGCTTGAACGTTTTTCAAAGTTTACTCATATTCAGAGTAAGCTCGAGCTTATACTTGTAAACTCAAGTTTAGGAAGAGTTGAGGATTTTATCAAGTTACTCAAATCTCAAACCGAAGCTTATTATTTTTAAACTCAAGCTTGCTTCTTCCGCAGACTTTTCTCAATGAGTTTACAAATGTGTAAACTCGAGCTTGCGATTGCAAACTCGAGTTTCCTACGCGAAAAACTATTGTCAAGTGAAAACCTTTCACTAAACTTGAGCTTATCATTTTCACTTTGTAGAGTTTGCCTTTTTCAAAGAGTTTACAAAACATGTAAACTCGAGTTTGAGGTCTCAAACTTGAGCTTGCATCAGGCAGAAACTTTTCAAAGTTTTCCTAAATAGCAAACTCAAGCTTACCTTTCTAAGCTCAAGCTTACATTTTGAGTTAAAATTATTTTTGACATGAATAGTGTCAAACTCGAGCCTGCTCACTAATAGACTCGAGTTTGCATTTTTCTCAAAATGATCTTCAAGATGGTTTCACGATAGTTTCCTCGACAAAACTCTAAACTCGAGCTTAAAGATGGAAACTCGAGCTTGGTATCCGAATAAACTTTCCAAACTCAAGTTTTCCTTTCCAAACTCAAGTTTGTGTCAACCATGTTTTTGAAATCATCTTGCTCTCATTTTCAAAAACTTCTTGTATGATCTATATACTTCATATCATCAATCACTAATATTCCTAACCGTGTTTAATTAATTTGTTAGTGAGTTTTTGATGATCAAACAAGTGAATTTGTGCATAACTTCTTTTTATATTTTTGAAATGCACAAGTGTAAAATTTGTTTGGATTTCAATTCACACTCGTCTTGTGTGAATGCATACAAATGTTTTTTTTTTGAAAACATATCCATACTTTAATTGCATTCAAATGATGTTTCAAATTGGAAGTTAATATTGTATATTGAATGTTGGATATGCTTCAAATTTGTCAAGTTGAGTCTTTCCTATCATTCACATATTGACCTTTGGTATTCAATATGATGCTTGAACTCCTCATTCTTCATTCTCAATCAAGTTAGATCTTATATCTAACAAGTTGATTATCTATACGAGTTTCAAGCTTATCTCCAGAAAAGAATTCAATTTGTGAAAATCTTATACTTATTTGATAAACTCTTATTGATCAAGTTACTCAAATATACATTTATCTTCATCCATTTCTGAGTAACTATATTCTTGCTTTGAATATTCATATATTTCAAGACTCTATTCTAAAAAGCAAGATTATCTCTTAGACAATAGCAAAGTCATTGTGCTTATATATTTCTATTATGCAAAGCATGTTTTGAAAATGCTCTACCTTCATGACTTTTGCTTTTGAGAGAGTTCTTCAACATATTAACTTCAATGTTCACATGTTCTCTTAATCTTGAAGCATTCTGATCTATACTTTAACATGTTGACTTCCACCATGTTTAAAATGAACATTGTTTTCAAGCATGTTTCAAAAATGAATCTTTCATTCATGAAAATTTTGATTTCATAATGCATTATCATATTTTGAAAGAACATTCAAGATTTGAAACACTTTGCATATTTCATTATCATTCTTGAAAAATTTGAGCTCATTCATAAATTGTGAATTGATAAATGCTTATCTTTATGGATAAGATTTTCTATGCTCTTTGATCAAACTTACATGCATTTTATCAATGACATCTTTTCTCAATAAAAAGTGTATTTACAAATTGTCATTGAGAAATAACATTCTTGATATCATTTAGTTGTTACCCTTTTGATTCATTGGCTTGAATTTACTTGATTGGGTAAAACTATGTTTTTGATCTTTGAATTATACTCTTTGTTCCAATATCATATTGTTAAATTATATGAGAGCTTAAGAGTTGTTATGTCTAATCTTTATGGACTCAAGAATCATTGGGTACCAAAGAACATATATTTTTGCAGGAGTTGACCAAAATGTTCTCGTTGTTGAATACAAAGAACATAGGCAAACAAAATAGACCATTTCGGTGGCTATGTCGCAAATTCTGTGACATCACTTGATTGACATTCCATCACAAACAAGAGGCTTAGGCCAAGATAATAAGGAGCATGCTAGCTTGATGAGAAGCTATGAGCAAAAACTATTTTGAAATCCTATACAAAGCTCATTTGGGATTTCAGCTTCTAAGATGGATTCAGAACAATTGATAATTGCTATCTAGTAATGCATCTATGGACTACGAGGATTATAACTTGAGTAATTACGATATTACTCAAGTGAGGTATTGTATTATGTATATGTCATAATCATGCTAGGCTAACTTGATTTCATTCATTCCATTTTATTTCATGAATCTTAGCCTAAGCATAATCATTTATTTAAAATGATCCTTATGCCTTAAAACTCTTTTATCATCATAAAAAGCATAAGTGATTTCTTCATACCAATTTCAAGTCCATCCATGTGAACTTGAAAGTTCTTAATTCGAGATACCATGTCATGTCCATTGGAGTTAGATGAATTCCAGACCTCATAACACTTGGTATCACATCATTATTTGGTATCATTAAAGGGACCTACAAATATTTTAATCATGCATTCATTAAGGGGGAGCTTCACATTCACATGTGTTTGATATCTTAAAAGCTCATCTCCTTTATTTGAAGAAAACCCTTTTAAGCATACTCATCTGCATTCACTATCTTTTATTAGTTTTGATGATGAGTTAATTTCATATTTGAAAATATCTTATATTTTCCTTTTTATTTTTAAAACATCATTTGGAAAGGAATACTTTGATATTTGGTTGCACTAACAAATCTCTTTTGCAAAGAAAGTTTTCAATTTGTAGCGAGAAGATTTTGTTATGTGTTACAACTTTCCTTAATGCACTACAGGAGAAACTATTAAATTAAGGAAAGATGCTTTGGCGATCAATCAATGAAGTTGAGATATGCTCTACATAGATGATCTATGAAGAAAAGGATGGAAGTTGAAATACTACCATAATCATTCAGATGAGATAACCTCAAGAAGCTAGAACTTTCATCTTCACATCTCAAAGGATATTCATGATCCTTCTATTGAGTACACTTCAGATGATCTCATACAACAAAGCAAGCAAATGGACTTCACAGATCGATCATCAATTTTCAAAAACCTACATGAGCATTTCTAATCTCTATCTTTTTATATTCAGTAGAAATGTTGCACATGTTTGATATCTATATGCTTTAAGTGTGAAAGATTTATTGAAAACCTCTCCAAATTCTTTCAAATTTGTTTTCATAAAAACATTCCAAATTGCATCATATTAGAATGAAAAACTTTCAAATCGAGAGAGAAAATCAGTTCTTTGACTCTTTAATCTGGTTTCATATTTGTCCTCTTAAGCATTTCTTCTTTAATTCAACTTTTTTCTAATGACAAATAAGGGGAGAGAATGGCAAGAAAAATATGAGCATCTAATATATTTTCATATTCATACATATTTTTCTTATAGTATTTGCCATCATCAAAAAGGGGAGAATGTTGGTTATGATTAGTTTTGATGATGTCTTATATAGATGTCATTCTTGAGAGCAAAAAGGTTGTATACTACATTTATCTTCTACTTTGACTAATTCTTGTATTTAATGTAGATGCTAAGTTAAATGATGAAGAATATCAAGTTGAGATGGAAAAAGGAAGAACTTGCTGAATGGAATGAATATATCATTATTCAAGTTCTTATATTGATGCTAGAAGCCTCCAAGATCATATGGAAGTTGGAATGGATCAATTCAGAGTTAAAACAAGCAAATATGAGGTTCTGGATGAGCAAACTCGAGCCTTAAGTATTAAACTCAAGTTTACTATCTTCAAGTAATTTGCCTATCGATGAGCAAACTCGAGCTTAGCACTTCAAACTCGAGTCCATAAGTGTCTTCGGCAGCTTTGGTGTTTACGGACTAGGCAAACTCGAGCTCATCACTCAAACTCGAGCTTACACATTTCAACTCGTTTCACGTTCAGCACAAACGTCTTGTAATTTGATGATATCTTCCAAACCGAGATCTGATTGAGGTGAAACCAATTTTGTATGAAACTAGACTCCAAATGCGTCATTTTGATATAAAATCCAAGCCCAAAGGAGTTCAGATAACGGAGTTATGAATTTTGGAAGTTGAAATAGAAATCCACGCCACACTGAAAACCAAGCCTCAATGTTTTGCGTGTAACTCATAATATAAAAATCCAATTGAGCTGAAATCAGTGGCATTAGAAAGTAGACTCAAAGATATTTCCATCAAGAGTTTAACCAACCAAAATGGAGTTCATACCAGGGAGATATGGCCCTTGAAAGTGGACAAAGTTGCAAGCTCACTGAACAAAGTCCAAAATCAGCTAGGTCAAGTTTACAAATAGCAAGCTCGAGCTTACAAGTAGCAAACTTGAGCTTACGGGTTACAGAGAGGAAATGCTGATTTTGAAGAAGTCCAAACTCGAGCTTGAAGTTACAAGCTCGAGCTCGAGAGTTCCGAGAAGAAATGAACTTTGGAAAAAGCCAAACTCGAGCCTATAAGTGACCAAACTCGAGTTTAGCTCGACGAGTGCAAGCGAGGTCCCGATAAACACCCAAACTCGAGTCTATAAGTTATAAGCTCGAGCTTGAGACTTACAAAATTCCAAGTTCAAAAGAAGACCAAACTCGAGCTTACCTATATAAACTCGAGCTTGGAACTCCGAAAATTTACACATCATGACACCATGAAAACATCATATCTCATCAAGAACATCCAGGATGATTACTCAAATGATTTATACAACTTCTTAACATAATTTATATCATTTGTGTATAAGTTTCAGGTGATTAAAGTTTGAGATTACATCAAACTTGACAAATCAAAATCATGTCATAAGCATGAAGATGGAGGTTGCTTTGCAATTTTTCGAAACAAAGAAGAAGACAGAATTCAACGAGGAACTTGAAGAAGTAAAGTTTAATGCTGAACGATAATGTTCTTCAATGGATTTAATGTTCAATATCCTTAACTACAAATTTGAGAAGATTTGAATTTGCTTTAAAGTCAAATAAAGCAACTCAAAGCCACTTGTATTATTTTAATATATCTTCTTAAACAAAGCAAGAGGATGACACTGGAAAGAAGACCAACCATTCTTCAATAGCGACAACAAGACTTCCACCAACTAAAGCCGTACATCATCATTTCTCAAACAAGACCACATGGGACACATTCTTGAAGAGCCAAATATTCAAATTTGAAATGTTCCCAATTGTTCTCAATGGACACAACATATATATCTCAAGATATCTATATTCCCATGGGAGACAATCGATATTCTCAAACACTCTCAACATATTCTCCACGAATTCAAAGCACTCCAATGGTCATTAAGCTTCCACTAGCATAAATACTCAAAGATTTGAAGACTTACCCGAGAGAACATAGTACACGATAGAGCAAAAAACGCAGAGACACAAGGTTACATCTTCAAGATGCTAATACTCGATTTTCATATCATTTACTCTATGTTCTTAATGTTTACATAGCTTATCATAGAGAGTGAGATGACTTGTAATTGTGCTTCAAAGGTGCTTATCCATCTACTTCGAGAGAGAAGAGAGTTATTGTACATATCCTATCATTCTATTCGAGAGATACTCAAGATTGGGTAATCTTGAGTGGGAAACACATTGTGTTGATTACGAAATGTAAGGGGAGTGAATCCTAGGGAGAGGATTACTTGAGTACGAGTGTGTGATCAAGCAAGTGTATTGATTACGGTTTGTAAGGGGAGTGAATCCTAGTGAGAGGATTACTCAAGTACGAACGTGTAATCAAGTTACAAGAAGATAGTGGATTGAAAATCTCAAGTGAAGCTTGGGACCGGACGTAGGTCAAGGATTGGGCCGAACCAATATAAATCGGTTTGCATATTCTCTTCCTTTATCTCTTATATTTCCAAAGATATATACTGAATATCTATACATGTTTGAATGACTAACTATTGCTTTATCAATCATTATTATTTTCATTCAAACTGCTTTCAATAAGTTGCGAAAAGTTTTTCAAAGTTCATAAAGTTTTAACAAACACCCAATTCACTTTATAAATCATTACTATCATATAAACTACTTTCTCGGGTGATTTTCAAAGCGAAGAAGTTTTTATCGACACCTAATTCACCCCTCTTGGGTTTTTCATTTGGTATCAAAGCTAGGCTCTTGTTTAAAGGACTTAACCGTCTCAAGAGTTTCAATGGCTAATTTTGGGTGCTCTTGTTTTCGAAGGTTTGATTTTACCATTCCACCGCTTTTTCAAAGATATTAGTTTTTTGGTTTTGGAAAGCTAGAATGACTAGTTTTATCAAAGCAACTGATTTTTATATGTGGAATGTTTTTACAAATGCTTTTGATTTCAAACCAAGAAAGGATTGGAGAGAAAAAGACTTCAAGATGTTTTCATTGAACATTAGAGCAATGAACATATTATACATAGTTCTTTAACTCGAAAATGATTTTGAAAAATCAAGTCTTGCTCTAGTGCTAAAGAAATTTGGGATACTCTTGATTTTATATATACTTCTAACAATTGTGTTGAAGTTGAAAGTGTTGAAAGTTCATCGTTAATTACAAAGCGCACATTTATGGATGATGAACAAATGGAAGAAGGCGAAATCATAAAATGCTTTCTTGATTCCAAAACACAAAAGAATAAGAGAAAAAGGATTCCCAAGATGAGCTCATTGACATTTGTGATCAATCACTATCTAGAGCTCTAGATGAACATGAGGTAAACAATTCCAATACTTCTTTGTAGATAAGAAAAATGTTTTTGAACAATCGCTTAAAAATGTTTTTCAACCATTTACATTGATTTTATTTTGAAAAACAAACATATTTTCAAAAATGTTGCTAGAAAATCATGTGGGAAGAATGAATGCTCAAATAAAGATTATTTGAAGTCTTACTCTCATCACCAACACAATTCTTGCAAAAATGTTCACAATAAGCATCATTCTATTATTTGCAATTATTGTGGTAAATTTGGACATATTTCTTACACATGTTATATTAGGAGAAATTCTAATGTGAGAAATAAATTTGTTTGGGTTCCTAAAGGACAATCAAGGTCCAATACTAACGATCAAGGACCCAAGTATAAATGGGTACCAAAATGTCCATCTAGTGATTTAAGTGTGCGGATAATTTGAAAATTAATGGACAAAAGGATACGAGAGGATGAAGAAGAATCTAAGAGTTTCTCATGAACCTAAAAGGAAACTCACCTCGCATTAGGAGAAAAGTCATTGCTAGGAACTACAAGTTTTAAACATCGAAAGAAGCAATGGATACAAGCAAGAAGAGGTATCATCCACCTCAAGAACAAACTACCATAGAGTATCATTCAACTATCTTGA
Source organism: Acacia melanoxylon (assembly GCA_019022615.1). NCBI lineage: Eukaryota > Viridiplantae > Streptophyta > Magnoliopsida > Fabales > Fabaceae > Acacia > Acacia melanoxylon. Next base: position 667,944 of record JAFJYJ010000064.1, on the reverse strand, counting down.
GGAGAACAAGAAGAGGAGAATCTCTCAAAGATCAAACAAGAGACTCTTGAAGTCTATATCCCTTGAGAGAGCTTTGCCAACATCCATAGGAAAACATATGAAGAACCAATGGGTAAGCAAAGTCAATCCTCCAAGTACCTAAGGCAAATGTATACAATGGTAAAACCTCCTATGCTATTATCTGAAATATTCATTGAGGTTTATATCTTGTAGTCTTAGGAATGAGCATTGCAAATTATATTTTTTTGGGTTCTCACATCCCGATCTATATTTTGAAGGGATTGCAATGTTCAATAGATTGAACTCTTTATGCATTCATGATGATTTGAAAAGAAAATATTTCTTTGTGCATGAACTCATGATTAATTGTACTTTGCTTTGTTGTTCGAATTGACTATATTCATAAAAGCATATGATTTTATTTTAATTCCTACAAGCTAACGATGATTGGATCCAAGTAAGGTTGGATACCAAGAAAGAAAAAGATTTATAAGGTTTTGTAGGATCGAGAGAGCTTCTCAAGAATGTAACATAGAGAAATGATCCAAATCTTGAGAAAGCTTGAACAAGCTATGCTTGATGTTGATGGTGAACATTGGAAAATGAGTTATCTACATCAATCCATCTCAACCAAGCAAGCTTCTATGAGAACAAGAGGAATTACGGTGATATCTAACCCTTACCTCATACTATGATTATATGAAATTCATTTTTGGTTTGTCTTTGGTTAAGTTAAAATGCTTTGAAACTTATTCAATTTCAATCAGAAATTTTACTGTCAGTGCCAAACTTGAGCTTGGCTATGCAAGCTCGAGCTTGCCCCTTACAGAAAGCAAACCAAGCTATTTTGCATTTTCTAAACTTGAGCTTGGTCCATAAACTTGAGCTTGAACGTTTTTCAAAGTTTACTCATATTCAGAGTAAGCTCGAGCTTATACTTGTAAACTCAAGTTTAGGAAGAGTTGAGGATTTTATCAAGTTACTCAAATCTCAAACTCAAGCTTATTATTTTTAAACTCAAGCTTGCTTCTTCCAGAGACTTTTCTCAATGAGTTTACAAATGTGTAAACTCGAGCTTGCGCTTGCAAACTCGAGTTTCCCTCCGCGAAAACTATTGTCAAGTGAAAACCTTTCACTAAACTTGAGCTTATCATTTTCACTGTAGAGTTTGCCTTTTTCAAAGAGTTTACAAAACATGTAAACTCGAGTTTGAGGTCTCAAACTTGAGCTTGCATCAGGCAGAAACTTTTCAAAGTTTTCCTAAATAGCAAACTCAAGCTTACCTTTCTAAGCTCAAGCTTACATTTTGAGAATTAAAATTATTTTTGACATGAATAGTGTCAAACTCGAGCCTGCTCACTAATAGACTCGAGTTTGCATTTTTCTCAAAATGATCTTCAAGATGGTTTCACGATAGTTTCCTCGACAAAACTCTAAACTCGAGCTTAAAGATGGAAACTCGAGCTTGGTATCTGAATAAACTTTCCAAACTCAAGTTTTCCTTTCCAAACTCAAGTTTGTGTCAACCATGTTTTTGAAATCATCTTGCTCTCATTTTCAAAAACTTCTTGTATGATCTATATACTTCATATCATCAATCACTAATATTCCTAACCGTGTTTAATTAATTTGTTAGTGAGTTTTTGATGATCAAACAAGTGAATTTGTGCATAACTTCTTTTTATATTTTTGAAATGCACAAGTGTAAAATTTGTTTGGATTTCAATTCACACTGTCTTGTGTGAATGCATACAAATGTTTTTTTTTTGAAAACATATCCATACTTTAATTGCATTCAAATGATGTTTCAAATTGGAAGTTAATATTGTATATTGAATGTTGGATATGCTTCAAATTTGTCAAGTTGAGTCTTTCCTATCATTCACATATTGACCTTTGGTATTCAATATGATGCTTGAACTCCTCATTCTTCATTCTCAATCAAGTTAGATCTTATATCTAACAAGTTGATTATCTATACGAGTTTCAAGCTTATCTCCAGAAAATTTCGTCCTTCAATAATCTTCCTGATGGAGACTAAAATGCGTGTTGAGAAAGTAGCAAAGGTCAGAGCAAAATGTGGGTTTAACAATGGAGTGGTAGTGGATGTGGCTTCTAATGTGGGGGTTTCATGGCTAGTGATGGGAGACTTTAATGACCTATTATCTCAGGCTGAAAAGGAGGATGGCAATCTAAGGTCTTTGCGAAAGATCATAGGGTTTCAATCTATGCTGTCTAATTGCAATTTAATGGATTTAGAATTTAAGGGTTCTAAATTCACATGGTGTAATAAGAGAGCTGGTGGAATTGTAAGGGAAAGGCTGGATAGAAACCTTTGGGAAATGGAAAATTCGAGATTCTTTTACAAAGGCTTTGGTATTTCATAGTGAGCCGATAGGATCTGACCATCATGCGCTTGTAATTGATTGCTTTTGCTATGTGGAGGATAAAAGGATCAAGCCATTTAAATTTGAGGCTAATTGGGCAAAGCATGATGACTTCCTTAGGATTGTTCATGAGGGTTGGAACGGGGTTGATAAAACGTTTGATGACAAGATGATAGAGTTGATTGCACGGCTGGATGCTTGTAGAGGAAAGCTGGTGATGTGGAGTAAAAATGAATTCCCGAATTTCCAGAAGACAATTAGCCATCTACGGAGGGCACTAAGTAACTGTCATAAAGGGTGTATGTCGCGGGAAAATTGGTGGAAGCGAGGAACTGGTTAGACAAATTGAGGAGGTCGACGGAAAGAGGAAGTTTATGGCGGCGTTCCCGGTGGCATGGCTTAATTGTGGAGATCGTAACACAAAATTCTTCCACAAGATGTACGGTCCATCAAGGTTAAGAAATAAAATTCGAGATTAAAGGGGAAAATGGAGTTTGGTTGGAGGAGAAGAAAGATATTAATGATGCGTTCGGTGTGTTTTATGTGGACTGTTTAAATCGAGAGGGTGCACGGCCTCTTGATCAAGCGCTATCCTATGTTGAGAGAGTGGTCACCGATGAGGACAACAATGGCTTATTGCAACATGTCTCTAATCAAGAGATAGAAGATGTGGTGTTCCAACTTGGTGCCAACAAGGCTTCAGGTCCAGATGGTTACTCAGCGCTGTTTTATCAGGCGTCCTGGGGAGAAGTGAATGATGAGGTATGCATGATGGTGAAAGCGTTCTTTGATAGTAAGGCTGATATAGCTCAGCTGAATAATACAAACATTGTCTTGATACCAAAGGTGGACAATCCAGAAGGTGTTAATCACTATGGGCCAATTGGTCTCTGCAACGTGTCATATAAGATAATTGCAAAGATCATGACCAATAGAATGAAGGAGATTATGTGCAGAATAATTTCTCCCAACCAAAGAGCCTTCATAGCGGGGCGAATGATTCAAGACAATATCATTTTAACACGTGAGGCGTTCCATTATTTGAGGCACAAGAAGGCTACTAAGAAATGGGAGCTGGCATTAAAGATGGACATGAACAAGGCCTACGACCGTGTTGAGTGGGATTTTTTAAAGGGTACTATGTTGAGAATGGGCTTTTGTGTGGAGTGGCGTTAAAGATGGACATGAACAAGGTCTCTCTTGTCGCTAGGCAAGGAATAGAGCTGCGAGATGGTGGCGGCCGTTGCAAAAAGGAGATGTGTTAGGCTGAATTGGGTGGAGTGCGTTCCATCTCTTTTAAGCGATATATTGCTTCAGGACTTTAATCAATCACGGGATGACGGTGCCGGTGCAAATGATAGAAGGGCTAGGAAGGGCATTGGGCGATTGTTGATTAAAGTCAAGGAGTAGGTAGAATACTTTTATAAGTCTTGATATATAGGTTTTGTTAGTTTGTAGGCTTCTTTTGTGTAGGTTGGTAAGATGTGTGATAGCTTGTACTGGTAGGTTTTTCTGAGTGGTATCTTTGGCTTCGGCTATTGGTGATTGTAATACTTGTTTTTTGGTATTAATAAAATTGATCTTTTTGGGCAAAAAAAAAGAAGTTAAAATGTTATTTTTCATTTGATCGCTATTATTTAAATTAATTTGTTTGATTTATAAATTGATATATAATATCTAATGATACATAGAAGTATTTTAGAGAGATCATGACATTAGTATGCTATTATTATGTAAACTAATCAACTCATTGTGAAATTTGATTATTTAAGTCGATAACATTTTGATATTTTATTTTTATACATATATTATTTTATATATGGATGCTATAAGCATTATATTCTACCTTAACTATTTGACATACTTGTAAGTATATAAATCCTACTATAATTTTTTTTTTCTATTTATATAACTATACATGCATAAAATATTATATTATATTTAATTAGTACTCCCTTTAGTCCTTATTATAAAGTACCAACTAACAAGTTTATTTAATACTTTTTATAAGGCGTTTGCTTGTTCCCAATGAGCATTAATTATTATTATTTTCATGTATGCCCATAATTATAAGGGTAGTAGATAAGAGTAATAATTAATATAATATTAGAGAGTGCAATTAGTAAGTGTAATATTGGAAATTACTTAAATTATAGGACAACTTTATTGACTTAAACTGTTTTTATTGGTTTGTGAGAAAAGTTAATTGATATCTTATAATAAGAACCAGAGGAATATGGGATTCACATTCTATGCTTCTCTATACCTTCATTCTTCACAAATCGACAATGTTGTCCCCATTTCTTCATTGTCCATCTTCAACGTCGTTCATCCATCCATCCCGAATCAACAAGTCTACTACTTCATCAATGTATCTCTCTCTCTTTTCTCTCTCTCTCTCTTTTTTTTTTATATCTTGCATACATTGGTTTAATGGTTTTCATGTTTTGGTGGGATTTTGTTAATTTTATGATATCTAATTATGTGTTTTGATTTGAATAACATGATGGATTTTATTTCTAATAGGATTTGAGTGATTAAGGAGAAGAAGAGGGGATATGGATTTTATTTCTAATAGGATTTGAGTGATTAAGGAGAAGAAGAGGGGATGAAGATGAGACATATGTGTTGTCCTTGAGAAGGATGGGTATTATGAATTATGATATTTTACTATTATAACTATAGATACTCGTGTAGTGCTTAATTCCTAATATAAGAAATATTTAACTAATTTGATATTGTTTATATTACACATTTAGAAAAGACTTAAGGAAGAATACACATACTTTTTTTTGTATAACCCTTTAACAACTCCATGTCGAGTGATTTTGTTTTTTTAAAAAAATCTTATTATTAAGTATCTAAATAACTGATTAATTTGGATTCAGCTTTGTAACTATGATGCCTTTCCATGAGTCTTTTTGAACCATATGCGATCTGAACTCTCTGTTCGCTCATTTCGTAGTCTAGCTAGTCTTTCAGTAGACCAAATGCCTTTGATAAAAGAATACACATTTAGGAATTTTTAATGTTGAGTGATAATTAAGGTGTTTGAGATTTGGAAGCAAATTTGCAAGAAAGTGCGCTAATATTAGCTACTTTGTTAGAGAGGAACAAATTTGAAAAGTTGACAAACTTTTCATTTAATCAAATAATATAATAATGCTGTGAGGGTCGTGATGGATGAGTTCGGTGGTGGAGCTAGGATTTTTTGTTTGTGTTCGCACAATTAGTGTGGGATTTGAGGGTTCGAGGCACTACAAAAAAATCAGTTTTTGCGACGGAAAAAATCCGTCCAAAAAGGGTTTTTCCGTCAAAATGCGTTTGCGACGGATTTCGTCCGTTACAAAAAACCTCGTCGCAATTGTGACGGAAAATAAAAAATTCCGCAAAACCCAATATTTGCAATTTTAAATCCAAAAACCCATGGGATTTGCGACGGACTTCGACCCATGGGATTTGCAAACTTTTAATCCATCGCAAATCCCATGGGTTTTGTTAAAAGTCCGTTGAAAACCCAACATTTTCGACGGATTTAAAATCCTTCGCAAATGCATTGATTTTGCAACGGATTTTAAATCCGTCGCAAATATTATTTTATTAAAAAAATATTTTTTTTAAAAAAAGATTACATTAAAAATTATATAAAAATCCTGTATATCATACAAATATCTAATAACAACCATAAAGAGTTTTACATAAAGAAAAAAATATAAATAATAATGTTGCGAAGAATATGTACTAAAAATTAGTCTAAAGAGCAGCATTGTGATCATCATCATCATCACCACCAGCATTTGAATCATCCAGGAGCCGACTTTGTACCCTTGTTTTTCATTAGGGACATGAGTTGAAGTTGTATCTGCCTTATCATCTCACGTGTTTGATGCAACTCATCGCGTGTCTCGTGGAGCTCATTTGCTTTGTCTCATTTGTTCTGCTTTGTCTGGTTCAGCTTAGTTGCTTGTGACTGCACCAACGCCTTCATCTTTTTCATATCATCTACTAAAATATTAGGAAGTACATTTATTTTTAGTACATCATTTAAATGGACCAGGGAATGAAAATGTAACAATCAATATCAAATGCATTACGTTTACCTACAGAAACACCTTCAGTGCCGGATGAGGAGCGCTTCGTTTGCTTCAATCGGCTGGCAGAGGCACCATATCCAAAGATTCTGCCTTTATTGTTAAATCCACTTGCAGCCCGAACGAATAGACTCTCGTTATGGGACTGAGAGGATGCGGGATCACTCTCACTCTGCGAGTATCTCTCCTGCGTTAGCTTCTGATAGGTTTCCTACAAGCACAAAAATACATTACAAATAAGCCATGTGAAATGAAATAAATATATTGGTGTCTGAAACAAAAAGAATAAATGTCTCACCGCTATTTCTTGCGCCTTGGCGTTAATCCAACGCCTCTCAATCCCTTCGATCGCGCTAGGAATGGGTCCGCTCAAAGGCGGTCAATCAACCGATTCTGCGGGAACTTCCCCCGAGATAGTGTGCTTGCAAACACAAATGATGACCGTTAATTAATTGCTTCAAAGTACAAAATATTGAATACTTAAACTCAATTTTTCATTTATGCTTACTAATTGGAATGAAGCCACCAATATATGAAGGTCCATCCATTCTGGCCCTATTTTGCTTTTTTTTTTTTTTTTAACTTTTATTCTGAAATTTCTCATCGCGACCCATTTTTGAAGTAATTGGTCTGCAGTCTCAGGTTGAATCCAATCTTGCTTGCCTTTATTGTTTCTCAATTTATAAAACTTCTCAGACAACCACCGGCCTCTCTTGTGGTTATAAGCTTTTTTTCAGATCTTGACGATGTTTAGGCAACGTCCTAAACTGACGCTGAAAATCAATAACGAACAATTAGTGCTAATCAGTTTGCATTTGGATAAGAAATTAATAATCATAAAACACATAACTTACCAAGAACTCAATGAACCAAGTATCCTGATTCGCCTTAGGAATCTCTGTCCAACTACCCCAGGGCTGATTGAAATTACGGAATATTTGGTTCGAGGTGAAATCCATCACCTGATTATAGGGCTCAAATATGAAGACAAAGGACATGATGCAAATATTAGCATACAAACTAAAGGTAAAAACACGTAACATTACTAGGAACTTTACATGACTTACTCGGTGGTGCCAACGACGGATCCACGCGGCCTTGTCGCGGATCTACCGATCCCAGTTGGTGTATCGAGGAACTACCTTCTTCCCCGACTTGGCTCGAGGCGACGCATTGTCTTTGAAGGAAGGAATGTGGACTATTGAAGATGTTTGTACATAGATGGTTAAAGAAAACCAAACATATGTAAATCAATCAGAAATCTTAAAGTAAACCTGCTCTGCCCCTTGCTGTGGATCAGTGGAAGTTCCTGGCACACGTGTACTACCCATAAAAGAGTCGGTAGTAGACGGTGAAGATGACATATAAAGTGAAGGTGAAGATGACAAATAAATCGACGATGAAGATGACATATCAAGTGGCGGCACCTATGGGGAAGCGCTAAGCCCTCTACCTACAAAGGGGACAGATGGCATTGCCCTACCCCCTCTGATAGGACGGGGTCGGGCTCGACCACTACTACGTCCACTACCTGAACGCCCTCCTGAATGCTCCATCTCTGAACACTTATAAACATTATGTCAAAATATATAAATATAAGAAATTTACTTAATGTGACACTAGCGGAGTAACAGAGTATATAGTATAATAGATCGTCATAAACAAAGAACTAACACAAATGGACCGGACGATTCCTATTCTTCGGCTTCTGCTTGCATGCCTTCCTCTGGAGTCTCATAGTTGTCGAACTCAGATTCACTATCAGAGTAAATCTCTTGTGCCTCATCATCTGATTCCTCATCGTCAATTTGGATAAGAATCAACTCTAACTTCGCAACAGAATCAAACAGATTGCTTGGTACATCGTCCTCGACAATGTTTACGGGCAATACATGTTCCACATCAGCTTGGAACAGTTTAGTCATACCGTCATTTGTTTCCGACTCTTTCGACTTGGGTATAATATTCCGTGTTTTGGTTTTGATAACTCCCCTCCACCCTTGGCGAGATGTGGGGTATAATGTATAGTAAACTTGTTCTGCCTGTTGAGCAAGGATGAATGGGTCATAACCAACCGTATATCTCCTTGTTCAGTGGATCTCAACATTTCCATATTTGTCTACTTTTGTCCCACGTGGACTATTATCAAACCACTCACATTTAAAAAGAGTCACCACCTTGTCCCACGGGTAACTCAGCTGAATTATGTCAAATAATTTCTTGTAGTAGTCGCCCTCCACCCCGTCAACTTGGCCACCTCAACAACATACACCGTAATTGCAACATAGTGTATTTGTGTTCGCTTCAACAATTGAAAACCGATACCCATTGATAACATATTTGTTGCACCGGGTAACAACTATTGCAGCTCCCTAAGATAAACTCCACGCAACGTCATTGGGATCTGATTGATTTTGCACGAAGTAGGATCAAAACCATTGAAGAAACTAAGAGTTCATGAATTGATCAACTTCAGAATCCGACATCAAAGGATTTGTCGATCGGACCCAATTAGAGAAGTAACTGTAACAAAAAAATGAAGTTACTACTTTAATATTTACTGTAACAATAAAAAGAAAAGGAATCTTACTTTAAGTACTGGGCGGCCTTTTCACAGTTGTTTAGAATGTACCACTCCGCTACTCGCTTATTTCTTCCTTCCAGAGTTGACCTCCAATGTTTTCCCACGACTCGACTTGGAAAATTAAATATTGATTTTTGATCGCTCGTATTACAGCCATCATCGTTGAGAGGTACCCCTCTCCATCTTGATATCATTTCAGGGGGATAATAGTATGACGCAATTTTTGTGGCCTTTTCGACTAGATACGCTTCAGCGATAGATCCTTCAACGTACCTTGGATTTTTGATCTTGTACTTAAGTGTGTGTAAAAACCTACAATGGACAATTAGAGGGTATTTATAAACTAAAGTACCATGTCGGTCAATTAATAACTGCGTGAAAGAAATATATATATTACCTCTCAAACGGTTACATCCACCTATATTGTTACGGACCTTAGCTCCTACCTTTTCTTCGTAGGCCAAGTAAACAGGCAAATGTTCCATTGAGTCAAACAAGCTAGGAGAAAACACCATCTCTAACTTGCATAGCGTTATTGGCATGCTCGTCTCCAGGTGCCATAACTTGTCAACATTAAGCTCAGAAGCACAAATTTCTCTAAAAAAACATGAAAAATTCCGTCAGAATAGACCATATATGCTTTGGTAGTGCTTTGAAGGCCCACGACAACAATCTCTGGAAAAAAACATGACAATCATGACTCTTCGTCCCGAATAACTTTGCCTCGTGCATGTCGACACATCTTTCCAAGTTTGATGCATAATCGTTCGGGAGTTTCAGATCTTTAACCCAGTGAAACAATTCTAAATTATGCTTTTTGTTGAATATTTACAGCGCTCTAGGTTTGGAAGTCCATCCCGTGGCATTCTCCACCAAATGCAAAGCAGGCTTTCTGCAAATCGCTTCTATGTCCCGTCTTGCGTTGACTGTGTCCTTCGTCTTGCCCTTGGTGTCCATCACGGTGTACAGAATATTGCAAAACACATTCCTCTCAATATGCATGACATCGAGGTTGTGTCTTAACAATTGATCTTTCCAATATGGTAGTTCCCAGAAGATGTTGCGTTTGTTCCAATGATGATCAACGCCATATCCCTCAGGTTCGCTGGAAGCACCCTCCTCTTCGACACTTTGAATGTACTTGACCCTGCCCTATATTTCCTGGCCACTTAAACGACGAGGTTAATCTGCTCGTTCGACCACATTCCGCCTGAAGTCTTTTTTATTTTTCCTAAACGGGTGATCGGGGGGTAGGAATTGCCGGTGCCTGTCAAACTAACAGACCTTGTGACTGTATTCCAAGTTGAAACCCATGTTCTATTCAAGACATACCGGGCATGCAAGCTTCCCCGACAGTTACCAGCCACTTAACATCCCATATGCAGGGAAATCATTTATCGTCCACATTAAGGCAGTCCGCATGGTGAAATTCTGGCTCAATGATACATCATATGTAAGAACCCCTTCACTCCACAACATCTTCAACTCGTTTATCAAAGGCATGAGGTACACATTTATTTTCTTTTTTGGGTTAGATGGCCCAGGGATTAACGCGTTAAGGAACAAAAACTCTCTTCTTATGCACATAGAAGTTGGGAGGTTGTACGGAGTCATAATGACAGGCCAACAGAAATAATTCCTTCCCGTATTGTTGAAAGGAGAGAACCCATATGAACATAGACCAAGACGGACATTACGGGGATCCATAGCAAACAAAGGATTTGCCTCGTCAAATTTATGCCATCGAATGGATGCTTTTTCATCCATCGGATGGATGCGTCACAAAGTTTTCATCCTGCGATGCTCTCGGTGCCATCTCATATGAGCAAACACAAAGTTTTAGAATTTGTTATGATGAATACAATCTAGTGGTTATAACCTCGCCTCACACACACGAGGTCCCCCTGTTCGAACCGGGCATGAGAGAAAATGTACCACATCTTGCTTAATGCTTAGATTAGTCATTTTCCATTCATTCCTCAAATCATTGTATCAATCGTCATGTCCAAATCCCATAAATGATGCATCCAGTTGATATCTCTTAAAGTCTCAATATAATGCAATATTGGGAATGAAGAATCGAACATCATCCTTGTAATACAACATACATCCTCTTTTATTGTTTATATTTTTTTTGTTTTTTAATGCAACAATGATTTTTTTTTCACATCTAAGCCCAAGCTCTTTCACATTTTTTTGCTTAGTAAAAATACTTCAGCAAATTATTGTCTTTGGAAACAACCTTACTCATGATTTGCATCATTTTGTTGTAATTCCTCTCACTCATATGGTGATCAGTCTTCAAGCTTAGTGTTGCTAGGGTAGCCGATAACGATGAATATTCACTATTTTCAATGTGTTCACAACCATCCCATAACGGACGTTACACATCTTGAAGCATTTTATAGAACCTATCGGCTTCCGGATTAGGATCCTCTCCTATGTATGATGGTTGAGTATGTGTACCGGTCTCCTCTCCCATGTATGAGGGTTCAGCATGAGTAACGGATCAAAATATTGGCCGATCGACGGTCCCGCGGCATCCATAACCAACTGCCATATTGATTAAGGTTGTCTCGATGACTGTTGTCACCGTAATAACTACTCGGTGACTGTCAGACTTCGCCATGACATTCCCAATATTCATAATCCTTCATGAATCCCTTTTTACACAAATGGATTCTAACCGTGCCCGGATCTTTAAATTTTAAACACCTACATTTGACACATGGACAACTGACCCAGGTACTTGAATTAGTTGAATGTGCTAAATCAAATTGGATGAACTCTTCCAAACTTGCCAAGAATGTTTGAGTTAGTTCTCTTCTCTCAGTTAGACGATTGTACATCCAACTCCTATCACGATTGCCTTCCATACTTCTCCAACCCAAAAAACCCTACACAAATTTATACACTGGGGATATACTCCAGTCCACAAAACGACATGTCACAAATGACCAATAATACTGGCCACTTGTGCTAACCAATTGCCACTTAATCAAGAAAGTGAGAAACAAATATATGCATTGAACTAACAACATATTCCAGCAATTATTTAAGACAATATTATAAAAGACTTAATCAGGTTTATCTAATATACAATTCCCAACATTATCCTTTGTATTTATAATTATCTTTTAATCTAAACTGTATTTATAATTTGTTTTTTAAAATTATCTATGCTTATTGTATGTATAACTTGTTAAGAATACTTTTAAATCAAATTTTCAAATGAAATAATTTGGTTAAAAAAAAATTAACAGTCATTTTTATAAGAGCCTAAATCAACTAACTAATTTCACTAATTTTTATAACTATCTTTTAATCTAAACAACATTTTTAATTGGTTTTCTCAAATTATCCATGTTTATTGTATAACTTGTTAAGGATAGTTTTAAAACACAAATTTAAATGAGATATTTTTTTAAAAAAAAAATTAACAGTCATTTTTATAAGAGACTAAATCAACTAGCTAATTTCACTAATTTTTATAATTATATTTTAAACTAAACAGTTTTTATAATTTGTTTTTTCAAATTATCCATATTTATTGTATGTATAACTTGTTAAGGATAGTTTTAAATCAAACGAGTTAAATGAGATATTTTTTTTTAAAAAAATTAACATTTTTTATAAGAGCCTAAATCAACTAGTTAATTTCACTAATTTTTATAATACATACAAATTTGATTATTCTTTAATGTCACATCTTCCTCCTCCTACTTTACATCAATTAATTAATTGTCTTATACCTAAATATCACTTCTCAACACTTCACTTTTCTCATTTCAACACCATCCTATTTATAGATTTATGTATCATTACCAACTAATACAAAATCATAATTTTCTCAAACAGTTTTTTCATTACACAAAATAAACCATAAAAAAAAAAAAAACAATGCAAGATTGAAAAAAATCATCAATATCATTAATAAAAATCATGAAAACCCAATAGCTAAAAAAATCATGGAATCTCCTACAAACTATAAGCATAATCCAAATTAATAAGCACATTAGGCATCAATATCATTAATAAAAATCATGAAACCCAATAGCTAAAAAAATCATGGAATCTCCTACAAACTATAAGCATAATCCAAATTAATAAGCACATTAAGCATTAATATCATTAACTCTTTGCTTTATCACTATAAGTATAATCGAAATTAAGAACTTTCTCTTATGTTTTCCACCTTCAAATATCAAATAGTAAACTTCCTAGTACTTTATTGGTCTTACCTGGCGAACGGCGATGGTGAGAAGGTTTGAATTCGCTTGGACAAGGTGGAGGGCCGGCGGTTTTGGTAGAAGATAAGCTAGAGGTCGCAATGAGGATGATGACCGGAGCAACCGGGGAGGCGGACGGCCGGAAAATGGAGGAGAAGGTGGAGGAGTTGGTCGGCCGGAGGTGCTAGACTCGCCGGAATTGCCGAGGAGGGCCGCATCTACGCATGGAGAAAGAAAATTTTGAAACTTGAAGAAGAGGGGTGAAAATGAGGGAGATGGAAGCTAAAAGGCAAAAAAATTTGTGACGGATAGGAGTTCCGTCGCAAAAAATGCCCAAACCGGCGACAAACCTACCGTCGGTTTGCGACGGATATTAAATCCGTCGCAACCCCTGCTGGGGATTGCGATATTTTGTGATGGAACTCCTATTTCGTCGTAAAAAATGCCCAAACCGGTGGTAAAACTGCTGTTGGTTTGCGATGGATTACAAATCCGTCGCAACCCCAAGCCGGGGTTGTGACGGTTGCTAAATGCGTCAAAACCGGCGGTTTGCTCCGGTTTGCTCCCCCTGTTGCGACGTAAGAGATTTTCCATTGCAAAATTAAGTGATTTTGCGACGGAAATAGTGTTACGTCGCAAATTTTTTTTTTGAAATCCACTTTTTTAAAAAAATTTCTCCTCTGGAATTTGCGATTTATAATATCCGTCAATAAATCCAATTTTTTGCAACGGATTTCAAATTGCGTTGCAATTTTTTTTTGCGACGGAATTTGTTATTTTTTGAAATATTTGCGACTACAAATTTTCCATCGCAAAATTCCGTTTCTATTTGCCTTTTTCTAGTAGTAAGGGTAGCACCCCCGAATTTTTTTAAAAAAAAGAAATTTTAAAATTTATTACAAAAACAAAGGAATGTAAACAAGAAAAGAAAAGAAAACTTCATGGATTTCATACATGGAATGGAATTAAAGTGCATTAAAGAACAACTCTAATTGGTTTTGGTTTGGGGGTACTAATAAGAGCAAATGCTATTGCTATTTTCTTACTATGTTGAAACAGATATTGTTCTTTTTGTTCATCCTCCACATCGTGAAGAACAAAACCTGTATTGACATAGCAAATTTTTCTTATTTTCAAAGCCAAATTATTAAGTTCATCATAGATCTTCTCAGCTTCGGGTTTTAAAGTATCCCCTACATGAAATTTGTGTATCTAATTTTCCATCTCAACCCAGCTGCAACCTGCTTCTTTTGTTAAATTCTTCTGCTTCATGTTCTTTCTAATTGTTGCAACATCTTCCCATCGCCCTTATGATGCATACAAGTTTGATAATAGCACATAGGCAGCTGGATCATGAGGTTTCTACTCAAGAATCATTTTTGCAGCATACTCCCCAAGCTTAGTGTTACCATGAACCTGACAAGATCCAAGAAATGTATGCCACACTAGTACATCAGCCTTGAAAGGCATTGAGTTAATAAATTCAATAGCTTCTGAAAGTGATTCAGATAGGCCAAGCAGATCAACCATGCAAGCATAATGTTCCATTCTTGGGACAACACCATGGATTTCATACATGGAATTGAACTCCATCCCTCATTGATCAAACTTGCATGACTACATGCTAATAAAACCGCAATGTAGGTGACCTCATTAGGCATCACCCCAACTTCAAGCATCTCATAAAACAATTCTAACGCTTTTGAAGCAAAACCATGTTTTGCACAACCAGATATAATAGAAGTTCAAGATATGACATTGCGATCTCCCATATCAGCAAAAACTTGTAAAGCAGCTTCTATGTTTCCACACCTAGAATACATAGAGATTAAAGCATTGTTGACACATAGGTCTATAAGTGCAGTCCAAGACATGATATTATGATCTAGCATACGATCAAATACTTTCCTAGAATTCTACACTGAACCATCAGCTGAACATTTTGCATACATATCGACCAAATTATAACCAACACACACATCTGAAGCCAATCCCGACCTTACAGTCCAATAATGTAATTGCTGGCCAAGTGATAACCACCCCAACTCCGCACAAGCTGATACCCACTTAGTAACATTCTGAAAAAAATCAATGGTTTCTCCAGGGCAACCCAGTTGTGCAGATCGTGTAATCATCAAGGGCCAAGTAACTACATTTCTCTCCCGCATTTTCTCAAACACCAGACGAGCAAACTCAATGTCATTGCTGCCCTTTAAACATATCAATTAATGCACAACCAAAGGAAGTAGTCATAGTGAGAAACTAGCAGTAGCAAAATCATCAATCTGAATAATATATAAATCAAATCCAAACTCAAATATCGTCCATTAACACAAAAAAGCTAGAGAAAAATCACAATCGTAGGAAAATAATCAAGATCAAAGCCGCCGTGAGGGAAAGGGAGGGAGATGAAGATGAGGGCACCAATGCTTCTCATATTCGAAGCCGACGTCTCTTGCTCTTAGATGAACAAGAACTAGAGAGAAATCAAAATCAAAGAAAAAATAATTGGAAGGAAGATTGAACTTCTTGTTGTTGCCTAGTGGTCGTTATAGATATGGAAAGATGGAGGTTCGAACTCGATGTTGCAGATTTGCGTGCTTCTCCATCATCTAAAAATAAACCACAAATCCAAGTTCTCCATCTTCATTCGAACAAGGCAAAGGTGGTGATGGTGGCAATGTATAATTAGAGGTTGAAGAAAAAGACAACTGAACAAATTTAAGAAAGATGAAGAAGGTTTCATTCAAAGAACCCAAGAACCACCTTCACCTTCATGTGCTTCTTGGTTATCTAGCCCAAATCACAACCTGGCTCTGATACCATGCAAAGTAATGAAATTGAAAAGGAGGTGGTGAGAGAGGTTGTTGAAGAAACCCAAAATTTGTGTTAGGATCCTAACTAACCTCGCGGGCTGCGCAAGTGTGGCTCTGCCACTGGATGAGTTTCAACTGTTTGCCCACTGATTGGTTATATTCAAAATCAAAGGGGCAAATGAAAGCACCAAAGCACAAAAATTATCCAAACACGTATATATTACTCGTCCTATTCTAAATATAGGATATAATTTATAGTATAATTTACACAAAAAACTATATTTTATATTTAGAACTAGAAGTAATATATAATTATTAAGTACAAGTGTAATGAAGACAATGTAAGTTACTTAACCTTTTGTTTTGGTCAAGGAATGTAAGTTACTTAACGACTAACATTATGTGGTCACAGATGTTGGTGAGTTTTGACTAGTGTGCACTCAATTTGAGTGTGGACTCGAGTGCACACTCAAATCTCACATCTTCCCCTAAATCAAAGCCTAATAAAAACGTGTTTTCTCCTTTTATTCTCTCAACTCGATTGGAAAAAGATCATCCTTTTCGATAGGAAATTTTTTTGGCTCATCCCCACCGACAGTTTGTCCAAATCTCTCTCGCCTTTTTCCTTTTTCACTTTCATCTTCTCTCTCTACCATCATCACCGTCACCTTCGTCGAAACTTTCCATGGACAAGCGGGACACGTACATGGCCACGGCATTATCGACCTCACCATCATCATCAACGCCGCACAAGGTGCTGCTCGTATAGACGGAAAGCTCGGCGCTGAAAAAGGGTAGATTGGTCTTCTCCATCCGCATGGGTTCCCACCAAAATAGGTGGGAACCGATTTTCATATGTTCAAGGGAAAATGGCTTGCCGTTGGAAAACGCTTTCATGTGAAAATGCAAACCAAACAGCCGCATTCGACAGAAAATCGGCATTTTTTTGTTTCCTTCCCATAATTTTCCTTCAACCAAATGGGGCGTAGAATACACAACATAAGATATGATTAAGTAAATTATTTAGTTTCCTTAATCTCTAAATAAAGGTCAATTTTATCGGAGTTGGAGTATTTTTTTTTATTTAAAAATTTAAAAATTGATGATTTGCATAGCAGAAGTTAATTTTAAAACTAAACAAGTGGAAGATGTGTTCTTCTACAGTTCTACCCTTCCCCTGTTCTATTGAAAGATTGGTTATTTTTGGGAAGCAAAGTTTATAATTTTTTATTTTTAAAGATTATTAATAACAAATATTTGTTGTTCTATTTATAAAACTGTTATATCAATAATAAATAAATTTATATTAATTAAAAAATAAACAAATTTAAATTTTTTTTAATAGTACTGTAATTAGTAACCAAATATAACCCTCTAAACCTCCTAGCCATTCAACTATTGGTCCATCTGTACAACCAACATGTCGATTTCTTGGCTTGTGATTGGATCTGATCTGGAATCCTTCCCTAATAATACATGTGACTTCATTTCTTATACAATTAACTGTTAGCATACAAATTCAACCCTACTTTGATATCCATTGGGTATTACAATCACGTTCCAACTATCATATTTAATAGCGTATATTTCCGATGATTCCTTCCTTTTCCCCATGCATTAGCATGCTGTATATCGTAATTATTTTTCAGAACTAATGCATAATTGGCTGAAGCAACCGTCCAACTTAATTGAACGCAGTTAATGATCTTTCATCATTTCCGAAGTTCAAGAAAGAGTCCTGGTGCTATATATTTGTTTCCTCTTGACATTTACACTCTTAGTTGCAAAACTCGATTATTCTGTTCCTCTTGCATATAATTCCATTTCGGACTAGAATGACTACGGAAAATGTTCTTTCCTTCCTTTCGGTGGACGGTAAAACCAACAACTGGTGCATTACTGCTAAGGTGGTAACAAATTTTTGGGACATCTCGTACACTAGAATGCAACGACGTATAACGTATAATGTTGTTCTTACAGATTCAAAGGTTCAATGTCTGTCAGTGTGTTTTTTTTGCTTTACATTGTCTTACAGATTGTCTTACCTAATTCATTTTTTTTTTCATACTTTTTTAGGGTTATTTTTGTTTGGCTGTATTGCGGCGGTAGGACATAATACGTTGACTCTTTGGTGTGCTTATACCAGGCTTTTGCTTTGTTTTCAAACATTTTTCAGTAGAGCATGGAACTAACTTGATAAACCCTGACTTGAAGATTGTAATAGAACCATTTACTGAGATCAAATATGTTAGTGACGTTATTAGGACGCCAGACACTATTTTCCAGCCCCTACTTGCTCTAGCTGCAACTTCATTTCCTGAGACTACTCTTGTAAGTATCGTCATTGTTTTCATTTTTAACATGTCCATTCATATCTGTTTGATTTGCAGTTAAAATCTTCTTTACTGAAATAATTTTTCACTATCATTTTGCAGAGATAGTTGGACTCGTCACTATTGTCTATGAACTATCCGACGTTATTGAAGATGGGGAAACTTTATATCAGTTGAACTTCGAGATCATGGATGAATGGATTGTAAATTATTTTACGTCTCTTCATTATTATATTAAATCAATGTCTGTATTAATTTGTTTCCCTTTGTGCAGTGGCAATCCCTTTCATTGTTGCTTCAGGGTACCCCAGCCTTTTGGACTTCAATCAACTATTCAAAGGTTTTGTACAAAGAAGATGTAGTAGTTGCGTTGCTTTTCGTGAAGATGATAAGGATTGGAGGTTTTTTTTCCTGTTCTCGACGGCTTAAATCAGAGTTCATTTTTTCATATTTTTTTACTCATATATTCATGTTCTAATTTTTTCTTCTTCACATTGTAGATGGAGATATAATTTTTATTAGTCCCTGTGACGTTTCAGAAGCTCTTTTTAATTATAACCACCAGGTTGTTGTGGACTTCCGTGTCAGACTCAATCGTTTATCTGCAACTAATATGACTGACGACAATTATTATAATGGACCATCGCGCCAAGTCTTTCAGTTGTCGCCTTAAGGCGTTTCTTTTGATTTTCTCGGTTATCTTTATCATTTTTGTTGTTGCATCTTTTGGACATTTACGTAACTCTTGATCACCATCCACGATTGTAATGTTTTCATTAGTTCTTTCTTGGTTGTATCTGAAATATTTCATCCTCACGCTCATATCAAGTCTGTTTTCATATTCGGTATTTCATCACGTTTGTTAATGCTTCTTTTTCATGTATGGACGTCAATATCATTCTATAAATTAGGTTTTTGTTTATTTTTTATTTCATTGACCATTTGTATAAAGATTTGATATCCATGTATCGTGCAATTAATTTCTGTGTAACACCTTTTTAACTTGTAATAAATTAAAACCACATACTTTTATACTCAATAATATTGAGTATATACTCCGTTGTCATAACTATGAATTAGTATATGTTTTTAATGTTTTACGTGTTATGGTATTTTTGTGCCTCTGATGATTATTTTAATATCAACCCAAAACTTTTATAAGGTGATTTAAAGACTTTGTTATAAGTGTTATAGTGAAACTTCATGTTATCAATCAATACCTTCTACGAAGTTTCACTATATATATCCTTGATTATTTCAATAACAATCTGGAAAAAAAAAAGTAACAAACAACGTAGATATCATCGTCCACTCTACCTATCAAATAACATAATATTACTCAGTTGTACGTTAATATTTAATGCCTTCCGTGTTTATGTACAGATATCATTGTGTACTGTGACTATCAAATAAAATAATAATACTAATGATTCTTTTAATATCAAACCTGAAATCCTATAAGATGATTTAAAGAGTTTTTTATATTGTTTCATGTTATCAGTTAATACCTTCTACGAAGTTTCACTATATCCTTGATTATTTAAGAAAATATTTGAAAAAAAGTAACAGAAGACGTAGATGAAAATGAGTTAGTCCTGCTTGGAAATAATGTGGGATATTGCATTCCAATGTAAGAGTGATGTATTATTTTTACGTTGATATCTCCCCTTCGCTTTCCAAATTAGTTGACTAATGCTTTGCGTTATGTATTATTTTTTGAGTCCGGATCCTCTCAGAAGCGACTCCCTCAGTATCCTCAGTAGCTTTTGATCTTATCCGTCCAAAAATCGATCCAAGGGTTCAAAATGTATTTTAAAAGACCGCATGCGGTAAAATTACCGCACGCGGTAAATATAAAAATCTTAAAAAAAGATGATGTGTCTCTTTCTGGACGCTTGGATCAATTTTTGGACGGTCAGGATGCACGGATACTGAGGGATACTGAGGGGAGAGATACTGAGCAAATCTGCTTCCTTATTTTTACGTTGAAAAGAATTTATGTTGGTTTTAAAATTTAACAAGTTGGTTCACATTCTAACACCATGCGTGTGTTGTAGTTGAATATTTTTTTTCCAATGTATGCATAATAAGGTTTTTTTTTCTGCCTATCAGTTTCTTCAAAAGTGAAACATCAGTCTTATATATATATATATTTATATATATATAAAGCTATATTCCTTTTTGCGACATTGGAATCTGTTTTGGGAATTAAATGTTTGGAGAAAAAATATGCTAAGTATAAATATGTGCACACCAAAGGTCTCCAAAATCATTTATTACTACTGGTAATATATGCGCCTGAGTTAGTACTCATCATTTACTAAAACTTCAGTTTTTGTTGGTTAGCATTTAAATCACCATTAATATACTTATGTCAGTCTGTTTAGTCCAACAACATCTACCAAGTGAGCAACGGCATGACTAAGGTGGATTACCTATACAACTAGCATACGTCTTAATGTGAACAACTCAGCGGCTGACAACCGAACTTAGATCTTTGCAGTGTGATGTTTCGTGCTTAAATATTTGTATTCTTATCCTATAAATAGCAACAAATAACACATACGTTAATTCCTCTTGCCAACTTTTTCACACCAGTTAACACTATTTCATAAGCAATTGTTATTCATTTTTATATGACTCATAAGATTTAAAAATCTATACATTTGTTATCCAAAAAAGTGTACATCCTTTTTACTCAAATTTGTAATAAATTTAATTTCATTAGTTGTAAACCTATTTTTGAATCTTCAAATATCATTGTTCTCTTACTGTCAACGTTTACCAAAAAAAAAAAATCATTACATCTTTTAAAACTATGTGTCAACTGTTAGTTCTCATAGATGTTTTGATGATAACTAGATTTAACCAAAAAGCAGAAAAATACAAATTTGGGAAAATCGTTTGTTTGTCACAAAAACTCGAGGCAATTCTGCAGCCTCGAGTCAACTCATTTGAAAACACATTTAGAAATTGCAAATTAACTCGAGTCTCAGAAATTGCACCTCGAGTTTGCTACCTCGAGGTAAGGAAATATCTACCTCGAGTTAGCCCTTTTGAAAATGAAGTTTGAAGAAGCAATTACCTCGAGTCAGCATAGATGCCCCTCGAGTTTTGTAACTCGAGTTAAGAAACATGCAGCCTCGAGTCAAATGCAAATAGAAAGATAGAAGAATGGGGAGCAGTTTTTACCTCGAGTCAGTAAGTGTGCCTCGAGTCAAATTGATTCTTGAAATACTCTATCACGATGAATTCACTCGAGCCTCTCCAAATGCAACCTCGAGTCTACATTCCATGAACCTTGAGTCTGGTAAAGTTTTGAAATATTCTGGTAGTGTGATTTAACTCGAGGCAATAATAATGGTACCTCGAATTAGGTAACTCGAGTCAGCCTAAGATGAACCTCGAGTTAATATCTCATATGGAAAACTCAGTTTGATTATTTTGAATTGATTAACTCGAGCCAGGTAGAACTTTGCCTCGAGGCAAACCAGTCTCTGTTAACTTTAATATTTATTTTGAGATTGTGATTTCGTGGACTATCATCTCGTATTCTTCATATCATTCCTTGTTACTTCTCCTAATCTACTTTGACCAGTTTGCTAAGTGAGTTTCAGATGATTATAACAAACATTAACTCAAATTTTGAGTAAAGCAAACCTGTTGTCAGAAGCATTTAATGCGGCCCAGACACAAAGCATGAAAGAAGGATATGGATATCTGAGCCTCGTAAAGTAATTCAAAAGTTTCCAAATAATACTCTTCTCATGTCTCAACGGGCAAAAGGAATGAGGAATGTCAACAAAGCATATTCACCAACATCCGAACACTACGAAGCAGAGCAACAGATATATTTATGACTCACAACGGCTATCTTAATAAGTCACAACGGCCGACTCTCAAATCTTCTCCAACGGTCATTAATGCCATCACCTATAAATAGGAGAAGCATTGAATTCGGACAACTACCGAAACGCTGTTCAATTTATTAGAGTTCATAAATATTTCGCTGTATCAACTACTCCATTAATATCTTCGGATATACTGTTCTTCAGTGTTAATTTATTCTACTTGTGAGGAGTCTCAAACACTTATTCTTTTTATTCTGATTGTTAGACTTAAGGTTGAGGAACCTTAAGCGAGGGTGTATTAATTACAACTTGTAAGGGGGAGTGGAGTCAGATCATCCTTCGTTTACAGAGTGTGTAATTATATTTGAAAGATAGTGAAATCCCAGGTGTTCTGGGGACTGGACGTAGGTCAGTAAATTTAGACCGAACCAGTATAAATTGCCTTGTGTCCATTTACATTCCTTGTTTCCTTGTTTCTTTCGTGTGCTCTTACACTGTGCGAATTTCAAAAGAATTATTGAAATCACCTATTCACCCCCCTCTAGGTGATATTCCACCTTCATCAACCAGTATCCCTCAAGAACATATCTTTAGACATTACATTAATAAAAACATAACGAGTTGAATGTGTTATTAAAACATGTTACCCAATAACATTAATATACTACATGATTCTGACTTAAAACAAAATATTATTGTGACTTTTATTGTAAGAACTTCTACCAGTAACTTGCAACGTACATGTGTGATAATTTCATTTTGGCGCGAAAGTGTTAAAGATTTTACATTGGTTGAACAGATCCCGCCAATAGAACTTTTACAGTATATGTATAGGAGCGTCGAACAAGATTGATGCAATCATCATAAAGGTAAGTTTTTTGTTTCATTTGTATCATACTTGTCTTAGAAATCCTATTCTGTTGAAATATTATAGTAAGTCACTACAATTTCACTTTCATCATCAACCCTGACATCTTCATGTTCTATTAAAGAACATTTTTTTTTTACCATCAGGAAATGAGCAAGGTTTTTTTTTTTCTGACGTTGATGATAGCAAGGACACTTGGTCGATGGTTACAAAAGTTCTTAGAAAGTGGGTTGTTAGGAAGAAGGTTGCACCATACCTGATATGGAAGATAAGAATGATATTGGCTAATGAAATGGTATGTTGTTGTACAAAATATTACATCGAAATAGTTCCCTTTTTTTCTAATCTGTGCTTATATTTCCTATTTTCCTCATGAAACCAAAGTTTGTTATCCACTATTTTCAAACGAATTTTTTTATGTCCACACAACTTGGGTCATTTTTTGTTGTTTTAGGAGACAAGGATTGAAGTTTCTGCTACACACAAAAATGTCATTAACAAATTGATTGATGACCCTAAAGAAGGGATGGTGTACAACTTTCAAAACTTGAAGGTAGTCGAGAATGATGACAAGTATAGAGTAACTTCAAACCCATGGAAATTCAACTTCCATACTTATACGTTCATAAAAGAATCTGACGTTGTCATTAACTAAGAAGCATATAACTTCAAGTAGACATCCAACATGGAAATATCTTTGACGCAGGGTCAATAGGTTTGTCTAATTTTATCTCATTCTTTTAAACCGAAATAAGTTTTTATGGTGAGCAACTTACTATTCAATTCATTTTCTTACTTGAGCTCATACAAACAATTGTAGATGTAATTGGGTTTTTGCAAGCTTTTGGACGTTTGCAAAATCAAAGAAGAGAGAGTGATATTATCAAGAGGCTAAACTTCAGCATTGCTGATCGAAGTAATATTTACCATTACCTTTCATGCTCATCTAACATTTTCTTCAGATAGTATTGTATGTGTACAAGTATTTCTCACACGTTTTCCATGAAATCATATTTCATCGTTTCTTAGTGAAAACTTAATAAATATCACTCTTTGGGGTGAATGTACTGAGGAGACTTATGCAAAGAAACATGAGGAAATGGAACCTCTAATTATTGTGCTTGTGCATTTTGCCAAATTAAATAGGAATACAGGTTTTGCAATTCCATTTAAATTGTTATTAATCTTTATAAATTAATAACATATTTTTAAAATTATTAATCCATTATCAAATATATCATATCATCATATTACGGTCATTTGAGTAATGCATTTAATGCAACTTTGGTCACTCTAAATCCGGATATACCAGAGGCATCATTGCTAAAGGAAAGGTTAGACATTAATAACTAATTTGTATAGTGCTTTTATTGTAATACTATTTTTTGTTGTTAGCTTCTATCTAATGTACCTACATAAAATGTACGTACAGACTTAGCCAAGATTCTGTATCCAACCAGCTGTTTAGTCAAATATCAAGTGCATAATATCCAACCTACTTAGTTGAATCCCTTCTTAGTTTCCAAACTAGAATTTCATTTGTTTGATATTTCAAAGTTAGAAGTAAAAAAAAAAAAAATCATGTCTTCATAGTCTTTTACTTTGACTATTTATTTTATTTCGTCATATCAATTGTAAGAAAAATGATAACATTTATTTCTCATGCAAATAAGGTTTTCATTCTATTTCGTTCAATGTTTAGGAGTGTGATGTTGTCTCAATGGTGATTATTCAAAAGTGTGAAACACTGTATGGGTGGGTTTATGATGCATGTCCTTGTGACAAGAAACTAGAGTACATGTCTAATAGCACTCTTAGATGCACCAAGTGTGATAAGGACGTACTTATGACTGTCCCGATGTACGTTTTTAAACTTAACCATTTTATATTAATTCATTCATTGAAAATATAATTCTAAAAAATTTACATTCCACTTGTATCGGTAGGTTTAAAGTTCACTACAAAGTTTTTGACAAGACTGGAAAATGTTCAATCATCTTCTTTGATCGTCATGCAACTAAGTTGTTGGGTAAATCTGCATCTAAGATAAAAGAGGACATGCACAAGGTATTCATCGTTTTAGATACTCATTTGCATCCTACATCTTTTTATAAATGTTTTGTTATTCATGTCTATATGTGTTTGGTCTTCCTATAGGAGGGTAGGAAGGAATTGTACAATTAATAAACAGTTGGACGAAATTGCTGGAAAGATAGTAATTGTCAAGCTATGGATTAGGAGTCACAATATCAAGCATAGGTGATTTCAAACAGATTCTTTCAGTCATTCCTAAAAGTGGACGAGCTGAGTATGAGACTAAAGTCTTCCACAGATCCAGCTGAGCAAGAAAAAATAAAAGCATTCTCTGCATGGCTGCTACTTGTAGGAGAGGGTGTCATTGGATTACTGCACGATGGTATTGCAAACATAACATTACCATCAGATTTGTTACTTTATGATGATGATAATCTAATAAGGTGCATCATGGAATCTACTTACCCAAATTTAGTTGAGCGCTTATTTGAGGAAGATTACCTAAACAACAGGTCAATTTTAACCCCAACTACGGAACATGTCGATTCATTGAATGAGTACATTTGTTCTTTGTTGCTAGGAGATAAAGTAGAATACTTTAGTGCTGACTCTATAAATAGTATAGATTATGCAAATGAAAGTTTCGATTATCTATATGACATAGAGTTTCTAAATTCAATTAAATGTTCTGGGATTCCTCATCATAAATTGGTTTTGAAGGTGGGAGTACCAGTTATGTTAATAAGGAACATTGACTAAGCATCAAAATTGTGCAATGGTATGAGGCTTCAAATTACACAACTTGGCAAAAACATCATTAAGGCGAAGGCATTGAATGGCACTAGCACAGGCCAAGACATTTTGATACAAAGGATGGACATGAACCCATGTGAATCTAAACTTCCATTCAAGATAATGAGAAGACAATTTCTAATCATCATTTCATTTGCGATGACAATTAACAAGAGCCAAGGATAATCGATGTCAAATGTAGGTCCTTTACCTACCAAGTTCAGTTTTTTCATATGAACAACTTTATGTTGCTTTATCTAGGGTAAAGAGTTTCAAAGGTTTGAAAATACTGATTTTGAATGAGTTTAATAAATGTATTGACAACACAGTTAATGTTGTATACAGAGAAGTTTTCCAAAACATTTTATCACATTTATAGTTGTAAGGGGACACTTTGTTTGACTTTGTTGTTGTTATGGTTTGAATTTCATATTTAAATGAATTCAATATTTGATTACTTTCATTTGTGTTTTTCTTCGGTGCTGAATTTTACCTATTACTTAATAAAATAGTTTGGTTATTACATTTGCGCCTTTGCCATTCATATTTCAAACAGAATAGAACTCAACACTCCGTGCAACGCGGGTCCGAAGTCTTGTTAATTTCTATATCTCATCCTTCACTACAAATTCTCCCTATTTTTGGTAATTTCACGGTCACTTCCATGCCAAATTTTTCCCTATTGATAACTAATTGAAAATTTCTCAAAGCTTCTCCCTTAGGGCATGTTTGGTTTGAGGGGAGGGAGTGAGAGGGAAGGGAGTGGAAAGTAGGGAAATGACCAAATTGCCATTAATGAAAGGAATATTCCTTTTTGTTAAGAGTATATTTCTGGAATATTGAAAAGTTTCTAGGGACAATTGTGTAAAGAAGGGACCAAAGATTGGCCCCTCCCCCCTCTCCCTCCCTCCCCCTCCCTCAAACCAAACTAGCCTAGGGAAGGGGATCCTCTCACAGTCCTCTCCCCATCCCTCTGCCCGGCTGCATCTCAGCCTGGTTGTTTTGTGCGACAGCAAAGCTTTCTTTTCTCCTTTCTTACCTGCTTGTTCCAGAGCTTATTGCCACGCTGGTTGTATCTCTCCGCCAGAGCTTCGGTGGCTGAACTGAAGTGATTTCTAACACTTCTTTTGAGGTATTCTCATCCTATTCTCATAGCACCATCTATTCACATTTTTGCTTAGGTTAGAGTCGCTCCTCTTCAAGCTTCCATTGTAATTGCGATTGGAGATTTCAGTGAAAAATTTATGACATTTCCGAACGATGTGTCTGGTAGAATCCAATTTTGTTTGTATGTTGCTCGGTGTAAAGGATTTAAAGTTAGGATGCCTATCATATCGGAGTGTCAACTAGTGCATATTAAGTGTTTCTTTAAATGCTTCAAAGAAATATAGACCTATAATTGTAGTTTATAGGTATTCATGATAGTTGCAACCTTGGCTAGACCTTATCCTAAGATACTCAAATTCTATGTTAATATATAAAACTTGGAAATGTGATCTCTGAGTTTGTTAGGATTATTAGCTAAGAGTTTAGTTATTAATTTAGAATATGATATAGAGTTGTACCGTAAGTATCGAAGTAAGAACAATTTGGATTTTTATTTTTTTCCTTTGGAGATCTTGTATAACCATAGAAAAATAAAATGTGACATTGTCAAGTGCTATCGACCCCAAACTGGAGATATTGTTGTTTCATTTTGCGAACAACTTTCTGGATGTTGACTAAACTCCACCGCCTCTTCATTTCCTACCTTTGAATATGCTGGCTGTTTTGGGATTGCTGTGAAGTTGCTTTTGTTTATGAGCATTAAGCCTACTTCTAGCATGCTTGGCCTGTCTTCCGCATTTTTACGGACACACTTTGAAGAGCAATTTGCAAGCATCTCATCAATTTGCATGGAGAGGACGTGTCATCAAGTGAAGAGTCCATGAATTCCATGCCTTTTCCTTCTTTCCATAGGACATAAGCCTAAAAAGATTAGGGGAACAAAGTAATTAATTGAGAGTGAATGTTTATTTATTTATTTTTTGAAACAAAATTCATAGACATGTACATTACTTACATATTCTAAGAGGTTCGAATCATTGTTCTATCCGTATAAGCTTGAGATATTTTTACCACTAATAATTTGTAGGAGGACTATACCAAAGCTATAAACATCAGATTTAATGGAACTCAATCCTTTCTCAACGTATCCAGGAGGTATGTAGCCGCTATAAGAGATGAAGAACCATGAAACATATTGGTGAAGTGAATCAATGGAATAGATGATCATAAAAAATTTATTATGCGAGCTACTAATAGAATACTCACTATGTCCCGACAAGTTTGCGCTCTTTCTTCATGTTCATCTTTTTTGAATGATCTTGCCATGTCAAAGTCTGAAATCTTTGGCTTAATCTCATGATCCAATAAAATGTTGCTTGCTTTCAAGTCCCTATGAATTATTGTCAACCTAGAATATTCTTGAAGGTAGATAAGCCCTTGAGTAACTCCTTCGATGATACAAACACGTTGTTTCCAATCTAGTAGATGTTGCTTTGTAGGGTCTGTGTGAAAATCAGTTCACAAAATTTTAGATATACCATAAACTTTCAAGAATAGAAAAAATTATGCGTATACATTACTTTGACCTCATAGAGGTTCGAGTTCAATCTTTTGATTTTATGCTTAAAAGTAGGAGAAACTTGAGATCAGCTTGGGAAGGACAAAAAGATAAATAATTTCCACAAAAGCACTTGATGAGCATGAAATTGAGAAAGCTTGAAAAACACTAACTCATGAATGGTCAGCAAAAACTATTTGTGAATTATGAAGAACTCTATACATGCATGCATACTACACTAATCAAATTTTTATCACTGACATGCCCTATTTAGAAATCAATATAGTATATTGCATATGCATTCTCACACATGGTTGTAAAGATTGCTGACCAAAGAGATAAAAGTCAAGACTTTTGTTTGGCATGTACTCATAGACCAACATTTGTTCCTCCTTGTCATTGCAGAACCCCAACAGTTGAACAAGATTGACATGCTGCACTTTTGCATTGAGTATTGTTTCATTTTTGAATTCCTTAAATCCTTGTCTAGAACCTTCTGAACGCCTTTTCATTGCTATTTCCTCACCATTAGGTAATATACCCTAGAGAAAGAAAAATTATTGAAATCTTGGCTGGATGTGGTAATCAGATATTCATTTGAAAAGTTGCAAAATTTGAAATAGGAGGCTTTAGCATAAGATGTGAATTATAAATTATCCAAACTGTGAAGCCTAGGCTAATACCGTTTTTTTGGTGATTGTACAGTCATCCAAATGCTTTATTTGTACTAATGTAACTTTAAGTGATAAAATGTTCTGCATACCATTGTAATTTTTTTTTTTGATTTCATTACTTAACTTGCTGCACAATCTGATAATTTCAAGGTAGTGGACCCAGTGAAATTGATATGAAAGCATGTGATAAATCAGTTGTATTATGGGGGAGGTTTCATGCCTGGTTAGCACAAAAATCCTAGTACCGAGACAACAAATCAAACCACAAGTTGGTTTGTTGAAATTTTACCTTGTAAACAACTCCAAAACCACCTTCTCCAATCTTATTTGCAGTTGAGAATCTATTTGTGGCACTGTCAATCTCAGAGAGAGAAAAGACTTTAACATCCGGAGCTTGACCATTCAAATATTCTGCAGCTTCTTCATTTACTTTACAAGAAGATACCGAGAAAGTAAGCATTTGTGAATGGAGAATAATTAAACACAGCTGAATGTATTACCTTTTAATTTGAACATTCTCCCCTTTAGGATGTAGACTAAGAAACCTAATAATAGCAAGACAGATACAATAGCTAGAGCCCAGATAATCTTTAGCAAACGTGAGTCCCCGTTAGCTGTAAACATACCAATGTATAAATTATTGATGATATTAGTATTGCCTATAAACTATGCATGTGTGTGATGTAAATTAGAGATTTCCTTGATATGGACCTTAGGGTTTTAAAAGATCTATCTGTTATTGAAAGGTTAAGTCTTCTACTCTCTCAAGTCTGCAGTCTAGTTGTAATTTTTTAGATGCACAGGATCTGACACTTTCAAATTTCAACTTCAAAGACGCAGGAAGTGTGGATTTGGCAATGTTGTAAACTAACTTTAATTACTTCTTTTTAATATTAGTTCAGAATAGAAAAATATATTTGCATAGAGAGATGAAAGAATTCAAGAGAAACGACCTGCACCAGAAAGCAACCCATTGTCGTCATAGGAAACTTGCCATGCAACATAACCGAGCAACTTGTGTTCCTTGGCATAAGACACCTTAAATGTGATAGTCTCAACATCGTCCAATCCTATCCAAGTCGATCCACATGAAAAGTAGTATATCGTATAAGTATCACTGTATCGTGTTTTGGCTCCACATGAAGGAATCATATCTCTGATTTCCTTGTATGTCATCATCCCCAATGCATGATCGGTATGGGCTGCACTGTCACCGCACTCCTATTGTATTGTTTTCGGGATCGGTAAGATTCCATGCATACCCAAAAAATGCCAAGCCCGAACCATCTTGCTAGGCATCAACCCCCCATTAATCCAACCGTTGATACCATAGTCTGTGCTATAATAACTGCTGGGGTCATATAAAGCTGAATGTGCAGCAGTGACATCTATCCTCTCATCAACAATGTAAGAAAAAGTTTTAAGATGTACCCAGTCCAAGTATCTTGCCATTGACCCAATAGGATAAAGACTAACATGCTTATCTTGAAATGGCCAATCTGGTGAATATGGAACAGTGGCAGTTAAGATTAGTTCTAAATCATTAGCATCTATATATTTTCTCCACTCTTGTAAAAGGCTTTCCATATGTTCCTTATCGCCTACTGTTTCGGGGTAATCCCGATGAAAGGTCAACGTCATCAAACCCATGTGTCCTGGCTATGTTTTGTGCAGACCGGATGAAGGAACTTATTGAAGAAGGATTTCTCACCATTAAGTCATATCCAAGTTTTCCCCAAATAATTAGAAGTGTTTGGACGGATCGGTTCTTTTCTTTGACTTTGCTGGAGAATGTAACAAAGTCCTGCTCATACGATGGGGTGATATAGACCTCAAAGGACGAAGTGTTGACATAAGCTTCGGCGAATAAGAGGTGAGTAAATTGTGTGGAGTCAATTTCAGAAACAGGAGTACCGCCCAACTTCCAAGAACCAGCTCTTACCTTAAGTTTTTCTGCTGCTACACATTGAAATGGAAGATAAAGAGAAACAAGAAAAAGAACTAATGCAGTTCTTGACATCATTTATGGACTGCCTTGTATAGCTTTCACGCTAGTATATCATTAGCACAGTCTCTCTAGCAACTTTGAAGCTGATATTAGTTAGCATATCTGTCTCTCCTTCATTGTAGATTTCGTCCAAGAAATCCTTGTAAGTAACGATACACGCCCTGGCTCATAAATTTATTATTGTTGCATACTGTTCGAAGCAATGAGAGTCCGATTTCAAAGGTTATTAATAAGACCATCTCACGTCGTAGAGGTTATCTAGTATAGTTTCGTTGGTAATTATGCATGATTTTTTATTTTTTATTTAGAAGGTTAAATTTCAATATATAATACGAATTTCAAGGTTTTTCTAGTTTTTATCATCCTAATTTTGGTCGAAGGAAGAATTATACTCCTCTGCTCATATATTTAATAGGCATAGAGTTCTTTTTTTTTCTTTTCTTTTTTCTTTGATGTTAGTCATGACAATTTTATCCTTAATTTGTTCTTGGACTCTTTGCTTTCACTCATTCTTTCGTATATTAAATAAGGGTAAAGTTAAAATGTTACTTTTTCTCCCGTTATAAATGTAAGATCTAGTTTAAAACTGAATTTTAGTCCTAAGTAGGTTACATTTTTTCATTTTATCTTATATTGATCGTTTTTTTTAAACTAATTTGTTTGATTTATAATATCTAATGATACATAGAAATATTTTAGAGAGATTATGTCATATATATTATAATTAAGTAATTCACTTAGTTTTCTTAATCTCCCCAAATTAGATAAACAAATCTTATATTTAGTACGGGAGAGAGTATTAAATTTTAAAATAGAGTTAATGATGTTTAACATAATATGTTAGAAATGCTTCATAAATAAGACCATAGGAGTATTTTTTTTTTAGATATATATTTTAATATCAATGCTACCCGGGTTCGCTTTTTTTTTTTTTTTTTTTGAGAAGGAAAAGGTTTTGGAGGGGTTCGACATCAGTCCCCCACCAAGGCCAGGGCACGGCCCCGGGCTCTATGAGCACTTACTAGGGACTTACGAGATCGCCTACCAAAGGAGTCCCAGCGACGGCAGAGGGGATCGAACCCACGACCCAAGGGCCTAATCCTGGATCCCTTACCATCTATGCCAACTCACATTGGCACCCGGGTTCGCTTTTAGTATGCTTCTTGATGTTATAGGCTGTGTTTAAAATTTAAATAGCCCGACCAACGACTGGACCCTTCGGTTCGGTCCATGTGGAAAACTCGTTTTGAAGGTTGGACCGGCATTGGGTCCTGAATCCACCTACAACTTTTTTTTTAACTGGTTTTTATATCAAAAAAAAAAACTTCAAAACTGGTTTAAAAACCTCCATCACATCACGTCCCCAATAC
Organism: Acacia melanoxylon; assembly: GCA_019022615.1. Classification (NCBI taxonomy): domain Eukaryota; kingdom Viridiplantae; phylum Streptophyta; class Magnoliopsida; order Fabales; family Fabaceae; genus Acacia; species Acacia melanoxylon. The sequence continues at coordinate 635,302 of JAFJYJ010000064.1, read as the reverse complement.
CTATTCTTTCCTTTGTCATGGGTATGAAGGAGAGGAAGAAGAAAAAGAGCTTAAAGAAGAAGAAGAACATCTCACCAGATTTACACTGATCATATCCAAAACTATCAGAGAATCAACGTCAACAATGAGAAAAAGATAATTCTATAGAGATGAGAGATTGGGTAGAAAAAATATTCAAAGCATTATGAATTAAATACTGGAGAACACTAAAGAAGTAAAGTACTCCCCTTTTTTGAAATTGGGTTAAGGTGTAGATTTACCAACGAACTATTACCTGAGGAGCATCTGACACAAAAAACAATTAAAGGTACCAAAATAACCAATCAACAATTAAAAAGTGAAAAAAAGTACCAAATAGCAATTAAAAAAAATAACTATCACAATTATGTTAAAATATGAGGCACTGGCGTAGGACGGTGGCGGAAACGCTGGAGAAAAGAGCGGTTAATCCTTCTTGTTGGATAAGGCAAACACCAACAGAGATGGGACCCATGCGAGCAAGCGCTGTGGCAGCGACGGCTGCTGCTTGTGCCATCGAAGGGATGGAACCAAGGTGCAAGGCGCGTGCCGGTCGAAAGCTGTAAACTGCTGGATTTGGTTTCGGTGCGTGATTCTCGCCCTGAAGCTGCATACGGACCTTGATGAGTTCAAGAGGGTGAGTGGAACACCCAGCAACAATGAAAGCTTTGGAGACGTCAACGTTGCCGACACGTGACGATCAATGGAAGGCGGAGACACCAAGACAGTGACGAGTAACGGATGACAGGGTAATAGTTCGTTGGCCAATCTGCACCTTAATTGTGTTTTTTTTCACTTTTTAATTGTTGATTGGTAATTTTGGTACCCTCAATTGTTTTTTTGTGCCAAATGCTCCTCGGGTAATAGTTCGTTGGCAAATCTGCACCTTAACCCTTTGAAATTTGATATGCTTATTATGTGCAAATTAATTCTAATTTTGGATGAAGAACAATTAATTCTACATTTATAAAATATTTTTTATAATATAATTGTTACTTTTATTTATATTTTATATCTAGAATTTATTCTTACTTATATTATTTTCAAACACTCATGACATTAGTATGTTAGTATTATGTAAACTAATTAACTCATGGTGAAATTTGATTATTTAAGTTGATAACATTTTTGATATTTTATTTTTATACATATATTATTTTATATAAGCATGTTATAAGCATTATGCTTTACATTAACTATTTGCCATACTTATAAGTATATAAATCCTAGGGTTGAGTAGCAATTTTGCCCCAGAAGTACACCCTCAGGAGCAATTTTGCCCTGAAAGTTTTTTTGGGTTCAATTTTGCCCCGGAAGTTTTTTTTTTACAGTTGACCGTTAGGGTTGTTAACGAGAGGGGTAAAATTGCTTCAAATAAAAACTTTCGGGGCAACATTGTTCCAAAAAAAAAAATTGGGGCAACATTGCTTCAGAAAAACCTTTCAGGGCAAACTTGCTCCTGGTCGTATACTTCCGGGGCAAAAATGCTACTTAACTCTTTTTTATATTTAATATTTAATTTTGCAATAATGACTCGTTAATGAAAATGCAACCCTTTTTTATCTCTATCTTCGTTGATTTATGTAATTCGGTCTGTTTAAAGTAGGCCTATTTTTCGTCTATTTGAAGTAGAACTGTTTTGCAGTGAGGTCTGTGGCCTGTTAGCCTAATTATAATTTTTAAAAAAAATATAGGCCTCCTTAACAGGGCACAGACTAGGCTCAGGCTGAAAAAATGGCCTCTAATAGGCTAGGCTCAGGCCCCTTTGTTGCCGAATAGGCCTGGCCTGTTAAGGGTGAAGCCTGGGCTGGGTTGGCTTGTTTCCACCCCTAGATATTATATAAATAAGAATTAAAAATATATTATATCATAAATAGCAGTTTTAACATTTTTTTGGGTTAAGTAGCAATTTTTCCTCGGAAGTTTTTGAAAGTGGAGCAAATCACCAAGAGGGGGATGAATTGGGGATTTTAAAAATTCTTTTCTAAAGCTCTATTTTAGTATTATGAAAACAGGGTATAACAAAGAAGAGAAAGGAAAGTAAGACACAGAGAATTTATACTGGTTCGGTCTAACCTTTTGACCTACGACCAAATCCCGGACTCTCTAGGATTTTCACTATCTCAATTAATTACACACTTTGTAACTCAAGAGTAATTCTCTCACTAGAACTTACTTCCCCTTACAAGTTGCAACCAATATCCCAATCTCCAAGTCTCGAGATTTGAGATTCTTACAATAAATGGATTTCAATAAATGAACTCTCTCTAAGAGTGGATAAATATAATCAACAAGTACAAATGTATCAAAAGATACTTTACACAATAAAACTCAAAGAGTAGTTGGAAACTTGAATGATTTTCGTTTTACGCAGATTGGTTGTTGAGAACAATTGAATGCAGCTCTATTTATACCAAGAGAGCATTAAATGACCATTGTAATCTTCAATGTAATTGTTGGAGACATTTAGGAAGGATTAGGTTAAGCTTTGGTCTTCTTCTCTTTCTACTCTTTGGTTAATCCAGTCGCACATAAGTTTATAGTTGACTTCTTGAATATTAATCCGTTGGAAGAGCAGCTACTGGATGTACAAAGGAAACATTAATCCCTTTGCAACGTGTGAAGAATGATTGTCCAAAAGGATGCAAGTTTTCTGGACTTTGCATTTAATGTGCTGGCGTCACTTTTTGCTTTTGTTCAAATCTTCATTTAATATCCTCTTAAATCATCTGAAACTCACTAACAAACTAATTAAACATAGTTAAGAATAGTAATGAGTGATAAATAAAAGAAATATTAAGATCAAACATGAAGGTTTCACAAATTCGTCAGATTTGAATTTCAAACTCAGCGACACAAACTCGAGTTTGTTTATCAAAACTGGAGTTTGTCACTGTGCACCATAAGCTAAACTCGAGTTTCCAAATCCTAACTCGAGTTTCCTTTTTCCGAGAGAGGAATGTCGCGATTTGAGTGATGACTTCTCAATTTTAATAGATTTGTGATATATTTGGGAAGTTATCAATACTAAATTAAAGAGATTTTCATGAGATTTTAAGAGATATCAAGTTGGATGCATCATTTGTGGGATTTCAATTTAAAATAAAAGTTTTTTAGTTTAGGAAATAAATAATAATAATTAGAAGCTTTTAAAAATAAAAATAAAAATAGTTTTATTATTATCATTATTATTATTAATATATAATTTCTTTTTTTTCCACAACCACATACGCGTTTTGGCAATTTTATTATTTGATTGTGGAATTGATTAAAAGGCTCGGGTGCGGCGACAACGTTTTGGGGGAGGCGAGAATTTGAATGAAGACCTAATAAAATACAAAAGCTACGAGGAGAGAAATGAGAGTCGGAGGCGGCTGATTGAGAGAGCTTCATCGTCATTATTCTCGGCTGGACTTTAGAAGGGAAATCGCAAAAGGTTACGATTTTGAGAGCTTTGGAGCTTCATGATCCATTAACGCTGTGCAAAACGAGAGAAACAGGGAGCTGAGGCGAGAGCACTGTTCATACGGGTTTTGGGAAAGAAAAGAGAAGGCGCTGTGTTTCCATTGTTTAACATTCTCTTCTTCCTCATTGAGCTGGATCAAAGGTGACGAATTGGAGGAAGGATAGAACAAGAAAAGTTGTTGCTGAAAATGGAGCTAAATCACCAAGAGGGGGTGAATTGGGGATTTGAAAAATCTTTTCGACTTGCTCGTTTTTGAACATTAAAAACAAAGATGAACTAAGATGAGAGTAGAAGAGCAAGACACAAGGATTTATACTTGGTTCGGTCCAATCTCTTGACCTACGTTCAGGTCCCCGGACTCTGGGATTTTCACTATCTCAATTGATTACACACTCTGTACTCAAGAGTAATTCTCTCACTAGAACTTACTCCCCCTTACAAGTTGCAATCAATGAACCCAATCACCAAGTCCCCTGACTTGTGATTCCTTACAATAAATGATTTACAGAAAAGAAACTCTCTCTAAGAGTGGATAATAATAAACACTGAAGCTTAATGTATCAACAGATAATTTACAAGTGAAAACTGAAAGAGTAGTTGGAAACTTGAATGTATTTCGTTTTCAGCAGATGTGTTGGTTGAGAAGACTTGAATGCTGCTCTATTTATACACAGAGATCATTAAATGACCGTTGTAGTCTTCATTATAACTGTTGCCTTCATTAGACAAGGATTAGCTTGAGCTTAGGTCTTCTTCTCTCTCTACTCTTCTCTTAATCCAGCTGTGAAGAAGTTCAGAGTTGACTTCTAAAAAAATAAATCCGTTGGAATTGCAGCTGCTGGATGTAGAAACATTCTTTAATTCTTTGTTAAGCATGTGCAAACGGATTACCCAAAAGTATGTTAGCTTTCTGGGTTTTCTATTTAATGTCCTGACATCACTTTTTGCTTTTGCTTTTAACCTTCATTTAATATCTTTAAAACATTTGAAACTCACTAACAAAGTGGTTAAACATAACTAGGAATATTAAGGAATGATAATCGGAAGTATTAAGATCAAACGAGAAGGTTTCACAAATTCGTCAGTTTTGAATTTCAAACTTACCGATTTTTGGACTTTGGTGTGTAGAAACGATTTAAGTCCAAAACATCAAAACAAAAGGTTTTTTTTTCCAAAACTGAGGTTTTCAAAACATTGAAAAACATCAAACTTTCTGCTTGGCCAAAACTCGAGTTTTGATATCAAAACTCGAATTTCATTTAAATATGAAAACTTGAAGAAATCTGCGCCAAGTCAAAACTGGAGGTTTTGGGGGAAACGCGCTTTTCAAAAACGAGAAAATTCAAAGACTTTCTCGCTCGAGCAAAACTCGAGTTTTCACTTTACTGTGAAAACTTTGAGAAAACTTTGCCAAACTCAAAACTGGAGGTTTTCACAAAAACTGGAGGTTTTGAAAAAGCGACTAAAAATCGAATCCTCTCTCGCCAACTCAAAACTCGAGTTTTGATTCAAAACTCGAGTTTTCACAAATTTAGTGAAAACTTTGAAAATTTCAAGCTAAATTGAAAACTGGAGGTTTCAGCCAAAATTAGAGGTTTTCAAAGTTTCAAAAACTTAGGAGACTCTCGTAAGTCCAAAACTCGAGTTTTAAATGAAAACTGGAGTTTTGTCTTTTCCAAAAATATTGAGAAGTCTCGTATTGTGAAAAAACTTGAGTTTTCTCCGAAAACCGGCGGTTTTGCTTAGTTCGATAAATTGAGTTCTTCTCTCGTAAGATCAAAACTCGAGTTTTGTAACCAAAACTCGAGTTTTCCTTTGACAACAAATTTTTCAACTTATCAAAGAAAAACTTCATACTCTTTTGCAATTGTTAGTAATCATCAAAACCCTTAGAGAACTAACAATTCTGAGTCTGTACTGGGTTTTGTTATTAACTCTGTTCCAGTTTCTTAGATTTACCATATGTCTCTGATTCTGAATATTATTCTTGCTGTGGTGATGTTTGAAGCCATGTGTGGCTAACTTTTCCTTTGCAACTTAGAGCATTATGAACTTGTTTGAGACTTAGAAATTGTTCCCACTAATTAGTTTTGCTTAATGGCAATTCAGTTTATTTAATTTTGTTTTATTATTTATTGTTTAGTGATTGGCCACCATTAAACATGTTTTGGGGATTTAGGATTATACTTGACGAAGGAAATCTTAAATTGACCTTGGATTAAATAATGTGGAATTAGATTTTAATCTAATTTGCGTCTAGGATAGACATATACCTAAAAGCTCTGCATAATCAAATTAGAGTGAGCCCGATTTGAATTACATCTTAATTAATTGTGTGAGACATTGCATAATTATTTGAGGTAGGTGTATAAGTGGACCGACATGCATTTATAAACATTAATACTCTAGATTAACTGATGAAGTTAAGTTAGAATTAATTTAGTGGGAATAAAATTTAAGAAACAAACAAGGGATTAGTATCTCTAAGTTGTCCTCCTTGATATTTGAATTCTCTTTCTGTTTGAAAGTTCTTGTTTTTATTAAAATTCTTTTTACTATTATTGAAAACAATTCTGATTTGCTCAACTTAAACGGAAAAAGGAAATTTAACACATAATCACTAGTTTGACTGAGTCTCTGTGGGATGACCTTGATTTACCACTTTATTATTTGATACGGCCCGTACACTTGCGGTGCTTAGTTAAATTTTGGTAGCATCATTGAGTTTTGGAACATATTTTTGAATAGGAGCAAAACTCGAGTTTCTAATTACAAACTCGAGTTTTGAACTCTTGATATGAACAATGAGTTTAAGTCCAAAACCTCATGACTGGAGTTTTCATTCTCAACTGGAGTTTTCAAAATCGTTGAAAAAGAACAAAGCTCTCTGCTTGGCCAAAACTCTAGTTTCCTTTCAAATATGAAAAACCTTTGAAAAACTATGCCAAGTCAAAACTGGAGTTTTCACAAACTGAGTAAAACTTAAACTCTCTGTCAAGTGCAAACTCGAGTTTCCAAATCTAAACTTGAGTTTTCTCAAAAACTTGGAAAACTCTTGACAAACTGAAAACTAGAATTTCCATATCAAAACTGAAGTTTGCATAAGTTGAAAACATTGGACACTCTCTGTATGACCAAAACTCGAGTTTACAGGTGGAAACTGGAGTTTTGTTTTCTTCAGAAAATATTGAAGAGTCTCTGTATGGTGCAAACTGGAGTTTTCTATGAAAACTGGAGTTTATCTAAATGTGAAAAACTTGGAGTGCTCTCTGTAAGACCAAAACTCGAGTTTTCTATGAAAACTAGAGTTTTGCTTAGTTCATTAAAATTGAGCTACTCTTTTTCAAGTCAAAACTTGAGTTTTGGAAACCAAAACTCGAGTTTGCCTTTGACAGTAAGTTTTTCAACTTTCCAAAGACAAACTACAACTTATATTTACAATTTTCAGTTATCATCAAAACACATAGAGAACTAACAGTTTAGTTTTGGAGCAGTTTTGCCTATCCATTAACAACCCTAACGGTCAACTGTTAGGGGCAAAATTGCTCCCAAAAAAAAAACTTCCGAGGTAAAATTGAACCCAAAAAAACTTCCAAGACAGAATTGCTCCTGAGGGTGTACTTCCGAGGAAAAAATGCTACTTAACCCTAAATCCTACTATAATTTTTTTTTTCTGTTTATATAACTATACATGCATAAAATATTATATTTAATTTAATTATTTTGGGGTTCACATCCTATGCTTCTCATTATACCTTCATTCTTCACAAATCTACGATGTTGTCCCCATTTCTTCATTGTCCATCTTCAACGTCGTTCCTTCATCCATCCCAAATCAAAGAGTCTACTACTTCATCAATGTCTCTCTTCTTTTTTATCTTGCATACATTGGCTTAATGATTTTCATATTTTGGTGGGATTTTGTTAATTTTATGATATCTAATTATGTGTTTTGGATTTTAATATCATGATGGATTTTATTTCTAATAGGATTTGAGTAATTATGGAGAGGAAGAGGGGATGAAGATGAGACATATGTGTTGTCCTTGAGAAGGATGGGTATTATCAATTATGATATTTTACTATTATAACTATAGATACTCGTCTAGTTCTCAATTCTTAATATAAGAAATATTTAAGTAATTTGATATTGTTTATAATACATATTTAGAAAAGACTAAAGGAAGAATACACGTACTTTTTGTGTAACCCTTTAACAACCCTGTGTCCAGCGGGTTTTTTTCTTAGTTTTTTTTTAAAAAAAAAATCCTATTATTAAGTATCTGAATAACTGATTAATTTGGATTTAGGCTTTATAACCATGTGCGATCTAAACTTTGTTTGCTCTTTTCGTAGTCTAGCTAATTTATCAGTAGACCAAGTACCTTTGATAGAATAATACACATTTGGGAATTTTTAATGTTGAGTGCTAATTAAGGTGTTTGAGATTTGGAAGCAAATTTGCAAGAAAGTGCGCTAGTGTTAGCCACTTTATTAGAGAGGAGCAAGTTTGAAAAGTTGACAAACTTTTCATTTAATCAAATAATAATGTTGTGAGGGTCGTGACGGATGAGTTTCAACTGTTTGCCCACTGATTGGTTAAATTCAAAATCAAAGGGGCAAAAGAAAGCACTAAAAGCTCAAAAATTTTCCAGTACACGTATATATTACTCGTTCGATCCTAAGTATAGGATATAATTTATAGTGCAAGTCTGATCCTAAATGTAGGACATACATAATTTGTAGTACAATTTACACTATAAACTATGCCTTATATTTAGGACCGGAGGAGTATATAATTAGTAGGCATAAGTGTAATGAAGACAGTGTAAATTACTTTTTGTTTTGGTCAAGGAATGTAAGTAAGTTACTTAACGACTAACATTATGTGGTCAAAGATGTTGGTGAGTTTTGACGAGTGTGTACTGGAGTTGAGTGTGCACTCCAGTGAACATTCAAGTACATTGAGAGTGCATTCGAGTGCAGGGCACACTCAAATTTGAGTGTGCACACACTTAAATCTTGTATCCTCACCTAAATGAAAGCCTAATAAAAACGTGTCTTCTCCTTTCATTCTCTCAATATGATCGGAAAAATCTCATCCTATCATCCTCTCTGATCGGAAAAATTTCTGGCAGCTATCTGTGTCTCCTCCTCTCATCCGCACTGACGGATCTGTTTGCGTCTACGTCTGAATCTTTTTCCTTCTTCACCGTCATCTTCTTCGAAACTTTCCATGGACAAGCGGGACATGTACATGGCCATGGCATTATCGACCTCATTGCGTCATCAACGCCCCACAAGGTGCTGCTTGTACAGACAGAAATCTCAATGCTAAAAAGGGTAGGTTGTTGTTCCTCTCCACCTACCGGAAAATGGGTTCCCAGCAAAATAGGTGGGAACCGATTTTCCCATGTTTAAGGGAAAATGGCTCGCCGCTAGAAAAAGTTTTCCATTGAAAATACGAACCAAACAATTGCGTCCAACAGAAAATCGACATTTTTCGTTTCCTTCCCCCAATTTTTCTTGAACCAAACGGGGCCTAAGGTTATACAACATATGATATGATTAAGTAACTTATTTAGCTTTCTTAATCTCTAAAAGAAAGTCAATTTTATTGGAGGGGAGTATTTTTTTATTTTAAAATTTTAAAACTGATGACTTGTGTAGCGAGGTTAATTTAAAAACTAAACAAGTGGAAGATGTGTTCTTCTACGGTTACGCCTTCCCTATTCTCGTTGAAAGATTGGTTATTTTTGGGAAGCAAAGTTTATAATTTTTTATTTTTAAAGATTATTAATAATAAATATTTGTTGTTCGATTTATATTATACTAATTAAAAAATAAACAAATTTGAAAATGTTTTTAATAGGACTGTTGTAATACCCGGATATTTGTTTATCTGGAACCCTATATTTGAGAATTTGCCTATTTTTGGGAGACTACTAGGCCCTATTTTTGAAAGTGACAAAATTGGAATCAGTATTTTATGGGTCATGAATAGTATTTACTATTCAAAAATACGTATTCACTATTCAAAAATACGTATTTACTATTCACTCCATATTTTAATCTCCCATGCATTCCATGCATCAAGCAAGGGATGTAAGTGAAGCATGGTGTATTATTTTATTTTATTTTGGGGAAAATTACATAAAAGTACCCAAAGGTGAAATAATTACACTTAAGGACCCATTTTCCTCCCTATAAATAGAGAGCAATCCTCTCTTCATTCTCGCACCAAACTCAACCAAAGAGGTGAGTTTTTCATAGTGGGAAGCAAGAAGGAGGATGAAGTTCTTCAAGGGTAAGTTTTTTAGTTCTTGAGTTTTAAGCTTTAAGTTCTTATGAGTTTTAGTAGAAATGTTAGTTTGATCTTTAATCTTCCAATATAGTTTTGTTTTCATGTTTTTATGATTAAATATGTCTTTATTTCGAAAATATGATGAGAAATATGATGGAGCAAAATTATTGGAAGTTGAAGATCAAAGTAGCGAAGCTCTGGCGAAATTTTGTCGGTTAGCGATTCCTAAAGTCAGGGATACAAACGCCAGTATTTTATATTAAAGATGATGTTCTTAAATTCTGATAAAATTCATGTTTAAATTAGACATATAGAGCTTTTCAAATATACCTATAATGTATTATTTCGAGTTCTGTGCTAGGAGATATAAATGTCCAAAGTTAGGCTACGTTTTCTGGAATTGTTCTGGACAGAGGATGAACACGTGAAAACTGGGAATTATTCTTAAAATCTGGGCAATAACCAGTATTTTTTCTCAAAAGTAGACATCCTAAGGATTCTGAGGAATTTTACGGATTCTCGTTTCGATATTTGTAGAATTAATTATGATTTTTCAAAGTTAATCGAAAATTCTGCCCAGAAAATCCAGCATTACGTTTTTAAGAAAATGTAAGGGTAAAAATGGAATAATAAATCCACCAAGGGTAGAAAGGTAAATTAAACCTTTAGGGTATTATTCTAAGTGATATGGTAATATGTTAGGATATTCGAGGATTCCGGAGGCAGATTTGAAGGACGGGCATATTACTATTCATAAATAGTGCCGTATTTATGAATAGTACCGTATACATTAATAGTAAATTACTATTCACGTGGAAGGAAGGTACGTTCGCGTACAGTAACTTTAACTCTGATATGTCTTGTATGCATGTATGCGATGGAATGATTCATGAAGTGATGGACAAGACTTGGTCTTGGGTCATGCACTGTGACTAAATTTATGGAGCTTAGATCACTACATATACATTCAGCTTTATACACGGGTTATGGTTTTGATAATGCCGTTTGAGTTTTCCTAGCGCTATGGACACGATCGTACATCGTGGCACCGGAGAGTGTGCGACCGGGATGACATACATACTTTGCAGGGGTTGTGTAATGTTATTGCCTAATATGTTGAATAGTGTTTTTATGCTGTGAAATGTTGTGAATATCTGCCATGCATATACTGTTATACTTTTCATATGAGGTTAACTATTACCTAAGATTCAATTTGTTTTGAATCTTAGACTTGACTAGAGGTTCAGGAAAGGAACCAGGATTTATGAAGACGTTGTGAATGGAGCCATGAGTAGGAGCATTAATGGACGGAGCCGTGAGAAGGCACCGGTCAAAGGAAATCGGGGAGAAAATCAACAGAACCTACCTTATGGCATGAATCTAATGAAGTTACTTCATATCATTTGGTGCTTAAACTATAAGGGTCGTCTATGTGGTTCAGTCAATCAGTCACCCTAGCACGGTGAGACTTCCACTAGACCTACCCAGCCTGGCCAAATGAGATTATCTAACTAAGTTAGGTTTTATGTCCTAAGTCTACTCAAGGCTTGGTTGAAGAGGGTATAATTACATGTAAGTATTGTAATTATAAAGTTTTGTATTACTGTATCACACGAACAATCCTCCGGGAAATTTATAATATATCTGTATACGTCAGGCATCAGCATATGTCTGAGTATTTTTATATCAGTGACTCATTGTTAAATTCGTTGTTCAAATTTTTAGTACATGCTCTCCGTTTCCGCAAAACGCTAAGTCAGTAGCACCTCAAAACTCGATGAATTTTTATAAAACCACGTGTCACCGCACGATTTATGCTACGGAATTTGGGGTGTTACAACTGTAATTAGTAATTAATTTCATATCTCATCCTTCACTGCAAATTCTCCCTATTTTTGGTAATTTCACGGTCACTTCCCTGCCAAATTTTTCCCCGCCGATAACTAATTGAAAATGTCTCAAAGCTTCTTTGTAATTATTTGTATGTATGGTAAAAAAATTCAGGTTTTTAAATATTGTTGTAAATATGGCTTTCTTTGTTGTAAATGGCCAAATTTTAAATTTTGTTGTAAATATAGCATTTCCTGTTGTAAATATAGCATTTTTTATGTTGTAAATGACCTTTCTACGTTCAAAATCCAGGTGTTTAAATGTTGTTGTAAATATGACTTTTTCTGTTGTAAATTGCCAGATTTTAAATTTTGTTGGAAATATAGCATTTCTGTTGTAAATATAGTCTTTTTTCGATGTAAATAACATTTCTACGTTCAAAATCCAGGTGTTTAAATGTTGTTGTATATATGAATTTCATTGTAAATTGCCGATTTTAAATTTTGTTGTAAATATAGCATTTCCTATTGTAAATCTATACTTTTTTCATTATTAATATAAATAATATCAAAAAAGTCTCTTGGGACTTCTATGTAATTTGGTGGTTTCAATGAACTTTTTTGTAATTATTTCGGTCCTTGGGCCACTGTATGTAATTTTCCCAAAATAAAATGTAACATTGTCAAGTGCTATCGACCCCAAACGGAGACATTGTTGTTTCATTTCGTGAACAACTTTCTCGGATCTTGACTAAACTCCACCGCCTCTTCATTTCCTACCTTTGAATATCTTTGTTTTTTTGGGATTGCTTTGTGAAGTTGCTTTTGTTTCGAGCATTAAGCCTACTTCTAGCATGCTTGGCCTGTCTTCTCGCATCTTTCTGGACACACGAAGAGCAATTTGCAAGCATCTCATCAATTTGCATGGAGAGGACGTGTCATCAAGTGAAGAGTCCATGAATTCCATGCCTTTTCCTTCTTTCCATAGGACATAAGCCTAAAAAGATTAGGGGAACAAAGTGATTAGTTGAGAGTGCATGTTTATTTATTTATTTTTTAAAACAAAATTCATAGACATGTACATTACCTACATATTCTAAGAGGTTCAAATCATTGTTCTCTCCATATAAGCTTGAGACCTTTTTACCACTAATAATTTGTAGGAGGATGATACCAAAGCTATAAACATCAAATTTAATGGAACACAATCCTTTCTCAACGTATTCAGGAGGTATGTAGCCGCTACAAGAGATGAAGAACCATGAAACATATTGGTGAAGTGAATCAAAGGAATAGAGAATCATAAAAAAAAATTATTATGCAAAGCTACTAATAGAATACTCACTATGTCCCTACAAGTTTGCTGGCTCTTTCTTCATGTTCATCTTTTTTGAATGATCTTGCCATGTCAAAGTCTGAAATCTTTGGCTTCATCTCATGATCCAATAAAATGTTGCTTGCTTTAAAGTCCCTATGAATTATTGTCAACCTAGAATATTCTTGAAGGTAGATAAGCCCTTGAGTAACTCCTTCGATGATACAAACACGTTATTTCCAATCTAGTAGATGTTACTCTGTAGGGTCTGTGTGAAAATCAGTTCACAAAATTTTAGATATACCATAAACTTTCAAGAATAGAAAAAAATATGCTTATACATTATTTTGACCTCATAGGGTTTGAGTTCAATCTTTTGATTTTATGCTTAAAAATAGTAGAAACTTGAGATCAGATTGGGAAGGAGAACAAGATAAATAATTTCCACAAAAGCACTTGATGAGCATGAAATTGAGAAAGCTAGAAAAGAACTAACTCACGAATGGTCAACAAAAACTATTTGTGAATAATGAAAAACTCTATATATGAATGCATACTACACTAATGAAATGATTATCACTGACATGCCCATATGCATTCTCACACATGGTTTTGAGTTGTATAGATTGCTGACCAAAGAGATAAAAGTCAAGACTTTTGTTTGGCATGTACTCATAGACCAACATTTGTTCCTCCTTGTCGTTGCAGAACCCCAACAGTCGAACAAGATTGACATGCTGCAGTCTTGCATTGAGTATTGTCTCATTTTTGAATTCCTTAAATCCTTGTCTAGAACCTTCTGAACGCCTTTTCACTGCTATTTCCTCACCATTAGGTAATATACCCTAGAGAAACAAAAAAAAAATTGAAATCTTGGCTGGATGTGGTAATCAGATATTCATTTGAAAAGTTGCAAAATTTGAAATGGGAGGCTTTAGCATAATTTGTGAATTATAAATTATCCAAATTGTGAAGCCTAGGCTAATACCGTTTTTTGGTGATTGTAAAGTCATCCAAATGCTTTATTTGTAGTGATAAAATGTTCTGCATACCATGGTAAAAAAAAAATTATTATTATTTATTTCATTACGTAACTTGCTGCACATTCTTATAATTTAAAGGTAGTGGACCCAATGAAATTGATATGAAAGCATGTGATAAATCAGCTGCATTATGGGGGAAGTTTCATGCCTGGTTAGCACAAAAATCCTAGTACCTAGACAACAAATCAAACCACAAGTTGGTTTGTTGAAATGTTACCTTGTAAACAACTCCAAAACCACCTTCTCCAATCTTATTTTCAGTTGAGAATCTATTTGTGGCACTTTGTCAATCTCGGATAGAGAAAAGACTTTAACATATGGAGCGTTACCATTCAAATATTCTGCAGCTTCTTCATTTGCTTTACAAGAAGATACTGAGAAAGTAAGCATTTGTGAATGGAGAATAATTAAACACTGCTGAATGTATTACCTTTTAATTTGAGCATTCTCCTCTTTAGGATGTAGACTAAGAAACCTAATAATAGCAAGACAGATACAATAGCTAGAGCCCAGGTAATCTCTAGCAAACGTGAGTCCCAGTTAGGCGTAAACATACCAACGTATAAATTATTGATGATACTCATATTGCCTATAAACTATGTATGTGTGATGTAAATTAGAGATTTCCTTGATATGGGACTAAGGGTTTTAAAAGTTCTATCTTTTATTGAAAGATTATGTCTTCTACTCTATGCATCTGCAGAGTCTATTTTTAATTTTTTAGATGCACAGGATCTGACACTTTCAAATTTCAACTTTAAAGACTCAGAAAGTGTGGATTTGGTAATGTTGTGAACTAACTTTAATTACTTCTTTTTAACATTAGTTCTGTTAGGAAATAGCAATGTACATTAATTATAAGTAGTTAGGGATTACATTAAGTCTGAGTAGTTAGGGAATTAAGTAATTACTCTTCTCATGTGTATATAAATACCTATTGAGCATATGAAATGGAATAACTTTTCATTTTGAGATATATTCTCTTTATCTCTCTCTACATAGCTTACAAGTTCAGAATAGAAAAATATATTTGCATAGAGAGGTGTCTATAATTCAAGAGAAACGACCTGCACGGGAAAGCAATCCATTGTCGTCATAGGAAACTTGCCACGCAACATAACCGAGTAACTTGTGTTCCTTGGCATAAGACACCTTAATTATGATAGTCTCAACATCGTCGAATCCTATCCAAGTCGATCCACATGAAAAGTAGTATATCTTATAAGTATCATTGTATCGTGTTTTGCCTCCACATGAAGGAATTACATCTCTCGATTTCCTTGTATGTCATCATCCCCAATGCATGATCGGTATGGGATGTACACATGTCATTGGCACTCCTAATGTATTGTTTTCGGGATCGGTAAGATTCCATGCATACCCAAAAAATGCCAAGCCCAGAACCATCTTGCTAGGCATCAACCCCCCATTAATCCAGTTGTTGATACCATAGTCTGTGCTATAATGACTTGTAGAGTCATATAAAGCTGAATGTGCAGCAGTGACATCTCTCGTCCAATCAATAATGTAAGAAAAAGTTTTAAGATGTACCCAGTCCAAGTATCTTGCCATTGACCCAATAGGATAAAGAGAAACAACCGTAACATCCATCTCTTGAAATGGCCAATCACGGTGAATATGGAACATGGCGCGTTAAGATCGTTCGAATCATTAGCATCTATATATTTTCTCCACTCTTGTAAAAGGCTTTCCATATGTTCCTTATCGCTTTTGTTTCAGGGAAATCCCGAAAAGGTCAACGCCATCAAACCCATGTGTCCTGGCTATGTTTTGTGCAGATCGGATGAAGGAACTTATTGAAGTAGGATTTTTCACCATTAAGGCATATCCACTATTTCCCTTAATAGTTAGAAGTGTTTTGACGGATCGGTTCTTTTCTTTGACTTTGCTGGAGAATGTAACAAAGTCCGGCTCATACGATGGGGGGATCCAGACCTCAAAGGACAAATGGTTGACACAAGCTTCGGCGAACAAGAGGTGAGTAAATAGTGTGCAGTCGATTTCAGAAACAGGACTACCGCCCAACTTCCAAGAACCAGCTCTTACCTTAAGTTTTTCTGCTGCTGCACATTGAAATGGAAGATAAAGAGAAGCAAGAAAAAGAACTAATGCAGTTCTTGACATCATTTATAGACTGCCTTGTATAGCTTTCATGCTAGCACAGTCTCTCTTGCAACTTTGAAGCTGATATTAGTTAGCATGTCTGTCTCTCCTCCATTTGTAGATTTCGTCCAAGAAATCCTTGGCTCATAAATTTATTATTGTTGCATACGGTTTGAGGCAATGAGAGTCCGATTTCAAAGGTTATTAATAAGACTATATCTCATCTTGTAGAGGTTATCTAGTATAGTTTCGTTGTTAATTATGCAAGATTTTTTTATTGTTTAAAAGGTTAAATTTCAAAATATAATACGAATTTCAAGGTTTCTCTAGTTTTTATCATCCTTATGTTGGTCAGACCGTCAAAGGAAGAATTATACTCCTCTCGGTCCTCTGCTCATATATTTAATAGGCATAGATGCCTTTTATTTTTGTCTTTGACGTTAGTCACGACGATTTCATCCTTAATTTGTTGTTTTTTTTTTTGGTCAAAGATAATTATATTAACAAACTGGTACAAAAACTTAACACAAACTGAATATGAAATACAAACAAAATCAAATCAAATACACTAGAAAAACTCAAATATAATAATAGCCAGTCACCAAACATAAAAGATTTAGGAGTAGAAGTAGAGTCATGGACAAAAGCGGCCTCCTCGATATTCAAGGTTAGAAGTGATAAGGAAGAAAGTGTTGGTTGTAAAACCCACCCTAAAGGGTACACCTCCTTATAAGCATAAGCTGCAATTAGAGCAGCTGCACAAGAACCCCGTCTAGGGGTAAAGAACGAAAACTCAACCTCAGAAGAAAGAAGACCTATGTTGTCCTGAAGAACACTTATGCTCCTCCATTCACGTAGATCTGGTAACCTCGACAACACATCAACCAACGCCTCTTTAGATCTTCCCCAAGAGCACAAGTCCGAGCTACCAGATAATAATTGGACCAAATAACGCTCAAACCATCATCCAACCAAGAAGATTTGGACACAGATCTCACAGATCTGTTTATTTTCTGAGAAGACAACACCGCCACGAAACCCAGTACAACAAAACAAGAACTAAAAAGCATATAACTTCCACCTCCGCAGAACATATCTGAAGAAGGAGAGGGAAGAGGTCGCCACAGGGACGACAATCCACCACCGCAACTCAAAGGGAGAAGGCCACAGATCACAGATCTGAGAACAGATCTACCACTGGGATCAGATCTACCACTTTGTCTTAGATGTGGCGTAGAAGGATACCCGTCAGTGGCTTGTGATGGAGCCACAAACCGCCGGCGAGAAAGTGGTGTAGATGGCTGGGAGAGGAGTTGCAGAGAAGGGGGAAGGAGAGAGACGCTTTGTTGTTGTTGGACTTCTTAGTTTTCACTCATTCTTTCATATATTAAACGGGAAAAGTTAAAATGTTACTTTTTCTCATGTCATAATAAATATAAGATCTAGTTTAGAAGTGAATTTTAGTCCTAAATAGAATACATTTTTCATTTTATCTTATATTGATCGTTTTCTCTAAAGTAATTTGTTTGACTTATGAATTCCTATAATATATAATGATATAGAGAAGTATTTTAGAGAGATCATGTTATATATGTTATAATTGAGTAATTCATTTAGTTTCCTTAATCTTCTCAAAATCGATAAACAAATCATATTTTTAGTACTAGAGAGAGTATTAAATTTTAAGATAAAGTTAATGATGTAAAACATATTTTTCTTGATCCCGTAAAATATGTTATAAAGGGGTTGGGTTCACCCACAGTCCAAGGACAGGGCGCTTGGAGCCCAGCCCACAGAGGATACTGGGCTAGAGAGTACACATGCCTCCACCTCCTCCCAGCGTTACTACTGCTTCGTGGACCCCTAGGATGCCTCCCACAGCGCCTTGACCAACTCCAGGATCGAATCCCCTCCCTTTAGGTGAGGAAGTCCGACCCCTTCGCCAGTTGAGCCCAAGGACGAGGGGTGGCCCAATAGATTTTCAATGTGTGATAAGTATTCAATCTCTAATGGGCCCAATATCCAGCTGAAAGGTGAAGAAGGAAAAAAAAAGAAAAAAAAAAAAAGAGGAGCAGTGAAGACACACACACGTAACGGGAGAGGATTTTCTCCTCTTCCCTATCTCTCATTTTCTCTCACAGAATGCGGGCCGTCCAAATCTTGATCCGATTGGTCTAGATCTAAAAAAATCCCGTAAAAAGACAATTTTTTTTTTTTTTTTTAGATCGGGACCGTTGGATCAAGATTGACGGCCCGATCCGCCTGTGAGAGAAAATGAGAGAGGGGGACTGTGAGAGGAACAAGACCCCACACGTAACCGCTGAAATGACATACTCCTTGCTTGTTCTCACATCCGAGAACGTGAGAACCCCAGAGAACGCAGCTGCTGCAGGTTCTCTGTTTGTAAGCTCAAAAACAGGGGTAATAGAGAGGCATAAGGGTGAGAGCTTGACAGATAGGGTGGGAGTGGGTTATTGCAATTTTTCTTTCTTTTTCTCTGCTCAACGTTGCTGTATCAGGAGAGGTAGTTTCAGCTGAACCTTCACCATAAAAACCAGCAACCAGAGGTAATCACCGGACCTAGTTTCCCTCTTAGTTTTGTATAAGTGTTGAGTATGAAACTGTTGAGGAAGTAGTGAAAATTCCACGTGAAGATTGCCATAATAAGAGTAATAAATGGGGGCTGGTATGCGTCGTTTTAGTGGGTGTGTATATACATAAGAGAAAAGGAGCATTTGCTAGTGTATTTGTGGGTGTCGTGAAAAAGGAATAGGAACTAGCTGAGAAAGAGATAGGAAATTGCTGCTTTCATATATAAATAAATAGGAAATTATTTTACTGTGATGAACAAAAAGAAACGCTGCACAAATGGCATGTATGGTTTAAAACTAATTAAGAAACATTATTATATGTCGCTGCATTTTAGAATAAAGGGAGGCCTAAAATCCTGATATGAATCAAGCTCACAAAAACTTATTACAGCCTACAGACCCTCTGGTTTAGTTGATTTTGGGTTCATATAACACATGTTGACAAAATTTCATTTCACCTGACATATTGGTACCCTAAATGTTGTTGTTAAATAGCATGAAGTTGTCATCCTTGAATAAATATATATATATATATATATATATATATATATATATATATATATATATATATATATATATATGTCACGTTGGAAAAAATTGAGAAAATATAAGGAGGTTATGTCATGAAATAAATATATATACATATATGCATATAGTTGTTTATAATGTTGGGAAGCCATGAGAAATAATTAAATAAATAATAATATTACTATTATTAGGAATAAGTAATAAATAGAAAGAAAGAGTAAAAGCATGCTGTCATATTTTTTTAATGTACGTATGCGCTGCATGAGAATATCACTGTTACTATTTTTTTTTACTATTCAAAACCTTGTTGATACATAAAGGGAGTTTTGCAAATCACATATATATAGGCTATTGCATGTAGTGAACCAAAACTACTCCACGTGATCTTGCTGTGTAGGTGTTGAGTATATGTATTATAGACTCAAGGTTTTCCCTGCTGCATGTGTATGTGCCACCTGGAGGTTATTTAGATTATTAAAAGGTGTTGTATATATATACATAAGAGTTGAAAACAATATTTAAACTTTTGTAACCTTGTGATTTTTGAGGTGGATTATATGCAAAATACATTTTTATAAATATTTAACTCAAATTGCATGAAGCATGTTGTGCATAGCATTAGTATTTATCAAGGTTTTGAGAGAAACCAGGAGAAACATTAAATATATACATTAAATCATATTTTTATATGATGGTTGGTATTTATTAACTCTGACTGATTATTTATTAAACTACTAATTTAAAGGAAAAATATAACATCTGAGAGTTTAAAAAAGGTAGATAAATAATTAGATAAATAAATAAATAAATATTATTATTAAGAAAAAGGAGATTATTAATTAGTAATCAAGAGAAAAGGGGATTATTAATTAATAAATAAATAAAAAGGGAATAAATAATAAAGGAAGTCATTTGTTAATAATAAATAAAAGAGTATGATTATTAATTAATAATAATTAAAAAGGGATAAATGGAATGACAAATCCACCAGGTCAATAGTGGCAATGACATCCCTTAGGATATTATTTATAAGGGAAATAATGCGATGATACTATTATAGGATATCCGAGAAAGTCAGGAATCAGTACTGAAAGGTGAAGTATCGCTAGCTACGCAGACTAAGGTACGGACGCGTACTTTAACTCTAACTCTTATGTTGTCTTGTATGCTTATATGTGATTAGATGATTCATAGAGTCATGGACAAGACTAAGTCTTGGGTCATGTACTGTGGCTAAGACTTGGTCTTAGGTCACCAGTTTATATACATTCAGCTTTGTGCGGGTTATAGTCATGCTAATGCCGTTTGTATGTTTTCCTAGCGCTGAGGACACGTGGGGGCGTGGCACTGGTGAATGCAAACGTTGTGAACATTACATTTGCTGTGTGCTATGTATTGTTGTGTTGTGAACTTTACATTGGTTGTGTGCTATGTATGGTT
Organism: Acacia melanoxylon; assembly: GCA_019022615.1. Classification (NCBI taxonomy): domain Eukaryota; kingdom Viridiplantae; phylum Streptophyta; class Magnoliopsida; order Fabales; family Fabaceae; genus Acacia; species Acacia melanoxylon. The sequence continues at coordinate 614,644 of JAFJYJ010000064.1, read as the reverse complement.
AATGCTAAAATGTAATGAATATATGTCATACATATATTGTTTATACTTGAGTATGAGGTTAACTGTTACCTGAGATTCAATGGGTATTGAATCTCAGAATTTACCCTAGCTTCAGGATCGGGAGCCGGAGACAAGGGTAAGCAGCACGCGTGAGGACTCAGCCAGAGTGTTATTTTCGGATAGTATTATGTATAATTTTTGAATAGTCGGATAATTGTACCGCTAACGTGCCAACCGGATACACCGCAACGAATTTAAGTTGTATCACGCTTATATTCCTTCAGGAATTTTAATTAACCAGCATATGTCTGGGCATATGTTATCAGTTACTCATTCGTCCAAACGTTAAGCATGCTCTCTGTTGTGACTTACTCTGATCTGTTAACGCCTTCACTCTGATAACTTCACATCAATTAGTCTAATAAGGAATTTAAGACATAAATGGACATCATAATGGAAGTAGGAATTAGGGGCGTTACATATATGGCCATGGCATTATCGACCCTGCCGTTGTTGTCAATGCCGCACAAGGTGCTGCTCGTACAGACGGAAAGCTCAGCGCTGAAAAGGGTATATTGGTCTTCTCCATCCACATGGGTTCCCACCAAAATAGGTGGGAACATATTTTCTTATGTTTAAGGGAAAATGTCTTGCTACTGGAAAACATTTTCTTGTGAAAATGCAAACCAAACAGCTGCATCTGACAAAATATCGGCATTTTCCGTTTCCTTCCCCCAATTTTCCTTCAACCAAACGAGGCCTAGAATGCATAACATATAATATGATTAAGTAACTTATTTAGTTTCCTTAATCTTTTAAAAAAAATGTCAATTTTATCGAAGTTGGAGTATTTTTTTTATTTTATTTTAAAATTGATGATTTGCATAGCAGAAGTTAATTTAAAAACTAAACAAGTGGAGTGGAAGATGTGTTCTTCTCCGGTTCTACTCTTCCCCTGATCTATTGACAGATTGGTTATTTTTGGAAAGCAAAGTTTATAATTTTTTATTTTTAAAGATTATTAATAACGAATATTTGTTGTTCTATTTATAAAATTATGTTATATCAATTATAAATAAATTTATATTAATGAAAAAATAAACAAATTTGAAAATGTTTTTAATAGTACTGTAATTAGTAGTTAATTTCTATATCTCATCCTTCACTGCAAATTCTCCCTATTTTTGGTAATTTCATGGTCACTTCCCTGCCAAATTTTTCCCCGCCGATAACTAATTAGTTCGTGCCTGCTTCAAACTGAACTCTTCCCTCTCCTTCCTTTCTTCCTCATTTGTGCATCTGATCTGTGGTTGTTTGGTGCGACGGCCAAGCTTCCTCTTCTCCATTCTTACGTCCTGCTTGTTCCAGAGCTTGTCACTACGCTGGTTATATCTCTCCGCCAGAGCTTTGGTGGCTGAACTGAAGTGATTTCTAACACTTCTTTTGAGGTATTCTCATCCTATTCTTGTAGCACCATCTATTCACATTTTTGATTAGGTTAGAGTGCTCCTCTTCAAGCTTCCATTGTAATTGCAATTGGAGATTTCGGTGAAAAATTTATGAAATTTCCGAATGATGTGTCTGGTAGAATCCAATTTTGTTTGTATGTTGCTCGGTGTAAAGGATTTAAAGTTAGGATGCCTATCGTATGGGAGTGTCAACTAGTGCATATTAAGTGTTTCTTTAAATGCTTAAAAGAAATATAGACCTATAATTGTAGTCAATAGGTATTTATGATAGTTGCAACCTTGGCTAGACCTTATCCTAAGATACTCGTTTTCTATGTTAATATATAAAAGTTGTAAATGTGATCTCTGAGCTTGTTAGGATTATTAGCTAAGAGTTTACTTATTAATTTAGAATACGATATAGATAAGTTGTACCTGAAAGTATCGAAGTAAGAACAATTTGGATTGATTTATTTATTTATTCCTTTGGAGATCTTGTATAATCATAGAAAAATAAAATGTAACATTGTCAAGTGCTATCGACCCCAAACTGGAGACATTGTTGTTGCATTTCGTGAACTACTTTCTGGATGCTGACTAAACTCCACCGCCTCTTCATTTCCTACCTTTGAATATGCTGGCTGTTTTGGGATTGTTGTGAAGTTGCTTTTGTTTCTGAGCATTAAGCCTACATCTAGCATGCTTGGCCTGTCTTCTGCATTTTTCTGGACACATAGAAGAGCAATTTGCAAGCATCTCATCAATTTGCATGGAGAGGATGTGTCATCAAGTGAAGACTCCATGAATTCCATGCCTTTTCCTTCTTTCCATAGGACATAAGCCTAAAATATTAGGGGAACAAAGTAATTAGTTGAGAGTGAATGTTTATTTATTTATTTATTAAAAGAAAATTCATAGACATGTACATTACTTACATATTCTAAGAGGTTCAAATCATTGTTCTCTCCATATAAGCTTGAGATCTTTTTACCACTAATAATTTGTAAGAGGGTGATACCAAAGCTATAAACATCATATTTAATGGAACACAATCCTTTCTCAACGTATTCAGGAGGTATGTAGCCGCTACAAGAGATGAAGAACCATGAAACATACTGGTGAAGTGAATCAATGAAATAGATAATCATAAAAAGCTTATTATGCAGAGCTACTAATAGAATACTCACTATGTCCCTACAAGTTTGCTGGCTGTTTCTTCATGTTCATCTTTTTTGAATGATCTTGCCATGCCAAAGTCTGAAATCTTTGGCTTCATCTCATGATCCAATAAAATGTTGCTTGCTTTCAAGTCCCTATGAATTATTGTCAACCTAGAATATTCTTGAAGGTAGATAAGCCCTTGAGTAACTCCTTCGATGATACAAACACGTTGTTTCCAATCTAGTAGATGTTGCTTTGTAGGGTCTGTGTGAAAATCAGTTCACAAAATTTTAGATATACCATAAACTTTCAAGAATAGAAAAAAAATATGCGTATACATTACTTTGACCTCATAGAAGTTCGAGTTCAATCTTTTGATTTTATCCTTAAAAATAGTAGAAACTTGAGATCAGCTTAGGAAGGACAACAAGATAAATAATTTCCACAAAAGCACTTGATGAGCATGAAATTGAGAAAGCTAGAAAAGCACTACCTCATGAATGGTCAGCAAAAACTATTTGTGAATAATGAAGAACTCTATATATACACGCATACTACACCACTCAAATGTTTATCACTGACATGCCCTATTTAGACATCAATATAGTATATTGCATATGCATTCTAACACATGGTTTTGAGTTGTAAAGATTGCTGACCAAAGAGATAAAAGTCAAGACTTTTGTTTGGCATGTACTCATAGACCAACATTTGTTCCTCCTTGTCGTTGCAAAACCCCAACAGTCGAACAAGATTGACATGCTGCAGTCTTGCATTGAGTATTGTCTCATTTTTTTAATTCCTTAAATCCTTGCCTGGAACCTTCTGAACGCCTTTTCACTGCTATTTCCTCACCATTAGGTAATATACCCTAGAGATACAAAAATTATTGAAATCTTGGCTGGATGTGGTAATCAGATATTCATTTGAAAAGTTACAAAATTTGAAATAGGAGGCTTTAGCATAATTTGTGAATTATATATATATATCGTCTACTAGGGACTTTATAGTAAATAACAGTAGGGGAAATGCCCATTTGCTCAGAAGTTAGTTAGAGGAGAGAGAATTAGCAATGACATGGTAGGGTATAGAGAATATACATACTGTATTGTGGCCATTTTCCTTTTTGTGAATGAATTTATTCGTATTATCTTTTCTGCTATATCATGAAGCCTAGGCTGATACCGTTTTTTGGTGATTGTACAGTCATCCAAATGCTTTATTTGTAATAATGTAACTTTAAGTTGATAAAATGTTATGCATACCATTGTAATATATATTTTTTGATTTCATTACTTAACTTGCTGCACATTCTTATGATTTAAATGTAGTGGACCCAGTGAAATTGATATGAAAGCATGTGATAAATCAGCTGCATTATGTGGGAAGTTTCATGCATGGTTAGCAAAAAAATCCTAGTACCTAGACAACAAATCAAACCACAAGTCGGTTTGTTGAAATTTTACCTTATAAACAACTCCAAAACCACCTTCTCCAATCTTATTTTCAGTAGAGAATCTATTTGTGGCACTTTCAATCTCAGAGAAAGAAAAGACTTTGACGTCTGGAGTGGCACCATTCAGATATTCTGCAGCTTCTGCATTTGCTTTACAAGAAGATACCGAGAAAGTAAGCATTTGTGAATGGAGAATAATTAAACACAGCTGAATGTATTACCTTTTAGTTTGAACATTCTCCTCTTTAGGAAGTAGACTAAGAAAACTAATTTTAGCAAGACAGATACAATAATAGCTATAACCAAGATAATCCTTAGCCGCCAACGTAAGGCCCCGTTAGCTGTAGACATACCAATGTGTAAATTATTGATGATACGAATATTGCCTATAAACTATGCATGTGTGTGATGTAAATTAGAGATTTCCTTGACCTTTGGGTTTTAAAAGTTCTATCTTTTATTGAAATCTCTCCTAGCTCCATTGTAGATTTCGTCCAAGAAATCCTTGTAAGTAACGATTCCTGTTTGAAGCAATGAGAGTCCGATTTCAAAGGTTATTAATAAGATTATCTCATCTTGTAGAGGTTGTCTAGTATAGTTTCGTTGTTAGTTATGCATGTTTTCAATATATAATACGAATTTCAAGTTTTTTCTAGTTTTTATCATCCTTATTTTGGTCAATGGAAGAATTTTACTCCTATGCTCATATTCTCTTTTTTTTTTTTTTGAAAATCTTTTATAAAGATGAATGAATTATCTAAATTTTAATTTGGGTAACTAAACTTAACAAATTACATATTAGATTATGTGTCATAATTATGGATTTAAAATTTAGGTCAAATTGCCTCCATATCCCTTAACTATTAAAACAGCAAAATTAAAAACATTACCATAATATTTCTTCTACCAATTATGTCCTGTTGGATTGCATGGAATTGAGGTTAAATTTCAAAATATAACACGAATTTCAAGGTTTTCAATTTTTATCATCCATATTTTGGTCAGACCGTCCAAGGAAGAATTATACTCCTCTAAGTCCTCTGCTCATATATTTAATAGGCATAGGCTTTTTGTTATTATTATTATTGTCTTTGACGTTAATCACGACAATTTTATCCTTAATTTGTTGTTCTTGGACTTCTTAGTCACTCATTCTTTCATGTATTAAACGGGGTAAAGTTAATTAAAATGTTACTTTTTGTCATCTCATAATAAATATAAGATATAGTTTATAAGTGAATTTTAGTCCTAAATAGAATACATTTTTTCATTGTATCTTATATTGATCACTATTCTTTAAACTAATTTGTTTGATTTATAAATTGATATATAATATCTAATGATGATACAAAGAAGTATATATATTTTAGAGAAATCATGACATATATGTTATAATTAAGTAATTCATTAAGTTTCCTTAATCTTTCTAAATTAAATAAACAAATCTTATATTTAGGATTGGAGAGAGTATTAAATTTTAAGATAGAGTTAATAATGTTTAACATATTTTTCTTGATTCCGATAAAATGTTAGAAATGTTTCATAAATAACACCATAGGAGTATTGTTTTTTTAGATACATATTTTAATGACAATGCTACCCGGGTTCACTTTTAGTATGCTTCTTGATGTTGTAGGCTGTGTTTAAATAGCCCGACCAATGACTGGACCCTTCGGTTCGGTTTTTGAAGGTTGGACCGGCATTGGGTCCAGAATCTACCTACAACTTCAAAACTGGTTTAAAAACCTCCATCACATCACATGTCCCCAATACCCATTCTTTCCTTTGACATGGGCATGGAGGAGAGGAGGAGGAAATAGAGCATAAAGAAGAAGAAGAAGAAGAAGAACATCTCTCATCATATCCACATAAAGTTTATAAAATATAATTTTTTTGTAAGATAATTGTTACTTATATTTATATTTTATATCTAAAATTTATTCATACTTATATTATTTTTAAATACTCATGACCATGGTAGTGAAAACGTAGATTTTACCTAGAAACGGAAGGAGAATGGAAAAGCGTAAAACGTAAAATCAAAAAAAAAAAAAAAAAAACGTAGTTTTTACCGCATATATATATATATATATATATATATATATATATATATAAAAATTCCGAGAAAAGTAAGGCACCCGCCATCATCCATAATACCATACATATACTGAATATCAATCAAAATATCCAACATTGTCATCAAATACATTCAAACAAAGGCAAACAGAATCAGAAGATAAAAGCAACTACCTACTACCTAGCAACAGAACAGAACAGAAGGCCTACACAAGTTCTAAAATACCAATTCTGCAGCAGTTTTTATATGGTCTATAAAATACCATACTTGTGTAAAAATTCCAGATCAATGCAACAAAACGGAATGAGGATACAAGTACAACAACCATATCAATGCGGATCGTGCAACAAAATTCCCGATCAATGAAACAAATCGAAAGAAGGCATAGCATACAACAAAGCGATCGTGCATCCTAAAAATTCCGGATCAATGCATAAAATCGAAACGAACGCATACAACAACCACCCTAAAAGTTCAAGAACGATCTGAATATTCTGTGAGATGTACCAGTGTACCACAACGACAATAACAGAGAACGCATCAATCAAATATAAGTATAACAGTCCCAATTCTCAAATTAAAGCTTCCCTCTAATTAATCTATCCAGAAATCCAAAATGACAGGGGAAGAGGAAAAATGAATATACCCTTTGGACTTTGAAGTATAACCCGAGTCAGGGAGACAGGGACGAATGGTCGATTGACGAACACAGTAGAAGGAGAGGAAGCGAGCTTTGACTGTTCGTGAACAAGGGAGAGCTATGGGCGATGGGCCGACGGCGACGGTGATGGAGCCTAGAGGTATTGTCGATGATGGATTTGTTGCACAATACCGAGAGGGAGGAGGCACGATACCGAGAGGGAGGAGGCACGGTGTGGTGGAGGAGGCACAGTGTGGACTGTGGATGGAAAGGGCGTCAGAGGAGGAGAGGGAATCGGCCTGGACCGCTGGAGTGCTCCTGGACCGGCTTGGTTGTTCTCCCACGCTTTTTCAGAAAACGCTGTGTTTTTGCGTTTTTGGGTAAAAACGCACCGTTTTCATCGTTTTCACTCAGACTACGTTTTTTCCCACAACGCAACACGTTTAGCATAATATAAAACGCAAAAACGGCGTTTTTACCGTTTAAAACGTGTTTTTGACTACCATGCTCATGACATTAGTATGTTATTATTATGTAAACTAATCAACTCATTGTGAAATTTGATTATTTAAGTCGATAACATTTTGATATTTTATTTTTATACATATATTATTTTATATATGCATGCTATAAGCATTATATTCTACCTTAACTATTTGACATACTTATAAGTATATAAATCCTACTATAAATTTTTTCTTTCTATTTATATAACTATACATGCATAAAATATTATATTTAATTTAATTATTACTCCCTCTAGTCCTTATTATAAGGCACCATCTAACAAGTTTATTTGGTCCTTTTTATAAGGCACTTGCTTGTTTCCAAGGAGCATTAATTATTATTATTATTTTCATGTATGCCCATAATTAATAAGGGTAGTAGGTGAGAATAATAATTAATATAATATTAGAGTTTAGTGCAATTAGTAGGAGTAATATTGGAAATTACTTAAATTATAGGACAACTTTATTAACTTTAACTGTTTTTATTGGTTTGTAAGAAAAGTTAGTTAGTGTCTTATAATAAGAACCAGAGAGAATATGGGTTTCACATTCTATGCTTCTCAATTATACCTTCATTCTTCACAAATCTACGATGTTGTCCCCATTTCTTCATTGTCCATCTTCAACGTCGTTCATTTATCCATGCATCCCAAATCAACAAGTCTACTACTTCATCAATGTATCTCTTCTTTTTTTTATCTTGCGGCATACATTGGTTTAATGGTTTTCATGTTTTGGTGGGATTTTGTTAATTTTATGATATCTAATTATGTGTTTTGGCTTTGAATATCATGATGGATTTTATTTCTAATAGGATTTGAGTGATTAGGGAGAAGAAGAGGGGATGATGATGAGACATATGTGTTGTCCTTGAGAAGGATGGGTATTATGAATTATGATATTTTACTATTATAACTATAGATACTCCTCTAATCCTTAATTCTTAATATAAGAAATACTTAACTAATTTTATTAAATTAAAGGTTAAGGTACATCTAACACCAAGTATTATGTAATGTATATAGCATCATAAAGTATTTTGTTTAAGTTTGTTTAGAACCTAAAATATATTTTTTGACTTAGTGTTAAATACGCCAAAAAATATTTTTGGGTGTTAGACATGCCACAAAAAATACTTTGAATGCATGAAAGAACACTTTATGGGGCGGACACGCCTGGAAAAAATACTTTAGGACATTGGATGCATCACAAAATGTTTTAGGATATTGGATGCACTAGGAAAACTACTTCAGGGTGTTTAATGCATCTTAACCCTTCAGGATATTGGATGCACTAGGAAAACTACTTCAGTCAATGTTTTGCATTTAATAGCTACTGTGACTTTTGCATCTATTTTATAACCACATGTGTATTTTTTCACATAAAGAAACACTTGATGTTGAGCGCTTCTGAGGACAAAACACATGTGCTTTATACACCTTTACTCTAAAACGGAATATGACAGTTTTTTTTTTTTTTCTAAATTGCCCTCACTTCGCCTAACTTACAATTTTAGCTTTTGAAACCACCATGAGAAGCTACATAAAGCTTCATATGTATAGGAGCACTATTTTAGTTTTTAAACAAATGATATGCATCATATAGTGTTTGATGCTCATTGTTTTTGGGATTTACAAATTCACAAAGTCTACATATTTTTTAGAAAAAAATGCTTAAATTATTTAGAAATAAAAAAATGGTAACTTTTCTTTATCTGTAACCTTAATGAATTTCTCTAGACTAAAACTCATTACTCACTATATATATATATATATATTATCATTGGGTATCTGGTTCGGGGTTCGTAGCTACCCCTCCCAACACAATTGTCTCTTCTGAGGCTCAAACTTAAAATCCAAAGGGATCGAGTAGAGCTTTACACAACTAGACCAGTTCTATGTGAGAAAATATCAATATGAGTAATTTAGAAAAATAAGATGATAAATATAGGAGATATATTTTATATTTAGGACCGATATCACTATTCACCTTCTCCACTATTTCTTCATTGTCGATCATCGTAGTTGTACCCTCACAAATCTATGATGTTGTCACCATTTCTACTCCATCGTTCCTTCATTGTCCAACTTACGACGTTGTTACTTCAATGTCTTTCGTCTTTTTAATCTTGCATACATTGGTTTAATGATTTTCATATTTTTTATGGGATTTTGGTAATTGTAGATTTTTATTATGATGTCTAATAATGTGTTTTGGATTTGAATATCTTGATTGATTTGATTTCTAATAGGATTTTGAGTGATCAAGGAGAGGAGCTGAGGAGGGATGAAGACGAGACATATGGGGCTGTTTTTGAGAAGGATGGGTATTATGAATTATGATATTTTACTCTCTTTTTTCAATGAATTATGATATTTTACTATTATAACTATAGATACTCCTCTTATGTTTGACCTTTAACTAATTTGATTATATAAAGTGTTAAGGTGCATATAACATACTCCCTCCGGTTCTAATTATAGGAACACATTTGAGAGGTTGTCTTGGTCCTAATTATAAGAACAAGTTTTCATTTTTGTCAATATCTTTCTAAAATACCCTTATTGATACTTTTTCAATAATAACTAAATACAATAATAATTTAATAATGCACCTATATATTCTATAAAGTAAATAATGTTTGCAACTTATTAATACCACGTATACCTCAATTCTACAGTTTTTTTTGTCTTTTAATAAAATAATTTTAGGCAATTTTTGTCATATTTTTCCCATATCACCCCTACTAATACTTCCTCCACAATAATTAATTTAACAACACGCTTATATTCTATCAAATGAGAAATTCTACTTTCTTTTTTATTTTTAAATAAAATAATTTTAATATTTATTTAAAAATATTTTCCAGTAATTTTGTAATTTTCGGCCACCCTATTCCGCCACAATTGGCTGATGCAGAACAAGATGTTCCCTACTTATTTTTTTTGAAAAAATAAAAATAAAAAATCTTCCACCAATCTTTCTCTCGGACACATCGGATGAATCTAACCGCAAGTATTATGCAACTGAAATGATCTAGATCCTATTTATAAAGTTTTAACTCTTTCAATATTTTATAAACTTCTAATTTAAAAGATTTAAATCCTTTTGAGTAAAAATATAAAATCAACTTATTAGTATACTGGGCCCTAGCAAAACTAAATCTTACGGACCAAAACAAAAAACAGCTAGAAAGGGAGGAGACTCACTTTAACAAATAAAAAGAATCAAAACAGTTTATTCAATCTTCAATTCACAGTGTTAAGAATAAGGGTATTTTAGGAAAATGAATACAATTAACTAATTTAAATATTATCCTTAATCTCTCCAAAATTTGGTAAATAAAGGCTCTATAATTGGACCTAGGAGGAGTAGTAAGGTATTTTTTTTAAAAAAATGCATCCAATTAGGTGTGAAAAAAAGGCTAAACTGGACTAGGTTTTACCTAAAAAGTCTGGGCAATAGATTTAAAGTTTGAACCTGAGCCCAAACCTGTGTGTATCCCTTTTTTAGGCATGAACCTAAGCCTTCAAAATGCCTAAAGCCTTTTTAAAGGCCTATTCAAAATGTAATCATTTAAATATGTTTAAAAGCCTATACCTCCAAATTCACATATTGTCCTTCAAGCTTATTTACAATCTTACGTTATGTCTTAAAAGCATAAAGTCCATTCTCGTAGTAATATAGTGAAAATAGTTGCCTAAGCAAGTAAGAATAAGAAAAACCAATTATCCGTTAACTAATTACATATATTTTCTAAAATCAACCAAGCATATAACAAGCAGCATGTAAAACTGAATTTTACCTCTTATGCTTTTTCCACATAAACTGGGAAAAACTCCTTCTACTAATATTATAATATTTCATTTGACACTAAAATAAATTTACAATAATTATTATGTTTTGGCGAACAACGTAAATCATAGAAGGGGGAGTAAGTTAGCGTTGACATTTTGAGCGATCAAAGAATAGAAAGGTAGGGGTGAATGATTGATGAATGCAAGGGTTAAGTAATTAAGTGTGTGTGAATGATGATAGAAGTAAAACTTAGATACAAGGTTAAGGTTAAGTGAGTAATTTTATAAATTATTTAGATTATATTATATATAATTTACGATATTATAAATTTGAAAACTTAAATATGATTGACTTGTGTTCTGGTGTAGAACACAGATGTCTAAATTTGGTGGGCTAAGATTGATATTGGATCAATAGGCTCAGCTTGAATATCTATGAGGAAAATATCCAGGAGAGCGTGGGATAACTGTACACAAACGAAAGGGGGTGCTGCGTGTATACAGTGTGACAGAATGCAAATAGTTCAAGGTTTAGAACGTCTGCACCTTAGGAATTTGCCTCTGTATTTATAGAGTATACCTTAGGTTCGGTATCTTGGGCCTGGTGCGATCTCAGGCCGTTATATCATATCCGTATATATAGATTTAGATATCCCTCCACTATAGATAAGATAGGATTTCCCCTTATTATAGGTAGGTCCTAATATCTAGTATATTTCGTATTGGGCCGCCCTGGTGTTGGGCCCAAAGTAGGTCCGTAACAACTTGTTTATCTAAATAGGATTGAGTCTGAGCTTGTTTGATTTAGTAAATATGCTAGGCCGTAGGCTCTAATTAGGGGTCTAACATATTTCCACCCCCTACGTCTAGCACCCCAAAGTATGTTTCATGCCTTGGTGTTGGATGCACCAAAAAATATTCTAAAATGTTGGACGTATCTAAAAAAAATACTTCAATGTATTGGATGTATAAAAAATTACTTCAAGATAATATTTCAGGATATTGAATGCACCACAAAATATTTTAAGATGTTGAATGCACCTGAAAGATACTTCATAATTATGGATTTACCTTAACCTCAAATTGATAAAGTTAGTTAAGTTAGGTAATGAAAATAGATATGACATACTTTTTTTTCTTAATTACCCTTGCTTTTTCTAAATTAATATGCACCTTAACCCTTGCTTTTTTTTTTTCCTACCAATTCTACGTATTTTTTTAGAAAAAAATACTTAAAATTATTTTATTTAATAATAAAAACGGTAGAATTTTTTTTATGGGTAGCATTAATGAATTTCTCTACATTAAAAAAACCATTACTCACTTTATAGGATGTATGAGTAAATTATTGAATTATTGTTGAGAAAGTATTAATATGAGTAATTTGGGGAAAAGTGATAACTATGGAAGATAGGTATTATATTTAAGACAATATCAACTTTTCAATTAGATGACTGAATGAAATAAAAATTATAGCAGCATTTTATTGACATACCAAACAAAGTTTTAAACTTGTTTCCATTCATATTCCCATTCTTATTTCTGTAAAATTCAGCTACCAAACATAATCAAATGGCTTTGACTTTGTTTGGATAAGCGTTGGATGGGGGAAAAACCCATTTTGGGAAGGGAAAAACCAAGTTGGATGGTTTCAGGGTAAGTTTTTGGGAGAATTACACACAGGTCCCAAGGAAGACAAACAAATACAATAAGGTCCCATAAAATGACCAAATTACTCAGAAGTCCCTAGGGACTTCGTAATTATTTGTTGTCAATTGTAAATTACCATTTTGGACAAGGCAACACACGCATACTATCATCTCCCTCTCAATAGATTCAGCCCTACTCTCTAAACCGGAGCCGTTCGACTGAGCCCTTCAACGCCATTCCACCGAGAGACCTGCGTCGCCGGTGGGATTGTGTGAGAGTCCCTGCATCGTGAAGCTTCGGTGGTCCTCAGCAACTCGTCTCCTGCATCGTGGAGTTCAGGGATTTTTTGTATTCTTCTTTCTTTTTGGCCTGGTTATATATTTGGGAAGTGAAGGATTGAAATTCTTTCTACGGTTGTGTGTTCAAAGAAGGATAGAAAATGAAAAACAACAAGAGGAGGAAAAATCTGATGCATGTTTGCTGGTGTAGTTCAGAAGCTATTAACAACAGCAAAAGCATAAATTAACAACAGAAAATGCATACATTAACAACAACTTTTGAAAACCCTGGAATTTGTTATCTCGACTTCCGGAGGCTACTAACAACAGCAAAAGAATAAATTAACAACAGAAAATGCATACATTAACAACAACTTTTGAAAACCTAGAATTTGTCATCTCTAACTTCCAGAGGCTACTAACAACAACAAAAGCATAAATTAACAACAAAAAATGCATACATTAACAACAACTTTCGAAAACTTAGAATTTGTCATCTCTGACTTCCAGAGGCTACTAACAACAGAAAAAGCATAAATTAACAACAGAAAATGCATACATTAACAACAACTTTTGAAAACCTGGAATTTGTCATCTCTGACTTCCAGATGCTATTAACAACAGCAAAAGCATAAATTAACAACAGAAAATGCATACATTAACAACAACTTTTGAAAACCTAGAATTTGTTTTGAAAACCTGGAATTTGTCATCTCTGACTTCCAGAGGCTATTAACAACAGAAAAGCATAAATTAACAACAGAAAATGCATACATTAACAACAACCTTTGAAAACCTGGACAAATTCCAGGTTTTCAAAGGTTGTTGTTAATGTATGCATTTTCTGTTGTTAATTTATGCTTTTACTGTTGTTAATAGCCTCTGGAAGTCAGAGATGACAAATTCCAAGTTTTCAAAAGTTGTTGTTAATGTATGCATTTTCTGTTGTTAATTAATGCTTTTGCTGTTGTTAATAGCATCTGGAAGTCAGAGATGACAAATTCCAGGTTTTCGAAAGTTGTTGTTAATGTATGCATTTTCTGTTGTTAATTTATGCTTTTGCTGTTGTTAGTAGCCTCTGGAAGTCAGAGATGACAAATTCCAGGTTTTCAAAAGTTGTTGTTAATGTATACATTTTCTGTTGTTAATTTATGCTTTTGCTGTTGTTAGTAGTCTTTGGAAGTCAGAGCTGACAAATTCCACGTTTTCGAAAGTTGTTGTTAATGTATGCATTTTCTGTTGTTAATTTATGCTTTTACTGTTGTTAATAGCTTCTGAACTACACCAGCAAACATGCATCAGATTTTTCCTCCTCTTGTTGTTTTTCATTTCCTGTCCTTCTTTGAACACCCAACCATAGAAAGAATTTCAATCCTTCACTCCCCAAATATATAACTAGGCCAAAAAGAAAGAAGAATACAAAAAGTCCCCGAACTCCACGATGCAGTCGACGAGTTGCCGAGGACCACCGAAGCTTCACGATGCAGGGACTCTCGCACAATCCCAACGGCGACGCAGGTCTCTCGGTGGAATGGCGTCGAAGGGCTCCGATTTAGAGAGTAGGGCTGAATCTATTGAGAGGGAGATGATAGTATGCGTGTGTTGCCTTGTCTAAAATGGTAATTTACAATTGACAAATAATTACACAGAAGTCCTAGGGACTTCTGAGTAATTTGGTCATTTTATGGGACCTTATTGTATTTGTTTGTTTTCCTTGGGACCTGTGTGTAATTTTCCCTAAGTTTTTCAGTCACTGGACTTCTTTCAAAAAAAACTCCTTATTTCAAAGGCCCAAATCCTGAGCATTGGTTTGTGACAGCATCTCCAAGTGACAACACCCCATGCCTTTGGTAGGCGATCTCGTAAGTCACGGTAAGTCTTTCATGGCGGGCCGTCTTCACAGTGGGATTGATGTCGAACCCCTCCAAAACCTTTCTTTTACCCAAAAAAAAAAAAAAAACACCCCATGCCTTTGATTCAGCTCTCTCCTCATGCGTGTCACTCCCTCATTTGCTCTCTTCCTCACCGACACTACCCCTCCCTTTTTTTCCTCTCACAAAACATTTAGCATTAACTTTTTTTATTAAATTTAAATTTTTATCTTTACTTTTCACAATATATACAACTAATATATATATATATATATATAAAATCCAACCCCAGTTATTTTCTATCTCAACTAACTTTTCAAATAATAATCCAAACAAGTTTTAGTTTGGAAAAAGTTACTTTTACCACTGTCAAACCAAACACAAATCACATTTACAATATAAATTTTATCCTATCTTGTGTTTGTAAAAGTCAGATTGAAAATAAGTCATTTCTATTACAGCTAATCCAAACAAGCGAGTGGCTCTTACAAAAATGATGACTCAGAGAATAGCAGCAATTAAGGGCGGGCTGGTGGACACGTCCTTTGGAGCAGCCTGCTCTATTAACAATTCTGTGTGTAGAACACCAAAACTAGGAACCCACGGTTTTAAAGAGGTAAATTTGAGTGTATAACTCAGACACTTCTTTCTACTACTACTGCAAAAACGTTATTTGTCTTCAACTTTGTTACGATTTCTCTAGACCCAAAGTATCAGTTATTTGTCTTCAACTGTGCCTCAATTTCTGTAGACTTCAAATATCTATCAGTTTCATTCACCTATGAATCCCAACCACATTTCTCCCTATATAACACACAGAAAGCAGACCAGACAAATAGCTCAATTATCCTCAATATCCCAACTCATTCTAGCATACCTAATAGAATGATTTTCTATGGATATTATATATAGCTATTTTGTTTTACCAAGTCATGAATAATACAACTCACAATAGATAATATGATTCTTTTTTTTTTTTTTTTTGGGATTTAATACAAATTTAAACATACGCTCGCAATCAAACATGTTAACACCGAGCTTAAAATTGGGACCTCATTTAAGTATATAGTGGATAGCGTTGCCTCTGAGACAATTAGCTATAATGATCATGAGATCCACAGATAATCAAGCACATGCAATATTATATGAGAAATCAAGGGCTCAAGGGCATCAATTGACATATCCCATGTTGTCAATGTTTTTTTTAAAATAAAAAATAAAAAAATAGTGTTGTCTAATCAGCTATATCAATAAAATGTATAGACAAAAATTGTTAAAAATTATAATAATGATTAGTTATCAACAATAGAATTTAGCCTCTTAGGATGTGAGCAAACATTATTAACTCAATTGGCTCTTTCTGTAAGAATAGTGACAAAATGATGACGCATAGACAGAAGCAAACAGGGTCCAGGATTCTGGACATACGTCCTTTGGAGCAAGCCCATGCTATAACCAAGTCTCCATCAAAACGCCTATAAATCAAATAGCCCACCGTTTAAGAGGTGAATTTGAGTGTATGAATCAGTCTTTTGTTTTTCATATCACAGCACCAAACCTACGGCTTCTACGGCAAAAACCAAGAACTTTGTCTGTCTTTGTGTCGATTTCTCTAGACCCAAAATATCTATTGGTTACATACATCTATGGATCCCAATGATACGTCTCTATATAAACAACCGCAGACCAGATCATGTAAATCATTAACACTCAAATACTCTACTTACCATCTCATTTTTGCATACCTTCTCGTTCAGAGGCTGTGAAGGAGAAAAACAGAGCAAAGTATGGGGATTGAATCAGTTGAAATGATGATGCTTCGTTGTGTCTTTGATGGAAGCCTATCGATGCAGGACATGGAGGTTGAGAGGAGGCCATACCATAAGAATTGCAGCTGTGCATTGCACAAGTTAAAGAGCGATTCCTCTGCCACTGCTTGCCACCAAAGGATGATCAGCTTCACCAAGAGAACCTCTGGCAACAATTGTTGCCTCTCCCTGAAAGCTTCAAAATCTTCCACCCAGCCACACTGTTCTAAGTCAGTCAACAAATATCCTGTGAGGTAGAAGAAGATGAAGACAGAGTCCAGTCACAGAATAGAGTATAATCACCTACTCCTTTTCTTCTTTTTGTATCTTTTGTATTTACATGCTAATAAATGTAATGACAATGTATTTGTATATAGGAACAACGTGTTATGTACTAAATAAAAAATATATAATAGTAGTTAGTTAGTGTGGGAATTTTATGCATTATTATGGATTATTTATTAAGCCATTATCTTATTATTATATTAGATATAGATATATTATATCATATCTTAGGATTAGATATAGATATATTATATCTTAGGATATTATATCGTAACCGTTTTGATTTATTTTGATTTGATTAGATTTTATTAGATTCTAGGGTTAGCTCTAGGTTTGCCTATATAAAGGCCCGTATGTATTCTCTTTGATTCAGAGATTAAGATTAATGAATTCAGATTATTCAGATTAATTTTTCTCTCTCAAATTATTCCACATGGTATCAAAGCCAGCAAGAAATTAATCAGATTTCTTGACCTGGTTTCCCTCACGAGCGTCTCTGTAGATCATTCCTGTTACCAGCCTCTGTAGACCCTCGAACTAGTCCGTCCACAGTCGAGCGTCTCTGCAGACCTTCCTATTCTCAGCCTCTGCAGACCCTCAACCCCATCTTTCAGTCAGCATTGGCGTCCTCTGGAATCAGCATCGGCGCCCTCTGGCTCTCTCAACGTCATCATCTCGGCACTCCCTGGTCAGTAGCCTCTGTATCAATTTTGACGTTAACCAAACTCAGTCTCGGCATCCTCGACTATCTCAACTCGTACGTGGTTGTCGATCTAGCTCTTAGCCGAAATCAGTATAGACGCTCTCTGGGTTCTCCGTCTTTGTCAGAACCAGCATCAGCGTCATAGACGCTCTCCGGGTTCTCCATCTCTGTCAGAACCAGCATCAGCGTCTTCTGGATTTCTCTCCGTCTCCGTCTGCGACGATATCTAGTCTCGGCGTCTCCCACTCCTCGACGTCGACCAATCTCCGCAGTCCAGTAGCATCAGCGGTGTCATTCGACAGTCTCGACTAGTCCGTTCTGGTGTCCGTCCGACGTGTCTCTGCAATCTAGTAGCATTAGCAGCGTCATTCGACCTTCACGCACGAGTCTGTCATCGAGAGAAGTTTGATTTGTGGACCAAACTTGGACATCATCTCGTACAATAAAGTCCAAAAAAAAAGAAAAAAAAAAAAAAAAAAAGGACTGGATCCAAAATTAATCTTTGGGTATTACCAAAAGTGTCCCTCATTATTTATAAGGCAGTGTTTGGTGTCTTATCACATATAAGGTAGTGTGTATTTGGTGTCTTATCACAATATTTAAAATCACACTATGTCTACCACCTCCGACGCCACCTCATCTGTGCCAAGATCGGGTTCTAATGACATCTCTACTGTCCTCCTTGACTCTGAGAAACTTACCAGTGACAATTATCGAGAGTGGTCTCAATCCATGACTCTTGCTCTTGATGGACGGATAAACTTGAATATATAACTCGGTGAAGCAAAAGGCCCTCAACATCGAAACCAAAGAGTTTCGAAAATGGAAGTCCGAGAACGCATTGGTATCCTCTTGGTTGATCAATGCGATGTCTTCCTCAATTAAGAAGAGTTTTATGTACCTTCCTTCAGCCCAGGAAATTTGGGAAGCCCTACGTGAGACATATAGTCCTCTAGGGAATCAGTCCCGCATATTTGATGTTAAGAAAAAGTTATGGCAACTGAAACAGGATCAAATGCCACTTGATGATTATTATCTCGAAAAATAAGCTCTTTGGCAAGAATTTGATGCTCTAAGGAATAAAACCCATCATTGCGGGAATGAAGCTAAAGAAGATCTCAAAGAGAAAGAAGAGGAGAGAGTATATGAGTTGCTGGCTGGCCTTAATGTAATTTATGATGACATTCGGGCTCGGATTCTCAGTCAAGAGCCCTTGCCTTCTATGCGTGAAGTCTATACCGTTTTACGCAATGAAGAGGATAGGCGTAAATCAATGCTTCAGGATCATTCCGCTGCTACAACTCCTGAGGTCTCTGCTCTTGCGGTTAGATTCACGGACTCAAAAGGTTCCAAAAGTCGACCAGTCTGTGATCACTGTAATAAGCCGGGACACACAAAGGATACCTGCTGGACCCTTCATGGTAAACCTGCAGACGGGAAGCCAAGGATAGAGAAAGGAAGAGATGATGTAGCTGAAGTCTCCAAAGAATCATCCCAAAATGATCAACTAAACAAAATCATGGAAATGCTAGCCGCACTTCAGACTACAAAACAACCCACTGCCAGCTCGGCCACCGTTATTAGAAGAGAATCTGCTGACGTGGATGACGATTGGGACTGCTAAGGAAGTTGAAAGTTGTATAAGCAAGTTGGACATGATTCACATCCATGATCCAACTTGAGGGGGAGTGTGGGAATTTTATGCATTTATTATGGATTATTTATTAAGCCATTATCTTATTATTATATTAGATATAGATATATTATATCATATCTTAGGATTAGATATAGATATATTATATCTTAGGATATTATATCGTAACCGTTTTGATTTATTTTGATTTGATTAGATTTTATTAGATTCTAGGGTTAGCTCTAGGTTTGCCTATCTAAAGGCCCGTATGTATTCTCTTTGATTCAGAGATTAAGATTAATGAATTCAGATTATTCAGATTAATTTTTCTCTCTCAAATTATTCCACAGTTAGGTTGTTAGTTCAGGGGCTAGTTACGAAGGTTATATGGCAGCCTATACTGTATAAATAAGGGTCCAGGCTTGCTACCTGTATGCTATGTCTTGATGAACCTAATGGACTGAGCTTTCCTTCCTCTCTGTCACTTCTCTTTCTCTCCCTTCTCTCTCTATCCCCCGTTTCTCTCTCCTTCCAACCTTCTTTCTATAACACAGCGTAGCAGCTAGAATAGATTATCAAGAGTATATGAAGAAATAGAATGGACAAGAGAAGGAAAAGTTTTATTTAGAACTAAATAAAAGAAAAGGATGAAATTAAAAAAATAAGCAGAAAGAAAAAAGCATCTAAATGAAGCATGCCTACCCTTTTCCCTCACTCTCCTCAATCTAAACATAATTTCAGGCGCATCATTACATGAAAGAGATAAGCACTCATACCTGGTTATGCTTGCATAGGATTCTTCTTTAATGGCACATAACCCTCTTCATAGCATTCCTAATAAAAATTAAACAGCACAAACAAAAAATCTAATAATTTACAATAAATAGACATATTTATGCAGAACATTCCTACCAGCTCTTCACAGCAAGAATATTTGGTACTCATGTTGTTCAACTTTACAACAATGCAAAGGTCACCTTTCAATTCATGCATTTAGTTTCTTTGAATTGATTCCTGGTCAACATCTTCTTTGCACCATCTTTCCCACTCAGAATTTTCAAAGTAAGATTACAAATTGGCAAGTTATGTGGATTTCTCCAATGTAACATATACAAGAAAAGAAAATTAAGGAAGAGAAGGAGGGAGTTCCGGCTTTGCAACTTGTAGCTCTCCACAGTCACTAATATAAACAGTTTTAAGAGGCCGGTTCCATATGGCACGAGCATTCTGGGCCCTTTCATCTCCAAAAAACTCAGCCAATTCATTGAATTGGCGAATACGTTCAGCTGGTTGGTATGTGGGAATTGCAGCTATGGCAGTGATGATGTCCAAACCTGCAGTCATGATGGCCATCAAAATGCATTGATCTAATTTAGCCCTTCTACTAATCAAGTATTTCAACATTTAAAAACATTTGTAGTGTTCCAAGAAGATTAAAAAAAAAAAAAGGGAGAGATTGTGAAATAAGTTTAGTATTTACTTTGTCTGATGATGCTATTTTAAAAAGCCATGAGATGGAAAGAATGAATCTCCAAAATTAAGTTCAACAGGAAGTCTTCAACATGATAATGATGCAAACAACTATTTAACCACCCTTTAGCAGCAGTTAAAAAATCTTTCTTTATATAATCGTGCACCTAGTCCAATTTTAATATGATAGAACATCGATAGCAGAAGATACTGCCATATAATGACAAGAAGTGACAGCAAATATAATAGACACCCTAACTCTTTAAGATTTTTTGTAGCTAATTCATTTAAAGAGTGCACCTGATTCATTTTTTAATAGATAGATGTATAGTCCTGAACTGAACTCCAATGTGATTGATGCGTTTTTTGTTTGATTAACCGATGAGAACCACCAAGATGAAGACAGAAACAGATTATCACATCGATCATGGACAAGAAAAGGAATTGACAAAAACCTGACAGATAAAATTCCAACAGTGAAGCTTATGATTTCTGCTACTTCTATTCAACTTATGCTTATCATTTCATATTATAAAATAAATTTAATAATATAAAGACCAAACAAATTATCTTTGTGCTTAATATCAGGAAATGCAGACTAGATAGCTCCTTCTTCTTGAACATTATCAATAAAATTCCAGTCCTTGTCGCGAGAATTAAGGCCACAAAAAGGAACTAAATCTGCGAAATTACCTTCAAGCACTGTTCCAAAAACAATGTTTTTGTTGTCGAGCTGGGGGCAAGGTCCTGGTCCAGTCGTGATCAAGAACTCAACGTTTCGGTAATTAGGATCAAGCTTAAACTCATCCTCATCGTCGTTTTCCGACAAGGGAAGCGAAAGAACACCTGCCTTCGAATGTGCCAGAGAAAACGCCTTGGAATCAACGGTTTCAGTGTTGCGGGCCAACTCTGAAGGCGGCTGGGCCTCACCTTTGTCCCGCCGTCCCTGGCGGCCGGCGAGGAAGTACTGGCCAGGAAAAATTTTGTGAACGAGCGTGTTCTTGTAGGAAGAGCCAGAGGATCCAACGCACATCGACTTGAAGTTAGAAACCGTGACGGGGACGAGGCGGCCGTAAAGTCCGAGCACAATGCGACCCAAAGGGATGGATTCGGAGCAGAGGGAAGCAAAGTTATCGCCAAGGGTTCGGGTGGGGAGTAAGTAATTGGGGCAGAGGCTGAAGTCCATGAAGATGCGGTCGGTGATGGTGGTGTCCGGCGGTCGCTTGGTGGTGTCGGCGGCGATGGCGGGGAATAGAGGGTCGGAGGGAATGGAGAGGGAGGTGGAGGTGGAAAGGAGGAGAAGGGACCGGCGATTGAAGAGGAATTTGGAATTAGATTTAGGATGGGATGGTTGGGATTTGTGGAGAGAAGGGTGGTGGGTGCGGTGGTGAGAGGAGAGGAGCGACTGAGGAGACGGTGGTGTTACGGAGAAGCCCATGAAGGTGAAGGGAACATGTCCGTACGTGGAGAAGGAACGGCTGAGGGAAAGAGTAGGCTGAGATTGAGAACTGGAAGCTAGTGTGGGGTCTACATTTTCACTGAAACTGCAATTTCAGTTGTAGTAAGAAACTTGGGACTTTCTTTGTTTTCTTTTTACAAAAAAGAAAAACAAAAACAAAAACGAAGTCTATACATTCATAACCATAGTATTTTTTTTTTTTGTCAAACATACTTATATTAATACTCAAACCAAAAGATACATCAAAGATTACCAGAACAATTACAGCTGAAATAAATAAACTAGAACAAGAACACAATTACCTAAAACAGTACAAACCAAATTAAAGAGAAACTAATAGTCAAAAATACTGAAGAGGTAGGAATAAGGGCTTTTTTGTCAATTTGCCCTTTATAAAATAACTATTTAACAAAATGCCTATGTTTTGCATTATTTAACGATTTGTTGTTTTCTTTAATCACTAAACACGTCATTTAATCGACTAAAACGCGTACTGATTTAGTCGACTAAATCATGTAGTTTAGTCGACTAAATCGCCATGGGGCAATTTTTTTTTTAAATTTCCCCGTGATTTAGTCGACTAAGCTACAAATGCTTAGTCGACTAAATCGTGATGATAGAAGGGTTTTTTAAAAACTCCAATCGCGGCATTGGGCCTTAATCGACTAAGACCCTCCCCAAACCTCTCCCCCTCTTTTTTCACCAAATCCCGATTTGAATCCGTTGGTGGAATGAAGTTTAAATGTTCTATTATAACATCTATATACTTAAATGTTGCTATATATATATATATTTATATATATACACAATATAAAACAAGCTTTTGAAATAGTTGCACCGCATACATAAAAATGTGAATGAAAAAAACTTCATAGATGAAAATATATATATATATATATATATATATTACTTGCACATGAAATAGGGATCTGTTTATATTCAGAGGTTATTTTATTGATCTAATATCACGAAATCAAAAAGATAAAATCGACCCAACTTCCTCCTATATAATAGGATCTAATCGAGCTCATTCTTATATTATTTCATTTTTAGTATTATTTACAAATATAGATATATGATATAAAATATATTTTTATGTTGTTAATATTTATTTAAACTCCTAATTTAAAGTATTGAAATAAGCTCCGAGTTTAAATAGTTGTAGAAATAATAATAAACAATAAAAATAATGATAATAATAATTGTTATTGTTATTAGGGAAATAAAAAAATAAAAAAATAGATAATTATTATTATTAAAAAAAGGGAATAAATTAAAAAGGGAGTTAGTAATTAATAAAAAATAAAAAGGGGTATTATTAATTAATAACAAATAGAAAAGGGTATTATTAATTAACAATAAATGTAAGAAGAGAATTAATCGTCTCCCTAATTTTTCAGTCCGTCATAATTTGCCGACTTCAAGCATTCCAAGTTTATTATTAAAAATGGTATACTTTTAATTTTATGAAATTATAAATTATAATTTTATGTAGAATTTTAGAAGAGTTATTCATGGTTAGTAAATTGGTTGTGGTAGAATGAAGTTTCCTTCTAGTGTCATTTGCGTCGATTTGGTGAGAAAAAAAAAGAGGGGGAGAGGTTTGGGAGAGTGCTTAGTCGATTAGGGTTAATCCGCGATTTAGGTTTTTAAAAACCCTCTAAATCGATTTAGTCGACTAAACCACGTAGTTTAGTCGACTAAATCACGGGGCAATATTAAAAAATTTGCCCCTCTCGCGATTTAGTCGACTAAACTACGGGTTTAGTCGACTAAATCACGAGGATATTAAAAAAATTTGTCCTCGCGTTTGAGTCGACTAAACTACATGGTTTAGTCGACTAAATCACGTTTAGTCGACTAAATGAGGTGTTTAGTCGACTAAAAGGGACAAACAGGGGCAAATCGTTAAATAGTTTGCAAACAGGGGCATTTTGTTAAATAGTTATTTTATAAGGGGCAAATTGACAAAAAAGCCTAGGAATAAGAGTAACTTCAGAGGCTGCATCGGCTTCCAGGACATCCAAGGTTAGAAGGGACACGGAAGAAGGTGTTGGTTGCAAAACTCACCCTACCGGACACACCTTCTTATAAGAAAAAGCTGCAATTAGGTCAGCTACACAATTACCCCGATATGAGGCAATAATCAGAACAAACCCAACCTCAGAAAGAAAACAAACGAAGTCCTTAAGCATACATCTTCTCCTCCAATCAAGTAAATTTGACAAACACCTACCAAACAAATTAAAGCTATCACAAGTGATTTGGATTCGCCACCATCGAACAAACCTATCCCTAATGGCCTTTTGAGAAGTAAAACATATAGCAACCAACACAATTCTATCCCCAAAAATACGAATCTGGACCACAACAAAACACACCACAGCTAAAAACCACAAACACAAATAACAACGAAAAGGACCTTCCCCTCTGCCGCCGGAAATCGCCGAGTCGCCGGAAAAACGCCGGAAGGAAGAGGCCGTCTGCTAAGGTCGAAAGTCCCCTCCTTCGGTGACCGTCGGCAATAAAGAAGTCCTAACAAAAGATCCCACCCCATCAAGCCAGATCTGGAGAGGGAGAAGAAATGGACCAACGACGCACAAGGAAAACAAAGGAACGCCATAGCCGGAGAGGTGGTGAGGACGGACACCAGAGGAAAACCGGCGCCGGTGAAGACATGAAGACGCCGCTCTATATCCCTGTTCCGAACTAAAACCCACCTGCAGCTCCAGGCTCATCAAGCTCCGATCTGCTTCCAAGCTGCGGATATGGTGCAGGAGGAGGCTCGCCGGCGTGCCAGAAACCCTAATCTTTGGAAAACCAAGAGAGAGCGTTTTGGGAGAGAGGGAGCGGCGATCAAGACAAATAACAAGTGGTTTACGAGCTTGTACATTCATAACCATAGTATGGCAAAATCCTGATACAACAACTATCATCCTCGGCGGAGGTCCGCTCTGATAAGGTGGAGATTAATTAAAGATATAAAAAAATTTCATGAACATCTGGTATCCTGGACTTACCTTCTTTTAATTCGGATGATTTATCGGGGTCTAGACTAATTCAGATCGATATCGAGTCAGGTAGAACTACAATGGTGGAAAGCTCTACCAATCAAGTTGAGTAGAACCACAATGGAGGAAAGCTCTACCATCAAATACTACTGTATTCCCAGAACTCGCAGTCGAGACCTCTGGTTAAGAGAGAACAATCTCTTCCAGTTGATTCAGATGCTTGGTGTTAAAAGGAAAAAAAAAAAAAAAAAAAAATCTATGTAGCTTGGCTAAATGATTAGAAAGAGTAATGTTCTCACTATGCACATGTTTAATCATGATCTATAAATCTATAAGAATAAGTAAGCTAAGTTCATCTAATGGTATCATTAAAAGGATGATGATTATGACAACGTCTAGTAATATAATTATTTTCCTAAATTCTCTATACCAACACAACATCTATGCAATCGCCTGAAGGGTTGCCATTTGTTTGCAGCCAACACAATAAATTCACATATGTTTTCCTTGTTTTAAATGGTTTTACTACGTTCACTTCTGCCACTTTTGAGGACAGATCAATCCACTTCTATTTTAATAAAAGCATCACCAACATTTTATTTATTTCCTTCTCATGATGGATTAGAACTATAGAAAGCACAATTTCTGATAAAGTCTTGATCCAAGCAAACTCTAAAGAAACTAGAGATTGCATTAGGGTGATCATTTATGATTTCTAAACCAAAGAGTTTATTGCACCTATGATACACAAGTATTTAGCATATTTACCCAAAGAGAGTAGCATATTCAATCTTCTTAGGCCCCGTTTGGATCAAAGAAAAGGTGAGAATGGAATGGAATGGAAAATATTTTGTCTCGATGCGTTTGGTTGACAATGGAAAAGAAAATGGGTTAATAGGAAAAAATTTGTTTGGTTGGAAGAAAATAAGGCAAAATACCATTTTACCCTTATAGATAGAATATTTTTGAGGAAAATTCCATTAAAAAAAATACCCTCACCGCCGCCCGACCGCTGGCTTGACAATTTTTGGCAATTCTCAATTGGAATTGCCATTGGCAATTCTTGAGAATTGTTCGACCGTGGCCTCCTTTCCTTGTTCCGACACCGAACACCAATGGATTTTGGCACCGCTCTCCCTGTCACGCTCTTCTCTCTCCTCCTCTCCCCGGCATCACATTGTTCTCTCTCCTCCTCTCCCTAGCGTCACGCTCTTCTCTCTCCTCCTCTCCCGGCATCACATTGTTCTCTCTCTTCCTCTCCCCGGCGTCACGCTCTTCTCTCTCCTCCTCTCCTGCATCACATTGTTCTCTCTCTTCCTCTCCCCAACATCACTCTCTTCTTTCTCTGCCATGTGATAAGGGCAAAATGGACTTTAGCCCATTTTCATAGCCGCTGGAAAATGGCTTCCCACCATTTTTTGTGGGAACCCATTTTCCCTTAAACGCGGGAGAATGGCGTGGCAGCGTAAAATATTTTCCAGGGAAAATTTGAACCAAACGGCTGCCGCCACTGGAAAATGCCAATTTTCCTTTTCCCTCCTCTGATTTTCTTTGAACCAAACGGGGCCTTAGTGTCTATTTAGATTGGTTGAGGCAAAAATAGTTAATTTATTAATTTATTACTCTCTTCGGTCCTAATTATAGGATAAGTTTGCAAGTGCAATTTGTATTGTAAACTTTGTCCTATAATTAGGACCGAGGTAGTATTAAACAACTTGAAAACACTAAAATACTTAATTAAATGTATTTAATGGATAAAAATGTATATAAATTAGAAATCACCTATCTGGTACAATTTAGTTTCTGATTATCTCACAAAAGCGTTTCATTTGTATAAGCGTTTCATTTGTATTGAAGATAATATCATTAAAATTGTTGACGATGGCTCATTGACAATTTTAACTATATCCATTATGTCAAGAGAGTCAAGTTCTTTAGCCATGTGTTCTATTTTTGAAATAATAATGGGTAGGGCACATGGTCTAATTGAAGAATTTCACATAATGGATACAAAGATATAATTATGATACATACATGCATGTATGCATGCATAATGTGATAATTTTAAAAGAAATATTAAAATTATAAAAATAATTAAGGTATTAATGGAGAAAATAAAAAATATTGAGAAACAATTAATGAGATATGTTTAGTAATATTTTCAAATAAAAAGTGACACCAATGCACCGGCGCCTGAAAAGCCCAAAAGCTTAGCTGGCACTTTTGGGTTGAATCACAAATTCACAATAACCAATGACACGAACCCAAACACTACCCATTAGCCAAGGTGATTAAAGTTTACCTCTCGTCCTTGGGTTGAATTGGCTTGGTGAAGGGGTCGGACTTTCTCACCTAAAGGGAGGGGGTTCGGTCACAGTTGTTAGTCAAGCGTTGGGGAAGACATCCTGCGCCTATAAAACAAATGGAAACGCGAGAAGAGGTGAAGGCGTGTGTTTTCTAACTCAAGATACCACGCGGGACGGCTCCAAGCGCTGGGCTTTGATCACAAAGGAAGGTGGCCAACCCCTTTCTTAAAATTTTCATAGCAAAAAAAAAGGTGATTAAAGTTTGAATTAACTACAAAAATAACATTCTACCAAAAAAATTACAAAAGCAACAAAAACAAAAATTTGTCATAGCATCAAATGTAAAGTAGAGCAGAACAAAGGGATTATGTCTAAAGCATTTGATGAAGTGAAGAAAAAGCAATAGAATATTGAATTTGATCAACGATTACAATTTGTTTTTAAAATACAAATTTGAATGTTCACAACGGTCATTGATATCAATTGTCTATAAATAGTGAAGCATTCAAGTCGGAGTAAAAATGAAGCCAATGACAAACATTTTGTATATTAATTGCTCAATTATTCTTTGATATTTTCTTATATTCAATTTATTCTTCAGTGTTTATTTATCAACTCTGTGAGAGAATTTACCAACCTTATTCAATTGAGTTGTAATGGCAAGTGAGTGTCTTATTGAGAAACTCTCTTATATTGCGGTGCCAAAAACATGTTGAATGTTGGAAAGATAGTGAGAATCTTATAGGCGTTCTAAGGACTAGGATTAGACGTAGGTCAAATGGTTAAGGTCGAACCAGTATAAACTCATATGTACACTTTGGTGATATTTCTTCAACTCTTATCTTTTTAATTAAGTTGATAATTGCATTTTTTTAAAAAAAAATTAATATCACCCAATTCACCTCCTCTTTGGTGAAACATTGGTACTAACAATACATGTTTCATGAATTAAACTCCGCTTAACTAACCCATTACGTTCCTGTAAGAGAGGAGGAGGCCTTCCAATGATATGTTGAGACATTTTTTTGGGTCATATTATTATAAACAAGGGACAATAACAGGGTGAAAAAATGACTCGCAAGATATGCACATCCAAAATTAGGATGACAAGATTGCCTCTTTTTTTCTTTGAAGATTTTAGTAATTTTT
This sequence comes from Acacia melanoxylon, assembly GCA_019022615.1. Taxonomy (NCBI): domain Eukaryota; kingdom Viridiplantae; phylum Streptophyta; class Magnoliopsida; order Fabales; family Fabaceae; genus Acacia; species Acacia melanoxylon. The sequence goes on along the minus strand of JAFJYJ010000064.1, from coordinate 585,933 downwards.
CTAACACAATTTTGTTACGAAATGATTATATTGTCCAAAGCTAAAATGGGGGGGGGGGGGTTTTTTTTGCTAACATATTACAAAAAGTAAGAAAATTATTTATATCCTATATGATGAAAAGTATTTATTAAGATAATACACTTAATGTTGGCAAAAGAAAAAAAAAATACACAACACTTAAATCATTCAAGCTAAGAATAGTTAAGTCTAAAATTATGTGAAATTCGTTCAAGGCTAGAACAATTTTGTCTCTCCCTCATCACATCATCTTATAATATCTTACATTTATTTTTATTAAGGAAAAAAAAAAGTGAAATCGTTAAGAGTAGAAGCTATTTCACCTTTTATCTTGCCATTCATTTACAAACAAAACTTAAAATCAAGATGCCATTTATTTATAGGCACAGATTTACAACTTCTACCTAATTAAAAATACGACAAAACTTAACTCAATTTACTTGTATCTATCATATCTAATTCTCAAATCAAATCTTATCATATATTTTTGTTATTATTAATAATGTTCTTATCAATATGAATTTTAATTATTAGGAAAGTCACATGGCAAGATTTTTTTCAAAACTTAAAATACTTAAAAATATTGTGGGAAACGGAATATAAGTTTAATATTATAATCAGAGTATAATGTATAAAGATTTTATTTATATGAAATTTCATATGGTATTACTATTTACTACTCCCTCCGGTTAATTATAAGACAAAATTTGGAAGTTAGTTTTGGTCATAATTATAGGACAACATTCTAATTTTTATCAATTTCTTCTTAAAATACCCCTATTTTATTCTCTCAAGTGTGTTTGATTTTTAGTGAATTATGATTATATATATGTAGGTGTGTAGACTCTTCCAATCATTAAAACTTTTAAATTGTTAGATTTTAATCTGTTTATCGATCAATTGTCATTAATTTGCCAATATATATATATATATATATATATATAGACACACACACATATATACATACATACACACACACATAGAGATATATGTGTGTGTGTGTGTGTTTTTTTTAATGTGTGTCTACACACAAATATACATACATATATATATATACACAGACACATATATATAAACACACACACACATATTTATCTGTGAGTGTGAGTGTGTGTGTGTTGTCAATATATATGTGTATGTGTACATATATAAACACACACACACACTGTGTATTCATATATATGTGTAGATATGTGTGTGTGTATCTATACGTACATATATATACACACATATATGTGTATATAGCAAGACCATTATTTCAACTAGAAAACATGTAGAAAGAAAAATTGTAGGTCGGAGAGGTATGTGATATAAGTTGTTAATTTAATTTTACTTTTGTCATTTTAAATTTATATAAAGACATTTTAGGAAAATGAGTAAAATTAACTAATTTAACTTCTCTCTTTAATCTCCCCAAAGTTGGTTAAATATGTTTTATAATTAGGACCGGAGGGAGTATAAAATAACCATTTTGGTTAGCATTATTTATTTTTGCTATCACATCATCTTTACAAGGAATTCATCAAACATTACTCGACAAATGGTGAGAAAAGATAGTCAAACAAGACCATAGTTCAATACGCATTCTCAAGTCATCGTCCTCCATGGCTCAATTCCTAAACTCCAAATATGAGAACATTCATTAAACTCATAATTATGTCAATAGTCATTCACATTTAAAGAGTTATTTGACTTATAAGTAAAACTAGTTCCTCTCTAGAAACTACATTCTTGGTTCCCCTGTTTCAGGATTTTAGTTGGGTTCTGACTTTAACAAATAAGACACGTACAATTACAACAAGTAAAGAGCTAATCATTGACAAGGAAAACCAAACAAGAAAAAGGACTGTCAAAATTGAGAGCCATGTAAGTTTTAAATAGTGTTGTACACTACTCCATGCTTCAAGATTAGCCCTATGAAAAATGAGTGAATCCAAATAAAAAGAGGGGAATTGTACATGAGAAGCCCATAAGATGTTTTCAGGAAGATAATCAACCTGCATAAAATGTCTACTTGGAGCTGAAATTATGTTGAAATCCTTCTGCTCATTGAGGTCCAGACTTTTGCTTGGTATTGGAAGTCAGTGCCTTGATGGAGAGGCGAGGTTTTGTGCTAACGAGATTAATGGGAAGAACAGAGACAGCAACAATTATTGATCCAGTAGGTAATCCAGAGAGAGGTAGCCATTCAACAAGAATGGAGAGCTACAATATCAGAAATTATGTTTAGATAACCTGGATGATTGAGAGGATTTAAATTCAATAAGAGACATATAGAGTAAACGGCGACAAAAGCTCATCCAAACCGTTCTTCCAGCAAAGCATGACAAACCATCAACTAGGATGAAAATGCCATGATCTTTTGAGTTACGAACGGATGGATAGGATGAGACTTGCTAAACCTGCCACTCGCTAAATCCAAATCCATGATTGAGACTGCATTGTGCTGACTATTATAAAACATTTGAGCCATTAATTTGTGTTTTTACCTCAGGACTCTTGAGGTCCACTATTGAATCTTCTACAACATGACTGACAGCAGAAGCAACTACGTCAAAACATTTATTACGGTCCAACAAACTATATTCAGTGGAACCATCTGCATTTTCTTTGGGTAACTTTGTCTCTTCAATTCCTCTTCGGTTGTACCGAACTGCAAACTACAAGGTGAAATAAGATTTTCACCATATGCAAAATTAACAAGTATCAAATATGTGACATTTTTCATTAACTCCTAGATAGACATAAAAACAATCCCACTTCATATTTCATCTGGCACCATATGGGTCAGAATATTGAAACCTGTGAAAAAAGTCACTGAAAGATGAACATTCAGTCAACAGCTCGGGAGTAGCATTTTCAAATTGGCATCTAATTTAACGCTGGGCTAAGCTGAGAGATAGAGTGATAATTGAGAAAACTCATCATAGTTAACAATTGTCTTTCTTTTCCGTTAAAACCAGAATCAAATAAACATGAGATGATGAAATTTGTCAAATTAATATTCAAAAGATCAAAATTAGAGTCGAAAGAACACAGAAAAGACAGGTTAATTAAGATTCAGGAAAAATGTACCTTCAGAGGTTGTCCAAGATTGTTCTGTTTGTTGGCCACAAACTTCTTAACAAGTGTTGATACAACTTCCTGCAGTTCCTTTTCATTCAAATGACAGGTAGCTTGAATAGGAAATATACGATGGCACCAACTGCAGCAAAAGAGGAATTCCTCTATCAAAACCAAAAAAGAAATGTATTAACATCACTAACTTAAGGGCTTCCCTTGTAAATTGCAGCAATTTCATTTCCGAACATTTTCACTAACACATTATAATTACAATTTTCTGAAAAAAGGAAAAAACTGCTTTAATGCTAGCATATTTCTTAGGACGAAGTTATACTCACTCAGACATACAACATGAGAAACCAGAAAAGAAAGCAAAATGACAATGTAACTTGGGTTTTGTGTTAATCAAACCATGAAATGACGATGTACCAATCCCAGAAAAGGAATTAGTGACTGATCTCAGCCAAAACTCGGGACAGGCCTTTTGAAAGCCAGCTAGCTCCACTCAGGCTGAATTCCCCACAAAGAGTTATGTTACTCACACTGACAATGCCTTCACTTGCCTTTGGCAACAGATGGATGTTTATGACATCCCAAAATGGGATAGCCTTAGAGACGCTGAGAAGCGAAGGGAAAAGAATTGTTGAACTGGATGAGTCCATGGACGAGCTGAGAATAGGAATTCTTGGAAAAAGTTCCTCAACAAAGGAGGGAACTCATCTCAGAGTAGGAATCTCAGGTCAAGCACCTGCTCCTCTGCTGCTGTTACAATAGGATTTGCACTACTGGCTAAAGATGTGAGTCAGAACAAGGACAACTGCAAAAAAACCGAAAGGGAGATCTTGACATAGCAAACCCACTAATTGACCGCCAACAAGAGAGCTTGACAACAAGAAATGTTGACTCATGGCTGGGTTTGATCTAAGTGGGGACAAATATACAAGCTAAGACACCAAACACAGGACAACCATCCGAGGAATTTTGTCCAGGGGCTTGCCTCAGTAATACCAGCTCAAAGGAACCCTGCCAAAAAAACATGTAAATATTTGGCCTATGTCTTCACTGTCACACCTGGTCATTTAAGCTGGAACCAAAAATGCCTTTAACAACAATGAGACATATGACAACAAACCATTTTTCGTCCACAAATAATGGTACACTAAGAAGTTGCAGCCTCTCCTGCCATTCACTTTCTAGAACAACTAGTATCCGAAAAACATCAATCAAATGGTAAGGATCAGTCCATACCCACAAGGTGGGAAAGAGTTCCATTTCTATAAGGATTCCGAGTCATCAAACATGTCCTAGCCCTAATGAGCCACTAGAACCCAACTCACCAAAACTTTTCTCTTACCAAAATAAAGAATATAACCAAAAATAAATAAATGAATCACTTTACTTACATTGGTGAATTTTTTCCTGCCTCAAAAGATCGAATGATATTTGACACAATATCAACAGTGTCAGCCAACTCATTCTTTGGAAAGGTAAAAAGAAGCAACCCAGTCTTTGTTAGCTTAACTAACGAAAGATCAAAAGCTCCACTGGAGCTTGTCTCTGCATTTGTAGGACTTACTTGAGTTCCTTCCGTTAGTTTACCTGTCAATCTGTCATCACTTAGCTCAAGACTGTTCAATAAACCTAAAACTCAGTCATAACTCTCAACTCCAACAAGAAAATAACAAATGGGGAAAACTAAGTACCTTCGCCAGACTTAACAATGGAAGAGTTAGTTTCTTCCAAGTCTAAACATTCTCTGCCAATATCTTCAGTGCACATCCGCCTTCTCTTCACAGTACTATTTTTCTCATGGCTGTGCAAACCCTCATAACCTCCATTTTTAAAGGGATTCACATACTGTAACAAAATTACATCCCCAAGTGTATAAGGAGAAAAAAAAACAATTTACTTGTCGATTATCTTTAGTTGTGTAAATCATGAACATAGCCACAGTGGTATGAGAAGATAACTCAGGCATAGCGTTGTATAATCTGTTTACAATCCCATAGGACCCAAACAAATACCAAAAAAGAGAGTTGTTTATTTCATTTAGAACTCTGCCTATGTCTCGTAACTTGTCCCAGGCTTGAATAAAGGAGGAAGGTTGTGCTAGGCTCTCAACAACCAACATAAAACTCTGTTGAATCACCCCTGACATGGATTATTAAAGACATTTGTTGTTGTTTATTTCATTTAAAATTTTGGAGAAGTGATTATTTCAAAATAAATTTAAATATCAGTAAAATTTGCAAACATTAAAGTTGTTATTCCATTAAAAGTTGGTTTCAAGAATGAGCATGATAAATTAAAAATTAATTTTTTTTGTATAGATATAAGGGGCTCATGGTATCTAGAAGAGTGCTTGATTTGTTATAACGAGTGCTTATTCAAAGGCAGACTTAGAAAATAAATTCACATAATAACTTGCTTTTTTTATTTTTCAGCATTAACATCTAGCAACTTCTCATCCACCTCAACATTCTGATTTAATTGCAAATCATATTTAGGCATTTTTCCCTGTCAATACTACAAACAACTTTATGAAATACAGGAAATAGAAAATTTATCTTATCCCTTTAATGGTTGGTTGAGCTGTAAATCAGAAGATGAATGTTAGAAAGAAAGGAACAAGATAATTAGGAAACTGTATGAATGAATATTTCTTAATCCTGAATATGCTAATAATTATGACATAGTTGGATGTGAAAGATATCTTTTGTTCAAAGAAATTGTTCTCTAAATAGGAAAACATTTGATGGGCCCAGTATGACCCAGCAGCCCCAAACATATCAGAGAGGAATAGAGTGCAAAACAAAAGAGTACGTTAGCAGGAAGGGAGCGGGCAAGGGAATAGTGGCTAACTATGATAGTGGCTAACTATGATACCAGGATATAAGAAATATAGGGAGGGGATAGAAGAGTAGGAGGAAGGTGATTTTAATAGTCCTTTTGATTATTTTTCTTTACGTAGTGACTGCTATCTGCAATTCCCTGAGCTTGTTCCTCTAACCTTACACTGGACAGAGGTCAGTCCCAGCCTTTGAAACATTAATAATCCATAATGCATCTGGATTCCATCAACATCTATCTTAGCTATTTCCTATTCTAAAGTATACAAATCAAGTTCAATGAATAAAGTAGAGCAGCACGACCAGGGAACCTTTTGTCTTACAGGTTGAATCTAGGCATACAACATTTTTTAGCATTAAAAAAAATATTCTTGCACAATAAAATGTCATATGACAAGGCATATGACACTACAACAGGTTGCCTTCATTACCCTTGCACAATCTAGGCATACAACATTTTTTAGCTTTAACAAAAATTGTTCTTGCGCAATAAATGTCATATAACAAGGTAACTTTGGAAGCATGTTAAAAGGGTAATGAAGGATACCTTTTCAAGGATAGACAATACTTCCTTTGTAGCACTTTTCTCCCGCTCTGTAGAGAAAACAGTAATGACTATTCAAACAACATAAGCATAAATAAAACCTAAATCTAAATCATACTTCAAGAGGAATTAATTAAGTAAGAACTATTTATTGTGCCATAGATTTCATTCCAATCACATTACTTACATCTATTATTTACATTATCTGTTTAAAAATGTTAGAATAGGAAATAAATCACCCATTTATTAGGATCCCTTGATTAATGATATGATTATAGGATCTGATTATAGGACCCTAATTACTGATTTATTAGTCTTAATTAGACTTTATTGTATTTCCTATTTTATCTCCTATGTTCTCCCTTGCTTCCCTTATAAGTACGTTGTAATCCTCATTACCTAATAATACAACAGAGAGTGTGATACCTCTGATTTCAAACATGGTATCAGAGCCAAGGACATCTGTCCGAGGCCAGAGAAAGCGAGAGAAACAATGAGTGACGGTGAGGTAGAGAGAAATTGTGCAGTAGAGGTTTCCGGCAAGTCTAGGGTTATTTGTAGGAGGCGAGTGGGACTACACCGCCTAGCCCAGAAGGACCGGAGGGCTCCGATCGGCGAACGCCCAAAGTCTAGTGGCCATCCGGCGTCTCCACGGCAGCACATGGTGTGCACGCGCCCGACGACCAACGACCTTGTGGCGGCGCGTGTGGCGTCTCTTTCGACAGCGACTTCCTGTCTAGGCCTCCTCTTCTGATTTCCGGCCATCCCCAGTGCTCATTACATCCTCCGGTGAACTTTTGAATTTTCCGGCGACTCTCCGGTGAAGTTTTCCAGATTCAGGCGACTACTCTTCTTCCAGAAACATGGATTCCTCTCAGTTCCCTCCTTTGTTCGGATCAATTCCCGGAACATCTCCCATGGCATTTATGTCCGGTACCGATTCTCAAACTCAAAATTCATCATCTTCTTCCTCTATAACAAGCAACCCAGTACCAAACAGAACCTCAGAGATGGCTTCAGAATTTTCAGACCATCACATTATGGCTATTAGCCATAAGTTTAATGGCAGGAACTATCTCCAGTGGTCACAAAGTGTGATGAGGTATATTCAAGGTAAGAGAAAGGAGAAATACATTAATAGGGCAGCCCCTCAATCAGCCCCTGAGGACCCTAATTTTGACACATGGTTTGCTGAAAACAATCAAGTCATGACGTGGTTGTGTAATTCAATGACCTTGGAGATCAGTGAGGGATATCTACTTGCACACACGGCAAAGGAAATATGGGATGCCGCTAGGAGGACCTACTCCTCCCTTGAAAACACTGCTGCCTTGATTCACCTGAAGAGACAACTTCGGGATTTACGACAAGGTAATATGTCAGTAACTGAATATTATAATGCATTGCTGAAATTGTGGTAGCAACAAGACTTGTTTGAGGTTCACCCCTGGGAAAGTCTCAAAGATGCACAATTGTACAAACGAATTGTGGAAGAAGGAAGGATACACGACTTTCTGTTAGGCCTAAATGACGCTTTCGAAGAGATAAGGGGCAGAATCATGGCGCTAAAGCCACTCCCACAGCTCTTTGATGTGGTTAACTTTGTGCAATTCAAAGAAAGTAGGAAGCTATTGAACCGAAGTGGACCAAGCAACATTGAAAGCTCCGCACTCACAGTTCAGGGACCACACGGGGAACAAAAAACCAATAAATGGTGCAACTATTGTAAGGGCCATAATAGGGAAGAATGCTGGAAACTCCATGGCAAACCTTCCGGGGGAAAATCAAACTTCCGAAGTCACCTGACTACAGCTGAACCAAAGGTGGAGAATGAGTTCCAAATTCATGTTTCGACCCGCTCAACAAACGTAAGTCTAATTCTATTCCCAGCGTAAACCTTGTACAATCAGGTAATTATATTATTGCTCTCAACGTTGTGATGACTAGTGACGATACCTAGATAGTTGATTCAAGAGCTACGGATCATATGACCGGTAACAAAACTCTATTCCACAACCTTAAATTCTGTCATGAAAACCTCAAAGTAAAGGTAGCTAATGGGGTATTCACACGGGTTGAAGGCATTGGCACTATTACGTTATCTGATCACTTGGCAATACATAATGTTCTGTTTGTACCGGAACTTGTAATCTGATATCTGTAAGCAAGTTGACTAGAGGTCAAATATGTCGAGTGATTTTTGATGATGGTCTATGTTTGTTTCAGGATTTAAGAACGAGGAGGACGATTGGGACTTCTAGAGAATGGGATGGATTGTTCTACCTTGAAGGATCAAACTCAAAGAATAAAGATACATGAAAGGCAAGACGGGCACTGGTTAGCTCGAATTCACAGAATAATGATGTATTGTTGTGGCACCGTCGATCGTCACCCTAGTTTTGATTATATGAAACATGTGTTTCCCGCTTTATTCAATAAAAATTTTGTTCCTTTTCATTGTGAAACTTGCCAATTTGCAAAATGCATTACACGATCTTCATATCCCAAACAGCCCTATACTCCTCCTCACCATTCACATTAATTCACAGTGATATTTGGGGCCCTGCCCGAATAACTACCCTCACTCATACTAGGTGGTTTGTTACTTTCATTGATGATCACACTCGAACCACATGGGTTTACTTAATGAAAGACAAATCCGATGTCGCCAAAGTCTTTCAGAACTTCTATACCTTTGTTCGAACCCAATTCAACACGTCCATTCAGGTCCTTAGAAGTGATAATGCCAAAGAATATATGAGCATAGCCTTCAAAGAGTTTCTTGATCACCAAGGAATTCATCACCAAACTTCTTGTCCTTACACCCCTCAACAAAATGGGGTAGCCGAACGAAAAAACCGTCACCTGTTGGAAGTAACCCGTGCCTTGCTAATGGAACGAAATGTTCCCACCATATTCTGGGGCGATGCCATCCTCACAGTGGCCTATCTAATTAACCGCATGCCTTCTAAAGTTCTCAAATATGCCACCCCAATTCAAAAACTTCTGGAACTCTTCCCAAATTGCCCCCTCATCAATTCATTACCTCCCAAGGTATTTGGCTGTGTTGTCTTTGTTCACAAAAAGGAGGGCAACAAATTCAGTGCTCGAGCTGACAAGTGTATCTTCCTTGGCTACTCCTCTACTCAAAAAGGGTACAAATGCTATTGCTCATCTTCCAAGAAACTTATTATCTCCGGGATACAGTGTTCTCGGAAGACGAGGCTTATTATCCCAAATTACCCATTCAGGAGGAGTATTCTGATATTGAATGGCTAATCTTGGAAGCATCTAATTTCAACACCTCAAATTCACCTGACACATCATCATAAGTGCCACCTAACCTTATAGCTTCTCTTAACTCACTTGCTCCCCCGAACCAGCCTAATACACACATTCCACCCCAACCTGAACCCAATGAACAGGAAACTCATGTTGAGATCAATTCAGGGGTGGATGAAGAATCACGACAGGAGATAGAGTCCACTTTCACAAGTTCAAACTGAACCGACACCGGTAGAACAATCTCTCCCATTCAAAGGAACGACCATGAATCCAATCCAGGATTAAATCCTGAAGAATCGGGTTGGCCTATTGCCTTGAGAAACAGGGTAAGATCGTGTACTCATCATCCAATTCAACGATTTGTCTCACATGGTAATCTGTCTGCAAAAATGCAAAGTTTTGTTGTAAACAGTGCACAGATAACCATTCCAAACACGTTTCAACAAGCTATGGCGGATCCAAATTGGACGCAAGCTGTAGAAGAGGAATTGAGGGCACTCAAGGAAAATAGAACATGGGAGATCACGACCCTTCCTAAAGGAAAGAAACCAGTAGGATGCAAGTGGATCTTCACTCCGAAATTCAATCTTGATGGTAGCATCAACAAATACAAGGCAAGACTTGTTGCAAAAGGATATACCCAGGGGCGTACGGATCGACTATCGGGAGACATTTGCTCCAAAGGTCAAGTTCAATACCATTCAAGTAATCGTTATCACTTGCGAATGAACTTGGATTGGTCACTTTGTACCAACTGACGTGAAGAATGCATTCCTGAATGGCAACCAGGAGGAACAAGTATACATGGAGATTCCAGATGAAGTTTTAGCTCCTAATAACGCTGTGTGTAAGCTAAGAAAGTCATTGTACGGCCTGAAACAATCTCCGAGAACATGATTCGTAGATTCACAAACGTGTTAGAGCTTGGGTATACTTAAGGACGAGCAGATGACACGTTTACTAAACGTGTTAATGACAAAATCACCATATTGATTGTTTATGTTGATGACATAATCATTACAGGAAATGATGAAGAATCCATTGCTCAACTAAAAAGTGACTTGTCGACTGAATTCCAGGTGAAAGACCTTGGTCAAATGAGGTACTTCTTAGGCATGGAGGTGGCAAGAACTAAGAAGGGCATCAATGTATCTCAGCGCAAGTATACACTAGACCTGTTACATGAGACAGGTATGTTGGGCACTCAACCAGAAGGGACACCAATGGAAGAGGGATGTCACTTGCAGATCAAACCGAAAGGTGTGCCAGCTAATTCAGAAAGATACAAAAGACTTGTGGGGAAGTTGATATACTTAACCCACACTCGTCCTGACATTAGCTATGCAGTTGGAATAGTAAGTCAGTTTATGTATCAACTCTTGTAGAAGAGCACATGGAGGCTGTATATAGAATCTTGAGCTACCTGAAGCTTAATCCTGGAAGAGGAATATTCTTTAAGAAAGGTACTACCAGAAACATCAAAATCTACACTGATGCAGATCATGCAAGGGATAGAGAGACCAAGAGGTCAACCTCAAGGTACTGTACATACGTGTAGGGAAATCTGGTTACATGGAGAAGCAAGAAACAGACAGTGGTGTCAACAAGCGATGCAAAAGCAGAACTGAGAGCTGTTAACAAAGGAGTTTGTGAAGGAATGTGGATCATCAGATTACTGGAGGAGTTGGGGATTCAACATGAAGGACCAATGCAACTCTGGTGCGACAACAAGGCCACCATTGAAATGGACAAGAACCCAGTATATCATGATCGAACCAAGCATGTTGAGATAGACAGACATTTCATTAAAGAAAAGATTGAAGCAGGCATTATGACCTTGTCTTACATAAGATCTGAAGAACAAATTGCAAATATCCTGACTAAACCACTCAGTCGAACAAAGTTTAAAGGATTCCGTGGCAAGCTGGGATTGCTCGACATATACTCTCCAGCTTGAGGGGGAGTGTTAAAATAGGAAATAAATCACCCATTTATTAGGATCCCTTGATTAGTGATATGATTATAGGATCTGATTATAGGACCCTAATTACTAATTTATTAGTCTTAATTAGACTTTATTGTATTTACTATTTTATCTCCTATGTTCTCCCTTGCTTCTCTTACAAGTACGTTGCAATCCTCATTACCTAATAATACAACAGAGAGTGTGATACCTCTTATTTCAAACAAAAAATAGCAGGCAAAGCTGCAGATCACCACCCATAACACACAATAAAAAATAATAAATTTAACCAAAGCCGTTTAAAGCTTCCCCACCAAAGACTAGGTAAATCAGCACCAAGACACAAACATTTTGTACATTGCAAGATTATTGAGATTAAATAATAAGTATTAAAGCCATAGGGTTTTCATTGTTCATGTCTAAGATGACAATAACTAAGTAGTCTGTAGTCTCTCTCATCCATATAGGATAAACATTTTTAGCAGTATGCAGATTTGTCAGACCAAAATTGATATGCAAAAAGTAATCCTGAATTTGGAAACAAGAAATTGAAGATGTATCTGCACAATATCTGTACAATGTTGGAAATTGAGCTAAGTAGGAGAAAGGGACACGAGGAAGTAACTGATAGTACAAGTGACAAGAAAGCCACAATGGGAATGTTGGAGAATTGAAGAGGGAGCAGTGTAGTCAAAGCGAGGGAGGCTTATCACAGCTGAGTGTTGCTCCCAAGGGGCCATGCTCTTTTCTGCCTCAAAACTCTGTTTTTCGTCCTCTTTGTATTCCTTAGGGACAGCTCCAACCTCTTCCGCCATCTCAAATTATAGGAATGAAACAGGTTCACAAGTACTCCGTGCACTGCACCAGGAGGAGACCAAGGTATTAAAAGGGGTAAATTCATGAAACCAGTTAAGGCACTGGTTCAAAGTTTAGCATCCATGGTGTTATGATTACAATAATATATTTAAATTTTAAAAAATCTATATATAAATACAAAAGATATTCATCTATAATTATAAAGTAACATTTTAAATGAAAAACAATAATCAGCAAAAAGAAAAACAATATCCACCCATAATAACTTATAACAACATTATCCTCTCATAGAACAAGGATGAAAATCATCATATGCATTGTTTGTAGCTTCAAGAAAGGTGTTATAATTGAAAGTAGCATAGGAAAAGCCATATATAATGTGCACCCCCAATCAGCTATGCCCCCTTTTTTTTTCTGGCCTTTAATATCTAGATAGGACAATCAGGGCACTATGGTTGGCCATGTATCATGACGCTTTCAGTTCCTCAAGAAATTCCACTCACAAAGTAATAACTCAAAGTTCAAGTGCAACTTTCTTCCTTCTTTCTAAATGTGTGAACAACTAGGAACCGTAACATCAAGGTTGAAGATGGAAGCAGCCATATTTATTTGTAATCAATCAAATTTAAAATAAAAGAAATACAAGAAACAGAGCACCCCAGCAGTTCAAACTGCAAACACAAGACTACACGGTTCACAATGAATTTCAAACACAGCCCTGCCTTTCTTTTTCACAAAAGACTACAAATGATACCATGCAAACAGAGTTCGTTTGAAGAAGATAAACTTATAAAAACATATTTCTCCAATAAATGATTATTAAAATATATAATTATGTACTAGCTCCGGTCCTAAATATATTTAGGACCGGAGGAGTATTACATGGGCCTGTTTGGTTAGTTGCTATAAACTTAAATAAAGAAATATAATGTAATGCAATGACTAATAGATAAAAAGAGAGAGAGAAAGAAAACTGAAGATATTTGTTCAGTTAAGAATGAAAAGAATGCCACGATTGTAAGATTTTGATCCCAAAGTTTAATCGCGTCTTTAAAAAAAGCACGTACTCCAAACTCATACTCAGAAGCATATTTATAATCTTCATAATCGTAACACATCAAAATGCAGAAGCTTTCGAAAAACGATCTCCATATGCGGAACAATATCTAGTCACCATATGCACAAGCATATTTATAATCAAAACACAAGCAGAAGCATCCGAAAATGGAAATGAAATCACGGGCACAAGTGTATAATCATAGCCGCAACATAAAGCTACCGTAGCATTAAGTAATGCAGCCAAAGCTTATACCACATATGTAAGTGCACAAGCAGAAGGGAAATGGAAACAAGATCACAAGCACAAGCATAAGCATGTTCAATGGAAGCAAAGAAAGAACGGTATCGAACAGGAAGCACAAGTGGAAAGATTTCGAGCAGAGAGAACATGCAGAACGATTTTGGAAGAACAGGCGCGAGGAGACAGTATCAGAAGCATAAACGATTTTGCCGGTGATTGGATGTGCTTACCGGTGGCAGCACCTCGCAAGACTACTTCGCTTCTTCTGCCGGAGGTGGTTTTAGGTGATAGGGTTGGAAATTTGGAATTAGCTGTGATAAAGAATGGGTTACTCCGGGAGTTTATTTTCAGGGCATTATTGACAAAATGGAATAACTTTTTCTTTTCTTACCTGAAATATGGAATAACTTTGAATTTACAATTATGATATCTATTTTTTTATTGGATTTCACAATGTTAAGGAATTTTGGGCTATATTTTTTTTTTTTTTGCAATGTTAAGGAATTTTGGGCTATATTTTAACTAAGTGTAAAACTGCACATTGTTAAAGATATGTTATATATAGCTGAATTGAGAAGAATTGCACAAAGATTTTTCGTAATTTTTTGATGTTTTAATCATTAATAGTTTATAAGAAACAAGTTAGAAGTAATTTGCAAGCTAAATTGGGAGATCAATTATATAAAAAGATGTTGAAATTGAAAGAGATGTTAATCATAGAATTCAAATTGAGCAATTTACACAAAGAGCTACTAAAGTTATTTGTAACTGAAAAATACTTAATAAAGTAAAAAGAAAGTTTTATCAAATTTTTATAAAACCAGCAATATTATATAGTAGTGAATGTTGGGCTTTAAAGGAATATTATGAGTATAAAGTGGGGAAAACTAAGAGAAGGATGTATGGTTATACAAAAAAAAGATAAGATTTGTAATAAATATGCACGTGGAAGAGTATGAGTGGATTATATTAAAGAGAAAATGATAAAATTGTTTGAAGTGGTTCATACATATTCAAAGAATGTCATTGGATCTGTCGGAGAAAAGGTTAATTAAGCAGTATGAAATCCTTTAATAAATAATAAAGGAAAACCAAAGGGAACATACGTGAAGTTATTGAATGGTCTTCTTAATTAACAAGTTATTCAAAGATTTGGTTGTTGATAAAATATAATAGCGTCGTGTGATTCATATAGTTGACCTTACTAGTAGGATAAAACTTTTGTTATTGTTTTAATAATTTTTTTCACAAAAGTTGTTGTAATAATATAATTTTTTAAAAAAAATGTTAAAATACATTATCTTTAGAGAACCAAACAACCAATAACCAAATTATAATATATATATATAAATTTTGTTTAAAAGAACATTCAAGTATATTACTTAAACTTGTTGATATTTCTAATGCATGTATTAATAGTTTCTAACAACTTTTATTCGGCTGTTAAATAATGTATCTTAGCTCTCAGGATCATATTTGTAATTATAAGGGCATAATAACCATTAGTCCATTACTCAAGAAAAGATTGTCAAGAAGACCTTATAAAACTCTAATTATGAAAATACACATAATAATCCCACCAAATCGATAGAGGTAAACATCAATTCAAAAAATTTGAGGAATGATACACAAAGGTCCTATTTTTTTGGCATGTAAGAAACAATTTTCATCCTACTTCACAATTCATGAAGAACTATATCTACCGGTTTTTCCTTTTTAACAAGTGAAACAGATTCATGAAGAACTAGCCTGGCATATCCGAAAGGCTCTTGAAACCAATAGGCAGAGGGAAAAAAGTAGTTGTGTCATTTCAGAAAATCTGAAGTGAACTTCGTATCAGATTCCAGCAAAAGCAAACAGGCGGCAACATTACAAATTGCTTATGATATATAAAGGACCGACCTAGGATTTTAGTTGAGCTCTAAGGCATTCATAAGAATAAGACACAAATTAGAGCTACTGATGACAAAGGAAAACCAAACAAGAAACAGGGCTGTCAAAAAGTGAGCGCCATGTAACAAAATAGAAAATGCTGGATTTAAGGATTCCATCAAGTGCCTACAGATACAAAATAAAAAGAAAAACGCATGTTACAAGGATAAGGAACTTCCAAGCTAAGTACTACTTCTAGCAGCAGCAGCTGAAATAGACAACACACAGATCAGTAACAACGTACAAAATTAATGCTCTATCTTATCTTTCTCTTTGGACCGCTACTGCCTACGGGTCGTGACTTGCCAAAAGCTTTCATCTTCCTTCTTTTCCTCTCTTCTTCACTATCGGAGTCAACCCCTTTCTCCCTGTCAGCATTGCTCGCTTCTCTCTCCAACTCTTCCCATGTCTTTCCCTTCTCCTCTTCTGAGTCCTCCTCAGAATCCTCCTCTTCCTCATCCTCGGACTCCACCAGTGATTCAATCTCAGAAGCTTCCTCTTCAGAATCAGACTCAGGTTCCACATCAGATGGTTCATAACCTTTGTCTGACTCCTCTGAATTATCAGATTCTGAATCAGTAGCCTCCAAATTCAAAAACTCCCAACCCCCACCTTCTATAAAGCTCTGTGGATCATCAGTGATCGTCTTCAGTATCTGTCGCCAATTTAGATTTAGCCTGCTCTCATAATACTTGATGTCCGTTGTGTCAAGCCATTCCTTGATGCCATCAAGAGCAGTGGAAGGGACGGAATCAATCCTGAGGACATCACGCTTGAAGTCCTTAAATACTATTGTCATATCAAAGTTCTTCTGCCCAAGACCAACTCTCTCTAAATTCACAATCTCAATCTCACCAAGAGTGACAACAAGGAAAGGTGGTTCAATCAGTTCAACAAGACAGGCTGAAGTAGGAACAATAAATACAGAGGATTTATGAGGCACCCCAGTGAAGCCAAGTTCTCTCAAAGGTTGATCAAACTCAAGATCAAGGCGGCTAAATTGGGGTTGCCCCCATAGATCATTGACCCGATTGACAAAGCTCTGAAATTCTACATTGATTTTGTTCTTTCTGTCTCTCTCCCTTTGCTCTTCTTCAAGTTCATCAGGGTCATAGGCAGATCTCTTTCCACCTCCCACATTCGTAACCATCTCCATTACCTCAACATAAAACTGGACATCCTTGGTTTTCCTGTTTCCAACCATAATATGGTTGTGCAGATGGAAATGTAGGAGTGTAATCATTTCCTTTTCTGCTGGTTGAAAAAATGCATGCTTAATGTTGGCAAACATTACATCCACACGTTCATCTTGCCTAGTGGTAGAGTAACGGAATCCATTCACATGAGCCTCAAGTGTACCAGGTATCTTCCTTCCCCGTCCACCAAAATTAGGCCGAATCCATAGATCAGGCAACCGAATAGGCTTAAATCTATTATTGGCTAGCTGTAGCTTCTCCTGAGTAACCAAGGTTGCTCTCTCAGCCCTCTCAGACTCCCTGGCCACAACTTGTCGCCGAAGTGTTTTAATGGACTGCACCACTTCACTTATGTGCCTTGAATCCTTAGAACGGAATGAAGCCTCCTTCAAGTATATAGAACCTGGGAACTTCATTGAGTTTGCATCATGAGGGCTGAAAGGGGTCCCAGGAACATTAAAAATAATTCTTATGTAGCAGTTGCGATTGGTATCCTGCTGGCTGGAAACAGTTCGAATGAAAGCCACGTGAAAAGGCACCATACTTCCATTTATAGGCAAAAGGATCGCTTCGTGCTTCTGATCAATCTGAATCATCATATCTCTGGGTGCGGGAAGGTCATTTATGTTCTTATAGGTAACAAGATCTGCTGAAGTCTTCACAGCAGCACGGTTGTCTCCTCCCTCACTTCCTCCGCCAGCAAGACGCCTTGCAGTTTCTTCATTTTTCTGGCGAGCAAGTTCTGCCTGATGCTGCCTTCGAAGCTCCTCCTTTGATATCTCATGGTTGTCTGATCTAAGAGCTGTTTTAGACATGACTGGCTCAGTGACCTCAGCCTTAGCCTTTTTGGCAGGCCTCTCTTCTTCCTCATCTTCATTGAATGAATAAGCCACATCCTTAACAGCTTTAGAGCTCAGAGAAGTTACAACTTCCGTCTTATCTTTGGAAATTATGACTGTGTCCGCAAGCAGCATTGAAAAGTTCTTGCTCTTTGGCTTACTGCTCTCACTCTGCAAGTTCTGAAATCCAAGCGTAACATTGAAGACCATGCCTTCTTTTACTATTTGCTCGTTTTTAGCATTAAGATTTAATCCTGACTCACGAAACTCAATGCCAATGCCTGTCCCAGCAGATTTAGTCAAATTAGAAACCAATTCAGGAGCATCCTTTTGTACAACAGAGAGTGCATCCAGGTATGCAGCACTAATCTTGTTCCCTGGCTTTAAGGAACCAATGGCTGCTTCATGGGCTTTTAGAAGAACTTCATAAGCCTTACTTTGAATGGGTTCAGCATCAATCAAGAAGGTCCTGGCTATGTTTGAGCAGTAACTCTTATACCGAGCTCCTACTGCACATATAATCACACTGGCAGAGTCATAATAAAGTAAATCATCGTTGCTGACAGCACTAGGTCTGAGATCAAACTCTCCACCACTCTGAAAAATTGGGGGGTAACAAATGTCAACATTGTCTGCCTTTAGTTTACAATTGACTTTTGAGGGTTCCAGTATAACTTTCTCAGTCTCCTCCATCAACGTAGAATGAGAAATTTTCTTCTCGTCATCAATTACATTCTCAAGCTTTGGAACAACAAAGTTTTTCATTACACTAGTTGCCAGGTATGATGCTCTCTTAATCGATGTTAGCTCCTCATTATTCTTGACAGCAAACAGGCTAGATAACCCATTACTCACATCAATAAGTTGAAAACCTGTATTTTTCAGTTTATCAGCCCATGTTTCAAGGAGTTTTCCTTCAGGAGCTTCTCTTGATATGTATCCAATAGCAGCAACATCAGAACCATCGACCTTTGACTGAGAACGGATGGCACGGAATATAGCATCCATTTGAGTAACCCCATCATCATCTTTTGCCTTGATATGCATAATAACATCTGCACCAACTGCCTCTTTGCTTGGTTTTCTTACAGTCTCCAGAATGGAGGCCTTCTTTTGGCTGCATAACAAGTGAATCTGCTTCTTCATGAAGACCATAATTGTATCTGGGAACTCAAAACCAAGCAGCCATAAATTCAGAGCAGTAGATTTCAAGTATCGCAGGTCATCAGAAGGTGGAGGGCATGCTATCGCAATTGCATCAGAGGAACCCCAGAGATTGGTTTTATGTTCATCCCAATGTGAATAAAATGATTTCAATCGTGATTGAAATGTATTTACATCAATGGAATAAGGGCTTCCTGCTGCACTGGCCTTTCCATTAGGAGGTTGGGAACTTCCATTTCGATGGTCAGCCATTAGCATGGAAGGGTGTGCTCAGTTTCTAGAAAACAAAAGACACAGTGAGTAGAATAAACAACTGAACAGATAATTACAGACACACCTTTTTTTCCAATGAGACAAGGCTATCTGCTTGACAGGAGATAAAATTAAATAAATATTGAAATTATGTACCATTCTTATTTTAATTGTCAATTAAAGAGCTGCAACAGAATAGAATTATAATTTCGATATTCTCCCTCTCACTTGGGGAGTTAAAATCATTCAAAAGTATTAAATACACACATAATCCGTTATACACCAATCTAATTTGCCAAACTTCACACAGAAAATAACAACCAAGATCAAAATGGAAAGGAAAAGTTCCTCGAACTCCTGTTAGAGATTCTGTATAGCAAATGAAAGATTTCTACAAATGTTGTAAACAAGGAGTGAATGATTTTAGTATATACCTTCCAGCGGATAAGTTACTTAAAGAAACCCTAGAAAAGTGGTCCAGAGCCGAGACTCCCCAGCCTCGAACTGTTCGTCTCTTTCAAACCTAGGAACACCAGTGTTAAAAACAAGATGAAAATATCAACGTATGGTCCAACATACATGTAAGTTCTAGCAGAAATCAACATGATTTTTGAACCAAGATGTTCATTTACATATTGCGACATCACAGAAGTATAACTTACATCAGTAGAACCAAGGTTTAGTAAGTTCTTCTGCCCCCTGTTCTTACAGGGATTAAAAAATCGAAGAAAAATCCTATTAATAACTCACATGCGACTTCTTTTACCTCATGACTACTCCTAGATCAAATGGCGCATGTAACGAAAAGGAGTTCTATTCCAAGATAAAATCTAGCCTCCAGTGCCCTCAACAACTTTCGCTTTTCTACAGGAGGGTTGAGGATGACAACTTTAATACGATTCAGAAAACATTTCAGGAAACCATGTAAATCCATTAGACGAAGGAGAAAGAAACACATGCCCTAATCAAATTGCGATTCTTGAAACCCAAAGCATCAGCAAGACTACACCAAATCCTCACCTTCTTCTGTCCAAATCGACGTCGTGAACCCGCCGTTACCTTCCTCGCCGTCGGCTGGACTGTGTTGCCCCAATTTCACCAGCGTGTTCGTCCTACAGCGCGGTTCGGCTGCGCTTCTGCGGAGAAGAAAGAACTCGTACCATCTTTTATTTCGCGCTTGTGCAAATAAATTTTATAATTAATTAATTGCAATTGGGTCAATTGTTACCCTTTTTTCTTTTTTTCTTTTCCCAACCAAAAATAATGATGTAAGAAAAAAATCGAAATAAAATTTAGGCAGTTTCACTAATATTTATAAAATTTATGAATTGATATTACATTCATGCACAGCACGGAATGTTTTCCATTTTATATAAAATAATACAATTTTTTTGTAAACTTTTTATAGTATCCATAATATAGGGATACAATGAAATTTCGATTTACGTGTACCATTGAAACAATAACATGACATATTGATTTAATAAATTTATAATTTATAAAAAAGCTTATCAATACATGCTACTCCTCCAATTTACAGCATCGAAGATAATGAAGGGATTTTTCTAAAATAAAAATTTGATTAAGGTTATTATAGACTCATATATTGGGCCTAGTAGTTATGCGGCCCAATAAGAAGAGCTTACAAAGAAACACCCATTTGACCAGTAAATGGTTCACCACTACTTCGATCGTGTATGCATGCGCATGCGGGATCATACGGGTAGTGGATCGGTGTTTGCGAACGTGGGAAGCGCATAATGGCGATGATGGATGCATTTACGGGGAGTGAAACCCTAAGTAATCCCTATAAATAGGAGATTACCCACCAGTGCACTCGGATACTCTTTATTCCATTATTTATCATTCGGTCACACCGTGCACACACCCCACCCTCGGCGAATCGCCATCTCCTTATAAAGATCGTGTCTGAGCTCACTCGTTGATATCTCCCCATAGATATCACCGAGTTGAAACCTTCTCTCTGGTGTTTAACTTCTGAGCACCTTTGAGAGGCTATTGATCCGATATTAACAATCCCTAGCTCATTGAAGCTAGACATCTATGTTCTATAGCAGAACATTGGCGCCGACCGTGGGGAACCATAAACTTTGATTCCCAAACCATATAAAACCACTAATGACCACTGAGGATGGCCGCAAGTACTAGAAGCCGTAGTCAGGCCCTCCGGCAAGATCAACTACCAGAAGAACCTCAGCAGCGTTTACGTCAGGAGCACACGATTCAGTACTCTGATTCAGTTGTTCCAAACCTAACAACGTCACCGTAATGACGGAGGGTGAAACTGAGGATACGGCGCATTCTCCTCACCCAAGCTTAGTTGCTCAACAGGAGCAGCAAAGGGTTCAGCGTCGGAGCCTTCCTCCCCCTACTCGTGAGTTCCAAGTTGAGCACCTAGACACTAGAGTGTTACACAAGACGATGGATTCATTGATCCAACGAATGGAGAATATGGAAACTCGTCAACGACTTCAGAGAGAAGAAGATATCCGACTTATCCAAGAAAACTTGGACCTCCGAAATGCCATTTGGCGGCAAGAAGAGCAGAAACGGATGAGGCAATCTTGGGAAGAGCGTGAAGGACAAAGGGAGAAGCAAGTTGAAAACACTAGACGGGATGGTGCTGGTACAAGTCGAGTTATGACCTCGACGTCGGTACACACCAACGAAGAAGAACCTAGCGAGAATCATGAGGAGGAGAATCTAGTCGGCAATGACCGAGAAAAGATCACTGAAGAGGAACGACGAGAAATTTTGTTGCTTAAGGAACATATAAGGATATTGGAAAATCCTACTCAGCACACCACCCGGGATACTGGTAAGCCCAGCCGGGCTAGCGATATGACGGCCACCGAGATGAACGTGGACACCCACCGACTTACTGGAGCCGACTTGTCTCGGGCAAAAGGAAAGCAGTCGATTGAGAACTCGGATTTGAACAAGCATGAGGTGACACCCCCGTCATTTAGCATGCCCAAGACAGTTGCGGAAGGGTATTGCGGAGACAACATGTTGAGCCAGTTTTCTAAGGAGATTATGGCGGCCACTTACCCTAAGGGTCTAGATTCCCGGGAATTGCCGAAATACAATAGTAGTCAGGACCCACTGAACCATTTAAATAATTTCAAAATGGAGATCAGGGTGAAAGGGATTGTAGGGCATGTAATTCCTCGGCTATTCGCAGGAACCCTTCAAGGAGCTGCTCAGACTTGGTTTCATTCTTTGCCATTGCATTCTATCCACGATATGAAAACCATGGAACACAAGTTTTTGCTCAATTTTGCAATGAGCAAAAAACAGCTGAAGACCGAGTTCCAGTTAGATCAAGTCAAACAATTGCCTAATGAGACCTTACAAAAGTATTTGGATCGTTTCAAAGACACTGCTCTCCAAGTCCCCGGCTTAAAGGAAGATGTGCACCTACACTGCGTGATAGCTGGTCTCAATAATGCATCTCGGATGAAGAAGTCGGTGATGAAGAATCGTCCTCAAACTTTGGCCGACTTTCGAGATCGGTCAAAGACGTACTTAGAGCTTGAACAAATGGAAATGTTGAGCCAAGTACCAAAGGAAAGGGGTAAGAGTCCACCTCCCAAGGCCAAAAACAATATACCGGTCAATCTCGCGGACGTGGTGGGGAAGTCAAACCAAAAGGAGGCAAATCTGAAGGAAGGTTTGATAGATATAATCCACTGAAGGTATCTCAAGCATAGATTTGGAAAGAGGTGTCGACAACCGAAATGAAAAAGGTTGAGCGACCCCGGCCATTGCGCAGAGAGGCTAACCTGGACAAGTCCCGGTACTGTGAGTTTCATGATCAGCACGGTCATACGACGTACGATTCTTTGGGATTTGAGAGATGTTGTAGAAAAGTTTGTTACCGAGGGAAAGCTCCGTCGATTCATCATTCAGACGCAGGGGCGACAAAATAATAAGCGCCAAGGGGGCAAGAGCAAGAGCCCACCCCCGGAAAAGAAAAGGCGAGAGCAAAGAAAAAAAGCAGCAGACAGTGATGATGAGTTCCCGGACTCCAAGTATGACTGCAATGTGATTAGTGTAGGCTTTGGGGGCGGAGGAGATTCAGTAAGTCAGCGAAAGAAATATTTAAGGGAGGTCCTCTCAATCCGAGATCGCCTGGAGTTCAAAAAGGATGCTGCAAAACCCGAACCCCCAGTACTGAGTTTTTCCAGAAAAGACTTAGAAGATGTACCACCAGGTCACCATGACGGGTTGGTCATCACGGGAACCGTAGTCAACTGTTGTGTAAAGAAAATCTTTGTTGATAATGGAAGTGCTGTGGACATTATCTTGTGGGATGCATTCAAACAAATGAGGTTAGACCCAGAAGATTTGAAGCCATGCAAAACGACATTGATCGGGTTTAATAGCCGGGATACATGCCCCAAGGGGTATATATACTTGAAGCTGACTTTGGGGACGAATGAAGCTTTTAAGTCTGAGCGTGTCAGATTTATAGTAGCCGACTTCCCTTCCCCGTACAACATCATCTTGGGACGTCTTACCATCCATGATTGGGACATACTGGTGTCCTCAAAGCACCAAAAGTTGAAATTGGTCAACAGAAGGAACCAGGTCGTAACGGTTAGGGGCGACCAGAAAGATTCTCAGCAGTGTTACTTTGACACGGTCAAAGAAAGTAAGGCCGACCGAACATCTCGGAAAGGAAAGAGTAAGGCATCCAAGGAAGAGGACAAGGGAAAGTCGGTCAATCTCGTTGAATTGGATTTGCGAGAGGAGGAGAAAATGCAAAAGACGGAGCCAAACGGTGAGCTAGAGGACCTCGTTATGGGAACCGAGCCCGGCCAAGTCACTAAAATCGGCAGGATGCTGGACCCCGAGCTTCGGACGGAACTTGAGGAGTGCTTGAGAAACAACAAAGACGTTTTCGCTTGGCGACCGTCCGAGATCCTGGGGTGGATCCCAGCGTATGCTGTCACAATTTGGCCATTTGCCTGGGGTCAACCCCGGTAGCGCAAAAGAAAAGAAAACTCGGTGAGGACAGATGAAAGGCCTTGGCGGCACATGTTGAGGAGTTGCTGGAAGCCGGCTTTGTGCGCGAGGTACAATATACTACCTTGGCTATCAAATGTCGTGATGGTGAAAAAACCTAACGGCAAATGGCGGGTATGTACTGACTATAAGGATCTAAACAAGGTGTGTCCCAAGGACTCCTTCCCCATGCCGAATATAGACCAACTGGTTGATAACTCGTCAGGATTCAAATTACTCTCTTTCATGGACGCATACTCAGGTTATAATCAAATCGCTATGCATCCAGAAGATCAGGAGAAAACTGCGTTCATTACTGAGAAGGCCAATTACTGATATAATGTCATGCCTTTTGGGTTGAAGAATGCAGGGGTCACGTATCAAAGAATGATGAATCGAGTATTTGAAGACCATTTGGGAAAGAATGTGGAAGTCTATATAGATGATATGATTGTTAAATCTTTATCTATGACAAATCATGTTCAAGACTTGCAACAAACGTTTGACAAGTTAAGAGAGTATCGATTCGTCTCAACCCGGCCAAATGTGCTTTTGGTGTGTCAGCGGGAAAGTTTTTAGGCTTTCTGCTTACACAAAGAGGGATCGAGGTTAATCCGGATAAATGTCAAGCTGTTTTGGACATGCAAGCGCCAAGAAACAAGAAAGAGGTCCAGCAGTTGACGGGAAGATTGGCGGCATTAACCCGGTTTTTGCCGAGATCCGCAGAAAAATCTCTCCCTTTCTTTAAGCTATTGAAAAAGGAAACTTCGAGAGAGTGGAATGCAGAATGTGAAGCAGCTTTTACAAAGATCAAGCAATGTCTGTCAACCCCGCCAGTTTTATCCAGGCCTGAGCCAGGGGAAATTTTGATTTTGTATTTAGCTGTGGGTAATGAGGCGGTCAGTGCGGCTTTGGTTAGAGAAGGGAAGGAGGGCCAAACACCGGTATATTTTGTAAGCCGGGCCTTACAGGGCTCCGAGTTAAAATACCAAAAGTTGGAAAAGATGGCTTTCGCCTTGTTTATGGCGGCGAGACGACTACGCCCATACTTCCAGAGCCACACAATTGTGGTGCGCACCAGCCAGCCAATTCGACAGATCCTCCATAAGCTAGATTTGGCGGTCGAATGGTTAGTTGGGTCATCGAGTTGTCAAAATTTGACATTGTCTATGAAGCCCGACATGCAATCAAGTCGCAAGCACTGGCGAACTTTGTAATGGAGTTAACGAGGTTAACACAACTTGGAAGTTGTTCATCGATGGGTCGTCCAATGTAAGGGGGAGCGGAGCTGGTATCATCATTGAAAGCCCAGAAGGAGTTTCTTTGGAACACTCCCTCTGTTTCACTTTCACCACTTCCAACAACCAGGCCGAGTACGAGGCTTTAATTGCCGGGTTACTACAAGCCAAAGAAAATGGAGTTAAGAAAGTTCATGTGTCTACTGACTCCCAGTTGGTCGCGTCCCAAATAGAAGGCACATACCAGCCTAAAGGACCTTTAATGATTAAGTACCTAGGGAAGGTTAGGCAGCTTATGTCCAACTTTGACAAAGTAACCGTGGTACATATCCCACGAGGAGATAATGTAAGGGCAGATATATTGTCAAAGTTGGCAAGCACAAAAAGCCCTGGTAATCACCGCACGATTGTCCAACAGAATCTGTTAGAGCCCAGCTGTGTAATGATAATTTTAGAGGCGAGTGACTGGAGGAAGCCAATTGCCGACTATCTAGAGAGAGGAATCCTCCCAGTAGATGCAGCGGATGCAAAGAAGGTGGTAAGAATGGCGGCTTTATATGCTATGATAGGAGATGAGTTGTATCATAAAGGCTTTCACTCTCCACTGATGAAATGCCTTGATTCAACCAAAGTTGAGTACGTGTTGTCAGAAATCCATGAAGGAATTAATGGGCATCACATGGGGGCCAAGGCATTAGCACGGAAAGCTGTACGGGCCGGATACTTTTGGCCCACGATGGCAGCAGATGCAAAAGAGCACGTATGGAGATGTGATAGCTGTCAAAAACACGCTCACATCCTACAAATTCCCCCTCTCAGTTAACATCTATTTCGGCTCCATGGCTTTTCTACAAGTGGGGCATGGATTTGTTGGGACCGTTCAAAATGGCCCCCGGACAGCTGCTATGGCTTATAGTAGCTATAGACTATTTCACAAAATGGATAGAGGTAGAGCCACTAGCAACAATCACTTCGGCTAGGGTGCAGAAATTTCTTCATCGGAGTATTATATCTCGGTTTGGGATCCCGTGGGGACTAAAATCGTTACTTATGATAACGGAACCCGAGGAAAACGAGAATTCATTGATAAAGGTTTCCAAGAGATGGTAGCCGATTTTCACATTATTTTCTAGCAACACTTTGCTCGCTTACACTGGAAGCTTGGCTCGAACATCCAAATTGCAAACTCAAGCTTCTCAAGCTTGCTTCTTCCGCTAACGTAAACTCGAGCTTGCGATTACAAGCCGAGGCGGCCAACAAAGTTATCGTGGAGGGGTTGAAAAAAGAGGAATTCCAAACTCGAGATCGAAGAGTAAACTCAAGTTTAAGGTTGTAAACTCAAGCTTACGTCGACAAAAATCTTTTAAAATTTTTATAACCTTTGAAGCGAGTCAAATTTTGGGTAAACTCAAGTTTATACCTCTAAGCTCAAGCTTGCATTATAAGATTATTTTTGACGGTCTTGCTGGGGACATCGAACTACTATCCAATCGGCAACACACGATACCCCGTTCGATGAGATTGACTTATGGGTTGAGCGAGGCAATGATCCTCAATATCAATTGAAATTGGTGAACCCTCCTCATGGAGGAGAATCAAGGCTCTACAATCCGGTATAAATACATGAAGATTTGAAGTCTCGAGGAAGACGAGAATAGTCGGGCAATTGCAATGGAGTTGGATCTAATTGATGAGGTCAGAGTAACGGCCCATTGCCGAGAATTGGCTGCTAAGCAACTAATTGCTAATCGATATAACAAGAAGGTCAAACCCAGATGTTCGACAAGGGAGATCTCGTTCTACGGCGAGCCGACATAGGCAATAAGAATGTCGGCCAAGGTAAACTCGCCACGAATTGGGAGGGCCCGTACCGGGTAACAGAAAACCTTGGTAAGGGTGCTTATAAACTTGGAGACGTTAAAGAAAAAAAAAAGCCGTAAAGCGGACATGGAACGCGGATAAGCTTAAGGCATACTACACCTGAAGAGCCAAGTCCCGCCAAGATATAGCAGGGGATTGAGTTATGTAAAGTTTTTATTTTGGGTAATTCCCGCGGGAAGATATGTACCAATGGCATTGATGCCTGTTTTATTAAAGCTAATGAATTTTGGGTCCAGGAACCCATTTTCAGGAAACTCAAGAGTAAACCACTGTTGTCATAAAAACATGTAGGAATCCGAGGTAACTAAACCCGTTTCCAAAAATCATATCTACATAAAAACATGTAGGAATCCGTGGTAAATAGACCCGATTTCAAAATCATGTCCGGGATAAAGCATGAATCAAAAGACATGCATGAATTAGTGGTCAGTCAACCATTTTTCAGCAATCATGTCTACATAAAAACATGTAGGAATCCGAGGTATTCAAACCCGTTTCCAAGAATCATGTTCAAATTAAACATGTAGGAAAACGAGGTACCTAAGCCCGTTTCCAAAAATCATGTCCACATAAAAACATGTACGAACCCGTGGTAAATAAACATGTGTTCGAAAATCATGTAAGCATGAATGAATCCATGGTGCCAGCACCAGTTTTCAAAATTTATGCGAAAGATAAGTCGTGTACGAATCCATGGTAAAGAAACCGGTTTTCAAAAATTACGACCGAGGTAAACATGTATGAACCCGAGGTAAATAAACTCGTGTTCAAAAATCATGTCCTCATTAAACGTGTATAGATTTATGGTTGACGAACCAGCTTTCTACGAACACGTCTACGAAAGGCATGCATGAATTCATGGTCAATTAACCAATTTTCTAAAATCATGCCTACTTTAAAAATATGAGTGAATTTATGGTGTTAACACCAGTTTTCAGAAATCATGTTCAAGATAAGCATGAATGAATCCATGGTGCCAACACCAGTTTTCAAAATTTATGCGAAGGTTAAGTCGTGTACGAATCCATGGTAAAGAAACCGGTTTTCGAAATTTGGGATCGAGATAAAACATGTATGAAACCGTGGTAAATAAACCCGTGTTTGAAAGTCATGAAAGCGTGTATAGGCTCGCTTAAGCAATGCGGTCAAAAGCATGCGCATTAGGCGAAGATTCAATCGATCTAACAGAACTTGAAGTGTATTAAAATGAAACAGTTATACTTGATGAGAATCGTTTAGCTATACAAAAATTTCAAGCCGGGTTATAACCACGACAGCAAAAGGGAGGCCTCAAAAAGAAAGGACCCTGAAACAAATGTTCATTATTAAAGTTGCGCACAAGCCTAAGAGGGTGGAGCTTGTTCTTCTTCTTCTTCACCTTCATCTTCATCCACACCGGGAGGAACCAGTTTTCCTTTCTTGCCAACATAGGCTAAATAACTCAATCTGGACGTGTTGAGAGCAACATCAGGATTAAGAGCGTGAATCTGCGCCACGGCATTGTTGAAGGACTCTACGGCCGCGCCAGCATACTCAGTGAGTTGCGTTTTGGCCTGACTGAGTTCATCCTCCTTTGTCGTCAGCAGGACTTTGTAATGGTCCACATCAGACTGCGCCTTCTCCACAGTCATCATGCTGTTGGAGTAAAGATCCTCCAGACGATGGATATCCAGGTCGGCCTTGGCTAATTTCTCCTCGGTCTTAGACAAGTCGGTCTTAAAGGTCGTCAGTTCCTCCTACAGTAACCCTTCCTTAGCTTGGGAGGATTGCAACTCCTCTTGCTGTTTGTCTTTCTCGGCCTGTAAGGACTGAAAATCCTCCTGCAACTTGGCATGTGCTGCCGTTAGGGCCTGCAGTTCATCACGGGCTCGATCCCTATCCTCGGTGATTTTAGTCACCTCAGCATTTTGCTTCAAGACCGAAAGTTCCTTTTTCATGATCTCTTTCTCCTTCTTCAGTTGAAATAGTTGAGTGTTGGCTAAAGCATATTTCACTTTGAGGATCACATAAGGCCGGAGCACGGAGATGGCTCTATAGCCATGCAATTCCATTTCGGCAATCTTTTTCTTGGCAGCTTCAGTCAGTCTTGTGGCATCATGAAAATGGGCAGGAGTGCGAGTGGCAGTAAATACTTCTTGCGTCACCCCTTGCTCCCAAAGGACGCCTTCAGGAAGAATGTTTACACTAATTTGGCCCACTGACGAAGACGGGGTCGAGGTTGTTTGCACTTGAGGTGATCCAGATGGAGCAGCCGAGCCGTCTATGGCTGGCACGACTGGGGGCTCTACAATATGAGTAGCTTGTTCCGCCACGGCTTGCTTGCCTTTGGATTTTTTAGAGGCAGCATCTTTATTTCCTGCAGCATCTTTTGGCGCAGAGCGCTTGCGAGAGGCGATCTCTTTGGAAGGACCTTGGGGGTCGGCTGCAATGGTGGGTCCACCTAATGCCGGAGCGGTTGGGTTCACCTCGGCATCTCCAGGGAGTGCCCCAAACACATTCATGAATTTTGGTTTCCCCATAGCTTGGGCTGTGAAATAACACAAGGATGTCAGTATAATAGCCGGCAAAACATAGCGTTAAAGAATAAAAGAGTGCACGATGTACAGATCAATGTATATGTCTCTAATTTCATACTCGTCGACGGACGTCGTCTAATCAAGGGTGTGGAAATATAGTCAGCTGGATCCATAGGATCCGTTAAAGAGCCAGCAAGTGTCACAAGTTTCACTTGGGCCACTTCCTCGGTGCAGAAAAACTCTTAGGCTTAGGGATGTAATCTTCAGGCTTAAGAGTATGATGGCGGGTGGACCGGTATAAGGGAAATCTTTCCTCGGTCTCCCCAGATTCGGTCCTCTACACAAACCATGGTGCCTAATCGGGATCTGCTCCAACCTTGATGAAGGCGGATTTGAAGTTTTTCCACGATTCCATGAAAGGCTTGAAGAGTTTCCGATCGCGGATGCTTCGAAGAGTTGTCCAACCAAACCATTTCGTCGAACCTCTGGCAAGGACGTTTGTTTCTAAAGGAGAGAAAAAAGACATAAAAAATGGAACAGTGCAGACAACGGAACGTTCTTCGCATAAACTCTCAAAAGCAACGGCAAATGCCCAGCCGTTGGGATGAAGTTGTGAGGGGGCGAGATATAGATGGTTCAAAAGTTGGATTTGGAAGTCGATAAAGGGAAATCTCACACCAAGAAGGGTGATGACATCCCGGTAGAGGAAAAAGAAATGAGGATCATTGTTGTTTTGACGGCAAGAGTCCACGGATTCACCTTCCAGGGGCAATTAGATAGTATAACCCTCTCCATCCCCGATCCCCAATAGCGGCAGATCATATGCGGTCAGGGTATTTTTGATGCGTGTAACGCAAATGTTAATAGCAGGATTTGACCCGGATGGGACTTGGGAGGAGGCAGACGCGCTGGACTCGTCAGTCGTAGACTGGACGGGATGGTGTGATGATGAAGCCATTTATACCTAAAAATAAAATAAGGAGGTAAAAATCAGAGATTGATATATACCTGAGGCAACTGAACAATCTCGGTGAAAGCTTAAAGATGCTCTACCAAGAGATTTAAAGCCGGAGTAGTTGGAGGAATAAGGTTACATCGGCATCTATCTAACATTAAATCGGCATCCCTGTCGCGATCTTGCCGAGCTAGTTCAATACTTTTGTGATAGCATTCGTCACATGGTGTCGGACCCCGAGTTAGTAATCTTGGGATAGGAAGGTTTCTCGTTAAGCTCGAGTTTGAAGTTTCTGAAGAAGATGGGGGAGAAGCAATGGATGACCCGAGAGAAGAAAGCGGTAAAGTTTTAACGCTTCTCCTATGTCCACCTTTACGTGCATGGGACTGGTGGGATTTATTTCTACTAGTTTTTTCTTTAGCAAAAGACGATTCCCAAAAGGAAAACGTTGTGGGTCCAGGAAGGTCTCTCGGTTTTCTCAATTTCTTTGATAGAGGGGGGCCGCTATCTGTGTCTAAGAGAGTGTCATTGATGTGAGTCTCTGATTGTTTGAGGGGCGAAGGGTCTTTGGGTTTGAAAACATGCGGTAAGGTACGGGCCATTCTAGACACCTAGAAAAGGCAACAAATGCTAAGAACCCACCCAGAAAAACCTATAAACACATCCAAAAACCCATAAACGCATTCAGAAAACCCAGAAAAATGTTCAAAGAAGTTTGAACACTCATAAAATGTCACCCAAGAATTACAAAAGCAATTAGTACTAGTTACCGGAATCACGCAGGAGCAAACAAATGAGAAAACAGTAACAATACTTGTTGAAATTTAAAGATTTGCAAAGAGGCCGCTGAAGTAGAAATGCACCTCGAGAAGGAGGCGTATTTTCTGTGAGCAAGGAAAGGCGTGAGTGTAAAGTGGTACAGTGAAGGAGTAAAGGGGAATATATAGACTTTGCGGATTTGAAAGGTCAGGGGTCGCGATGTCATTACAAAAATTCAAAAAACCTAGAAAGGTGTTGACGCTTCAAATGAAGCAACGTACGCATTAAATGCGCACAAAAGTCGAAGGCGGCAGGAATGACCAATCCACAGGGGTGACGGTTGAGCGTCGTGACGTATCAAGACACGTGGCTGACAGGTGTAGCCTTATCGAAAATCGTTCGAAGTTTTCTTTTTAGAATTCCAACCCGGATTGGAGGGCGGTTTGCTTAAATTCAATCCGTACTTGAAGGCGGTTTGCTTCAACTCAACCCGGATTGGAGGGCGGTTTACTTTTAACTTTAGTTCGGGTTGGTCGGTGTTTCCGTAAAGGATAGATTGGAGTAATGGCGGTTACCTTTATGGGTAAGCTGATGTGAATTTATTTGTTAATAAAGTCGCACAGATTGGATTCAATTCAATATGCATATAAATGAAATAAGGGCAAAGCTGAAAGATGCATCTGTGGTTCGAAAACAAAGAATCGGTGAGATGCAAAATGAGCAACGAACTTCCAGCAAAATGCAACAAGTGTTTTTCCATTAGTAAATGAATGGTTTACATAACATTCTTACAGGAAAATAAACTGAGTTTGTAACCCTAATAGGAAGATACAAAGTCGAATTACAACCGAATCCGGTTTGACTATTTCCTAGTGGGATCTTCTCAACTTGTCACAGATTCTGGGCACCCAAATTCATCATCAATAAGCGACATATTCGTATGAAGAACTCTTTGCTGCTGAGTGAACTCCCAGATGATTATCATGTGGTGCAGATCCCTATCAGCCATGATGAACCCGTCGGTGGCAATTGATTTCACGTCAGGAAATCACCGTGAGGAGAAGATCTCTGAGTCAGAGATCTTCAGGACAAAGATCTTCCCCAGTAGCCAACGGAACTTGATTGAGATCCCAAATTGAAATTGGGTCAGGCGGGTGAAGACTGGAAAATATATCTGGACTCGTAGATACCCGTTGGGGGATGTGGATGAAGACTGGCAAATATATTTGAAGATTGCCGCTGATGAAGATTACCCGCGACGTTATGATCAGTGTTTGTCTTTTCTTTTTTACTTTTCGCCCACTCATTCTGAAAAACTTTAAAGGGAAAGACGAGGGGATGGAGCCTGATTTCCCTGACATCCACAATTCGTCGTATGAGAAGTTTGAAACTTAAGGAAATGACAGAAGGATTAGAGGTTCGAAAAGTGTAGGATGGGGCAAATAAGGTGAAGAAACAAGAATTTATAAGGGCATTCTGATATTGGGAACGACAGGGGTAATTAATGCCTCTTCAATTCTGATATTGAAAACGCCAGGGGTAATTAATTCTGATGCTTTTTCAAAAAAGAAGTGTAAGCGTCAAGGATAATAAATCCCTTTTTAATGGGAAATTGTAAGCGTTTGGGGTAATCAATGCCTCCCTAGTGGGAAAGTGCAATGATGACTGGATCGGAAAAAGCGCGAACATTAAATGTGCACGAAAACCAAGAAAGATTGTTGCAAGAAGGCGGCGATTGCATATCCCAAGGAGGGTAGATGAACAGCTGTCGTTATCTCTACAGCATCATGCCTGCGTATACGACCAACTTTTTATAAAAACCCAGATTGGGGCGACACATGGGGGGAATCCGTAACGCCGGTTAAGGCCGAGTTTCAGAAATAATAAAGTCAATCTCGGTTATCATAAAAGCAAAGAGACGACTGAGGAAAGCCAACCCGCCATTCAAGGCCAACCCGTCATTCAAAAAGTGAGGAGAGTTGGCAAGGTGGTAGGAGCTCATAAGCCGGTTATGACCAAAGATAGTTCATAAGCCGGTTATAACCGAGTTCATAACGACGGTTTTGACCAAAGATCACCCGTCGATACAAGCTTCGGTTGTTATACAGGTTGAGGAGATGCTTGAAATTGGGCCTGTCATTTATGACAGAGAGCGATAAAGCATGGCGAGCAAGAAAAGAACCCCGGAGGATTGGGTTAAAACTTGAACTCGAATACAAGAAAGACAGGGTTAGTTAATAAGCTAATCTCGGCACATTAGAAACCTGAAATACCGAGTTTGCGGGCAACTGTTATGGACTCATATATTGGGCCTAGCAGTTATGCGACCCAATAAGAGGGCTTACAGCAAAACACCCATTTGGCCAGGTAAATGATTCACCATTACTCGATCGTATCTGTTATGCAGGACCGTACAGGTAGTGGAGCAGGTGTTTGCAGAACATGGGAAGCGCATAATGGCTGATGAACTGATGCATTTACAGGGGAGTGAAACCCTAGGTAATCCCTATAAATAAGAGATTACCCACTACGTGCACTCTGGATACTCTTTATTCCATTATTTATCATTCAGTCACACTGTGCACACACCCCACCCTCAGGAAAATCGCCATCTCCATGTAGCACTGTGGTCTGAGCTCACTCGTTGATATCTCCCTCATAGATATCACCGAGTTGAAGCCTTCTCTCTGGTGTTTAACTTCTGAGCACCTTTGAGAGGCTATTGATCCAATATTAACAATCCCTAGCTCATTGAAGCTAGACATCTGTGTTCTATAGCAGAACAAAGGTTTTTTTTTTTAGCTTAGAACGCAAAGAGTTTTTACTATTTTTAATAAATGTGTTTCTTGATACTTGAACTTGTATTATTTTTCTTGTAAGGGTGATGCCAAGGGATTTGTTTTAGTCTTACCTGTAAGATCTCCACCCCATTTGTCTCTCAATCTTATAATTTGTTCCCTAAATGATTTCTGTTAATTGTGTTTATTAAGTAAGTATTTCTATTAAATACACTTCTCATGTTGTAGGAAAAGTGTATCCTCATGTCATAGATACAAAATGATGTGGGTCCCACTATTTCCGTGCTTGATTTTTTTTATATATATATATAAAAGATGTGGGTCTCACTATTTCATGTGTGTGTATAGAAATCTGCTTCTTCTCATGCAATAAGAAGTGTAAACCCATTTATATTTATGTAACAAAAAAAACCATTTCCTAAGTTATTAAGAATTTTTTTGGAAAATCACTTTGAGACCCCAAAAATAATATAATTACTAATCGGTCCTATTAACAAATGAGCAACATGAACCAGCTATTATTTATAAAATATTAAAATTTGTTATTGTGTGTTGCTCACTTGCTGTGAGATTTTTAAGTGATTATATTTCTTTTTTAGACTCATGATTTTGTATTTCAGCTATCTAACATTGATGCTCACATTATCAAGAATTTCCTCCCAATTTATTTGTCATTTAGGGGCCATTCGGTATGAGAAATTTAGAGTTGAGGAAAAAAAAATCTGAGTTGGATTTTTTAAAAAAATGAAGTGATGGGGTTATAAGATTTTAATAAAGAAAAATGTACCATAAAAGAGTAAGAAATTTTTTTAAAAACAAATTAATTTATAAAAAATTTCTCTCTCTCTCTCTTTAATTTCTCTCCCCTCCCCCATAGTAAGGCCCTGATTAGGGTTTTGACTTTTGATACGAGAATAAAGAAAATAAAAAATAACCTTTTGAATTATGTACATTCACTCCATGGCTTTTAATTATTATTCCCTCCATCTTTAAAATATAAAAGTTAAATAACTACTTTTTCCTATACTAAAAAAATTTGTTTTGTTTGTTAAAATTATGACACAATGTATTTTACTTTTTTAAATGTCCCTAATAAAGGTATTAAATGGAGTCACACCTTAATTAATTCATGATAATTAAATGAAAGGGGAAATGGAAAATTAGCTTGCATTAATTAAATTAATGACTTCCTTCTTCAATCCTTCTATACTTCTTTCTATCTCTTGAAAGAGCAAAATATATTGACAATATGTGAAGCTCTCAGATAGATTCATGTTCATTCTATAAATTAACATCTTTTGATTAGCCTTTAATTGATTCAACATAACCGATTCAATTACATTATTGGCAAGTGTAGTGATTCATAATCGAATCCCATTGTACATAATAAATGAAGAATACACATATAAATATAATTGAGCAAAACGAAAAAAATGATCTTTACATAATAAATGGAGGATACACATATAAACAAATCTCAATCTTAAATTAATGTTCGAGACTCAGTATGGCGAATTGGAACCAGGAGGAGAAACTAAGAGGGAAAGTCCAGGGTCTTCATCTTCTTCACTATTAGATCCACTATCAAAATTGAGAGCATAACTATATTCATCATACTGAAACCTGATCTTTTGCTTTCTGTTGCAATTTGTCTTTCTAATGAATGTCTTCCATTTAGGCCCTCCAATTACTTCTGAAGCCTCCTTCATCCTCCTCAACTTGTTCATCACCCATCCTTCTCCTCCTCCTCCATCATTATCATCCTCAGGCCGCAGCCGCCGCCATCTGTAACCAAAAGCTGATCGGAAACAGCCACACCAGCCACCCTCTTGTTCGTACTCGTAGAAATCTTGGTCATGTTCTACCAGTGGCCTCTCCTCAAAAACAGACATTTTCATGGAGAACCGCAGATTGTATGGTGGTGCTTTTTTATGAGAGAGGAAACATTTTATAGGATTCTAGGAGAAGACATAGAAGGGTCGGAGGAAATGTCTAAGAAATCCAAGCTTAGCTATCAACAGTTTTATTTTATTTTTTTTCTTTAGGAGTCGGAGAGTCCAATGAATATCTCTCCACTTGAGCACAAGATGAATACATATTCAAACAACTGGGGATAATTATATGCCCCTTAAAGGCATATTTCTATGACAATTGATAAGGGAGAACAACACAAGAATATCAAATACTACCTCTGGATCTAAGTATAAGACCTAGTTGGATATTTTAGAGAGATTAAAAAGACTAAATAAGTTACTTAATCATATCATGTGCTGTGTATAATTAAACAATATATCAGTTGTACATAAATTAGTTTGAAAAAAAAAACAATAAATATAAATACTTTAAAGTAATTTAATTAACTTCCTAAATCTCACAAAAAAAATTAACTATGTCTTATATTTAAGAATAAGAGATAATATTACTTTTTCCCTCTTAGATACAATCATATAGAGTTATATTATGTTCTTTTAGTAATTAGTATTAAGCTGGATTAAAACTTTGTCAGGCCCACTTAAAAATATATTTCTTAGCATGATTTTGTTTTTTCTCCATGCACAAAGTTTGAACTCTTCAATTCTTCATTCAAAGTGAATCAAAATCCTCAACTCAATTGCAGTAAATAATAGTAAAATTTAAGTATCGTTGAACAGAGGCAACCTTTTTAAATAATATCAAGTTTCTTTCACTCAAAGCAACTATTATGAATTTTTCTCTCTTCCAATAGGGTAATAACAGAATTCGAAATTATATTATTGACCATAGGAATACAACTAGTGTTGATCTGTAACGGGCCGTCTTAAATTATAGGTAGCGACTGTATTCGAAGTGTCTGTATTAATAAACGCCAAATTGCAAACTGCCATAACCCCAGTGGGGTCCCAGTGGGGTGTTGAAGAAATAGTCTTAAACTCATTAAAGTAAGGAACTTCACCAAAAGATTAACCCCAAAATATACCCACGAATATATATCTCAAAATAGGAGATATAGTTATGCCATAGAATGGTTAAAAAAATTGTAAAAATTCATTACAGTACAAGTAGTACCAACTCTTTACAAGTAACATCAAAAGCGATATATGAGCAAAATCATTTCCTTCTATGTGGACGAAATGTAATAGAAACTACGTAATAAAAACTAAACCTTAATTCTTTTATTCACAAACTGAGTTACTACTTGACCTTACCCATAATGAATTGCAGTATGATGACAGACGAACACAAAGCAGACACAAGAGGGAGGAGCTGGATTTTTAAGCAAATGATGCGTGTGGGTTCATTTGGGTGCTTGAGCCTGCAATACAGAGGGTTGCTGCTGTTGAGCTTGTCCTTTGGGAGGAATCTTGGATGCCATAGAGCGTAGTTCATTTGCGATCTCGGTAAAGCTTGGCCTCTCCGATGGCTCCGATGACCAACAACGCTCCATTAGCAATTTCCAATCTGGATCATAAGAATCTGGAATCGGAGGTCGCAAAGTATTGCTCACAATACCCCCTGAATTTTGCAAACGAAAAATAACTCACAAGCATATCAATGATTGAAAACAACAAAGCAAGACAATAAAACATCAAGCATGAATGTTGAACCTACGGATTACCTATAATAGCACCATAGTGCAAATCGGCATATGGCTCCTCTCCCGTAAGGATTTCCCACATCACAATACCAAACGAAAACACAT
This sequence comes from Acacia melanoxylon, assembly GCA_019022615.1. Taxonomy (NCBI): domain Eukaryota; kingdom Viridiplantae; phylum Streptophyta; class Magnoliopsida; order Fabales; family Fabaceae; genus Acacia; species Acacia melanoxylon. Next base: position 547,855 of record JAFJYJ010000064.1, on the reverse strand, counting down.
CAACCTAACACAACAATATCAGACGAGAGATTTTGAGTTTAGAGTATTCGAAAGAAAAGATCAATAATTTAGTCAGAGCATAAACCTTCTCAGAAACAAGGCTACTGCTTCCGTTCAGTAGTTCCGGAGCCATCCAAGGTAGTGTCCCTCGCACACCACCAGAGATCAGTGTCTGACATTTCACCTTAGATAGACCCAAATCACCAACCTGGTATTTTAACAGAAGCACTAGTGTGAAATCATTTTGCAGCTTGACAAGAATAGATAAAGGAATAATTAGTGTTGCCAATTGCTTCATGAAAATAATAGTGCAATTGTACCATGAGAGGCACACAACATTGATGCTAAAAATCAGTTTAAAGCAATTCATGAAGCAGTTGATGGGATAGGCCGGACCTAATATTGCACATTTCAACCTAAAAAAAGTCTGAAATATTAAACATTAAGGGGTTGTTTGGTATGAGGAATTTGGAGGGGGAGGGAGGGGAGGGAAAATTTCTGTGAGTTGAATTTTAAAAAACTGGAGAAGAAGGGTTGTAAAATTTTAATGAAGAGAAAATGTAAGATAAAAGAGTAAAAAAAATTAATTAAATTCTTTTAACCCCACTTCTCTTTTTTTTTTTTAAACATCCTACTCACATAAATTTTTCCTCCCCTCCAAACCCCTCATACCAAACATAATCTAAATGTGTCAATCATGTGACAGAGGGGAGAAAGAGAGCAAATTACAAAGTACAAGGGAAGAAAAGCTGGAAGAACTTGGTTGAGTTTTGGCTATTTTCTCTTACAATTGGAACAATGGACTTTATTAGTTTCAATTTTGGATAAAGCGTCATCTCAGATTTCTTCCTCTTTCTGTTGATGTATTTTTTCTCCACTTTCATGCAATGTCAGAACACAATCACCCCGAAGCATCTAAAAGTTACTATGTTGATTGTATGTGGTAATCTAACAACAATTTCTCCGCACTGAAACTATCAGACACTACTTTTTCTTAATTATCTGAATTCTGTTCTACATAACAGAAAACAAGAAAAAGAAGTACAGATACAAGGAAGAAATAGAGCATCCCAACCTTAAATTAAGATTAAAAAGGAAAAAACAAGATGAGAATAAAAGCAGAAGCAAAAACAAAAAGATACAATTTCTTCGAAAGCATCATGTTTTAAACCCTAATACGAATCTTTAAGCTGACTCACTCTCAACATTAGTAACTGAAAGTGAACCAGCCCCCGTTGCTACATTAAGGTGCAAAACAAATCAAAAGAACTCTGAAAAGTGCAAAATTAAAACTAATTTCAGAACAATACTCACAATCTTAGGGAGGAGTTTTCACAAATGTAATCAACTTAATGACAAAATGAGCCTCATGTGAGGCAGCACAATCAATTATTTTCAATAATAAAAAGCTAACCAAGTTAAATCAATTGTTCAAGATGCTAATGCAAGTCAGCAAGCAAATTGATGAGCATGCCATAAGTGATCTGGTCACCATTTATTAATTATTCCCAAATATTAAATCCATAATCCATACTGCAGCAGCCAGCAAGTATCAAACACAGAGTGCCACAGAACAGCATGCCATCATAATTGTCAGATCAAAGAAAAGCTAATGAAACACATCCCATGATCCATAACACTAGTATCCTGAACTGATAGCATGGGATCTACTGAAAAATTTTATTGTGCAGATAATCCACACTATCTGCATGTTCTGGACATAAAAGTATTTACCCAGACACCACAAATGTCATCAGTCCTTAATGTTTACTACCCAAATTTTCTTACAGATCCAAGTATACTGGAGCAACTCTTTCACAATACATGACTCTGAAGTGAATATCAAGTATTTATTCTGATAACATTGTCACAATGTGGAAAAGGAAAATATGAAAGAAAATAGGCAAAGGAAAAACTAATATTCATCTGAAAAATCATTATCCAGCTATATAAGATCTTCAAGTCACAAGAAGTTTGTGTATTTGCATTTGATTTGCACGCGGCCAAAAGAAAAAAGCTTGGTGCTAATAGAATTCATTGTTTAGTGCCCTCTCTGATGTTTTCAAAACGACAAGTACAAGCTGCACCTAAACAATACTTCATGTGCCATTTTGGGATTTAATATTTAGAAACACCTAGAGAAAATGAGAATGTTGTTTTTAATAACCGGGTTGCATCAGGATGCAATGAGCCCCCATGTGATACCCAATATTTTGACACTTCTCTGGATGCAGAATTATGATCCCGCCATTTGTGTTATTGCAAAATGTAACCAGGATTCTTTCCAATACAGCCATTGCAATGCATCAATGCCTTTGTGATTTCTTAATTTTATTGTAGTGATTTGAGTGTGTGTGTGTTTATAATCCATGTAACACCACATATAATGAAGAAGAAACAAGCTTCCAAAACTCAATAGACCATATCATAAACCTTGCATATTGGGCGGTGTGGATCTCTGAGATTCACTAGCAAGTTGTCACTTTTCAAGTCAAAGTGTACAATATTTTTCCCATGCAGGTATTCCATACCAAATGCCACATCCAATGCAATCAAAACACGCTTCCGCTTGTCAAGATTCCTGATATGAACGCATTAGTACCAAACTTGTTAAAATTCTGGAAACAGTACATTCATCAAGGTAAGCCAAATTAATTGAGGGACCGGAGGAGGATACTAATCTACACAAAATTTTAAGAAGACACTACCTCTCACTTTTCTGCAAGGCATTTCTTAGAGAACCATTGACCATAAACTCTGTTACTGTTGCCACAGAACCTCCTGGGCCATCAAGCACAAGACCATAGAATGCTACAACATTTGGATGGTGCAAGTCAGCGAGTTTGATTGCTTCATTCCAGAAGTCGGCTCTCTGTTCAACCAAGAATTAACTACCAAGGTTATTTTAGTGGTCAGGAAAGGAATTCGAATAATGGAAGTTATAATCAATAATAAGAAAGACCCAGACCATGCGCTCTTGCTCGGAAGCCTTTCCAGCAAAGCACCTATCATTAATACGCTTGATTGCCACATCAGTACCCCGCCATTTCCCATGATATACAGTCCCAAAGGTACCTGAACCAAGTTCTCTCAGCTCTTCAAGGTCACAATTCTTTATAATCTACAAAAGACCAAAAGCAACGTGTCAGCTCAGCTGATTAAACATGAAAGCAATCAGCTGGTACAAAAAAATCAACCTGCAGTCCTCCAAGACCTTCTGATAAAGGAATGCCAAAATTTGGCTTTTCTGGAAGCTTGCTCTTGACATCCTAAAAAGGAATGTATATATAATTACACATTTGAATACTTGATTGTAATGAAACCACGCCACAAAGAAAGGGGGTGGAATGTTAATTTGGAGATCACTTCTGCAATTACAAGACACAGGTGATAAACATATTAACAAACAAGTAAACAAAATTACCGAAGCTTTAGCTCTATTTAGATCATCTGCATCTCCAACGTCTTCCTGACTGGACACATCTCTACCATGTAAATCAGGACTAGGAGTGTTTGGGTGCAGAACAGAAGCAGCTACACCCTCAGCAACAGCTTGAAGGTCTTGTTTGATCTGATCTTCAGCTGAGCCTTCATTAAAGAAACAACATAATGGTCATGCAATCCACAACAATCAAACTACAATATTAATATATATGTTAGGACTTTAAAAAAGTTACAGACCCTGGGCTGAATAGCCATGTTCTATATATAAACTCTTTTTGAATGGCTGGTAAAGACTATCCTCCAATTGAGCTTCTAAATTTTGTTCCCCAGAGTCGCCAGTCAATTCCTCACCAAAGTGATCCTTAGAAGAATGCATTTCTTTCTTTGATGGAACTTTTTTAGGTCTTGGAGGCGGAAAGTAAGTGCTGTGGTGTGCATTCCAGGGATCCTGATTACTGAAAAGTGAGTTTGAAGAATTCTGCACATCTCCAGACCTGACTGACGGAGATATTAAAGATGGAAGATTATCATCCTTGAGGAGGTTTCCACTTTTTGACTGAGAATTCAATCCAGGAATGTCCCAAACAGGTGTTTGTGCCATCTGACTACATTCCACCGGCTGGGAGACCAAGTTAACAAATTCATTTGTATGCTCATTAGGGAACTCTTGAGCAGGAGTTGTATCGCTATAAACAGGTTTATTCAAGAGCACATCCTGCTTGACCCAGTTTTCAAGTGGCATCGTTTGTTGGCCAACATCATCTAGGCAAGACAGTGGTGCTGTCCCCATGAACCCATCAGTTGGTGACTGGCTATCTCCTGCCTTTCCAATCACATCAGCGATAATGGGACTCCTCAAATGATCAAAGGCATCAGGCTTTAGTATAACATTCTTCTCCCCCTCAGGCTGTGACTCAAGCTTATAAGAAAGGCCTGCTGCATTAGTGCAAGGTATTCCAACAGGGGATTCCACTTTGCTAACAACTCTGGATTTGGTGTCAATCCCTTGTTCAATAGCACCATCCTTCAAGGGTGCAGTCACCATCACCCTGTTTGTTGCTTGAGCTTGTAAGTTTTCCTCCATAGGGAGACTATAATAGCTTAGGATCGAATCAGAAATTGAACTAGCAACAGTATCCCGCTGATCCGGAACCACAGGATCTGAATGTGCATGAGGCAATAATTTCTGACACATATAACAGTCTTCCTCTTTCTGGAATTTCCCAGGGATTCTCACTTGTTGAGGTAACAACCCATCAGACAAAATAACATTCTCTTGTGGAGGAACCTGAACCCAACCATAAGTACCAGGAACCACAACAGAAGGAACTTGAACTGGGTAAGCACTGTAGTTTTGTTCAACAGGAAGCTGGATGATCTTTGGCCCTGATGTGCTTTCATCATTATATTGGTCCAAACGAGTTTGCTGGGGTTGCATCAATGGTTGAGGAACGTTTGGTCTTACACTAACATGAGAAGCTGATGGTGTCATTGTCATCGGCACTGCAGGGATGAACTGGTGGGGAACAAAAGATGGGATATTATCATGGAATTGCGGTTGACTGAAGGCAGGCCCATGCTTCGCTAAAAGTTGAGAACTTGGGAACCCCGCCTGAGGAGGCAGTGGGACATAATCTGCACGATTCATAACTTCCGGACGTGAATCAACAAAAGGATGCACATAAGGTGCAGGAGGTGAAATGTCCATTCCCGATTGCAGCACTCCAAATTGCTGTTGCTGTAAAGTAAAGGGCACAGACTTTTCTAGTTCAACCTCATTCTGTAAAACTGAAGTCTGGGCTGGACCAGACATAGCAACTGGCGCAACCACAGGAACTGCAGAAGCATCCGAGTCTACTCTTGGACTTTGATCTGCCACCGCCAACTTTGCAGCAGTGTCATGAGAAGCTGCCAAATTGTCTCTGGGTGAAAACATGCAAGATGATGGTCCTACACTTACATCGACTGGACCAGCAACAAAACTATCAAGAGCCTCTGTCACACTAACATCTGAATTTTGGGTTGAAGCCGCACTTGTGATACTCCCTTTCCTCATGAGCCGACAACTGACTCCATCCGCAATTCCATTCACAGCCTCAACATATCTCTGCCCACTATCATTTATATCCACTAACGGCACCCCACCAGGAGGATCAATTTCTGATGCAGAAAAGAGAAAAATCCTTAGCTTAGCCGAGCCATCTGAAGATCTTTCAATCAATCTTTCATACTCGTCCATCATATTCTCAAGATCATCTGGGCAAGAAACTGAGACCAATGCATCAAGATCCTCTTCAGGGAGCTGATACTTGATAACCACAAGTTGACCATATGTATTAACCATCTTTTGCATCAGTTCGTTGAAACTCACATCTCTCTTAACACTAATTATTCTTGTCTGCCCTCCAACATATCTCAACATCCCATCACTAGGTCTAGGTATAATCTTCCCACCATAACTGCATAAAAACTTCACTTTTCTCCCTGACACGGAGTCATCCCCACCCTCATCACTCGCAAGATCAGCCCCATTCAACTGTGTGGGGCTATTACCAAACCCAGTTGCTGCAGTACTGCTACCTGATCACTAGCAGTGGCATTGCCAAGGATTCTATTTCCCTGAACGGAACTACAACCAAACCCATTAACTGCATCGTTTCCAGCCCTTTCCAAGCCATTGCCCCCAGCCCAGTTACCCGGAATTGCGGCATAACCAGGTCCATTAGCAACAACACTGCTTGAAAGATCAACAGCATTGCCACCAGAAATCCGATTGCCATAACTAGGACTACAGCTATACCCAACAGTAGGATTCGGAGCCGTATGCACAATGGACACACCTGGACGAACGCACCAGGAAGCAGGACCCGATGACATAGTTCCATACCCCACACCAACAAGCCCAGCATCAGCTACCGGTGCTGGGTAAAAAATGGACATAGTCCCTGGGCTACCGATCTCACGGGCCATGGTAGTCGCCGGTACAATGAGAGGTTCATCAGTTCGAGCTACGTTTAACGGTCGCAGATCTTTTGGAACGGAATTTTGGTCGAACGCCATGGCTAGGAAAGCTATTGAGATTAAATCAAAAGAACATCAAAATCAACCCCAGAAAATAGAAGGAAAATGAATTGAAATTGAATCCTAGGGATTGGGTAAGGGATCAATTACCACATTCATATACAGGTTCAAAAACAAGGAAAGTGAGACAAACCCTAGTCAAATTGAGCAAAACAAGGAGGGATATCCGACAAATTCAGAGAAACAGAGATAAATAAGAAATTAAATACCAACAATATTGAACGGCGCAGTAGAACAGTGATAAGATGGAGGGAAAAAAGAGAGACAACAAGAAAGGTGAGTCGGTGGAGTCCCCAAACGTCAACAACAACAAGGTAACCACGAGTCACCCTCAAATCAAGGCTTTTATAGAATCTTCGTTTCCACAATCTGGCACTCTTTTTCCCCACTTGCGCTCTGAACGTTGCTTCTCAAAGGGAATCATCGTTCCATTGATTTTCCCCATTATTTTAAAACACATTTCAGTTCCACAGTATAGGCGGTAGACGCATCACGTAATCAACTCAGGGAGAGTATATTATATAATTTCCCCGGGAAAGTGACAGAAAGTGGGGTCGGAGGCGATGTGTTCACATCGGCACGAAGAAGAGGAAGAAGAAAGAAAGGGTCTGATGTTACAGAGCGAAGAGAGAGAAGGAGAAGGCACGTGGACTGCTTCATGCAAAATGCGAAGGGCTAGTCAAGTTTGAAAATTTTGGGAATCTGAGTGAGGTGGATTTGATGTGGGAAGAAGCCAAGATGAAGGTGTTCGAGAAGCAGAAAATGACATGGTTATTTATTGATCTTGGGCCCTCAATATCTTCCCCACCAAACCATTCCCCTCACGAAACCTATGTCCCAAATTTCTTCTTTGTTCCTAAAAGGAATTAATGACCCAGCCAAACTAGCCATTTATTTTTTTGAAAAAAAAAATTACATATTTTTTAAATTTTTTTACCAGAAAATACAGTTTTAATTTGATCCTTGGGAAAAAGTTTATAATTATTAAGTTCACTCTAATTTATGTACTTTCTTTTTTGCCATCACATTCTAGTTTATGTATTAAACAAAAAAAGTAAAATTATACATTTGATTATCTAATTTTATACTACGTTTAGTTTGATTTCTTGACTTAATAAAATATTTTTTTCAATCCCTTACCCTAATGTATTTGCTCTCAAATGATTTTTTTGGGCCAATCATTTATATTTTTAAAAATTAAACTTAATATATCAAAATTTAAAACATTTTGTCAACATTTAAAATTTTAATACTTATCATGTTTTATTAATAGCATTAGAATTAGAGAATTTAAAAGGGAAATGACAAAAAAAAAAAAATTGTAAAATTACAAAATCCCAAATTAGGTGAATTGTGAATTGCTTATTAAGTCTTGTTCTTACTTTATTAATTCTTGATAAGAAACCTGGTTTAAAATTTTGCAATTTAAAAAAAAAAAACCTAAAATTTGTCGTTTTCCAAATTTAAAAATTGTTTTAAAAAAAATTTATACTATAAAATTAAGGAATAAAAATAAAATATTGATTGAACATAAAGGATTTGGAGAAATACATACATACTCCAAGAGTATCACGCCATCCGAACTAAATGCCTAATAAAAACAAAACATCTCATATCATTTTAATCCTAGTCGACTAATGTCTCATCTAAAAAAAAAATCAAATTTATTTTGTTTTTAAGAAAAAATACATCTTAATTTGAAAAACAAAATGATCAACCAATATTTATCTTGTAAAACTTGAATTTTTTCGGATGAGTCATAGCTAACTAGAATTAAAATAATCTGAAATGTTATGTTTTCATTTGATATAATCCATATAATGTGGTACTCATGGAGTATGTAAGTATTTATTCGAAAGGACGTGAATGACATGTGGATTTCCATATCAGCATATTTGGTCCATTGACTGTCAAAATTAACTGTGATAACAGTCATAGCAAAGTTTTTTTGGTATCTATTTTTGTCCTGAAACTTCACAAAAATGAGAAAATATGTTCCGAAGTTTTTTTGGAGCAAATTTGCCCCAAAAGTTTTTTTTATGAGCAAATTTACCTTGGAAGTTTACAAAAAAGAGCAACAATTCAACGGTTAAGATCAACCAATGGGCAAGATTGCTATGTTTGTAAACTTCCAGGGCAGAAATGATACCAAAAAAAACTTTCGAGTGCTGGATGCTCCCTAGTCAATACATCCGTGGCAAAATTGGTATTTAACCTATTATAATATCTACGCTTATAATATTGTTACATAGCATTAAATCTCACTCATTAAAACATGATCTAATATTTAAAACATTAAGTGAAGAGAGAAATTAGTGAAGAGACTCATTTCATTTCCCCTTGACTCTTTCAACATTGAAATTTGAAAGTCATTCTGATTGGAAAGAATTTTTATATAAATTAAAAGAATAAAATATTATTAAAAATTAAAACATTTTTTTTGCTCGAAAAATTAAAACATTCATGTCATATAAAGAATCTAATTTTTCTTATACATTTTGAACTTTATATTAATATTGATAAGTATAATGATTAGTTAAACAAATAATTTAGAGTTGAATATTAGCTTTTTTCTGCCACTCCTACGAAAAAAATGTGTATGTTCAATTACTGGTGCTGTGACCAAAGAAAAAAGGACATGTTTTCATTCATCATGTATAAATATTGAAAAGAATGAATTATACTATTTCCTTAATTAAATACAATGAATTACATTATTCATAGCTTATAAATAATATGATTTTCTATCAGTTTTAGTAGTATAAAATTAATTAATGATGCGAAAATATTAAATTAGCAGAAAAAACCAGGAATCTATATGAACTAGATTTTGTCCATGATTTCTTATGTCTTTAATTAATATCTAAATATTCATTTAGTTTGTTGAGAAAATTACAAAAGGGAAGGTGCCGCGAAAGAACAAATGGATAAGACCGTCACCACCGTTTTTTTCCATCAAAATGTCTGTAGCCCTATCATGTGAGATCGATCAATATCTGTATCAATCGGTTGAAATGAAAAGTAATTTATTTATTTATTTTCATTACAAAGGTAGGTAAATGTATTTTTTCATAAAAACTAAATTTGAGAAAATACCTTTGATCCTTGTTTAATATATAGATAAGACAGTTTTTTAAGTTGGGAAAAAGGTTTCTATGGTCTCAAAGGGAAATTAACTCAGACTCGGGAATGTTTTCTAGAATCAAGTTTTGCCAAAAACATTAAAAAAAAAATTTGTGAAATGATGGAGAGATAATGTATTGAAAGTTATACTTCAGACATACATTCAAAAACCAGGGAAATACGCATATGGCTTCTCTCCTTTCCTTTTTTTTTTTCAGTACTGTTATGGACTCATGGTTCATTCACTATGAGGCTAGTAAGGGCAAAACATACCAGGATCTACCAATTATGAAGGAGGATCCTAATCAGCCTATAATTATGGCTATAATCAAGGAATACCCTAATCAATGCTAACAATGATGTAGTTGAGGCGGTATAAAGCATGGGTTGAGAGGCGCACAAAGCCCAAGGTCCAAACCCTAAGGTAATCTCTATAAATAGAATGTTAACCTAAAAGGTACATATTTTCTATTCATCCTACTGGTATTTACTATTTAGCCTCACTGTGCACACATCTCACCCTCTTTTTGGCAAAACGTCATATTCGTGCACAGTGATCCAACATTCTCCTCGGTATCTTCCTTATAGATATCCTAGAATAATCATCCTCTCTTTGGTATCTACTTGATAGGTATCTTGGAGAGATAACTTGATCCAACATCAATATATTAGTTCATTGAGGCTAAACATCTGTGTTCTATATCAGAACAACTCTCTTTATGATTATTGGATTAAGATCTAATTGTCCACATTTAATATTTTATAAAACTATTATAAAATAGAGAGAAAGATGAGAATGAAATATTAAATATAAACTATTAAATCTTGATCTAATGGTAATAAAAGAAGTAAAGGATGAGAGTAGACAAAAAAAAAAAAATAGAGAAGCCAAATCCAAATGATACTAGTGGATGACACTTTCATATTAGTAAGAGGAATAACACGCAATTTTACTCGTGATTTTTTTAATGAGTATTTGACACTAACAATTTTCACTTGGATGTGAAAATATGCATAAAATTTTTAAAACTTTGCAAAAATGCCAACGTGTATATTTACCGTTTAACAAATATGTCAGTAAAAAAATAATGTAAAAATACTCATTAAGTTTTTAAAATTGTGCAAAAATGTCACAAGTGTTAAGTCAATCATAATTGACATATGAACAAACTGTACTCACATGTATTGCGCAACATTTTCACCCCAGCAACCCTATCCACCACTAGGGTCTTTCCACATGATATATTTTTTTGCCTCGTATGTTTGTTTTGGTAGAAATACGGAGTACTATTATCTCTTGTAAAAAAGATAAAACATTTTTTAAAAAAATAAGAAAAAATCCTTAAAATCAGAATATCAATACGCCGTTTGTATAAAATTTGAAGAATACCAAAACATTATGGATATAAAAATTTATCATCTTCTTTTCACCAATAAAATTGTTAATAGATTCGGGTAAAAAAATAACATTTTTAATAGAGAACCTTTTTCCCAATTTTGACCTAAATTATATTTGTAGGCACTTTGATCGATATTTTTAATGTATAAAAATTTAGAGTTTAATATTTCTATTTTTGTTGTAGAAATATTTTTCCTACCATACTCACATAAAAGTGAGTGAGTCTTCCTCACTAATATTTTCTTTTTCTTCTCTTTACAATGAGATTCACTCACTTTTATGTGAGTGTGGTAGGAAAAATATTTCTTCAAAAAATTTAAATTAAACCCAAAAATTTATTAGATTCTTCTTATCAATAGATTTTAATAAATATTTTTTTCCAATATTTTCTTTTTTCTTTTGATCAAAGTTATGAAAGAATAAATGATATTGCAGGCAATCTAAGTTTATATAGAAAATATGAGTCATAATTTGTCTCTTCTAAACTACCATCAAACACTAATATAAATCAATGAATAATTAATCCGTGGAGAAGCCAACCATTATTCAAATAATAAATAGTGTTTAACCTTGAAAGTGAAATGCGCGTGTGTGACTAGAATGTCAATTTGATGATTTAAAAAAAAAATGATTTAAAATTTAAATTACACGTAATCCCGCGACGTAATTATTTGTATTAACAATGCGAAACGCTCATATTTACAACAGAAAGTGTCATCTTTACAACAACAATTAAACACCTGACCATTTACAACAAAAAAAAAAATCATATTTACAACAGAAAGTGTCATATTCACAACAACATTTAAACACCCTATTAACGTATTTTCCCTAGCAACATTATGCCCCCTTATTAATTTAGTCTAATCAAAGAGAGAATCATAAAAGGCAAAGGATTCGTATTTTCGAGTTGAAAATTGAAATATAGGGAAAAGCATGAATAGTTTAAAGGGAAAAAAATAGAAAAAAAAACTTTAAAATTTTAAAATTTTAAATCAGGTTTATTATCAAGAATTCATAAAGAAATGACAAAGCTTGATGAGTAATTCATAACTTATTTTTTTAGAAAATACCTGATTTAGAATTTTACAATTTTAAAGTTCTTTTTCAGTATTTTTCCTATTTTAAATATCCTGTTTTTTTAAAAAATAATAATTAAAAAAAGGTTGTTCAAAGTCGGTAGTCAAGAGTCAAAATATGGAATGGTGGTTGATCGTTAAGAATCGGTTTAGGGGTACGTAGGGTCAGTTAGGCATGGGCATAAGATTAGATAATGACATTTTTAATTCTTTAAAACATGAAACATTGAAACCCCACCACTTATAATTTCTTTAATATATTTAATTTAGTAGTAGTAGTAATGGATAAGACATTTATTAGAATTGGATTGAAACATAGAGTCCCCACTCTAGCTCACATCAACAAACCCGGAAAAAGATGCATCACTATGCTCCATCCTTCATTTGTGGCCCACCCACAACACCTGACCCCACCCCTATTAGATAAATTGAATCTTCAATGTTAGAAAGAATAGGCACCTGACCCCACCCCTATTAGATAAATTGAATTTTATTTTTTTTTTTTTTTTTTTTGCTCGAGAGATAAATTGAATCTTCAATGTTAGAAAATTTAATTAAAATAAATAGAATATAAAAAAAAAATTAAAAATTAAAATAAAAAAATGTGCTTGTCCCTCTAATTAGGCTTCCACCATGTTCTCATGTCGACAATGAATGTCTAATCTATGTTTTTTTTAATTTAAATTAGATATTTTTGGTGCGGATAAATACAAAAAATTAAAATTAAAATTGCTAAGTTACATATGTATAATTTTTATGAATAAATGTATTGGAGAAACAAGGTGTGAAGACTATCAAAATATAAAGATATTAATATAATCCTTTAAAGCAACTTAAAATCCTTTAGGGCTAAACCATTTTTCTAAAATTTAAGTATTAAAAAAAAACCCCTTTAAGACCCGTTTTGCTCAATGGAAATAGAGGTTAATTCCATGCTTTAAGCCAATTCCATCAAATTGTTTCCATAAGAAATACTGATGGATTATAAAAAAATTTAATTAGCTTCCATTTCCAAACTATATAATCTATGAAAACACAACATATAAAATGATTAAGTAAATTTATCAAATTGTTTCCATAAGAAATACTAAGTTTTATAATTCCATCTCTCTATTTTAATATACTGCCCTTTCACTTTCAACCTCAATAACCATCTCCTTCTGCCTCTTGATCCACCGTCATGACCTTCTACCCCACCCACCGCAACCGCCGGCAAACTTCTCCCCCACCCATCAGCAACCTTCTTCTCCACCCATTACAACTGCCCTAATCAGAAAAATTAGCTTCATAATCTAATCATACACTATTTCGGTCCTAAATATAGGACATAATTTGCACTACAGACTATGTCCATATTTAGGACCAGAGGTAGTACTAGTTTACAGGAACTTCAAGGTAATTATGTCATTTCACAATCTAATTTTACATTTTCATATTTTAAGAATATATTTTTTATTTCCTTCTAAATGTATATAAAAATTTAAGAAAACACACACACATATTTATGTATATGTAAATGCATATGCATACAAGTGAAAAAAAAAATTACAGATAGACTAGAAGAACTAAAAAAAATATTAGACACAGCCCTAGAAGAGCTGCATTACCAATTACTTGTTGTGAACACTACAGTGCTTATAAATTTTATACTTTATTCTCACCAAAAAAAATTTTATAATTTTTTTCATAATTTTATATTTTTGAAATTCAAATATATAAAATATTAAATGTAGATAAAATCAAATTATTTACAAGTTTTGTACTACCTCCCATCATCAAGTATAAGACTACAGTCTATTTTGTTTTCAAAATTTATAACTTTTTCTTAAAATATACGTATTCATCGCATAATATTAAGAAAATCAATTCATAATTATTATAAATAACCAATATAAATAACTTTATTTAATAAATTTTTTAGCTTTTGTATTAAGAACGGAAGTAATACGATGTTAACCTGTTGACAAAAACAAAAGGATGTTAAGCATTTTTAATGGACGGACCCACCACTCTAAATTGAAATGACTCAGGTGAGATGCATAGTTGTCGTGGAATATCCAGAGAATCTATAAAACTTTTAGGGCCCGTTTGGATCAGTGAAAATCAGGGGAGGGAAAAGGAAAATTCAAATTTTAGCGACGACGCTGTTTTGGCTCAAATTTTCCTAAAATAATTTCCCGCTCGGCGCTCAATTCTCCCACGTTCGAATGAAAATCAGTTCCCACCAAAAATGGTGGGAAGACATTTTCCAGTAGCTGTGAAAATGGACTAAAGTCCAATTTACCCCTGATCATAGCTACCTCTATAAAAGGGGACACCATCTGAAAAACAGAGACATGTGGAGAACGTAGAGGGCGAGTAGAGTTTCAACGACGACGACTGTGCATTTCGCACAACAGGTTCGTTGGTTCTTCCCCCGTCTTTGTTCTCTTTGTTTACTTCAAGCTCTTTGGTTTTTGTCTTCAGTTAGGCCATGGACAGCGAAATCCATGAATATTTTGTTGAGGTGTTGGCCGCATGTTTAGCTATAGTTTTAGCAATAAGAAAAGTGGTTGTGGCAATATTTGTCGTAACCACAAGTAGGCCTATGAGAGAAATCCCTTATAGCTCATTTAGGCTAGATTTTCACTCTAAGAGAGCGAACCTCAGAGCAATGGTATATACTAGCGACACCACTTGCTTCAATCATATTAGGATGAACCGGGCAACATTTGATGGCCTGTGCCACATGCTGGACACAATCGGAGGGCTCCAACCTACGAGGCATATGTTAGTTGATGAGCAAGTTGCCATGTTCTTACATATTTTAGCCCATCATGTGAAGAATCGAGTAGTTTAATTTGAGTTCGGAAGGTCGGATGAAACAATAAGCATATATTTTAAGCTTGTTTTGAATGCCACTCTGAAATTGCAAGATCAACTCTTGAAGACACCAGACCCTATTAGAGATGATTGCACGGAGGATCGTTGGAAATCGTTTAAGGTAAATACTCTGGACTTTCTTTATTTCAATCTGCATTGCAAAAGTTATTTCCATCTTGATATAATTTGTTAACGGCAGGGGTGTTTGGGGGCTTTGGATGGTACGCATATACGAGTACAAGTGGCAGCCCACCAGAAGGGTCGATATCGAAACAGGAAAGGAGATATAACTACTAATGTTCTTGGAGTATGCTCACCGGATGGACAATTTATATTTGTGTTACCTGGATGGGAAGGATCTGCTGCAGATGGAAGGGTCCTAAGAGACGCGATAAGGAGGAGACATGGTTTGAAAGTTCCAGCTGGTGCGTTTTTCGTTCTATCAATATTTGTATTGAGTCTCTTACAAAATTTGGCTTTGAGAAATGGACTGTTGTTGCTGTGCAGGAAAGTACTACTTAGTAGATGCTGGTTACACTAATAGTGATGGATTCCTTGCACCGTACCGTGGCCAACGTTACCACCTTAATGAGTGGAGAGCATGCCACCAACCCCAGACTCCAGCTGAATGTTTTAACATGCGACATTCTAGTGCACGTAATATCATTGAAAGATGCTTTGGGATTCTGAAGTTAAGATGGGCAATCCTTCGAACTCCTTCATCCTATCCGATCAAAATTCAGAACAGATATATTGTGGCATGTTGCCTTCTCCATAACCTTATTCGAAGATCAACTGTGCGTGACCCATTAGATGAACAACTAGATTCATTGGAACCCCCAAACCCAAGTCAAGAAATTGCTCCAATTTCTACAATGGAAACTTCTACTACATGGAACAATTTTAGGGATAACCTGACTACTGATATTTTCAATGCTTATTTGGCTAATAGATCCTGATGATGATTAGCATTGGTGTATTAATTGATAAACCATGTCCTCGCTTGATGGCACAATAGAGAGAGTTTTTGATAATCTGGGAGAACGTTTATCTCGGGATTCGCATCATGCTAAGATGCAAGTCAAGGAAGCTGAGTTGTTTCAACATTTGTTGGAAGTTCCTGGTCTCACTGTGGAGGAGCTGACCACCGCCCATATTAAGATTGTCTCTTCGCAACAACTGCTAAATTCCTTTGACCAGATTCCCATCCCATTCAAGGAAGTATGGATTCGGGCATTGCTAGGGACATAGAATTCCGTCGGTTAACTTGAATTTTTTGAGAAAGTCTGTCAGATCTTATTTTGAATTTTTGGGAAGTTCCATGGATGGGCTTTTTTTGGTGCCCATGTATATTTATAATTTTGTCAAAGGCAATTGTAAGCGTGCAATTGACAACAAATGACAGATAAATATATTGTATGGAACTACGTTTAATATATATAAAGTTATAAAGTTATGTATTGTGTTTCCTCCATCATATCTCCCCTGTTCAATGATCTTAAAATATAGATAAACAGGGACTATGCATAAAAAAACTTGTTGAAGTCTTGGAAATGATATTGTCAATGTTTTTGTTCCATAATTTGAAGATCTATGCTCAGCTTTCAAAAATAGAGGTAATGTCAAGTTTCATAAAGTAATATTAATAAAACTTGCGAGTAACTACGACAGAAATTATTCAAAGTTGTGAAGCATATTACAATTACCCGAGTAAGTCAGTTACTTACCCGAGTAATGTCGAAACAAGGCATAAGAGTTTAAGCAGACTGCAATTACTCGAGTAACATAATAGTTTACCCGAGTAATATCAAGAATTAACTGAGGCACTAGTGTTTCAAGCAGTGCAATTAGCAAAACGATAGGACATATCTTGTATTCAACCTACGTTTAATCTAAATTTCTAAAGTTATGTTATTGCATTTTGGTTTTCTCCTTCATCCCCTTATTTCAGGATGCTCTGTTCACTTCTCCAGAAACAGAGGTTAACAGAGTATAAAGTTATGTTATTGGAAGATGTTCTTGGTTACTCAAAGTGATTGTCTTTATTGAATAGAAACTTCTTATGAAAATCTGTTGCAAATCTAGTCATTTTCTCTGCGAGTAATTTCCGAGACTGTCGCTTTGAAAGTGCTTGTCCTATATTACTTTCGATGTTACTTGAGTAAGACTCTTTGGCTCCGCAAAGTAATTATTTCATTCGAAATTACTTGCCGTAGTTACTCGAGTAATGGGTAATTGTAATTTTGTCTCTTTTGTTCTTTTTCTAAAGATTGTTAGAACCGGCTATCACCCAAGAGGGGGTGAATTGGGTGTCTGATAAAAACTTTGGAACTTTGAAAATCTTTTCGTAACTTACTGAAAGTAGTTCGAATGACAGAATTAGTTTATAAAGCAATAATCAGTCATTCAGTAATGATATGTAGAGATGAAATCACAATCGATGATCCAGGAATTACGAAGACGGAAATTTCAAAACAGAGGTATATTGCTCGAGCAATAATCCCCGCTTGCTCGGGCAAGCTTCTCTTGAATCGCTTAAAATGTTCTTGGTCACGATGCTTGAGCAGAGCTACCTTGGTTGCTCGAGCATGGTACTCGAGCATGAAGATTTTTTTGCTCGGGCAAACATTTCATTTGGCGATGGAAAAGGCTTCTACTTGCTGTTGCTCGAGCAAGCTAATATTCTTGCTTGGGCAACCTATAGACAGAGACGAGAACTTGAAATTGATAGATGCTACTCGAGCAACCTTTTGCCTCTACTCGAGCATGGTGCTCGAGCAAGCCTTCTTCGCTGCTCGGGCATGACTTTCTAACTTGTAATATTTTGCTTCTGTCTTGATGATGCTCGGGCAAGCTAAATCTCCTGCTCGAGCATGATTCTTCATCTCAGTGAATTTGTTGATTGTCACGTTGATGCTCGAGCATGCCACATTCTCTGCTCGAGCAAGGATCTCCATCTTGTATTTCTTCTTTTCAAGTCCGATGATGCTCGGGCATCATAAATGGTCTGCTCGAGCATGGTGCTCGGGCAAGACTTCTTCTATGCTCGGGCAAGACTCTTCATAGTTGGAATTCTCACTTCTTTCGTTGATGCTCGGCAAGACTAATTTGCTGCTCGAGCATGACTTTCCAAATTGCAAATCTTTACTCTGAACTCGTTGATGCTTGGGCATCCCAATCACTTTGCTCAAAAGAGACTTGAGCATCATGATCGAGCAGACCATTTATGATCTTGTGCAAATATCAAACTCCATTGACTTTCAAAACATAATAGCATAGGCAGTACAAAGGGCAATTTCCAATGAGCGTAGTGTCTTCAATATGGCTTCAATTTTGGAAAACCACACATGCTCAGAAAGCTCTTCAAGTCTTCTTTCCAATGCAAGAAGAATCAGCTCCAAACTCATTGTAGATCGTCCGTTATCATCAGATGAATGGAGGTTGTTCTTGATCAGCATTTTCTGCAACATCCTGGACATACAGTCAACTTCAAAACACCATATATTCTTCAATATATCTTTGTTTTTCATGGTTTTGATTTTTTTGGAAAGGTATGTGAGTCTAGTTTCAAATGGCACCGGTTTCAGCTCAATTGGACTTGTATATTGTGAGATACACCCAAAATACCGAAGCTTGTTCTGGACTGTGACGTGAATTTCAGTTGCAACTTCTACAAATAATATATCTCTCATATGAACTCCTTTGGGCTTGGAATTTATACCAAAATGACGCATTGGGAGTCTAGTTTCATATGCCACTGGTTTCATGTCAATCAGATTCCTGGTTTTGGAGATATCGTCGAATTACCGGAAGTCGCCTGAAATAGAGCTGAACAGAGTATGCTGAAACACGACCTTGCTCGCACATGGGTGATTTTCTTGCTCGAGCATGATATTTTTTGGGCGAAAGTACAATGTTGCTCGAGCATGAAATTATTTGTGCTCGAGCAAGGCACTGTGTGTGTGAGGAAAAATGCTGAAATTACATTAATATCCCCAAACAAACCAAGATTCATCCGTAAGTTCAACTTGCATTGCTTTAACTCAATCGAGTACGCTCCAACTTCTATTTGATCACGAGACTTGAATATTGATATTCAAGAGCTGAAATTACATAAATGCCCTCCAACAAACCAGTATTCATCCAGAAGCTTAAACTTGCTTGTTTTAACTCCGAATTGAGAAGTTTCAACTTCTATTTGATCATGGAGACTTGAATATTGATATTCTTTTAATATTTAACAAGTTCTTCTTTCTTCAAACTCCATTCTTGATCATTCTTCATTGTATTAAAATTCACATCTACATTAAATTTAAGAATTAGTCAAAGTATAAGATAAATGTAGTATGCAAACTTTTTGCTCTTAAGAATGACATGTATATAAGACATCATCAAAACTAATCATAACTAACAAAGATCATCGATATTACTTTCGGACATTACGGTAATTGCTCCCGCAAGTAATTTAGGTAAATAAATATTACTTTTCAGGGTTACTCTCCTTAGCTTCGCAAGTAATTAGTTTATTCGACATTACTTTCCTAGGTTACTCGAGTAATGCTCTTTACCTTTGCAAGTAATATGGACTTAGTGGCTTTTGCTTTGCTCAGTGTTCTTCGATATTACTCGAGTAATACAAATTTTCTCCACAAGTAATTTTATTACTTTCTGGCGTTATAGTATGTGCTCAGCAAGTAATATGTAGAAACGTTCATTCTTCTCAGAGCCTGTTGATATTACTTTCGCAATTACTCAAGTAAAGGGTTCCGTTGCTCAAGTAAATTTGGGCAATGTAATTTTCAACTGAAGCAACTTTTTTTTAAAAAAAAAAAAAAAACCCCTCACAGAGTCTCGATATTACCCGGTAAACATATTGGTTACCCGAAAGTAGCTTTCGTATTCTATGGCGGCATTTCTTTCTTCTCATACTTTACTTTCAAAACTGCCCGAGTAACAAAATATTACTTGCGCCATTTTTTTTAAAAATAATTTTAAAAAAAAAACGCAAAATCTTGCAAAGAGACGCAACGTCATTTTCTTCTTTCATTTCTATGTTTAAAACAATATTTTATATTCGGGGTAAAATAAGATTTTACTTCATTTTCCTATCTTATTTTCTTCCAACCAAACAAAAATTTTCCAATCAACCCATTTTCTTTTCCATCGCTAAACAAACGCATCAAGGAAAATATTTTCCATTCCATTCCATGCTTTTCATTTCCATTCCTTTCCATTCCCACTTCTTCTTTGATCCAAACGGGGCCTTAGGTGTGTGTGAAACCAAGAAAGTGAAGAAAAAGTAATTTTGGAAGCATTTGATAGACAAAGTCAGTCACAAAACTGTTATCATCCGCACCTCAAGTTGATATTTTGACACTTTTATTAGTGGTACTCTTTTAGGAGTTGGTCAAGAAATAATTGCTTTTTTAAAGAAAAGACGAACTAAATTCCTTATTACCATACATTTTATTGTGAATGAGAAGTAGTCTCTTTTGTATATCCTTTCTAATTTTCTTATACCTTTTTATAATTATTTCTTACTATTGAGTTTCTCTTATTTTTATAGGGTTAAGGAGCAATTTCGCCAATAAATTATTGGTCAGGAGCACCCAACACAATAAACTCTTAGTTGGACCTAAAATACCAATCAACTATTAAAAATATAAAGTTAGCACAAATCTGTTAGTTTATATTAACGTCCGTTTTCTTCCTGGCTCTTAGAGATTCCGAAATCCTTTGTTGCAGATCACCTCTTCTTCCTGGTCAACAGCTTCACACACGAATCAATTTGTCCCTAAAAGGGTCTTCGGAGACAATGCAATCACCTCCGCGTTTGGATCTAAATCATCAACAAATACCAAAGGTTCAGTTAAAGAAAAGGTGCCAGACACACATAGATTGTTTATTTGTTCCTACTTGGCATTCCTGGAAGATTTCTCTTCTTCTTAGCAGTGGACTTTGGAGGAGGAGCTGTCTGATTGCCAGAGGAAGAGACGCTAGCTTCCCCTGAAGCTGTTGAAGAATTATCTAAATCAACTGGCATGGGGACTCAAAATTTCTCTGGGTTGCCACGAAATCAATCAATATCGAACAAAGAGGGAAAAACTTAGGGAGTTTACCTCAGAGTTTGCAAAGCAACCTTTTGGAAATGAAGTTCTAATTTTTTTCCTCTTTTTTTCTCTTAGGGTTTCTACACTATCTTAGCTTCTCTCTCGCTCTCGCTCTCTACATCTACCAGTCAATCTGATTTTTTTTTTGCCCCTCACCTTTATCTCAAAAAGCAGGGAATTCCAATCTAAAAGTGAGAAATTAGAATCAGAAATTTGGGAATCTGAAGCTATATCAAAACACAATCCTATGAATTAGGTAACAAAGCCATGAGATCCACAAAGATGTCGTCGGAATCTACCTGCGAGTGGCTACATCGAGCCCTATCGGAATGTCACCAGTGCTTCCCGTCTGGGCCAGGCCGCGACACGACGTGCCGGCACCTGAACCACACACTCGCCATGTGCATCGTCTCCTTAGTCTCTGCCTCTCTTCGTTTGCCTCTCAGAGAATCTGTTTCGGCCGTCTCGTGTTCGAATGGACCAAAACCAGATCCAGATCTGCCCTTCACCCGCGCGAATGGACCAAAACCAGAGGAAAGAGAAGATGAAGAAGAAGGAGGATCCGGTGAAGAGCAAGGAGGATCCGGTGAAGAGGATGAAGAAGACGAAATGAATGAATGAGAGAGGGAGACAGACGTTACTTTCAGCTTTAACGGCATTGTGCACAATTAACATTTTAAAAAGTTGGTTGGTATTTTAGGTCCAACTAAGAGTTTATTGTGTTGGGTGCTCCTGGACCAATAGTTTATTGGCGAAATTGCTCCTTAACCCATTTTTATAATATTTAACATCTAAAAAATATAGTACTTCCCATGTCCTTAATATATGACATATTTGAAGAGTTAATATTAGGCCCGTTTGGAATAAATGGTAGTAGAAAGTGACTTTGTTTTTACGACTTTTTCGATGTGATTTGTGTTTGGGATAAATTAAAAATGTCTTCAAAGACTCAAGCAAAGAGATGTGGATGCTTTCACAAAAAAGTAGCTTTCAAGATCCAAACTATGTCAAACAGTCAATTATTGAGCTTTTACTTTTGCTGGGCTTCTAATGGATTTATTTGAGCTTTTGAAGCTATCCCAAACATGCCCAATAGCCACGATATAAGATACAATTTTTATATTTGTCAATATTTTTCTAATATCTCCAATTAATATGCTCTCAACAATAATTAAGGAGAATAAGGAAGGGGGAATTAATGAATATAACTAGGGTATTCTAAAAAATACATGTCATATAACTAACTTAACTAACTTCTTTAATCTAATCAAATTATTTAAATATGTATAGTAAAGATGAGGGAGTGGTTGATTAACCTTGATGATTCACCACAAATTTAGGGATGGATTGATGGGGTGGTAATTGACCTAATTTTACTTAATTAACCTAATTTTCATCATTGGTGAGAGAGCTAATCATATCAAAACTATAATAAAACTTTATCGATCTCAAAGTTTTCATATATTCTTACATCCTAATAAATTTCTATTACCCTTACATCTCTCATTCTCAATCTCTTGATACCTTGTCTGAATCTTCAGTATAATTTAGGCGACACGTTTAAATGAGCATAAATTTAAAAGTCTAATTTACTCAATTCATGCCCTACGGTTCAAGCCTAATTTTGACAATGTTAAATATTAGGTATATACATATATAAATGACGTTTTACATGTGTTAATTGATTATTTGTTTAATTCAAAGGCTTATAAGTTAAGTTAAAAATCTTCTAAATTCCTAATTTTCTCAAACTATCCATATTATTGCACTTATTAAAAGAGAATTTAAGGTAGTTTTCAATATAAATGATTAAAGGGATGTTTTAGAGAACCAACACAAATTTTAAATAACTAACTTACTATTCCATTTTTTTTTAAAAAAAAAAACTCACTATGACATTAATTATGATGAATTAGTTATCTAACTCTTACATTTACAACTGGAGAGAGAGTATTATATTTTTTGAAAAATTAAATTTATTTTTTCTTAATATTATGTATGCGTGCGTGTATGTGTATAACTGTATAGAAATGATGTCTTCAAAATGTGAGTTGGTGCTTTATCCAATTCATTGTGCTTGTTTGGTATAGTTTATTTGAGGGGGGTTTTTAGAGCTTATAGAGCTTTTCAAAAGGATTTATGGATTTTTCTTCAAATTTTTTGTTTTGATGAAAACTGTTAATCGAGCTTATGGTGAAAATGAGCTTATTTGAAAAGCTCACTTTCCTAGCTTCTAATAAGCTCCTTATTTGAAAAGCTATCTTTCCTAAAACTTCCTGGCTATTCTTTTATGTAATATTTATTTAATTAAATTATGTATTTTCGCATTGCCCAATTTTGTAATTTAGCATTTTTCATATTTTTGGTAATTTGGATTTTATTTTTTTTCTTATAATTATCTCAAAAGAATTTATCCATGCTCATTCTAAACAAGTTTTACACAATCGGATTTTTATATAAGTTACTTATACAACCATCAATCTAAACATAAATCACATTTCACAATCTAACTTTTTCATAAGTCATTTTGCCCACTAGTAATCCAAACAAGTCCAAATCTTATGAATTAACTTTAAAATGGTTAAAAAGAACTTTGAAGGAAAACAAACATAATTAAACTTAATTAATGTAGGAAGATGAGCAACAATATCATACGCGGCTTTCACTTTTTCTGTTTTTTAAGATAAGTCATAATTACGATGGGCTAATATAAAAGTGCGAAGAAGATAATGGTTGTAAAAAAGGCACAAAACGACAATTCGTCGTACGCGTTTTGAGATAAGCCAAGTTTTCTTTTAGAAAAAAGAAAGACACGAACTTTTGAGTCAGGAAAAGTGAAAAGTGGTTTTAATTAGAGAATTTAAAACTTGGGACGATTCTGGCGGATAGCTTCGATTTCATTATTAATAACATTAATACTTATTGTTTGTTTAATAATCTTACTTTTTTTGTCGTGAGAAATTAGACCAATTCCTATATTTAGGGAAATTTTATAATTAGTTGGTAAGTTACGTAACATCATTATTCTCTAATTACTTGCCATACACGTTTATCTGGCTTGTTCCTTTTATTTAATTGATTTATTTTCTTGTTTGTGAGTAGTAACTGTGTTTCAATACTCCCTCCGATTCTAAATATAAGACACGATCGAATTTATTTAAGAAAGATTAAAGAAGGCCTATATAAGTTACTTAATCATATTGTTGTGATCATTAGATTATATATCGTTATTAGTCAAATTAATTAGTTTCGATAAGAAATAAAAATACTCTAAAATAATTTAATTAGTTTCTTTAATCTCTTTAAAAAAGTAAACTTTATCTTATACCACTCTAGTTCTATTTATAAGTTCATTTTGACAAAAAAAAAAAAAAAATTGGTCCTATTTATAAGTCGAATTTCATATAATAAATGAGATTGTGACAATTACTCATATTAATTGTACCAATGAAGATAGAAAGAGAAGAAATAGTTGAAAGATGCCCAATCATAAATAAGGACAAAGTTGAAAATTTATTCCATAATTATTGAGTTAACTACTTCTCCTTGATATGTGAGATTTAATCAAAATAGATTTATATATAGAACCAGAGTGGTATTTAGAATAAGAGAGAATAACTCAAAATTGAGAAGATACAACTGTACAAGAACATTAAGACTATCTACTTTTTCTTCATCATCTATCAAAAAAAAAAAACAAAATATTGATGGGGAGTGATCAAAGAAACAATAATTCCCTGGGAGTGAGAAATGTACGTTAGCTAAATTATCAACATCGCAAATAGTTTCTCTGAGTAAATAGAAAACTACCACATGTCATTCCCTACATAAAAAAGCTCTAGCTTCATCAATTATGTCCTTAAATGAGAAATAATGTTTGTTCTATATATATATATATGAACAAAACTACGTACACTTTGTTTCTATTTTTTTTAGCTCCACAACCCTATTTCTCCTACGTAATATTATATGTGTACTGGATCGATTCATCAATTGACAAAGTACATATTTAAATCTTGACTTAAGAGATTACGAGTTTAATCATCTATAAATATGATGGATAAGTGAGTTTCTTCCCCTAGATAAGGGACGATAATAAATACAGATAATAGTACATGATGTCAGCTATCAATTATCCCATACTAAATTATCAAACGGAAATTAATGAAGTGAATACACATTTTATAATATGGCGTTAGGCAAACTCTCCCTTAATTGGGAGGTTGATGCCTCAGTGGTAACAACTTGACAGTTACAAGGGGCAAATTAGCGAGAGCCATATGGTGGTGAGGAGGGGGCGAATCGACAAAAGCCTAGTGAGGGCACGGTACCAGCTATTCTACTCCCTCTTGTTCAAAGTTCTTCTATCAAACCTATCTATAATTTATGATGACTCTGGATGCTTTTCTTTCCGATTCATACGCCGAAAAGAAGACGGAATTATATATAGCGGCGGAACTAAGAATTTTAATGACGGGGAACAAAAAAATAAAATAAAATTATATCATAAAGAAAAGTACTTGAAATACAGAACAAATTTAACATAAAAAAAATTGAAAGAAATCTATTACAGAAATTAAGACCACTTCACTTGATTCTTACTCTACGTGTTTTCATATTGTTAAATTCATTTATAAGAATTCGGGTTAAAACTCAAAGCAATTTCTTTTTCAATGTATGTAATCAAAAAATCATAGAGAAAACCAGGTAAAAAATACACCGTGTGAGCATGTAACTCAAATTATAGACTAGAATTCCGTCACAAAAGAAAAGAATAATAAACCAAACCCCACTGCCCATGTCTAGGACCACAAAAAAAGTTCCTCATCAAAAAACCAGGTCAGAAATCCAATGAAACAATCACCTCTCTTGCAATCCTCCTCTTATCAAAGGGATGATCTTAGAGAATTACCATCTTCCTTAACCCACCACTTGAAGGAAATGAAAAAAAAAAACAAATATACAAATATGACACGCATGTAGACATTAGGAGCAATAGAATATTCTGATAAAATGCTGGCAAGACATAACATCTGTAAGTGTCATAATCTATTCTCTACCAGTTCATATTCTCAGACTCCACACTATTCTTCAAAATCCACTTTGCCACGTACAGTGCCACAATCCACAGGACGGTGAGCCCCCTCAGTGCATTGTATTTTCAAGTTATAATATTACCAAGCATATCCAACAATGAAATCAGAAATGCAATATTGCTATTTGACAACCCAAAGACAACTCACATTCCAACAGAAGCAATAAGAACAAAGACAAGAAACATCATAGTTTCCACTACCAGCATCAAATGTAACTGCATGTTCATAACCAGAAGCAGGACACCACTTGGTCTACACAGAACAAAGGAAGCACTGTGTGAGATTAATTTGACAATGGGACTGTGTGAAAATTTGTCCAAAGATCTCATATTAAAAAAATAGTAGCACTAGAGAAAAAGACTCATACCTTCTGAACATGAGATGCAGAAGGGATGACCACAAGCAGTAGATTTAATCCGTGAACAGGGATAAGTTTCAAAGCAGATGCCACAAGGAAGCTGATTGCACAAGAAAAATCAGTGATGATTGATAAATCTCTAATTTTATATATTTTATCTCACCTTATTCATTTATTTTGGGGATTATTTTAGACTAATTTGGATATATTAGATAATGTTTAGACTGTTAGCCAATTTTATTAAATAATATACATCTGAATTAATTATGAGATTTTTGAGCTTAAATGATTAATATTTTGATTGTTATCTTGTGATTAAATAATATTTCTTAAGATATGATAGATTACAATTTTATCATATTAGAAAATCCTATTATGGAGAATTTTTCAGGGAAGCTAAAAGGAAATCTAATGGTGAAATTATATTGGGCTTCTTAAATTTTGATGGGGTTATCCAAAAATTTATCTCTTTTTTCTTATTAATTAACCTAGCTGCATACCCAGAAGAACAAAAGACGCAGAGGCCGCACACTCACGCTCCGGAGACACAGACGCAGGAGAGGCCGCAACACGCAACACGCAGAGGAGTTTTTGACTCTTTGATTCATTGATTCATTCATCCACGCGGACCCCACCATCCATTACTCTTTCCTCCCATCCATTCACGCACAACCCGTGTGTGCCCAAGCCAATATTCATTAATTCTTCAATTTAAATGGCCATGTCTTGCATGAAGCTTGGTGAAGGAGGACTTTCGATGGTAGCTTAAGCTTCTTTACGAGGTAATTTGGGAGGGCGTAGAAGAAGTTTTAGCGCAGGGTGCTTCGCACTCAAGATCACGTGAGAGTGTTTAGACTTTGAAATTATTTAGTTTTATATAATTTTGAGTTGTTCTCTTGAGGTAGACATATCATTTATTTTGAATTTAATTGATAATTTGGATTTGAATCAAAGTCTTTAAGATATTTGCTGGGATTTTTGCTTGCAAACCGTTTGATTGTCAATTATATTAATAATTGAGTTTTTATTATTGATTTAATTGTCAATTTAGATTTATCCTTTTGGTTGTTTAATTAGGTTGGTTAAATGTCTAGTTGTTTAATTAGACAATTATGAACATAATTCCCAAAACTATCTTGCAACTATTTTAACTGGTTTTAATGAGTTTAATTAACTAGCATTTATCCCATTATGAGTTTTTTAGTGGATTAGATGTTATTGAGTTTGAGAGTTTCTCATGCTTCAATTAGTTAATTAAATTCATTAATTATAATATTTCATTAATCCCTTTGGTCTAATTAATTGATTTGGATTATTCTCTCATAACAAAACCCCGTCGCTCAAATCAATTAATTAGACCAAAGGGATTAATGAAATATTAGAATTAATGAATTTAATTAAGTAATTGAAGCATGGGAAACCCTCAAGCTCAATAACATCTAATCCACTAGAAAACTCATAATGGGATAAATGCTAGTTAATTAAACTCATTAAAACCAGTTAAAATAGTTGCAAGATAGTTTTGGGAATTATGTTTGCAATTGCCTAATTACAATTAACCAACCTAATTAAACAACCAAGAGGATAAACCTAAATTGACAATTAAATTAATAATGAAAACTCAATTATTAATATAATTGATAATCAAATGGTTTGCAAGCAAAAATCCCAACAAATATCTTAGCACAGTTCAAATCCAAATTATCAATTAAATTCAAAATAAATGATATGTCTACAATCTAAAACTAGATTGTTCTCAAGAAAACAACTCAAAATTATATAAAACTAAATAATTTCAAAGTCTTCAAACAAATCGATAAAAGAAAAAACACTCTCATGTGGTCTTCAAATACAAGCTCCTAGGCTCTAGCTTTCTCCATGCTAATCAAGTGATCACTCAAAATGGTCTCACTATGCTGCTCAAATCATCACACAAGACAAATTCTACTTGTAAATCATTATGATTCAATATGGTTTTACTCTCTAAATGCATATCTAAATCAGAGCTTCCCCCACACTTATCTTTAATAGTATCCCCACTAACGGTAGTCATGTCAATATCATAAGTAGTATCAATAAAATCAATAGAGATATTACTTCCATCATTTAAAGCATCATCATGATTAGTGTTAAGCAGGGTATCTTTAAAATCAATAGTGTTAGAGGTGTCAACAACAATTTCTTCATCAATGATACATAATCTGAGAAGAAAAAACAAAATCCAAATCATTCACTAAATTTTGAATCTCACCTCCCAAGAGTTAGGAAACTGAACAACTGGCTTCTCCAGTAAGCCAAATGTTCTTGGGACATTTTCTTCATTAGCAACCATGCTTCATGCATGCACTTCTTGGTCTTACACATAAATTTTAGGGGGGTGGCCGACCCTAGCCCTCTGGTTTCACCACTGGTCATATATATGTTGGGCAGTGATCAAGCTCCAAGAGGAAGTGAGGTTGGTCGGCATAAATTTTCCATTAGAACCTTATGGCATCAAGAATTTATGAACCGATTTCTAATTTTGAAAGGAGCCCAAAAAAATTACATTTTAGGACGAAGAAATTTGATATAGTAAATGACCAATTACCTTTTATAAAATTAAAATATCTCAAGAAAGCTAATAATTTCATTGGAAATCAAGTTTTGACCCAAAATAATTTATGTGTGGTTTGCAAGATAGAGTATTCTTGTCCAGAAATTATTCTGTATCAAAACCTAGGTTTTGGAAAAAAAACTATTGTTTTTCATATTTTTCTCTTTCCTCTGCCATCATCAGTATTTTTCAGTATCCAATTAGTATCTTAAGTATTTTTTAGTACCCTGAAATATTTTTCAATATTCTAAAATAAATTTTCAAGATCATGAAGTATTTTTTTAGTATCCCTAAATATCTTTTTAGTACCCGTCACTACTCTAAAATATTTTTTCAAGATTAGTCATTACCTTGAAATATTTTTTTAATATTCTAAAATAATTTTTTAAGATCATGAAGTATTTTTTCAAATCTCAATCAAGATATCCTTAAGTATTTTAATTACGTACACAAATTTATGTAATTTTTGGTATTTATTATGAAATATAATGTTTATAACATTCAAAATACAACATTATCCTTTATATGCAATTATATCAAAAGCTAATGTCCTTTTTGATAAATTTGACCATGAAAAAGTTATTCTAATAACAATATCCGAACACTATTATTTCATCCAAAAGCTATTATTCAAAAGTTATTTTCACCTCATAGATCCCATAAGCCATTTTTCAAAAGTCATTTTTACTTCGTAAATCCCAAAAACTATTCTCCAAAAACTAAATCCAAACGGGCAAGTTTGTTTGGGAGTAGCTTTTGAAAAATGATTTTCACAATTTACGAAGTAAAAATGACTTTTGAAGAATGACTTTCACAATTTACGAGGTACAAATGATTTTTGGAAAATAGCTTTTGAAGAATAACTTTTAGATTTTTAATAGTGTTTGGATAACTTCAAAACCTAGGTTTTGACAAAAGTTTGCCAAACACCCCATAAAATTGTCCAGAAACTATTCTGTCAAAAACCTAGGTTTTGGCAAAAATTTGCCAAACACCCCTAATTCCCAGGGATCAAAACCTGGTTTTGTCATAACCCTACCAAACACATTTCTTTTCCAAAAGCTATTCTGCATCAAACTAAGTTTTGTGAAAAATAACTTTTTTTTTTTTTGCCTTTTCTCTCTTCTATGAACAACGAAAGATAAAAACATAAGTCATTTATGCTTTTCCCCCTTTTAAAGAGTAATAAAAAAATTACTAAACATTAAGTATGAAAATACTGCAAACTCAAAATAAAAATAAAAATAGGAAAACTATTCTTAAGGCACATGTAGTTTCTCAGAATTTTTAATTTAGTATGTGTGTTTTTCTCTCTTTATTAAAGCTGTAAATTTTGCTCTTTTAGTACCAATGTTAGCCTAGATTAAGAGTGGAAATAGGCTAGACTCCTATAAGGGGCCTATGACCTAGTTTACTGTAAGCCAAACTAAGCCTATTTAGTAAATATGTTAGGTTTAGGCTTATGCCTATTTAGGTAAATAGGCAAGACTTATTTTCATAAGGCCTAGTCTACGCGCTTGACCTATTTATTTTTTTAAATGTATTATTATGCTTAATTATATATAATTTAATTAATCTAAATTAATTTTGTAAATTATTTGTAAAATTAATGACTTAGCCATAATATTGAATTTCACATTTCATCATTTACCCATGAGCTTAACCTTTTCATTAATCAATTGATCACATCTACTTCTCTTCCTTTTAATTATCTGAGATAGCAATTCTATATCACTACCTCACCTTTGATTAGTGTCATTTGATGCAACATAATAATTGAAGTAATTTTATTTAGTGATGCCAAAATTAAAATGATTTGAATAGGAAGAGTTTGTCTCATTTTCCACAAGAAAAATGAGAAGTAAAATATAGTTTTATATGCCACTTGTCGTACTTGGTTGATTTTAAAAAATATATCTCCTTAGTTAATAAATGATTGATTTTTGGGAAAATTAAAGTGAAGGACCCAAAGAAAATAATATTTATTAGAAAGCACCATAAAAATCCTAATTATTTAAAAGGACCAAATACAATGATATGAAATTAAAAATACTAAATTGCCCTCCATGTATTTCTCTTCTGTCTTCGTGTGAAGCAAACATCTCAAACCTAGAAACTGGCATATAGGCTCTAAATCTAACTATAAATCACAGTTGTGACTCAAAAACAAATATCTCAGCACTCCTTGAACCTTTCTTGCACCAATAATCTTCCTCTCAACAGTGATTCTTGTGGCTAACTCACCACTTCAGTGCCCCCTTCTCTTCACCCAATACAAGAAGGCGGTCGAATTCCCCTTGCTAGCTGGTCTACCGCCATCTTTGATGGTGGAACTTCCATTAGCTTGATTTCGAACACAGAAATTGCTTCTTTGATTGTTTAGGAAGAAAGTGGTAACAGGGAAAGGTATGAAAGAACTTGCTCGAAGAGGACCATTAAAAATCAAATAAAAAATCAATAACCATTCACTAGAACTACAGCTCTTTTTTTCAGAGCTAGAGCGCCAACTGATATACCAGAATAGATGTCAGCATAACCTATCACTTCCAGATATGCTATTAGTTAGGCCCAGAGAGAGATCTATGCCCTCATATATGAGTACTGTGCAATTGGTTCGGTTCCATTGTAGCGAAACCGTTTTATGACATAAAATTCTAAATCAAGTAGGATAGATGGGTGGGTCGGTCTTTCCATTATTCATATATGTTAAGCCCCAAATCCTTGATTTAATTTGGCCCTGCACTGCTTCGAGCTACAGACAAAAGGGAATGAAAGCATCTTATTCTTTCCTATGAACTTCGTCGTTCTTTCCCTTGTCTTGCTGGGTTTGGATAAAAATAATCAATTGATAAATCTAATTACAATTTTTAGTCAAGTTGCAGTTGAAGTTAGGTATGGACCCTTTGCACTAAGTTGGGTTTGTGAGATGCTTGCTTAAATTAAAATAAAAAAGAAGACGCGAGAAAAGTCTGGAGGGCAATTTAGTATTTTTAATTTTATGTTTTAATATTTGGTCCTTTAAAATAATAACGGTTTTTATAGTCATTCCTAATAAATATTATTTTCTCTAGGTCTTTCACACTAATTGTCCCTTGATTTTTATTATTCAATTCCTACTTGCTCAGACAATTATTATCACTATATGTTCTTTTTTTTCCTCTTACTAACTCTTTCATTTCAAGAAGGACCTCTTGAGAACAATATTTACTAGGAAGAATCGTAAAAATTGTAATTATTTAAAAAGATCAATTACCAAAAGTATAAAATTACCTTTGATTAAACTTCTTACATTCTCTCCTTCAATATTTGCCACATCCTATTTTAAAAGTATTTTGAATTTTATCTTCCACTAAAATTACTACCACCAAAATATCAAATTTTTAACTTTAAATAACATCTACATAATCATATCATGTTATATGATATATCATTAAATTATTAACTTAGACATTGACCCCTTTATATCATTAAGTTTTTTTTCTTGACTTATATCATTTTATATAAATCATGAAAAAAAAAACTCTATCAACCAAAACAAAGAATTAAACACATTTTATATTTTATCAAAAGAAGTTGTGTAGGCTCAAATTTTAAAAAATAAATAGTTACTGGATTGTGTCAAAAATTGAAACATCATAGTATATCAATAAGAAATTGATATAATCTCGATATTAATTTAAAATTTATAACATGGTAACGTGAATATCATGAGATTATGAAGAATGAATTATATTATTGTGTATAAAAGAGAGAGAAGAAATTATTGTGTTTGTGACCCGTGAGGACATTTTCATTCAATTAAAGTCATATGGAGATCGAACGTAATTCATGAAAACTGAAACGCATATCACAACATTAATATGTGCCCATCTATTTATGGACCCCTTTAATTAATTTCTGTGTGTGTGTAGTACAATATCATATATGTCTCGGTTTCTCATTACTCATTGTCGTCTTCTAAATTTAATTACGTCGTGTAAGCATATAAAAAGTAACCATAAATACCCTTCAATTTTTCTAAAAAGTGCAACAGCAACTATAAATTATTTTTTAGAGTAAAAATAACCATAAATATTATAAAAGAGGGCAAAAATGACGATGATGTTAATAATCCTGAACGTTTGTTACTTTGAGTTTTTTAATGAAATGTTAAGGTGCTAAAATAGTTATTAACTTATACTAAAAGTGTAAAAGTAATCATAAACTTTTTTTGATTGCAAAAGTAACTAAAAGATGATTATTGGAGCGTTAATTCATAAGTTTTGTTATTGCTTGTGCAAATAGAAGTCCAAGTGGATTTTAATTGTGAGATGACTAGCGGTGACTTAGATTTTCCCAACCTACCATATGCATATGTGCTATTCCACTGCGTCCTAGTTTTCCTCCGAGGTCTCTTCTCTTAGAATCTTCTCACGATTGGTTATGAGATTGCTTCAATATTTGCAGTGACAGTATTTTTAAGGCCAGTGATTCATATTAAGGATTTTAACTTTTGGAGTTGGGGTGACAAGTTTAATTTCTTTTGATTCGTCATTCTTGCTAGAATAAAAAAAATGTTACTTCTTGATATTAATTCATACATTTTGTTTTTACTTTTGTCATTTTAATCCCCAAATTGTTAAAACATTAGTAATACAATAGCCAAAGAAAAACTTATGAATCAATGTTCAAGAAGTCATTTTTACATTTTAAAGAAAATTATGGTTACTTTTTGACCTTTTAGTATAAGTTGATGGCTATTTTAGCACTTTAACATTTCATTATGTTATGGACTCAAATATGAGGCCTACTCTTTCAGTGTGGCCCAACAAGAAAGAACCGATGTGCGGATGTAATGGCGAACATTTGGAGCTAGAGCAGACAAGAGCCTAACAAATCAAACCCTAACCCTACGTGCACTCTATAAATAGAGGGTAAACCCTAAGGTACACATCTTGGAAGCTCTCTCTTTACTATTCAGCCACACTGTGCACACACCCCACCCCCTTTGGTTGTGTACAGTGATCGTCTATTCTCAAAGGTATCTCATCCATGGATATCTGAGAGGGAGCTATTTGATCCAAGATAAACATACTAGTCCGCCTAGGGCTAGACATCTGTGTTCTTATGACAGAACATTGGCTATTTGATCCAAGATAAACATACTAGTCTGCCTAGGGCTAGACATCTGTGTTCTTATGACAGAACATTGGCGCCGACCGTGGGGATTCGGTGAATTTATGATTCCCGCCACCAAAGATGGTCGATGATTCCAATTCCTAACTGCCCTATGAACAATCATGGAGTATTACAGTTAGGGTTTGTGAGGTTAAAGGGTTTGTGGACCAGTTCACCTCGTTGGCGCGAATCCCTGAAGCTTTTTTCTTTCATGCTTTCAATCCTTTGGCATCTTGTTTTCACGATAAACAATACGCCCAGGGAGAGAGCCATGGAAGCCCGAAGAAGACACTTTCCATGAGAGATTCGACATTTTCTCCAGGCTTATTTTGGTCGAGTCCAAATGGGTAAAAAGGGCCAAAACTATGGCAAATGGGAGAACCTCATTTGGAGGAAGTGCATAGAGTTTTTGCAATGGATGGAAGATGAAGGAATTTTTCCACCGCATGGAATGTACTATGATATATATCCACTTCCATGGAAAGCTGCAATGTTGTCTGTACCTCGGAATAAATTAATCGACTGGGAAGGAGAATAGGAAGCGTGAAATCTCGAGATGGATTTAATCTTGAGCTTCGACCGAATTTACATTCCAACTTCACCATGGTCCATTTATTTAAAAGAAAATGCCGAGGTGTTCATTTGACACTTTTTCGAGATACCAATATGCCGAGATTGGACATGCTTGAGATTCATGTATGCCGAGATCCTGAAGCCGAGATAAGTGAAGACGACATGGTGATGTGGTGACGAAGCGAGGTATCGGTGGTTACTTCCTTTGTTAAACCAGTGTAATGTACCCATGTTTGATGTAGCTTTACGGTTTTCCAAGTCCACTTGGCTGGAAGGTGAGGTGCTGTATCAAACAGAGGACATCATAGCCGAGATCCTGAGAATGGAGATGAATGAAACCGGCATGCAAAGGAGCCGAGATCACTAAAGTAGGTTCTTTGATGCTTGCTGAGATGGCGGGTGTAGCCGAGATTTATTCTTGTACATGACCTGGAAAGCCTTCTCCTATTTTCTCGGGGCTCGTAGCAACTGCAGGTGGAAAACTGGAGGATGTTTTACAAGAGGCTCCAAAAGGAGTAGGAACTGAGATTTGCACGACCAATATGCACTGAAGCAGCGATCACTGAAGCATTCCGGTTGACTTTGCCGACATTGAAGCCGGCACAGAAACGGAGCCGAGATCCTGTGAATATATCAGCTCCATCCGGGTTGCAAATACAATTAAGCTCAGACCTGCTTGAACCGATATACAATGTCGGAAGGCTGAGATCCAATGCCGGTGCCGGATGAAAAAATTCTTCAGCAGCGAGAATATTCTGGTCAGCATGGGAAAGTGTTAATACCTCGGACAGCAACTGATATGCAGGAGGCATGACCTCCGTAAGCGTGTAATCTCAAAGTCAGCATGCAGAGCAAAAGAGCCGAGGTAACTTAAGCCAACATGCAAAGAAAACGAGATCGTTGAAGTCGGCAAAAAGAAGAGAGGAAAAAGTGGTGCAACCACAAGTCCACGTAGGCGTTAAGCAATGAGATGATGAGGTGCCAACATGGTTGTCCAAGCAGCCACGACAACCAGGCATCATCAGAACAGTGCTCCGCCTAACTTGTCGATCAGTATCCGAGAATCCCAGTGTCGTTGACGAAGTCGGATGTTGCGTTGTGGCCGAAGTCGGATGATGTGGCAATCTCGGCAAGAATGTTGGCACCTTATAACTGTGATTTACCGAGTTTGAGGAATTATTAAATTCCCAATGATCCCGTGCTCCTTGATTGCAGGGATTCGACCAATTTTAATTAGTTTGTGGGTCCTTAATAGAAGCTTATAAGAGTTGTATTTACCATTTATGGAAGGCCCAGGCACGATGACGTATCGCTTCTTTAAAGAGGATTTCTCCTGTGAACTTCTCAAAAGAGGCATGGCATCAGATTCCTGAGGTAATTCTCCAACGGACACTCCTGAAGCTCTTAAAGTACGCAACATGTTGTCATTCAGTGTTATAATTCCTCATTACATTGGGGATATTAATTTTTCCTGGAGGACCTTTGTCCAAGCCAGATTGAAAATGTGGGCCCAAATAGTTTCTACTAATCGAATGGTAGTGATCATGCACCATAATTGAGTGATCAGATTTGCTTCACAAACTACCATGAGGTCCAACTCCTTCAAAGTGGTGGAACATGATCTCCTCTGAGTTGAGTTGAAGGAAGCTCAGTCGGGGAAGGCACCTTCAAATCATGCAGAGCTTGGGCAGCGCCTCATGCGACTTGAATGAAGTTTGCATATTTGGTGGACACTATGATTGCTATGGTGAAATTTACTATTGATAAACTGATCATGCAACCAACGCATATCCACCAAGCAAGGTATGCATAACTCAAAGTCTCAATAGAACATGATTAATGTTGAGATCTCTGGATATTATGCTGCTACAAGATCCTTTGTTTATGCCTGTTCTGGAGATTCCTAAAGCCATTTGATATCTTCCCCGTAAGCTTCTTCCCTGCAAAATCAACGATGAACCAACAAGGGCATTGTGGCAGAGCTATTTTCTGCATCTTGTCATGAGGAATTTCCTTCGCCAGAGGGGCGTACATCATTGCAAATGTATGATCCAAATGAGAATAAAGTGCTTATGGTAGAGGCTCGGTGTTCAATGGCATGGGGCAGTGAACCAGAACCAAAGGCTAAGCAAAACGATGATTTTCTCGGTGTTCAATGGCATGTGGCGATGAATCAGAACCAAAGGCCGAGCAAAACGATGATTTTCATCTTTTGTTGATCGATGTTTTGCCTGATTAATTTACAACTGGAGAAAAAGGTACACGTCCTTATTTGTCATTTTTTCGAAGCTAAAATGCAGAGATATCACATTAAAGGGTGTGCATTCGTGTTGAAATAGTATGATATATTATTTGCTAAATTGACACTGCATGCATTCCACGTTTGATTTTAATAGTATGATATATTATTAATACAAACAAGGGGCGGTGGTCTGGG
The DNA here is from genome assembly GCA_019022615.1 of Acacia melanoxylon. Taxonomy (NCBI): domain Eukaryota; kingdom Viridiplantae; phylum Streptophyta; class Magnoliopsida; order Fabales; family Fabaceae; genus Acacia; species Acacia melanoxylon. Next base: position 510,543 of record JAFJYJ010000064.1, on the reverse strand, counting down.
AGAAAGTAAATAAAAATGTGGGCCCTACCAAGTTATTATATTATTCTTAATAGATAGGATAATGAACACGAAGGTTAATTATATTATTCTTGAGAATCCACTTCACCATAGCCTGTTTAGATTCACAAACGGAAACATCATCTTATCGTCAAGTGATATTCTGATGGGATCAATAGAGGGGTGAGTTTGCTTGATTTGCTGAAATTAATTCCTGCATAATTCGCCACTTGAACTAAAATGAACTTTTTCAAGTTTCAAAGTGGTGGACAAATTTTTTTTTTTGAAGTGGCCAGGAAGATGAAGGTTCCAGATACTGTGAAGGGGATTAGTAGTGTATTCTCACACTATAGAAGTTCCCATTTTAGTGAGCATATGTCACTGAATCTATCTATGGACATATTTAATGACCAAGGCCATGGAAAAGAGAATGACAACCATTCATTTGATTTTTCTACTGAGCAAACTTCTAAATAATGTTCCAATCATTGTGCTTCTGGTACTAACAATGATGAGAGTGCTTGTTTTGTTAACCGCCTCTGAAATTGTGAGAAAGGAAGGATAGAAAGCGGACCCGAGTTAAACTGAATCTAGTTTAAAATCCAGGATCCGTGTAAATTTTTGAAGGCGGACCCGAGTTAAACTGAATCTAGTTTAAAATCTGGGATCCGTGTAAATTTTTGAAGGCGGCCCCAGTTAAACTGAATCTAATTGAAATCAGGGATCCGTGTAAAGTTTTGAAGGCGGACCCAATTTAAACTGAATCTGGTTAAAATCCCGACTCCATGTGAATTTTTGAAGGAAGACCCCAATTTAAACCGAATCTGGGATCCGTATAAAGTTTTGAAGATGGACTCCGGTTTAACTGAATCTAGTTAAAATCTGGGCCAAGTATATCTTAAAGTTCCTTAATTAGAATTATCTAAAGGCGACTATTTAAAAAGCCTATATAAAGTTCCTTAATTGGAATTATCTAAAATTTTGAAGGCGGACTCGGTAAAACTGAATATAGTTTAAATCCAAGATCCGTATGGAGTCCGTCCCTACAAAAGGGATGAAGGCGGAGACCCGGTTTAAACTGAATCTAGTTGAAATCTGGGATCCGCGTGCAGACGGCTATGTCGCCAAGTCTATAAACATGTAGGAATCAGAGGTACATAAACCCGTTTCCGAAAATCATGTCGGAGTTAAACATGTAGGAATCTGTGGTACATAAACTCGTTTCCCAAAATCATGTCCGATTTAAACATGTAGGAATCCGAGGTACAAAAACCTGTTTCCAAAAATCATGTACAAGTTAAACATGTAGGAATCAGAGGTACATAAACTCGTTTCCGAAAATCATGTGGAAGATAAACACGTAGGAATCAGAGGTACATAAACCCATTTCCGAAAATCATGTCGAAGTTAAACATGTAGGAATCTGAGGTACATAAACCCGTTTCCCAAAATCATGTCCGATTTAAACATGTAGGAATCCAAGGTACAAAAACCCGTTTCCAAAAATCATGTACAAGCTAAACATGTAGGAATCCGAGGTATATAAATATGTTTCCAAAAATCATGTCAAAGCTAAGTATGTATGAATCCGAGGTGAAGAAACCCGTTTTCGAAAAATCATGTCAAAGCTAAGCATGTAGAATTCATGGTAAATAAACCAGTTTTCGAAAGTCATGTCCGAGTTATACATGCATGAATCCGAGGTACACAAACTCGTTTTCATGAATCATGTCAAGTTTAAGTTTTAACTCGAATTGGGGGGCGATTAAGTTTAATGTCAACCCGGATTGGGGGCGATTAATTTTAATGTCAACCCGGATTGGGGGGCGATTTATTTTAATGACAACCCAGATTGGGGGCAAGTTCAGAAATGCATATACATGCCGCTGTTGAATTCTTGGTAAAGAAACTAGTTTTCCAAAATCATGTCCGAAGATAAACATGTATGAATCCGAGGTATACAAACCGGTTTAAACTGAATCTAGTTTAAATTAGGGATCCGTACAAAGTTTTAAAGCCGGACCCAGTTTAAACTAAATCTAGTTTAAATTAGGGATCCATGCAAAGTTTTGAAGCCGGACTACAGTTAAAATCCGAGCCTCTGTTTAAAGTTAAAACCCGAGTTCCGTGTGGAGAGCCAGGTTAAACTATCAATGCATCCCGGCAGCTCAGAGACCTGAACCATCGCGTTGGGGGGCAGTGGGTTGTTAGTGGAAAAGCATGATTATCAATAGCCGAGATTAAGGCAAACCAGAACACAACAGTAAGTATTTTCCATTCAACGTGATTTGCTTACATGTTATTAAATGCAGGAATATAGACCATGATCCCGAGAAAATCGCTACGAAAGCAAGCAAGGGATCTTATTTCTTCTCAAACAACCCGAATAAGCTGGATATATCTTAGCCAAATTCGCGTTCAAACAATCAATGCATCCCGGCAGCCCAGAGACCTGAACTAGCGGGCTGGGGGGCAACTGTTATGGACTCAAATATGAGGCCTACTTAAGGTGTGGCCCAACAAGAGGCAACCAGTATTGCACAGATGTAATGACAGAACATTTGGGCTTAGAGGCATAAGAGGCCCAACAGTCCAAACCCTAACCCTAAGGTACACTCTATAAATAAAGGGTAAACCCTAAGGTACACATCTTGGAAGCTCTCTCTTTACTATTCAGCCACACTGTACACACACCCCACCCCCTTTGGTTATGTACAGTGATCGTCTATTCTCAAAGGTATCTCATCCATGGATATCTGAGAGGGAGCTATTTGATCCAAGATAAACATACTAGTTCACCTAGGGCTAGACATCTGTGTTCTTATGACAGAACATTGGCTATTTGATCCAAGATAAACATACTAGTCCGCCTAGGGCTAGACATCTGTGTTCTTATGGCAGAACACATTATAAAGCTCACAATAAGGAAAGTTTGAGATTATTAATGTGATGATCACTTTTGTCTTCTTTTATAATGTTTATGGTTATTTTTGTTTTAAAAAATAATTTATGGTTATTGTTGCGCTTTTAGAGATTATTAAAACTACTTAATCTTTAGAACCATTTAGTTCGAACTTTTTGTTGAGAATATTATGGGTGCGTAAGGGATGTAAAAAATAAAATAAATCACTTCACGTCTCATATTGGCTTCTGTTTGCAATTTTAACCTTTAATTTCAACTAATTAATTGTGTGTCCGTGTGGTTAAGCTGACGATTAGTTGGTTTCAATGGCCAAAAAAGAATAGAATAGAATCTCAAGAAAGTACAATTGCAAAAATAACATTTTAGAAGAATCTTATACCCGTTCAGTCTTAAATATAAGACTGACTTAATTTTTTTTAGGAAAATTAATAAAACTAAATAAATTACTTAATTATATTTGTTGTGTATCCTTAGATTATATATCAATTTATTTGTCAAACTAATTACTTTGGAAAAAAAATAAAATATTTTAAAATGATTTAATTAGTCTATTTAATCTCTCCAAAAAAGTTTACTTTGCCTTATATTTAAAACGGAAGGGAGTATGTTTTTATACAATATTAGTATTATACAGGATTTTATATATAAAATCAGGTAGTTGTGACAATTACAATTGCAAATAGTTCTTATAAATAGGAATAAGTTATCCTTGAAAAAATTATCTATAAATGATGGAGTTGTTGTTGTTGTTTTTTTGTTATGACAAAAGAATAAAATTAGTATATGAAACGTCATAATCATGGTTGTCAAACTTAAACTTATTTAGCTATCTCCGAATTTATAGTCTTTACGTTTCTAAACTTTTTACCAAATCGAGTTGAGTCACTAAGTAAGAAACACTTGACCGTCAGAAAACTTCGGTTAAATTCACGAGTTTATACACCAGTTTCGCTTTTTATGTTTAACTTACAAAACCATGTTAACTCATATTTAAACTCGTGTTAACTTTTTTTATTTAATCATGTTCAACGGCTTTATATATAAGTTTTATAGAAATTTATTTATTAAATATGGTAAATTTTGAGAATGTTGATGGGTTTAATTTCAATTATTCGGATTTAAAAATTTTTTAAATCAAATTATTGTGATTTTTTTATATTTTAATTATTTATTATCATTGTTAATACCTATTTACTAATGAAAGTAAACTCTTACGAGTTCGCGTCTGAAGTTTACATCATTGTCACAAGTTTATTTAAACTCGTGAGTTTGACAACCTTGATCATAATATGAGACAATAAAACAAAAATACCAATATTTTAAATGGCATTAAAGAAGTTTCGAGTAAGTGTCCCACCTTAGAGTGCACGTGGATTCATGGCTTCATGCTACCCAATTTGGATAATGAAGTCAGAATCTTGTGAATTAAGGAATAGAATTATCGTTCATGTCACGTAAACCTGAAAACTTGACTTCTCCACCATTAATATTTATTTATTTATTTATTATAAGCATGTCTTTTTCTTTTTCTTTTCCTTCTTCCTTTTGGCATTTTGCTGATTGTAGCTTCCCAATTTTCTCTTTTGTCAAATTATATTGTTGAATTTGCAAAGCAAAGCAATTGTTTAAGGTTTATTGTAATTTTACAACCTAATATCCTTTATTTATAAAATTGAATGGATATAATGTGTTTGAAAAATACCAAAATAATTTTGGGTCCGAAAAATAATAATATTTTTAACCGTTTATTATAATTTTATCACATTCATACTTGATTAATACATGAGGGTATAAGGTCATATTTTTACCAAAGGTGATTTGGGTCTGAGCTCACAAAATTATGGCATGCATCATTTTTTTTCCGATAGCTCTAGGGCATGCTTCATTAAGAATCATGTGTGAAATCTCTTGTTACTGTATTTTTTTTTTTTAAAAAAAAATCTCAGTGACTAATTTGATGGGCTTTAGTTTAATTTTTGACATATTGATTTCTAAGAATTGAAAAACTTACCAAATGGGCCACAAAAGCAGATAATTACATATGATGTTTTATACTAGTAACTTTTTATAATTATGTATTATTCTTAAAAGTGTATTTGAGTGATCTTATTTCATAAGGGAGAAAAATACAAATTTGAATATTGAAAAACACAATTGGTTAGAATATGTAAGAACTCTTTACGCTCTAATCTCTAAAAGAAATTAATGTTTTAAAAGAAACATTTTATATTGCGAAAGATGGTGGGGGTTGTTATAATAAACAACCTATATGGTGTATTAAAAGTGTGGATCAAATTGTACGTTGTGGATAACTTGTTTAGGTCATGTTTGGTGCAAAGTAGAGGAAGGTATAAAACCATAAGGAGACTATAATTGTATGTTGTGGATAACTTGTTTAGGCCATGTTTGGTGCAAAGTAGAGGAAGGTATAAGGGAGAGGTAGGGAGACCAACTCTCCCTCAAATGACGGAAGCTCCTTTCCCCTTCCCACCTCAAAAAGCCCTGCCTTGTACCAAACATGGCTTTTATTTCACGAGTTAAGGCTTTAGTTGTGTGTGTGTGTGTGTGTGTATTGAAAAAATACAATATAAACATACATATACAAACATGTCATCTGCATGTGGTGAGTGCTAATACAGTTTTAAGTGAAATTCACCTCAACTTGTTCAGCCCATTTTGAAGAGGAAAAAACATGTAAGCTAAGAGAGCCAGAATATTTATTTTGCCAAAACAGAGAATTAGAATTGGACATAACATTCATTTGAATCAACTCCTCCCTATGAAACACATAGTATTAGCATGGAGTGGGTTCATATTGAATGCTTGTTAATGATCAAAAAATAGATAATGTTATTATTCAGTTTCGTGTCAGAGTCATAGCCACCATTTTTCTAAATTGATCTGACACCTACCTACAATCATCTCATGACCAGGAAAAAAAAAACTACCTTGATTTATGAATATATTATTGCAAAATTAACATCTCCCAAAAACAAAGATAAAAAGAGAAGCTGAAGCCTTAAATTCACTCAATGTTTTAGTTAGTAGCAACATGAATAACTTGATCCGCTAGTGCTCTGAAAAATCATGCATCCAATACCAATTGATCGATTACGTTATAGATTAGCCTTATGAATAACTCTTAATAAAAAAAAAAATCATCTTTGAATTTTTCTTTTTACATTAAGGTATGATTGAAAATTAATGCCTTATGAATTGACTCAGATGATACTGAAATATTAAAAAGTATACACTTTTTCAATCTATTTCTGTACTATGGTCAATTTCTTTTCCTTGTTCTTTGCCACTTTTGTGTTTGCTTTTCCTTTGTTATTCCTCTGCATCTATGAAGGATCGCATTCACATTTTACACAAAGCCAGATAATAAGACGAAGAAACAAAAGAGAATTCAAAAGCCAAAAAAAAAAAAAAAAAAAAACCTCAAACACGTTCAGCAGCATTTTGCCTTCGCTCAGTTGCTCTTGCTCCATCTGATAGGATCGCCGCCGTTGCCACCGCGAATTTATGCCATATAACTTTTTCAGTTTCACAATCGGATACAAATTCTATATCTCACTCAATAGTTCACATTACGTATTATAGATCGATCAGCAGCGAAGATTTCCCTGTCCTCTTCAGATCTGCAGACACCTTGGGCGGCGGAGACAGAGGCAACCTCGCAGAGAAATTCCTAAAGTCGCCGGCAGGCCGATCTTCGTCCATCGCGTCGTCTTCGAAATTCAGAGCATAACTGAGCGAATCGTAATGGAAATCAGCCGAATGCCTCCGGCGATGGCGACCGATCCGGGAGATGAAGTTGCTGCACTTCTCCTTCAGATGCGGGAGATCAAAAGAGTGGGAAGGCCTGTGCTGAAGCGACGAGCTCCGAACCAGTTTCGGTTTGCGGTGGTGGTCGCCGTCGTGCTGGTGGTGGTGGAAGCAGCACAAGAAGCACAAGGAGGATTTGAGTTTGTCCTTGAAGGAAAGGGGCGATTCGGGAGCTTGATCGTCCGCCATGGACGCAGATCGAGAGACGAAAAAGAAGTAAAGTGGGATTTGTGAGTGTAAACACGGAATTGGGAAATGCAGAGAGGCGTGAGAGATGCTTGTGCAGTGAAATGACGAAAAGGAGCGCGAGGGTTGAGGAACGTGTCACGTGGAGGAGGGAAGTTTAGAAAACGAAACGCGGAGTGGGGGCATTTCGTGCAGGGGTATATTCGTCAATTGAATTGATAAATATCGTACAGGTTAGTTGCGCCTGGCCATTCGCGTAACTGTGACTGTTTGTCCGGTGCTTAATCCAAGAGCGAATATTCATTAATTAATAATTAATGAGGCCATAAAAATAAATTGTAAGTTAAAACAATTTGGGGAAAATTATAATAAAGAACATAAGAAAAATAATATTTATTAAGAAGGACTATAAAAATAGTAATTATTTTGAAAGATTAGAAATTAAAATATTAAAATAGAAAGACTAAATTGCTCTTAACTAGATTTCCTATATTCTTTCTAATTAAATGAGAATCTGGAGTAATTACTCATTCTCCTCCAAATCTTCTTCATTCCGAGAAAACCATGGAGAGAGATGATGGAAAAACCAAAACAATGTATGATCTGAAATTGAGTATACTCATGCCTGGACATTTATAAGTTTTCTGTTGATAAAATGAAATATATAATTCAGAGTGGAGAAGGAAGGAAACAGTTTTCTTTGGATTTTATATTATATATAGCAATTGAAGTGTAATTGATAAAGCGTTTCATATTGAGGGGATTATCTTCGATTTGCTAAAAAACAAGTGGTTTTGTTTTGCTGAATTATATGAATTGAACTATATGAATTTAGTTATTTAGGGTTTATGAACAATATGATTATAAATAAGAGATGAAAAGACGAGAATAGGCCAGAGTCAAATGGGTTTGAGACAGTTTTTAAATAAAAACTGTCTTTATTTAAAATCTTTAAATTAGCCGAGAAAGCTCCCCTACGAGGATGAGAATGAAGGTTACCGGCGTTAATGTGGAGTTGGTAGAGGTGATGCGAAGTGAAAACGTCGGTCGTTCCTCTCTAAATGTGTCCATGGCTACCTTTAATTTGAGAAAGGTTGAACTCCTTGAAATCTCATTGAAGCCCGAACTTGGGAGTTGGGATGGTCGCAGGTCGTCGACGACAGAGGTGGAGAGAAGGTGAGATGGTGGAGGATGAAGATCAAAGATCAAGTTTGAAGGTCTTTAGTACGCGGCTATGTCTTTGCTTCTTTATCTCTCCATTAAGTTCGGAAGAGAGACGAAAATCGTAATTGAGAGGCGATTTTGGAGGAGTAGAGACGCTAACTTAATTGATTTTGATTTGGTCCCTAATTGTCATTATTCACCAATCACTCCAGATTCTAATTTAATTAGAGAGAATATAGAAAATATGGCTGAAGACAATTTAGTCTTTCTATTTTAATATTCTAATTTCTGGTCCTTCAAAATAATTATCATTTTTATGGTCCTTCTCAATAAATATTATTTTTCTTAGGTCCTTTAATATAATTTTCCCAAAAAATTTTAAGCATGGGAAAAATAAATAAATCCGGTGATAAAATTCATTAATTATCCATAAAATATTAATTATTATAAAAAATAAGTTTTATGAATAATGTGAATAATACAATATGTTTATTATACTCTACACAATAAATGAGGCCTAATATCTAATTTTGAAAATAATGACAATTTTTTTCTAATCAAACCATAAAGATAATTGTGAGGGATTTGAAAAAATGGTTAAGTAGCAATTTTGTCTTGGAAGTTTTTTTTTTTTTGAAGCAATATTGCCTCGGAAGTCTAAAAACGTAGAATTGCCCCTTCATTAACAGCCCTAACGATCAAATGTTAGTTGACCGCATTATGCTAACGTGAATTGTCTACATGGCATCTTCGTCACTTTTTTAAGTAGCAATTTGCCCCGGAAATACACAATTAGGAGCAATTTTGCCCTGTAAGTATACAATTCACATTAGCATAATGGGGTCAACTAACGTTTGACCGTTAAGACAGTTAACGGAGGGGCAACGTTGCTACTTTTTAGACATCCGGGGCAATATTGCTTTAAAAAAAAACTTTCAGGATAAAATTGCTTCTGGGCATATACTTTCGAGGTAAAATTGATACTTAGCTCCTAAAAAAAGACTCTTGCTTTTCGTTGTCCCTTATTTTTGGTAAACCGTGAGGGTTGCTTTTGGTTTTAGGATAATGTGAGTAAAAATTCAAGTTGTGGAGATCTTGTTTCATAATTAAAAGCATATTTATAACGGAGAAAGAGAATTATTTTTGACAGAATGATATTTAGATCCGAATTAAGGGAAATAATACATTGACGAGTCTCATAAGTTGTTAATGGTAATTGATTCACTTGTTAATCCCCTTGTTCACTTGCCAATGAGAACTTTTATGATATTATTTATCTTGGTTAGGACCTAAAAGTCATTTTCTCATTATTATTTTGTCTTATTTATAGGTGTTATGGACTTACATAATGAGCCTGGCTGATATGTGCCCAGTAAGAGCACTTTATGACAAAATCCTTCCTTAATCAGGTAAAACTCTAATCATGCCTATAATTCCGGATAGTACAGATAGTGGAGCAGACATTTGCAGAACGTGGAGGTGCATATTGCCTGCAGGGCGAATCACAGCCTACAGAACGAAATCCTAGGTAATCTCTATAAATAGGAGATTACCTACCAGGTGCACACTCTCTATTCATCTATTCTAATATTTAGTCTCACTGTTCACACACCCCACATCTCTTTGGTGAAACGTCATACTCGTGTAGCACAGTGATCTTCTGACACTCTGTGGTATCTTCCTTATAGGTATCACTGAGTATTTGTCCTCTTTGATGTTTAACTGATAGACATTTTGGAGGAGCCATTCGATCCTATATAAATCATCCACTAGTTCATAGAAGCTAGACACTTATGTTCTACCACAGAATAATAGGTTGCATCATTAATTTTTTTTGTATGAATAAACGGTTTTAACCTTCATTTATTATGATGTATTTTTTGTTCTCATGAGTATATTGTATATTGATTGAAGGTAAAATTAAAAATTTACTGAGTTTCAACTTTTAAAACTGAATTAACGAGGTTTAAGGTGTTTTTTTTTTGGTAAACCTTGTAGGGCTCCATTTAGTAATTGGGTGAAAGTTAAATTAGTTGAGTTCTTTAATTACAAATAAAATTGGGTCTAAGAGATAAAAAAATGTGAGCTGGGCTGTAATCGCTGGATATATAAAAAATCCAGAGTAGTATGAAGGTTTGATTTTTGGATCCAATAATGTGAAATTATTATTTCTATTCTCTCTCTTCACGAGCCCAACACATCCCGATCAGTCTAGAAACGTTTCTTTTTTTGAAAGATCTCAAGTTCTTTGTAGGATCCATGAAACTGATTAATGAAGCAAATAGAATGAGAGCGCGCTTAATGCCCAAATCCCAACCAAATTATGGTAAGAGAAGGCACACTTGTTTGGTTAACCATGGCCTTCATTAATCTTAATTTATAGATTAATTCCAATACACAAACCAGTCAGAAATGGCCATAAAAATGTGGTTTGGGTTGTGTCTGAAGCCACTGTTTCTAAGAGTTATTTCGTCAGTAAGATAGAGAAATTTCTCAAGATCAAAGGAACCCTTCATGTAGAAAGTAAGGAACATAGAAAAAAGAAAAGAAAAAGTAGGTAACATAACAACAAAGAATGTAAAAACTAAAAAGAACTCAAGGAGAGGAAGAGGTAGAAAATCGAGGTTCCAAATCCAAAATCGGTTAAAAATAGGACTCTTTTTTTTTTTTTTTTTTTTTTTGGATAATATGGCAAGCCGAAGCTTGAAAGATAACAACAAGCGCAAGATCAAAAATCAAGCCCTTACAACATACAAGTACAAGAAGAAACTAGTATTGACAAGACATTTTGTCCTTCATGATCATATCAAAACACCCCCTAGGGATCTCAGGGACAAGGACTAGACCAACATCAGGCGTAGCACGATGGCCTTCCTTAGCCATAAAATCAGCACATGGAATGTTGTCTCTTGAGGTATGGTAGAGCTCCACTCTCCAATCCTTGAACAGAAGGTCTCTAGTCTCCGCAATAATGTCTCGCAACGGGTGGTCTGTGGAGCAGTCTCGCATAAGAGTATTAACAGCATCCAGGGAGTCAGAATAAATAACAATGCTCTGTAAGCCCATCTTCTGCCCAACTTGTAACCCTGTCATGATGGCATATATTTCAGCTTCAAGAACCGTGTGGAGACCAAGGGATTTATGGAAGCCCATAAGCCATTCCCCCTGAGAATTCCTTAGAACTCCTCCGCATGCTGCTTGGTGCTGGTGTCACACTGACCCATCAACATCAATACGAATCGCATTTGCCGGTGGTGGGGTCCAAGAGTCTTCATGAGACTTGTTGAGTTGAAATATCTGGTGAGCTAGAGTGTGGTTTGTAGCGCTTTCCATGAGGAGATAGTTGCATCGGTGGAGCATCTCTCTGGCATCGGTGCTTTCTCCTTGAAAAAGAAATTTGCATCTGCTTGTCCAAAGGATCCAACACCCCAGACTGAAAATTCGTGGCCAAGAGAAGTTCTTGAACCTACCTTTACCCGGGTTGTGGGTGGTGTTCCATCTGAGCCAATCCTGCAAATTACCTGCAAAAAATTGAGCAAAAAAATTAGGTATCAAAATTTGTTTCCAAAAGTGTTTAGCTCTCTCGCAATCCCTGACTATGTGAATCACACTTTCCTCTGTATTACATTGAAAAGGACACACATTCTCATTGGTGAGGCCCCTTCTGGCTCTTAGGGAATTAGTGGCCAATCTCTCATGCCCGACAAGCCACATGAAGAATTTGACCTTTTCAGGAAGCTGCCATTTCCACAACTGGGTCCAGAAGTTGTTGATGGTGGTTCCGTGTCTATCGAGATAGATATTGATAAGCGATTTAACGAGAAGCGGCCATCCTTCGAAGCCCGCCGGTAAAGCAATCATCAAAGTTATTTCGAGGGGGACGCGCTGCGGAAATAATCCTTATAATATTGGGAGGTAGGACTCCTTGCCATCCGCGGTGTCCCAACATCCATTCGGCAAAACTTGATCCTTAACGCCTCATCTTCATTCACTAAAGCAGGGTTTCGAGCAAAGGTCATAATGGGGCAATCAAGGGGAAGCCAGAGATCAGACCAAAACTTGGTGCCTATTCCATTGTTAACTTTTTTCCCAATCCCACTAAGGAACTTGTCCCGGACCTCGCTTATCGCTTTCCATGCCGAGGAGCAATTTCGTTTTTTGGAAACCTTAGGCATTAGGAGGTCGCCACAACTATATTTAGCCCACATGCATTTAACCCAAAGAACATCTTTTTGCGTAAGGAGGCTCCAGCAGAGTTTCATAATGAATGCTTTATTTTGAAGCCGCAAATCTTTAAAGCCAAGTCCTCCCTGCTTTTTAGCTTGAGTAATCTTATCCCAAGCAATACGGTGCATTTTCTTCACCTCTTCCTCCTGGGACCATAGGAACTTCCTGGAAACCTTCTCTAATTCACGAAGAGTGCAAATTGGGAGAAGGGTTGATCGCATCTGATAGCTAGGCAAAGAAGATAGGACAGATTTGATAAGCACCGAGCGCCCGGCGACAAAAAATTTTGATTTCCACATAGACAACTTCTTTCTAGCACGTTGGACAATAGGAAGGTAAGTAGCCTTGGTAACACGCTTATGAATAATCGGCACTCCTAGATATTTCCCAAGATCGGAGGTAATGCCAATCCCAAGAAGCGACTCGGCTCGATTGCTCGATTAAAATTAACATTTTTCGAGCAAAACATACGAGATTTGTCAACGTTGATTCTATGACCGAAACCTCACGAAGCTTCTCATAACATTACGAACTTCTTCCATTTGGTCGCAGGATGCTTCTACGAAGAGGATGAGGTCATCAGCAAAAAACAGGTGGGAGATGTGAGGACCGTCTCTTTTAAATTTGAACGGCTTCCAACGGTTGGTCTCACACTCGTTTTTAATAAGCTGCCCCAGGCGCTCCATGCAAAGAACAAAAATATATGGGCTAAGAGGGTCTCCTTGCCGCACACCTCTGGAGGGGGTGAAAGTCGAACTTTCATCACCGTTCCAGAGAATGGACATGGAAGCGGTAGAGATACAAGCCATGATGAGATCAATAAGATTGCCATCAAGTTCCAAACCAGTAAGAGTATTTTTTATAAATCCCCAGTCAAGTCTGTCAAAAGCTTTCTCCATGTCGATTTTGATGGCCACAAAGCCTTTCTTTCTACCATTAGTTCTCATTGAGTGGATGATCTCCTGGGCAATGAGGATGTTATCGTAACTAGATCTGTTAGCAATAAAACTACATTGCTCAGGGCCAATGAGGTGAGGCATGACCGCCTTAAACCGATTCGCAAGAAGTTTAGTGATGATTTTGAAGCTCACATTGCACAAAGATATAGGTCTAAAGTCCTTGAGCGTGGAAGGGTTATCAATCTTCGGGATGAGAACAACTTTGGACTTGTTGATGGTGGACATTTTAGATGGGTTATGAAAGCAGTCCCTCGATGAGGTCACAAATCTTGTCTCCCACAACATTCCATTGAGTCTGAAAAAAGTGAGCCTGAAGACCATCCGGACCCGGTGCTTTAAAGGCTCCCATAGCGAAAGTCGCATTTTTAATCTCAGTTCTACTGACTTCTTTCGAAAGGGCACTTAACTGATCACTATCAAGGGGAGGAAAGCAAGAAGTCCACCTCTCAGGGTTTGAAACGCTGGCATCTCTGGTATAGAGGTTATGGAAGAAGTCCCGAGCCATCCTTAAAGCGGTGTCATGATCTTCAACCCATTCACCCATATCATTCATAATAGCCCCATTCGGCGCTTCTTCCTTTTGATCATGGTTGAGGCGTGGAAGAATCTAGTGTTTCTGTCTCCTCCTTGAAGCCATTTACTTCTGGATTTTTGAAACCACATAGTTTCCTCTTGAGAAGCCACTTTATGATATTCATCCCATAATTTTTTCTCAAGACGAAACAAACCAGTCTGTAAATTCAAGCTCCTGCTTCTATCTATACCCTCTAAGCGCCGTAATAATTCTCTTTTCCTTCTGGTGAAATTACCCACACGGTTATCATTCCACTCCAAGGCGGATTTGTGAAAGGTTTGAAGACCATCAATCCAATTCTTTCCTTGCCAAGCATCATTGGTAATGTCCTTAAAATCATCCTCCAGGGTCCATGCAATCTGGTAAGAGAAAGTTTTTGGAATCTTTGCTTATGGGATGAGGGCTTAGAATTCACCAACACTATCCTGTGGTCGGATTTAAATTTAACCTCATGACGAACAATGGAGGCAGGAAAGCAATCAATCCATTTCAAATCATAGAAGACCCAATCCAATCTCTCTTTCAGGCCTTGTCTCTCCCAAGTGAATTTTTCCCCTTGAACCATAGCCTCAATAAGCCCTGTGTCTTCAATACATTCCCCGAATTGTTGCATTGAAGCCCAAGACGAATCGGCTCCTCCAAGTTTGTCATTAGGCGACAGATAGATATTGAAATCACCTAAGACAAGCCAGGGGAGAGTAGAGTGAGAAGCAATCGATTTGGAGAGAATTCCAAAGCGAAACTCGCAATCGAATTTGTCTCCCCATAGACAACGATAACAAGACTCGAACGTTACTCGCAGATTTTTAACTTGGCAATGAAGTAACGAGTAGTAGAAGTCGAGATAGGTAATATCAAAGTCATCTTTATTCCACAAAATCCGAGATACCCCCGGAGAAACCGAAGTAGATTCCACCCGGATCCAATGACTAAAACCAAGTTTCCGACACACATTGTCCGTTCTAACGCCACTAATTCGAGGCTCCGAGAAGACAGTATATTAATGCAATATTTATGAACAATATCTTTAATGGTTAAGGGGAAGGCCCTTCTACACGCCCCCGGTTCAAAGATGCAATAATCATTAAAATTAAAGATAAGATATACAAGATAGGGATAGGAATACTTACCCGGAGTCTTCGGTAGCCCCATCCTGTTGTAGCTCACATGGAGTTTCGGGCACACAAGAATCATCTCCTTCCATAGCTTCCACGGCATCCACAGGAGGAATTGGTTTCAATAATTCAAATGGGCCCAGAGTTTGCTCCAGAGGTGAGGTGTCAAGAATTTGGCCCTTATAAAAAATATCAATGACCCCGGCTTGATCAGATTTATTCATGTTGGAGCCACCTTGATTAGCTTTATTTTTGTTCCCCAAAGTGGAGACATTTCCTTGAACGACATTGTGAGCTCGTTGGCATTTATTTTGTTTGGACAGGATTTTAGTTGAATTTTTCTCCTTGATTGAAGCATTAATCGGCCCAGCTGTGGTGGTGGAGTTAACATTGGTCGGCCCAGGTGCAGCTATAAGATTGGGATTGTGGGTTACAATTTGGACATTAGAATCATCAATCCCAGCGTGTGCCCCTTCTTGATCCATTGTCTTTAAGTTTGAAATTCCTGCGTCCAGGTCCGAGGAGTGAGTCGGCCCATTGCCCTTAATTCTATATTGGACTTTAGAAATCAGCCCTTGTTCCTTCCTTTGACCCTTGAAATTGCCAGCTGGAGCACCACGTCTCCTTCCCTGTGTCGTTGTCTTTATACCCGTTCTGATGAGGTCGGCGTGATTGACAGCCCCTTGCACGATCCTGTCCTCAGATGGCAGGTACCCTTCCTCCTCGAAATCGACCAGCGCCGCAAAGGCAGATTTTTGCCCCAGCTGAAGATCGCGTATCACCTTGGTTCTCGTTCCGGAGCTGGTATGCTGACCATTCCTGGCATCAGTGCGTTTCGGAAATCGTGAGCGGGATGTCCGGCGGTTAACCAGCATCCAAGGTCCGAAAGCTTCGTCAGCTCCTTCAGAGGCACTCGTCGGAGGGTTCGCCGGTGTCTTCGTCGAAGCTGTTCTTTTTGGCTGAGGCTCATGACTTGTTCCACTCTGAGGATCAGTGGCTTGGAGTTTAAACGGACAGAGTTCTTTTCGATGACCAAATCTACCGCAAGTGAAACAAATCAGGTGAAGTCCCTCATATTCGACATTGAAAATCGACCCTGCTGCGATCACTTTTGGAACCAATTTCTTTTGGAGATTTAACTCCACACAAATTCTCACAAACTTTCCTCTTTCAATTTTCGGTGTAGAAGCTTGAAAATCATTGAGTGTATTCATGTCGACTTTTAAAGTTCTGCCGATCCTGTCT
Source organism: Acacia melanoxylon (assembly GCA_019022615.1). Classification (NCBI taxonomy): domain Eukaryota; kingdom Viridiplantae; phylum Streptophyta; class Magnoliopsida; order Fabales; family Fabaceae; genus Acacia; species Acacia melanoxylon. The sequence continues at coordinate 494,325 of JAFJYJ010000064.1, read as the reverse complement.
CCAATGCGTGAAATGAAATGCTTGTTATAACAGTGAATTGGAACATCTGGAATAAGAACCCAGGTGGCCACTCTGCCTAGAGCATTCTGATATGGATTGAAATATGGTGTCCATCTTTGAACTAGGACTCCCTCCAGACAGGCCACCGGCTGAAGGTCAAGATGACCGGAAAAAAAAGAAGAAAGTGGGAGAGATTTCACAAACCACATTGGATGATCATGCCGCCATCATGGATGATAATATGTCTGACCATGCAGCAGATGAAGTAACAGAGCAGAGTAATCCTTCTGGTCATAAGGAATCAAAAGACAAGAAAGAAGGAAGTGCCTCAAAGTTTATGTCCTATCGGGCATCACTTATGGGATTTAATGGTGTTGCTCACTGTGATCACATAATGGAAGAGGAGGACCTATTCTCGGATGATAAAGAATTTTGTTGGGAATTACCAGAGGAATCTGAGGAGATAAAAAAAACTAATGGAAGTGTACCCTGTGGCACCCTGTACGCAAGAAGAGTACAACGAGTGGTGTGAGCCCTGGAATTATGCACTGATTCTTACTGTTCTTGGAAAGAAATTTAATCTATATGTTCTTAAGGATCTTCTGAAAAATCTTTGGGGCTTCTCAAGCTTTGAGCTCATAGACCTCCCAAATAACTACTTTGTTGTTCGCTTTCAAGACCAGGAGCTTTGGAGATCACATTACCGAAGGGTGCTATATGATGGAGTAAGCTTCCTAGCATGACATTTAATGAGTAGATTTCAAGTTTTCAACTGTGTTGGCTTGTATTGTTGTGCCTTGTGCGCACAAACCTAATCCTTTTGTTGATATTTTTTGGCCCATGTTCACATTTTAGGAAGCGGCTACGGTCCACTTACCTTTATGGTCCTCTTCCGTCCTCTTCCCTTAAACTGCGTCATTTTTTATGTAAACAGTGCAGCTCATGCTTTTTTTTTTTTTTTTTGTAGGATCCATGAATATGATTAATGAAGCAAATAGAATGAGAACGCGCATAATGCCCAAATCCCAACCAAATTATGGTAAGAGAAGGCACACTTGTTTGGTTAACCATGGCCTTCTTAATCTTAATTTATAGATTAATTCCACCACGCAAACCAGTCGGAAATAGCTATAAAAATGTGGTTTAGGTTGTGTCCAGCCACTGTTTTTAAGAGTTATTTCGTTAGTAAGAAATAGAGAAATTCATATATATATATAAAAAAAAAAGATAGAGAAATTTCTCAATATCAAAGAAATGTAGACTGTGGGAACATAGTTTGGCAAAAAAGAAAGTAGGTAACCGTAACAACAAAGAATGTGAAAACTAAGGGCCGTTTTGGTACAAGGAATTGGTGGGGAGGGAAAGGAACTTTTCCCACCAATCTTCCCTCATATGTGGGAAGATATGATTCCACCAAAATTGGTGGGATCTCAAGTTCTCACGTCACTGTTCACATTTTTGGACAGATTTACCCCTGAAATTCAAATGTGGCGGAAAAGTTCGAATTTGGCAAAAAAAAAAATTACACGAGTTCGAACTTAACAATAGCATATTTTTTTTTTAAAAAAATATATTTTTGTTTTTTATTTTGAATTAATTTCTTTTTAGGGTAAAATAAATATTTCATAATTCTTTATCAACTACCACCCCTTCATTTTCTTCCTACCAAACAACTCATCTTTTTTCAAGCCATCTTTCAAATCTTCCTTTCCCTTCATTTCTTTCCTCTAAGTTCATTTCTCTCCTCAAATTTTTCATGTACCAAACGGACCCTAAAAAGAACTCAAGGAGAGGAAGAGGTAGAAAATTAAGGTTCCAAATCCAAAATTGGTTACAAAAAGGACTTTCTAGTAGCTACCTAGCATGACATTTAATTAGTAGATTTCAAGTTTTCAACTGTGTTGGCTTGTATTGTTGTGCCTTGTGCGCACAAACTTTCCTTTTGTTGATATTTTTTTTTTTAGGAAAATCCCAAGAAAATATCACTTAAATTTTAAAATCTCAAATAGATGATTTCCCAACAAAAGAATTGTCAATTATTTTACTGTTATTGTTAATTCCATTACTATTGTTGTCAACAGAATTTTGAAGTTTAAGTGGTATTTTTTGTAATTTTTTCTATTTTTTAGCCGATGTTCACATTTTAATAGTATATACCATATGCACTAAGACTCCTTTTAACATGTAATATGAGACTTTTTTTTTTTTAACACGCTCTAAAACTGCAACAAAACCTAGTTAATACTCCCTCCGGTCCTAATTATAAGATAACATTTGAGAGTTGGTTTTGGTCCTAATTATAGGACAACATTTTAATTTTTGTCAATTTCTTCCTAAATTAACCCTATTTTATGCTCTCAAGTGTATTTGGTTTTTAGTGAGTGTATGTATGTTGATGCGTAGACTCTTCCAGTAAGTAAAATTTTTAAATTGTTAGATTTTAATTTATTTATCAATCAGTTGATATTAATTTTTCAATTATATATATATATATATATATATATATATATATATATATGGACACATATTTACACACACAGATGTGTGTGTGTCTACACACAAATATATATAGACACACACACACACACACATATATATGTATATTTGTGTATCTATGTGTGTGTGCATATATGTATATTTTTGTGTGTGTTTGTCAATGTGTGTGTGTACAGATATATATAAATATGTGTGTGTGTGTGTGTTTATACATATATGTATAGTTGTGTATCTATGTGTATACATATATGTATATATTTGTGTGTGTTTGTCAATATATGTGTGTGTACATATATATATATATATATGTTGTGTGTGTTTATACATATATGTATATTTGTGTATCTATGTGTGTGGACATATTTTTGTGTGTTTGTCAATATATGTGTGTGTATACAAATATATATAAATATGTGTGTCTATATATATATATGTGTGTGTAAATATATGTACACACATATATGTATGTGTATAATATACATATATATATATATGCACATATATGTATATATAGCAAAACCTTTATTTTAATTAGAAAGCGTAGAGAAAGAAAAATTTTAGGTTAGAGAAGTATGTGGTAGGGGTTGTTGATTTACTTTTATTTATGTCATTTTAAATTTATATGAGGGCATTTTAGGAAAATGAGTAAAATTAACTAATTTAACTCCTCTCCTTAATCTCCCCAAAATCGGTTAAATATGTCTTATAATTAGGACCGGAGGGAGTACTTTTTTTATCTGACTAAGGATTTCCCCTTCTAAGGCTTCAAGCGTAAAGAGTTTTCACCCCTATCAACAATTGCGCTTCCTGTGATTCGAACTTGTGTTCTATTTTCGAGGGTGTCCGCTTACTATCTCAATTAATAGCTTGTTGGTAAACCTAATTAGCACTAACCAACCTTTGTTTTCAATTTTCATTCTTAAGATGAATTGGTGGCACTCATGTCCAAGTCAAATACACAAACTTTTATCACAAAAAACATCAATCTTGACACCTATTAGTTATAATTATTTTAATTACATGCTTTACATAATAGATAAAAATTTATTATATGACAAATACTACATCAATAACAACAAGCCTTGTCATGTTTTATTAGGTCAATTGCATGAATCACACAGCATTATCATTTGATAGACACGAAAAAAAAGATATTGCATGGAATTGATGATTTGGCACATGAGCAATGTACTAAAAACCAAGCTGATAGATAATTTCACTGAGGCAGTGGTTCAAGCGTTAAAGGTTTAAACTGGAGTCAACCATGAATCAAACCGATCATAATTAAAATAATATTTAAATAAAATATTAATCCTCAAATATATATAATATTCATGTATAAATTATAAATAATCCAACAAAACAATGTTACAAAAGCACAAAATGATGTACTTCTTATTTATTAAACTTAAAACGATGTTGTTTAAGATTCAATTTTTGGGTGGGGATCTAACAATTGATTGACTTGTCCAAAATTCTTGACCAATTTATCTAAGAGACTAGTTTGCCAGCTCACTGGTTTGATTGAACGAACCGGGTTGGGTTTTAATAGCATGTATATGAGGTGGCCTCTAAAATGGAAAAATATATCAAAATTGATCAGTTTTGCACCACTATTTTTAAATTAAGCTGAAAATAAAGAGTGGGCAACCATGCAAGCATTATCTCTTTCTCCCTTTATCTGCTACTGGGTGCATGACTCTTTTTATATATAAAGTAAGCTTTTTTTTGTCTTATATTTATAGACATATCAGACTCCCACTATTTCCTTTTTTTATTTCGTAAAGATGATTGTGATCTCATTTTTATTTTATTTTTGGTATCCCATCCGGTTAACCAAAACCTTTGGTTCCGACTAATCCGTATTTCGCTCCGTGTTGGACCCACGGTCGTGGGGAAAGAGCTCCCAACACCATTTTTAAATTTAAATGACCATAACTATTATGAATCTCTTTTAAGCGTGATTGGGCTTGAAATATTTTCGCCCTACTGGCCTCTCCAAATAAACATAGAGGGTAAAGTTGGTAAAAATAGCTATGAGCTTTTATTAAAAATGTGCCCCAGCACCATATCTTTTTTAGAGGTGTAAAAATGCTCATAAACTTTGAAAACTAGAGCATAAATACCATCATCGTCAGATTGCATTAACCTAGGTTACTTTGCAGTGGCCCCCACATTTTTAAAATAAATAAAAATGCCTAGGTTTTTTTTTAATATAGTTTACTGCCCTCACTTCCTTCTTTGATCAGTCACTCATCGTCATCCTTCATCATAATCCTTCTCAGGTTCCGAGGATGGTTGTGGCAGCGGCGACATCATCCTCCACCACCAATGGCTTCGGAGATCGTCTAATCATCTCATTTATTAGGAGAGAAGGTGTCCATTTATTAAGAGAGAAAAATGCTAATAAATCGTTCTTTAAAGTTTAGAAACAATTTTCATTTAGTTAAATCATATGGTGTTTAGTCTAATATTGAAGAAATCGTTCTTCAAGCGAACAATTTCTTAACTTCATCACTAGAAGAACAATTTTGACCATACAATTTTGGTAACTTCTTTCCACCTTATTATTCTGATCCTATTTATAAGTCTAGTTTGATCAAAAAAAATTGGTCCTATTTATAAGTCCAGTTTCATGTAATAAATGAGATTGTGACAATTTTACCCATATTAATTATACTTATAAAGATAGAGAGAAAGAAGCAGTTGAAAAGTACCCAATCATAAATAAGGGTAAAGTTGAAAATTTACCCACATAATCATTGTGTCAACTATCTCTCCTTCATATGTGATATTTGGTCAAAATAGACTTATAAATAAGATTAGAGTGGTATAGTATTTTGGTATATATTATTATTATTATTATTTTATTGTTTATAGCCTTTTGGTAAAAATCCCCATTTTCTCCACACATCTCTAAATCCAGACCTCGTGCTTTTGATAAATATAAAATGAACATACGCATTCATACAAGGAGAATCATTACAATGAGGTGCTGGTTAGCTCTTATATATAAAATCTAGTTTGAGAGTAAAGTTTGTTAATAAATATAAAATCTATCTTTTCCTATTTTATTTCTTATATTTATCATTTTTCTTCAAATTAATTTGACTCCTTTATAAATTGATATATAATCAAATATAATGTTATATAAAAATATCTTAGAGCTATCATGACAAATATGTTATAATTAAGTAATTTATTTAATTTCTATAATATCCCTAAATAAGATAAATAGGTCTAATATGTTATAATTAGAATTATTTAACTTTTATTTAAATTTGATATAGGAAATGACAACACACTCATATTGATCAGGGGTGGAGCCAGAAATTGCAATTAGGGGGTAAATATTACAGAATACAACCTAAGTGTTCATGAAATTACATTTCAACTCTACAAACATTTCAATAGTTTCATTTTAGTCGAAACAAATAGTGGGGATTAAAGTGAAAATATTAAAATTTATATAAGGCTCAAATATAATTTTATGAAAATTTGGGTTGTATTCTATAATTTTAGGGGGGCGGGGGCCACCGTAGCACCCCTAACTCTACCCCTAATACTGATCACTTATTATTGAGACTTTTCGAATATATAACATTACTTTTATTCCTACCTCATAATAATTTTTCTTGTGGACAATGCATCTATGAGTCAGAAATTAAATATTAAATATTGTGGGTATATAATATATGTGGTTCATTGTGATAAGATGATTGAAAATCATGCAGAAGTTGCGTCCAACCTGTCCCAAATAATCAGGTAACCACTTTTCCAACGTCATTGAGAGTCTATAAATAATTAAATATAATGTACGAGGAAGTGGGAAGTGAAGGGAAAGTAAAGTGGGATTTTCAATAATGGGAAATTAAGCAGAATCTCAAAATAGTAAGAGAACTTTGACACAATAATGGCTCTGGTTGGGAAGGATGGAACTTCGCCGTTACCGGAGGACAGTCTTCGATCGACCAAGAAAGTTCGCATCCGTTCTGATGGGGTTGCGGAGAGTGAGGAGAAGGGGTGTGTGGGTTACGGAGGTTTGCAAGAACGGGAGAAGGGGAGTATGGGTTCGGGGGGGCACGATACATGCATGGAGGAGGCGGGCCCCCGGGATGGAGTCTCGTACGGGGAGTAAGCTTCTTAGTATGGGGTGTGGGAGCAAGGATAATTGTTCGCAGAGGGAGGTGGTGGTAACGGAAAAAGACTACCTAATAGACCTGAAGGGAGATGTTCCGTCTATTGAATTCTCCAGAGAGGTTCGGGAAGTTCTGGTGCAAGGAATGGAAAGGACGCTCATTATTAAGCCTCTGGGCAGGTCGATAATGTATCTTGATCTGATGCATAGAACACAGCTCCTATGGAAAACCAAAGGCTCATATCGCTTAGTGGACATGGAACGTAATTTCTATTTTGCTACCTTCGATCCGGAGGAAGACTATATCAAAGTTCTCACTGGGGACCGTGGACGGTATTTGGTGTGTATCTCACTTTGTGCAACCATGGACGATTGACTTTGATCCGGCTACTACGACGATCTCCACTATTGCCGCATGGGTTAGGGTCCCCTGGTCTTGCCTTCGGATATTATCACAAGAGTACGTTACGTGCAATCGGAAAATTATTGGGAGAGGTAGTCAAGATTGACTACATGACGGAGTCTCGGGGACGTGGAAGGTACGCTCGTATCGTCTGTCCTTATTGATCTACAAGGCGGTAAATTCCCTGGATTAAGGTCGATGGAAAGGAGTATGGAGTGGTGTATGAAGGATTACCACTTATCTGATTTGCCTGTGGCAAATACGGACATACAAAAGAGAAGTGCCGGAATGGGCCCCTGAACAACACATCTGTAACTAAGGATAGAGATATGGGGTCTAGTACGCCCCCATGTGAACAATGGCCCCATCCTCCTCGGGACCGGAAGTTATCGATCCACCGGCGTCGGGGTCGACACTGTATGGGTCGTGGATGCAGGTGCGGTATCCGAGGAAAGGAAAGAAGATGAATCATGGGAAAGTAGCGCAATCAATGGATTTGACGAGTAATAGTGGATCTCGGTATAATATTTTATTTGATTATGAGGACTCGCGGCGGATTTGGTGCGGGGAAGGTACTAGCGAAATCCCGGGCGATAAAGGCGGAAGCGGATTAGGAGGGGATAGGAGGACCAAGGGAATTGGTCAGAGAGTAGAGATAGTAGAGAGGGGGCCCATCGGGGAGACTGGAGGACCTAGTCAGCCAAAGCATGGGCCCAACAAAACAAATAAGAAGTCCATGAAGGAGGTCTAGGAGTATCGTAAGAAAGCACCTGCTACGGACCCTGTAGCTCAAGCCCTTGATTTGGCTTACAAAGATCTAAATGCAGTGCCCACAAGGCCAGTGAACCTAGTCCATGGAAGCAAGGGACTTGGTGGAGGAAGAAGTCCGATAGACCTCCCTAACCCTAAGCCAGTGGGGCCCGTTTTAGTGCATGAAGTTACCGCGGAAGGTGATCGTCCCATGGGTTTGCTCGCTAAGAGCTCGACCTTTATACCCATTGTGGTAAAATCGACTTTGGATAGCTCTAAGCATACGGTTGTTAAGTTACGGCGCGGGATTCCTTGATGGACGTGGGTGGACCCTAAGTTCGAATAGTCCCAATCAAGTACTTATCTGTACCGCCTGGGGTTTGAAGGTCGACGGGGAAGGAAAGAAGAATCAAGCACCTCATCGGGGTGGCGTCGCAAAAACCTCCACATGGCATCGACTCCAAAATTCTCGCAAGAAGAGTATGAAAGTCCGCGGAAACCCTTAGACGCATATATCTAAGGATGCAATAGTGATGCTCGGGGAGGAACTCGAGGCATCCAGAGTTGGAGGTGGATCCGGGTTTGTAATCTATGAATCACCGAATGAGATTTATGAATCTATTACTGACCCACCATATGGGATCTATGAATCTTTTCGAGAGGATCTTGTAGAGGTGCTTGCGCGAGCTCGTTTGTAATATTCCCCGATTTTACTTGATCGGTCCCTTATTAACCAAAAAAAAAAAAAAGTAAAGTGGAAGGGGAAAAAAATTAGAGAAGTGGAGTAAGAAATTTTTAATTATTATTATTACTACCTCCGGTCCTAATTATAAGACCTAGTTAACTTTTTTTGAAGAGATTAAGGAAACTAAATAAGTTACTTAATCATTTCATATGTTGTGTATCCTTAGATTATATATTAGTTAAACTAATTAGTTTGAAGAAAAAAATAAAAATACTCTAAAATAATTTAATTAGCTTCCTTAATTACTCCAAAAAAGTTAATCAGATCTTATAATTAGAACCGTAGGAGAATATTATTTTTTATCTTACATATTTCCTTTATTATAATTTTATAACCCAATTTCTCAAATTTTAAAAAATTCAACTCAGGCTTTATTTGTCAACTATAGCGTTTCATTTTGAGCAAAAAAACTAAAGCGTTTCATAATTTCTAGACTCAATCGTGAGATGGATCTGGCTTATATCCTTTGCACATTTCCTCCGCTGCTGTCCGCTGCACTACAAAACGCCTTCGTTTTTTGTTTTTTCCCTCAAAACACGCACCTGGTTCTATAAAAAAAAAAAATCAGGGAACTGTCAGGTAGTAAAAAAATAATTTAGGATATTGAATAATACTGAAAAAATTATTGATGATCTTGAAAAAATATTTTAGGATCTTACGGTACTAAAAAAATATAGATGCTGAAAAAATAATTTATAATCTTAAAAAAATATTTTAGGATCTTGAAAAAATATTTCAGGTATAGAATGCTACTAAAAATATAGTTTAGGATATTTTTTCAAGATCCTTAAATAATTTTTTAAGATCATCAATTATTTTTTCAAGATCAAATTTGGTATTCTTTTAAGTATCGTGACTGCGAAGAATTTTTTTAAGATCATTCAATATCTTAAATTATCTTTTTACTACCTGGAAGTGCCCTGAATTTTTTTTTAAAACTATATTTTTAGTAGCATTCTGTACCTGAAATATTTTTTCAAGATCTTAAAATAATTTTTTAATATCATAAATTATTTTTTCAGTTAATTTGAGATCCTTTTTAACATCAAGTCGATCTCTAAAATATTTTTTTAACATCATCAAAAAAAAATTCAGTATCATTCAGTATCTTAAATGATCTTTTTATTACCGGCAGTACCTGATTTTTTTTTTTAATGGAACCAGGTGTGTGTTTTGACTTTTGAGGGAAACAGCAAAAAACGGTTGCCTTTTGTAGTGCAGCGGACAGCAGCGGAGGGTATGTCCAAAGGATATAAGCCAAATGCTCGTGGGATATGGATTAGTGGCCCCACAAAAACGAAAAGGTAAAGAAAGACCAGTGAGCCCATCAAAAAAGCTAAGGGGGTAAAATATTATTGTTAGTCCTTAAATTTTTTGATATAGAGTAGCTCTTAAACTTGTTCTGATTCGGTTTCTATAGCTTATTGAATTAAGATATTATACGCAGGCTAAAAATTAGGATATTATAGGAATTGACTTGTTTCAAGAGAATTTTTTTTACTAAATTGTTTCAATTTTGTGTTGTTGTTGTTGTTGAAAATAGGGGGCCATAAGGATCAGATTGAGTTATTCCAAACCAATGTTTAATAATTAAACCTATAATTGAGAAAAAAAATAGTTTGAGGGTCAAAAGTTATATTTTCTTTAAATATAATTAACTTCTTAAATTTAGGAATCAACTTCTGATATTTGCAACAGAATATTTAGCTTTATTTTTTATTTTTGGGTTAAGGTGTAAAAATACACATATGATTTTTCAAAAATGTGCCCAACACAAAGTTTTTGTGTGTGTGTGTGTGTGTGTAGAAAAGTGACTATGTGGTTATAAAAGTGGAGCAAAAATCATATATTCCGTTAAAGTGACTGTGGGCCCTATTAACATAAAGTAACATAAGATGTGACTTTTGTTCCATTTTTGTAACAACATAGTCACTTCTACATAGAGTTGGGAATTAGGGCCGGCTCGTGAAAGGCCAGGGCTAACAGGGCCAGCCCTCCAGGGCCCGGGGGTAAGAAAAACATTTGTTTTTCAAAGCTCCTACTGAGAGCACCGGGCCAGGGGCAGTAAGTTACTATTCCAAATTTTAACTATGTTTCCTCCTTTTTCAAAGAAATATAATTAGTAAATTACAACAATTAAAGTTCTAATTTATCAAATAAATGTTGTCAACATTATTATCAAAACAACACGAATCATCCAACAAATAAGCATAGTCACTAAATCATAATCAAAAGCAAACTATGTTCACAAATAACTTACATAAAACATAAGAAGCATACTACTAAGCGACATTAGTATGATGACTATTATTGTCGTCACATTCACCACTGTCATCAATTTCAACGGCATTTGATCGTGTTTTGCTTTCAGTAGGCTCTGGTTCATGAGTAAGAATATCATGAATTTCTTCTCCCACATCATGAACACATCCATAATCTTTATTTGCAACAAATAATAAACCAAATCATAAAATTAGAATATAGTTATTATGTATTTGTACTTAAATGGATAAATAACTTTATAACAAATACAAAATACATATAAATTAGTAAATTACCATCATATGTGAATTTATGCATCAAAATAATAATAATAATAAAAAATTAAAAGGGTCTATAAGGCCAGGGACTTCCAGGGCTGGCCCTTTTAAGCCCGAGGCCCTACATTGCCGGCCCTCTAGGGCTTATTTTATTAAACTCCTCTAATTTTCAAGCCCGGCCCGATGGGCTCAACCCATTTTTCCGGCTCTACTTCTACACCTAAAAAAAACCTTTGATGTTGGACACACTTTTTTTTAAAAATCACATGTATATTTTTACATCTTAACCCTTTATTTTTTTTAATACTTGTCTTTACTTTTGAATCTAAGAAATTGACTAATAAATACTACCTCTAGTCCTAATTATAGGAACACTTTTGTAGTGCATTTTACACTACAAAAATATTCTTATAATTAGGACCGGAGGAGTATAACATAGGCTAACTGATACATCTAGAAAGTTGGCTTGTAAATCAAAAGATCTTTTTCCGAGATATTTATTTATTTATTCTTGTATAAAATGACACCCTAAGGAATCTTAGGATATTTTAGCAAATTCACGAGCCTATATTTATAAATATGTCCATTATTTGAGCCCTATTCATACTTTTCCCTTAAATTGAACTCATCTCTGTTATGTTTTTTCCTTAAATAATTTAAGGGTCACATTCGCTATGGTAAGAATTTATACTTTGAAGTCTATAAAAAATGTATATTTTGAAGTTTTTTTAAAAAAATAAATTCAAATAGTTGAAAATATTATTTTATTTGATAATTATGTACATATTTCAAAGTTGTATTATTTTTTAAAGAAGGGTTAAGGGGTAAAAATGCACATGTGTTTTACCTCGAGGAGCGCCTTAACCAAGTATTTTTTTTAGGTACAAAAGTGGCTATGTGATTACAAATTAGATGCAAAAATACTGTTTGACTGTTAAATTTGACTTTTTTTGCTAACTGGACGATGACGTGACTTTCAAGGTGCAAAAATACACACGTGGTTTGGAAAAAAAAAAGCACCCAACTCAAAGTATTTTTTTAGGTGTAAAAATACCATTTGATCGTTAGCTTAACTTTTTTTGCTGACTGGATGATAACGTGGCTTTCAAAGCAACTGTGTGGAAAAAAAAAACATGCTGACTGGTCGCAAGTCTTAGTTGAGAAGAATTAATATCACCATTCCTACTTGTCTATTCGCCGCTGTTAAAACATTGTACCTGAAAATCACAACAAAAAGCTTTTCTAAGCTGGCAAAAAAAAAAAACAGAACAAAAAGCTTTTCAAAAGCTAAACATAACCTATATTCTTCAAGAATTTTGGGTTTAAAAAATGTTAGTCCCTCTTATCTTTAATATATATATATATATATAGAGAGAGAGAGAGAGAGACACGTATGATTTAATTAAGAAATTGATATTGATTCTAAATGTAAAACATATTTTTTATATTTGTCAATTTTTTTTTTCTTAATTTAACCTATTGATGCTCTTCGAATTATAATCAAGTAAGAGAGAGGTTGGGGGATAAAGAAAGATGATTTGTATATTTTAAAAAAATATGTCATATTAACTAAGTTAACTAATTTCCTTTATCTAATTAGAGAACAAGTCTTACATTAAGGATTATTATTTTTTATTCTTATTTTGCTCAAAATTAAATGTTAATTGTAAACTGGAGTGGTTGAAAATTTTCCTCATTTTATAAATTTGTAATTAAATTTCTTAAGATATTAGATTGAAAATTGAGATATAATATGATGTAATTGTTGGATATGATTAGTTTTGATGATGTCTTATATAGATGTTATTATTTAGAGCAAAAAGTTTATATCATTTACATTGACTAACTACTGTATATTTAATATAGATTAGTTCGAGTTGAATTATAGAGATTAATCAAAAAGGAGATAAGAGGTTATGGAAGGAAGAACTTGCAGAGAATATAAAGAAAACAAGAAGTTATGAGAATATTTTGGGAATAATCAAGAAGAAGAAAAGATATTGAAGAAGGTGGAATTTCAAGAGAATGATGAGTCCAAAAAAGAAAGATTATGCCGAGATGGGAGAACGTATCTATGCACATTGTTTATCTGACTGTCTGTATATGTTCGAACTGGGATGTTAAGTTCAAACTAGGAAGTTAAGATCGAACTGAGATGTTAAGTTCAAACTAAGAAGTGAAGTTCGAACTGGGATGTTAAGTTCAAACTAAGAAGTTAAGTTCGAACTGGGAAGAATGATGAAGAATGATCAAGTTGGGAGAAGGAAGAAGGAAGAACTTGCTAAATGGAATGAAGATATCATCATTCAAGTTCTAAGATTGATTCTAAAAGTCTCCATGGTCAAATGGAAGTTGAAATGGCTTGATTCGGGGTTAAAATAAGCTATAATTGAGTTCCTGAAGTCATGCTCGAGCAACAACAATGTTATGCTCGAGCAAGGTGCATTTCCAGCCCAAAATTTGCTCTTGCCCGAGCATTAAATGAAGGCTTGCTCGAGCAAGGTTGTGGTTCAGCATACTCTGTTCAGCTCTGTTTCTGACGACCTTCAGTAATTCGACGATATCTCCCAAACCAGGAATCGAATTGATATGAAATCAGTGGCATATGAAACTAGACTCCCAATACGTCATTTTGACATAAAATTCAAGTCCAAAGGAGTCCAGATGAGAGAGGTATGATTTTTTCAAGTTGGCACAAACATCGCCGTCACAGTCCAGACCAAGCTTCGGTGTTTTGAGCATATCTCACAAACAAAAAATCCAATTGAGCTGAAATTGGGTGCATATGAAAGTAGACTCACAAGGATTTCTATGAAGACTTAAACCAACCAAAAAGGAGTTAATACCAAGGATATATGACCTTCGAAAGTTGATGGTCAGTTTAGGATGTTGCAAAAACGCTGGATAAGATCAACCTCCACTCATCTGATGTTAATGGACGAAATACAACTATTTTGAAGTTGATTCTTATTGAAATGGAAGGAATATTTGAAGAGCTTTCTGAGATGGGATGATTTGCTAAATTTGGATTTTTACCGAAGACGTTATGCTCGCTGGAAATTGCTGTCAATGTGATTGCTTCTTGAAAGTCTCTATACTCTGGAAGTTGAAGCTTTGTATTGGAGAGTATTATGCTTATTCACATATGATCAGAAGCTTCAAAGAACATGATGCCCAAGCATAATCTCACAATTTCTAGAGTATTGAATTAAGTATGTTTAGACTTCAAGTAATCATGCTCGAGTAAAGATAGAACTTTGCCCGAGCAACATCGGACTTCAGTGAAAAAAGAAGCAAGGTAAAGCAATCCTGCCCAAGCAACCTTCGAAAGCGTCAAGAAGCATGACCTTGCCCGAGCAAGGTAATAACCATGCTCGAGCAACATCGGGTCCTCTGGAGGAAGTCAAAGTAATCATGCCCAAGCAACCCTCGAAAGCGTTAAGAAGCATGACCTTGCCCGATCAACATCGTGGCAAAGGCAAAAAGCACATCTTCAAATATGTCTTGCCCGAACAAGATAAATTGTTTGCCCAAGCACCATGCCCAAGCAAACACGATTGTTTGCCCGAGCATCGTGTCAGCTGTTCCAGAAACTGAAACTTGCCCGAGCATGAAGAATTGCTTGCTCGAGCATCATGCCCAGGCAAGGAAAAAGGCTTGCCCGAGCAGACTGAGTCTTCCTCCTAATATCGCCTCTGCCTGGAGTTTTCCCGAGCAAGATTTTAAGGTTGCCCGAGCAACATCGATAGGAAGTAATTTTTCCCTGCATATTGAAAAGCTTGCCTGAGCATATAAATCATCATGCTCGAGCACTATGCCCGAGCAAGGAAAATAAACCTGCCCAAGCATCAGCGACCAAGATCATTTATAACTAAGTCATGTGAAGCTTGCCCGAGCAAGCATGAACTGTTGCTCGAGCAAGACCCCTCTGTTTTCAAATATCCCATTACTTCATAATATTACTCATTACTAATCCTAATTGCTTTTAATCAGTTTGTTAATGAGTTTCAGATGATTTTATCATGGATTAAACAACAAATTAGCAGAAAGCAAATTGTGTCAGAAGAGCATTAAATGCAGTTGCCAGAACCGAGACTCAACGGCTACTTCCAACGGACATTCAACGATCGTATCCTGAACGGGAAGAATTGCTCAACGGTTGAATGCTTTCCATCAACTATAAAAGGAGAAGGATTCAAAATGGACAAAAAGGGGATACGAGCTTGCACTGTAAAAATGCTGATATTCTGAATCCAACATTTATCTCATACACTCTGTTTCTCAAATGCTTATATAGTTTACAGTAGAGAGTGAGATGATCAATTATGTACTTCAGTGATTATTATTCATCTACTCTGTGAGAGAGTCCAAACACTTATTTGATTATCCGTTTAATGATCAAATCTCAAGGTTGTGGAACCTTTGAGAGTGGGTGTACAGTTACAACTTGTAAGGGGGAGTGAGTCCAAGAGTGAGAGGATCATCCTTTGTTTACGAGTCGGTAATTGTATTCTTACGACGTAAGATGATATCTCGATAAGAGATTGTAAAGGCTACACAAGTCTTGACCAAACTTGTGAGGTTGTAAAGGCTTTCTTTTGTGCCCGGTCAAACAAGGAGATAGTGGATTGAAAATCTCAAGTGGAGCTTAGGGACCTTGGACGTAGGTCGAAGATTGGGCGGCAAAGATAAATCTGTTTTTGCATATTCTCTTCCTTAAACTCTTATATTTCAAAGATATATGTTTTGAATGACTGTCTATCGGTTTATAAATTATTAATGTCATTCAAACCTCCTTCAGTAAGTTGCGAAAAGATTTTCTAAGTTTGTGAAAGTTTTATTCGACACCCAATTCACCCCCCTCTTGGGTGATAGCCAGGTCTAACAGTAATTACTCTTGTGTATGGAATTTTTTATTTATACCCTCTTTTCAGTTTCTCTTATTTCAAAAATATTTCACAATCTTCTTTAAGACAAGTTATATTCTGATTCTCAAGAATCTTTGTTTTCAGCTTGTTAGGACAATAATATTCCTCAGTTTTATGCGTATATTAAATTATTGAGTAAATACCTTTTCTGGTCCCTGACAAAAAACACAGACCCTATTTTGATCCCTTACAAAAAAATCGACCCTTATTCGTCCCTTTTATGGACTAAAAAGAACATTTTTTTTGTAAGGGAACAAAATGGGGTCTGTGTTTTTTGTTAGGGACCAGAATAATATTTACTCTAAATTATTAATTGGTCCAGATAACACAATGACGAGACAATATCGTAGAATATGATGCTAATTAAATATATGATGCCTCTTGATGCTCCATATACGTATTCGATTTTTAAAAACGTTTTTTCGTTGTACGTAGTTGAATTAATGTATCAATATTATTATATTTTCATTTTTCAAATTAAAAGTATCATCACATCAATAAAATTAAATAAGATCGGTCAAAAAGAAACTAAATAAGTGATAATGTGAAATTTAAAACAACTAAAATATTTGATGATGACATGCCTAACGTATTCCAACTATTTCACCAATACGAATGAGAGAGGATTAAGTTATTAAATTTATTTGAAGATGAATAAGATTACAAATTTACTCATATTTACATCTTGACGGAAAACAAACAAGTGAAAATTACATAATTTAATTAAATTTTGTTTAGTGACTTTAGAAAGGACCACTTATTCTTTCTAAAACAAAAAATGTATTTAACAATTTATTATTATTATTTATTTATTTTGGTAAAGTATCTAAGGGATTTCAAAACCAAACAAAAGCCAACTGTATTAAACCGCGCGAATCAAATCAATTCAACATTCGACAAAAAAAGGATCAAAATTGATTATTAGGAAGGCTCGGTTTGGTTTTAAATATTGCAAACAGAATGATTTGGTTTGGCTCTTGGTTTTTTTAATTTTAAAATCTGAACCACACCTTTTTTATTTTTAGATGTATTTTTAATAGTTAATATTCCATTATTAGTCTATTAAATTTCACTTTTGAATTTTAAATTTAACAAAAGTCCAGTCCAAAATATTTCAGAAATGCAAAAATGCACACTCATTTATTTTGCTCATGTTTTTATGATGAAATTTGATTTTTTAATTATTTATTTTGGAATTAAGATTGTTGATAGCCATTCATAAATAATAATATTGTGAATGCGACTTGAAGTTAAAATAGAAAAAAAATAAAATCAAAGACACAATTTTTATTATTATTAATATACTCATATAACTTATTCCTTGTTTGACCAAAATTTGGTAGGTTAAGATCTTATGGGGTCACCAATAACATAAGGATTCAAAAATAGATAATAAGAAGAATAAAAGGAGATGCTCTTATTGATGATTTTCTAGGTGTGTATGCAGAGGCGTCTTGTGAGGAATCATGGACTTAGTCAAGGTCTGCGACTTATCAGGCTTTTAATGGTCTCATCTAGGGATGTTCATGATATCTATGGCCACCAAGCCTGCAAAAAAATCGTCCAGCCTAACCTAAGAAAAGTAGCCTAAAAAAAATTGGGCGCAAGATTAATTTGGGCTTTGGACAGATCGGACAAGGTATGCCAATTGCTTCATTTAAATTTCGCCTGAAGATATATATAATATTATATATATATATATATATATAATTTTTTTAATACAATATTATTATATATTTTTTATTTTTACTTATGGGTATTTGACTATTTGTTAAAACATATGGTTGTCTTTTTAATTATAAGACTCAAACTGTAGACTTATTTTAGAACATTCCAAAGTGTAAAATTATGGATTTCATTTGAAGTTTGCAATATTGTTTATTGGGTATGATTGAAACTGTTTTTTTCCCCCATATAGAGTGTGGTAGGGTGTCGTCACTTGGGCATGGAAGGCCCGCCCTGCCCAATCCATTATTGCTCTGCCAAAAAATGTTAGGGCTTCTATCGGACAAGGTTGAGCAATGAACTATAATTTTACTATCCAATGATCTTTCGGATAGGGCATTAGACAAAGATCTCACCCTGCCCATGAACATGCATAGTCTCATCTTTTCTTGGTATGAAACTCTCTTAGTGGGATCACTTTGTGTTTAGGCCCATAGAGCTAGTTTTGGTGCACACAATAAGTCCCCCACTTCTCAAGCCTGGTACGACATAGGCTTGAGAGAATATGCAATCTTACTCATCGAAATACTACGTAGGATCCAACGGCTGAGTACGAATTTCTCTGTACCAATGTTCCAACTAAGTAAAATAATATTTCAAAAGTCACATAATTTGTCAATAGTGTCACCTTTAGTAATGTTACATTCACTTATGAATGATGTCACCTTTACTTATTATTGATAAGTTATGAGTCTTTTCAGTTATTATTTTTCTTGGAAGATTAGTGTGACTTTCCCAATTGAAAAAGCAAAGTGCGCAATATTAATTAAATGGTTTTCATCTTTTTTTTTTACCTACCGAGGTTATGACATAGAAATAATAAAATTCTTAGTAAGTACAAAGTTGTTCTAACTTCAACAAAAGGCTTTTCTTTGACAAAAAAAAAAAAAAAAAAAAAAAAAGGCTTTTATAAAAATGTTACTCTTCATATGATTTAATTAGAGAGTTAATATTGGTTCTAAATGTAAGTTTTTTTTTTTTAAAGTTTTGGGTTTAAAAAATGTTACTCCATCTCGTCTTCAATATACATATGATTTAATTTGGGAGATGGTATTGGTTTTAAATGTAACATATATTTTTTATATTTGTAATTTTTTTAATTCAACCTTATTGATGCTTTCCAAATTATATTCAAGTATAAGAGAGAGATTGGAGAAATTAATGAAGACAATTTGAGTGTTTTAAAAGAATATGTCATATTAATTAAGTTAACTAATTTCTTTAATCTAATAAGTGAACAAGTCTTACATTAAGGATTATTCTTTTATATTCTTATTTTACTCAAAATTAAATGTTAATTGTAAACCAAAGTGGTTGAAATTTTTTATCCTTTTATACATTTGTAATTAAATTTCTTAAGATATTAGATTGAAAATTGAGATATAACATGATGTAATTACTCATCATTCGTGTGCATGGAATTTTTTATTTTCCTTTGTGTACATTATTCAATCAATCCCCTTTTCTCTTCCTCTTATTTCAAAAATATTTCACAATCTTCTTTATGACAAGTTATATTCTGATTCTCAAGGGTCTTTGTTTTCTGCTTGTTAGGACAATAATATTCCTCAGTTTTATGTGCATAGTATTAAATTGTTAATTGGTCCGGATAACGAATGACGAGTCAACATCGTAGAATATGATGCTAATTAATTATATAATGCCTCCAGATAAGGGTCGAAACAGATCAGACCTCACCCTTAATAGACCAGACATGTTTTGTTATAGGGTGGCTCGAGCCTGACCTATGACCTATTACATGCCTTATTTTCGGTCTAAGTTTGGCTTTTACAAAGGCCTGATATGTCCTAAGACCTGTTAAGGAGGTTTGTTAAGATCAAGTATTGAATATGAGCGAAAATCAGGGCTATTAAGGAAGATTGTTAAGGTCAAGCATTGAATATCAGCAAAAATCAGGGCTGTTAAGGTCAAGGAGGCCTGTTAAGATATTTTTTTTAATACAATTACATTCTTTTCAGATAGAACAATTACTTTTTTTTTTCAGATATGATAATTACCTTTTTTCATAGAGTTATTAATTTTTTTGTTTTGTTAACATAGAGTAATTAATATGCTCAAGCGGCCTAACAAGTCTAATAAGCTTTTTAGTAAGCCTAGACTTGACTTGTTAACAAAAATATATATTTAAATAAGCATTGTCCCGAAATTTTTTTCTAACATGTTAAGCCTGTTTAGGCCTTTAAATAACTAGATCATTTGACATATTTCTACCCCTATAGGGACAGACCTAGTGGGCTAGGGCGACCCATGTCCCCCAAAATTATAGAATATAATACAAATTTTTAGGAAATTATATTTCAATTTTTTCATTTTGATCTCTATTAAAAGTTTCGTGGAGGACAAAAGTAAAATTTTGAAACGTTTGTAGGGTTGATGTAATTTCATGAATACTTAGATTATATTCTATAATTTTCGTCCCCTGATTTTATTCCTAATTCTGCCCCAGTACCCATACCACCAGATTCGTATTCGATTTTTAAAATCGTTTTGTCGTTATCGTTGTAGTTGAACTAATGAATCAGTTGGCAGCACTCATGTTTATATATAAGGAAAAATTGCTCAAAATTCTTTATCAAAAAGTTGCTCAATTTTTTTTTTTTTTACAAAATTTATTATTCATATTAAAATTATTTTAAGATTCAAGTCTTTGATCAGGTATATATCATTATCAATGAGTACGACTCTTCCATAGCTATGCAAGTGCAAACATAGCTATTCATATTAATTTTTTTTTTTATAAAAAAATTACGTTCAGTATCACATGCTCAGAGAAAAATACTTTTTTGATAAAAATGCACACAAAAATTACTCTAAATAGTCAGAAAAATATTTTAGGGTGTAGAACTTGCTAATTTTTTTTTTTGAATACTAAATACTATTATAAAAAATCCTTCTAAATAGCCCACCTTAACCTAAATAAAAATATTACTAGTATTATGTTTGCTTAAACAAAATTATTAAAATTTATCTACGCTCCAAATCATATGTAGGGAAAATGGTTGAAAAAGTTCCCATTACAAAATTTATTTCCTAGAGATGCTCAAAAACCAAAATATAACAAACTTTAACTATGTTTGCACGTATAAACAAAAAAAAAAACAAATTGCAATTTTGGGGTACTAAACATGTCAAAAATTAGTTTTTACCTAATTGCAATTTGAGGGTATCGTGAGTCAACCCTCAAGAGGTCACCATTATTTAGATTCACTTCTTATGTGCTCATCTTTTTAATTTTGGGGTAATCACATTTTTTATTTATATATTTAGATTAAATTATATGTTGCGTTAAAATATTTTTTACATCCAAGATCTCAAATTAATTAATATTTAGTCCCCGCATTTAGAAATAGTTTTTCTATAAAATCAGAATCCTAAAAATTAATTAATTAAAGATATTGGGTGTAAAAAATATTGTAGAATATAATATATAATTTAATTTTAAAAAATAAAATATTAAAAAAATACTCATCTCAAAACCTTTTTTTTTTTTAACACTATCTCAAAACC
Organism: Acacia melanoxylon; assembly: GCA_019022615.1. Taxonomy (NCBI): domain Eukaryota; kingdom Viridiplantae; phylum Streptophyta; class Magnoliopsida; order Fabales; family Fabaceae; genus Acacia; species Acacia melanoxylon. The sequence continues at coordinate 473,072 of JAFJYJ010000064.1, read as the reverse complement.
TTTTATGCTCCCCCATTATTTATTCAGCTGGGTGGTAGGATCAGTGACGAAGCCACCTTGTAAGTGACCGTCACCTTCATCGAAACTTCCTCCTTCTCTTCCTTGTTCGACTTCTTCAATAAAATTTCCCTCATTTCCCTCTCCCTCTCTTTTCATCCTTCAACCTGCAATCCTGATTTCTTCTCTCTCTCTCCACCTAATCTGAAAACATCGAAGCACAGCCCAATTTTGTCTCCCACCTCCTATTTAGTATTTTTAATCATTTGTTTTCTTCTTCTTCTTCTATCAACTTGCTTTCCATCGAACGAATCTGCTTTTCCCACTTCATCTTCCATTTTCGTTTACATCCACGATTTCCCTAGAAATTATCGGTCGTCTTTGATGGCTGGTATGCTTCCTGGAGTTGAATCTGCTCGAAGGAGACGCTTCCATCAGAGCGCGGCGTCCTCTGATTCCCCCTATTTCACCAGACGATCTTCCCTCTGTTTATATCCAAGCAATCACGAATCCCTTCTTTCCTCTTCTTCTCTCCAGGTTCGTTTCCCTTGCTTTGATTGATTTACTGTTCTGCATTTTGTGATTCGTGTTTAATTAGATTCTGAATCTGCAAAATGAACAGCGAAGAAGCGTATTGTACCAAGCGCGCTTGGATGAGAAGCTCACAGGAGCAGCCGGAGAAGCCAAGGAAAGATTGGATGAGAGATTAAGATCGGCTCAGATGAAATCATCTGACAAAAGGTATTTCATCATTCTTCTTCATTAATCAGAATCCAGAGGATTCTTCTAAAGTATCTCGAAATAAACGATGTGAGTTCAAGAAATACAGAAGGAGGGGAGATAACTTAAAAGTTCATATAATTTGATCTATATTATTCTATATTAGGGTGTCTTGCTGATGCTAAGAACTGAAGAATGACGCAGGTGAATTTGTGAGTCAAAATTGTACTAACACAGGTCAACAAGAACACCTATTCTTTAATTTTATTTTACTTTTACGGAAGATGAGTATTTTCAAAGTTCCAGACAAATATTTGAATAAACAGCAATTTCTAGGCCAACATAAATTGTTGTTTAGCCCTGGCTACTTGTTTGTATTTTTTTCCCCTTATTTCTCGGCCAACAGATTGATCAACTTCTTTATATTTCTGGGTCAACAAATACTTTAATAAACAACAAACCAGCAAAAGAAAACAATAAATCTCGAACATATTACAATCCAGATGAATCTTGTAAAGTAAATCGGAGTAAATGAAACTAACATCGGTTGTTCCAAATAATCTTTAAAAGACCCAACTCACTTAAACTGTTCTAGTTAAAAGATAACCGTGAATAATTTAGTTTATGAGAAAACCAGATATGAATATGGTTGTTTCCTGTTCTTAATCATAAAATTTGCAATTGATTAACAGGCAAAACATCAAAGAGAAGAAGAAAAGCAGAGAGGGAAGACCAGAGTTACACATAGAGGAATACGGATCAAAGAAAAGTGGTGGGTCAAGGATGATGTTCAATTGGAAGAAACTGAGCTGGAAGGCTTCAGATCAAGAGGATTGTGCTGTGTGCTTGGAGTCATTCAAGGTTGGGGATACACTGATCCATCTTCCTTGTGCTCACAAGTTTCATTACAGCTGCTTGGAGCCATGGCTACAAAATAATAATTATTGCCCATGTTGCAGAACTTCCATTATTGTCGCTCCCTAGATTTCTCATCCCGTTCTAGTTCTGCACTTCTACAGTGGTTATTGCTAGGAATGTGGGATTGTGATGATGAATTGGTTGGTTTCTTGTTTGACATATCCGGCATATGGATGGTGATTTGTAAATTAGATCAGCACCTAACTTCAATGCTGTTTGTTTTAACTTTTTGAAAGTGATGTTATGGTGTACAAGATTTATATGAGAGGAGTTCTACGAATCAGAAATTGATTTTACTCTCGATTTTGTATCCTCTTATTTCAAAATCCCGTTGTTCAAAATTGATTACCTTGATAAGAATGAATTTTCATCATCTATTTTTTTTTTTGGCTTGGTATTTCTGTCATGATTAAAGTTTGATTTGTTTTTATATAACAAATATGATTTTTTTGCCTTATCTCTGATCTCTAAAATGATTATTTAAACCTTTGAAGAGATAACTATTTTTCCTATTTATATTTCACATTATTAATTTTTTTAATATTAATGTACATTTACTTTTTATTTATTATCGTGTATATTGTTATTTTCTTTGAAAGTGTTTATAACTATATACATACACACTTTATATATATATATATATATATAAAAAGAAAACAGATAAAAAAAAACCATTTGAACTTCAATATCTTAAATAAGTGATTTTTTTATTAAAATAAGTTATCAATTGTTATTTAAGTATAATTAATACTTATAGTATTATAAGTAATAAGACTAATTTGAGATCTTAAAGATTAAATAGTTCTTTCTTGTCGTTTTTCCTATATTTATTAAATAGGGGTCTATTTGAAAAGTTAAATATTTAGCAGGACCAAAAGAATATATATGTAGTATGTACATTTAACCAAAAAGTGGGAGGATCTAAGAAAATAATATCTACCGGGCAGGTGCAGAAATTGAAGCTATATATTCTATGAAATGACCATCCTTTTCAATATCTTCCGATGTTTAAGGTTTTGAGCATGGCTTAAAAAATCCTTATCATTATCATTAATTAATGTAAGGTTTGCTCTAAATGGATTGATATGTCTTCATTTGATATATTAATCTATTATTATATCTATAAAAAACTTGCAGAAACTTTGCTTCTAACGGCATTCATTGAAACATTGTTACTATAGAAATTAATATTAACCGTGTTAGTTAATGGTTTTCCTCAAACAAGACTAAACAATAATTTTACCACTAATATTAATAAGAAAACAAAAACAAAACTAAATACAACAAAGAGTCATAATATGGGTAATTAAAGGTTTGGGAAGGCCAAAAGTGTTAGCCACACCCCTTGAATAGTAGAGTGCCATTTTTAAAATGTCATTTAAATGTTAATTATGAATCATTCGGAAAATGAAAAGACACTTGAATATTAAATATAAATAATAAATGTCAATGTGAAGCAAGTGCATTTGATTTAAACCTTTCATATGCCGTTGTAAATTGTAAACACACACACGCACATAGGCTATAAGTAGTACAATCCATGTTCCGGTCACATGCAATCGAGTGGCGGACCTACGATTTTAGGTTTGTGGGTGCACAATTAGTGGTGGAATACGGGGGTTTGGGGCAGCGCCCCTGAATTTTTTTTTTTAAGGAAAGTTTTTTGTTTTTTAATACAAAAATTTTAAGAAAGGGTTGGTTCACCCACAATCCAAGGGCGGAAGAAAATTTTAAGGAAAGTTTTAAACGCATTAAAAAAATAAAAGAAAATAAGTATACTAAATGAAATGTGTCTTTTTATATTTTTCTGCGTCTCCTTCTCTCAATGAACGTTGCATTGGTCAACTAGCAAAGTACATCCTCTTAAGGTGCAGCGCACCCTTATGTCCCGTGTTCGAAACCTCTTGGGTGAGGTTTTTGTGCGAGGAATCTAACTAGGATCACGCCAACCAACTCTGTGCACTTACCAACTAGGCTACTTGTGTAAGTTTGTATAAAGCTCTTTCACAATATATTTATTATCAAAATATTAGTGTGTGCACTTGCCCACATCAATGTGGGTCCGCCACTGTATGCAATCAATCTTTCAACTCATTTTACTTTTTTCGACAAAAAAAAAAACTCATTTTACTTTTATTCTATAAAATATTACAATATGACAGATGTTCTTCAAGATCTTTTCAATGACATTGATGCCCAAAATGATACACGGATCATTATATTATACGTGTTTTGATGAAGTTTGTTCCCTACAAGAAGACCTTACCGTATGCTCTTGGGAGGCTAACATGATTCTAGAGGATGTCAGGTATGTCAATATTGAAGTTTCAATTCTTTACATATGTTTTGTAATGTAAAGGAAAGTGTGGGACCATTACATGAAAGAGATCAAAGAGATCAAGGAGTGAAGCTTATCATTTTAAAAAGGGTTAAGGTGTAGATTTGCCAACAAACTATTACCCGAGGAGCATCTGGCACAAAAAACAATTGAGGGGACCAAAATTATCAATCAAAAATTAAAAAGTGAAAAAAAAAAACACAATTTGGTGCAGATTTACCAACGAACTATTACCCCGTCACTATGTTGGTGTTTCCGTCTTCCATTGACTGTCACAGTGTCGGCGACTCCAAAGCTTCCATTGTTGTTGGGTGTTCCACTCACCCTCTTGAACTCATCCAGCAGTCCACAGCTTTCGACCGGCACGCGCCTTGTGTAACATCCCATTTTTAAAAGCAGTATACTTTTTTTTTTCATCAGAGTAGAGCATCGGAGCGATTGAGTAACTGATACATATATTTCAAATGCCGTAAGTCCGGTCAAGTTTACGATAAAGAATACACTGTACCGGGTGTTTACAAAAAAAGATAACAACAGAGGAACATAACAACAGATGTGTCTCTGACCAGAATTGTCTCCATGGCATCCATGTGACCCTATGCGTGCTGCTTTCCTCTCTCCTCGGCTCTCGGTCCTCCAGACTCTGAGGCTATATCAAGAGCCGAGGTCCCATGCATACGGACCCCGTGTAACGATTAACCTCATGTTTACATACACAACATATGGACTACGGACGTTCACAACATTAACAAGACATATACACAACTAATGCGGATACATTGCACCCAAGATAATCACACATATCGCCCCCAAATGACGGTGTGGACACAATGCGGACACATCACACATATCGCCCCCGATGAGTGTGGACACATCGCACCCCAAGTACGGATATACACCTCATGTTTACATACACAACATATGGACTACGGGACGTTCACAACATTAACAAGACATATACACAACTAATGCGTATACATTGCACCCAAAGATAATCACACATATCGCCCCCGCCGGTGTGGACACATCGCACCCAAAGAAACGGATATACTCTAACATCTATATGCACTCAAGCAACATAACAACTAAACACACACAGTACACCTAGCACATATATGCATAACATAAACATCAGCGTTAGTGTTACAGTACGCGAACGTACAACATAACAACTATACACACACAATACACAATACACATATACGTATACAATAAACATCAGAGTTAATGTTACAGTACGCGAACGTACCTTGTCGGCGGTACAACGGTACTTTTACGGAAAAACGGAAATTTGACAAAACGTAAACGGCGGGATGTCGGCGGTACGACGGCGGCACGATTAACTCGGATATCCTAAAATGATGATATTTATCAACATTTAGCATCATAACGGGCATTTTAGGTACAAATTACCATTTTGCCCCTGACTCCCTAATTGGCGGAATTTCGCCAGAGCTTCGCTGTTTTGACTTTAATCTTCCAAAATTTTGCCAGAACTCTTTTCCCAACAGGATTTTCGAAATATATATCATATTTAACCCAAAAACATGATATCTAAAATATATTGGAAGATTAAAGATCAAAACAACATTCCTACTACAACTACCGAAAGAAAACACCGAAGCTTAAGACTAGGGACCGAAAAACTTACTCCGGCTTGGCAAGAACTTCTGAGAGCTCTTCCTTCTCTCTAACTTCTCTCTAAGCTGCGTTTTTGGGATGGAGAAATGAAGAGGAGAAGGCTTCTATTTATAGAAGAAAGGAGGACAAGGTTGGAATTACATAAAAGTTCTTCGGATCGGATTTCGACCGTCGGATCGCACTTTGACACGTGGCTTCATCTTGACCTTCCACATGTCCCGCTTATGTCATCCTTCTAGAAGAGGATGATGTCATCTTTGCCGACTTACCGATAAAGTTCCCCGATCGGTGTCCGAATGGCGTAATCTTGACGAATCTCTAAAATCCGGAACATAGCGCGAAGGTCTATTCATCCTCCGTAGGAATATCCGGGTTAATGAAATTTATGATCCCATTAAGGGCATTCCGTTGCTGCTGAACATTTTAGGACGACACCAACGGTTACGGAAATCACTTCCGAAAGTGTCGCCGACGGACGTAAATTCGGTTCGTAATATGTTCGACCTAAGAAACCTTATCCCCGGTTTGTCACAACTATTTCGTTTTCTATAGGTCTTATTTCTGCTATCTGCCCTATTTCTCATTTATCTTGTATCTTAATGACCCAGTTGGTTTCAGAAATGAATTCGGAGATAGTCTACTCCGAGGTAGAATTTCACTGGTTTATAAAAAGTCCAGATGTCCTAGACTAAATCCCTATGTCTTGGTGTAGGATTTAGTTTCTATCCGTTCTCAAATGTCCTGTTGGCTCTTTACCATATATATTATTATTTTAATAAAAATATCAAGATATTTATTTTTTTCTTTTTTTTTTTTATTTATTTTTCTAAGCATAAATATTTTATTATTTATTTAATTATTAATTTCGAGTTTCTCCCTTAAATTAATTATTTACTAATTAATTTACTTATGTCTTAATCTAAACAATTAGCCACTTACTAATTGTTGATAATTTTCATAATTAGGATTAATTATTATCTCACAACTTTTTAATCGACATTGGTATTTTATGTCCCATGTAAAATATTAAAAATCATGGGGCCAAAAAGTGCTTTTAATAATATTATATTTATGCTTCTCAATTTTTCAAGGAAATAATACCAAAAATTCCTAAAATTAGAGACAACATACTTCCCAAGTTTTTGTCAATATTTGTTGCCATATGAGATTTATCATAATATTTTTAGGCCATTTAATGCCCTAAGAATACATTTTAGCTCTTTATCTCTCCTAATTTCCATAGTAATTACCTTAGAAAATAAGATAATTATTACTTATTATTTGAAACCACATGTTCACCTATTTTCAATAGGTATTATTTATCGAAATATAATATTCCGGATAAATAATTATCCAGGATTACACCTTGCTCCCTGGTTCCATCCCTCCGATGCCACAAGCAGCAACCGACGTTGCCACTGCGCTTGCTCCCATGGGTCCCATCTCTGTTGGTGTTTGCCTTATCCAACAAGAAGGCTTAACCGCTCATTTCTCCAACGTCTCGCCACCGTCCTCTACGCTGCCTGCCTCATATTTTAACATAATTGTGATAGTTGTTTTTTTTAATAGTTATTTGGTTTTTTTTTTCTCTTTTTAATTGTTGATTGGTAATTTTGGTCCCCTCAATTATTTTTTGTGCCAGATGCTCCTTGGGTAATAGTTCGTCAGCAAATCTACACCTTAACCCTTTTAAGAAATTTTGAGGTACTTCACAAATGTTCAATATTATAGTGACCCAACACATTTGAAATCTCATATTCCACAATATCAAGATTTAGATTTCTAAATTCTTAAAAAAAGCATATAACTTTGTTCCTATTAAACACATTACAAATCATGGCAAACAATGTAGAAGTAATTGGCTAGAAATATTCACTACCAGAAAAAAAGGGTTTTTAGACCGGTTGGAATTACATGTTGAACCTTGTGATTTATGGGGCGGTGATGGCTAGAACTAATTGCTACTCTACAATGCATTTGGAGCAAGCAGCAAATAATTTTGACAACCAACACCATTACTGTTGTTATATAAATATTTGGTGTATAACAAATATATAGATCCCCCTGTATTGGGATATGTTGTTATAACCAAATTGTACCAAATAATCTTTTAAAGGGCGATTTTAGTGAGTTATTTCAGCTCCATGTTTTCTTTCTTTTGACTCCAAATTAAATGAAGTTGAGCTTTAAATTATTCCACCTTTTTATCATCATTATTATTATATTTAATATCAATTTTTTTTATGGAATCGACGCCACTCAAATTGAGTGGCGTCTGATTCAGTGGTTCATGCCACCTAGTGGCGTGAACCTTTTTCACGCCACGAGTGGCGTGAAGTTGGTTGACACCACAACTAAGTGGCGTCAATAGTTTGATAATTCTTTTTCAAAATGCTTCAATCTGGTACAATTTTTGTTAAAAGTTACTACTATGATGCTTTTCCCAACTAACAAGACATGATAATATGCGTTGGAAGTTGGAACGTTATGTATTTAGATTGGTCATCTTTGCAAAAGCAGTCTAAATAATAATTATGAGACCGGATATTCATCTTATCCAATCTAAATAAAATATGAAAGTTAGAAGGTTAAAAGACATTTAGAGCGGTCATGAGTTAATTCAAATTAACATATTGAGACTATGTGCCATTATAGCCAGTTTGAATATAATCAAATTATATATTTAACAATATCTCAAGTAATATAATTTACTAATACACCCCATGTGAGCCACCCTCACATTAAGGTGGTCAAGAACCTGTCTTGTTGACAGTTAGGAGGAGGCGGTGGAGGCGGAAAATGAGGATGAACTAAAGGAGTCATAATGCATCTCACCATATTGATATTCTAGATGGTAGAGAAGAGGGAGTTGGATTTGAAGACATGAAAGGAATGAAGAGTTTAAATAGACAAGATGGATGAAGATTAAATGCCTGTTTGGATTAACGGTGACAAATGTGATTTTTTTTTTTTAAAAAAAAATCTGACTTTTGAAAACTTAAGTTAAAGTAAAAGTTAGATAGTGTAATGTGATTTAGGTTTGAATTTAGGGTGGTAGAAGTGATTTTTTTTTTTAAAGCTGAAACATATTTGGATGATTATGTGAAAAACATGTTTAGATGAAAAATGACCAGGATATAAATCGTATTAAATAATAGTCACATCTCCTAATTAATGTTATTTGTTTTCCTTGTTATTTCTCCAACAAATCTTCAAATCTGAATTTCATTAAGAATTTAATGTTGTCAGTAGGTTTTTTTCTCATATTTTCCCTATTATTTCTCAAACAAATTTTCTAAATTTGAATTTGATTTTTTTTTCTTCCGTAAAATTATAACAAAGTTTAATCCAACTAGCCAATTTTTGTTCTCCCTATTATTTCTCAAAAAAAATTCGCCAAATGCAAATTCTATTTTATCTCCATAAATCAAAAAGTTATCATAATTCAAAATTAGGGCTAAGGTGCGATTTGCCAACGAACTATTACCCGAGGAGCATCTGGCACAAAAAATAATTGAGGGTACCAAAATTACCAATAAATAATTAAAAAGTAAAAAAAGTACCAAATAACTATTAATAAAACAACAATCATAATTACGTTAAAATATGAGGCACTGGTGTAAGACGGTGGCGGAGACGCCGAGAAAAGAGTGGTTAAGCTTTCTTGTTGGATAAGGCAAACACCAACAGAGATGGGACCCATGCGAAAGCGCGTAGTAAGCGCGGCGATGCGTCGCTTGTGGCATCAGAGGGATGGAACTAGGGTGCAAGGCTCGTGCCGGTTAAACGCCGTGAACTGCTAGATTTGGTTTTGGTGCGTGATTCTCGCCCTGAAGCTGCATACGGACCTTGATGAATTTAAGAGGGTGAGTGGAACACCCAGCAACAATGGAAACTTTGGAAACGCCGACGTCGCCGACACTGTGACAATCAATAGAAGACGGAGACACCAAGACAGTGACATGGTAATAGTTTGTTGGCCAATTTGCACCTTAATTGTGTGTTTTTTTTCTTCCACTTTTTAATTGTTGATTGGTATTTTGGTACCCTCAATTGTTTTTTGTGCCAGATGTTCATCGGGTAATAGTTCATTGGTAAATTTACACCTTAACCCTTCAAAATCATAACCCCGTTTAACCCCTTTACCACATAAGATCTGTTTTTTGTGTTTTCCATGTTTTTTCTCAAATAAAGTAATCTAAATTTTGTTAACCATTTAATATTATCAATTGGATTTTTTTTTTCAACTTTTCCCTATTATAACACCGTTTAACCCTCTGTCCTAAACAACACCATTTAACCTCTTTACAGATCGCTAGATCTCTCATTTAGATTGGACCCACACGACGATCAAACAAAATGGCGAAAGAACATCCATGCTCCATGCTTCTGCGTTAATAGAGATTTGCAGCTCAAGGAGCAACAATCCTCTTCTGCTAACCTGGTTCACGATCAAACCTTGGTCCCTCCTCCGTCCGAGGCACAGAAATCGGAATTGTCTTTACGTTTACCCTCTCCTACTGCTAACTCAAGCATAGCCTACGTTGATTGAAGTAGCTTTAGATTGTGAAGAGACATGTAGTTGGAAAGTTTACTTTGAAAGCTAAAAAAACTCTGAAATTTTTTAAGATCGGATGTAAAGAAATGACATTATCTAAAAAAATGTTTAAAGTGGATGTATAAGAGTTCAATCTAAAAAGAATTTAATTTAATTTAATTTTTTTATTTTTTCATAATATTTAATATTTATCGAAACCACATTAAACTATAGTTAGTTTAGAAAGTATTATTTAAACCCAGAGCAAGCACAACTAGTTTAAAATTGTATCAATATTTATAAAAATGTCACCGGTCATAGTTTTTAAACCATCTCCACGTAGAGAGGTTTAGATATGACGGTCTTATAGACTTTTTCCCCCTAGTAGTGATTCAATATTTTTTATTATTGGTAGTTTGCTCTCAACGTTCAAAATGGATGGTTTATTGCAGCTAACATTTGTAACCGGAGATTAAAGTGTCATTAATGAATTCAATTGATTTGAAATTTTGCCCACCAGGTGCCTTGGTTCTCCACCTATAAAAGGAAGAGTCTGCAGAGGTTCAAGGCATCCTGCTTTGGAAACCTCAATCACTCTCTTCCTCCTCTAAGTTCTCTCTTGGTTTTCATATTCTCTCTACGTGCTGATTGCTATTATATTTTGCTATTTCTGCTCACCCTATACTCTTAGGAAGAATTCATTTTATCCTGGTTGTTCCGCTTCCTATCAGCCAATGATTGCAAAATAGCTCTTAAGAACAATGACCTTACACGCGACTTGGATCACACACTTCATTTGCATGAACTATGCTAACCAACTAAACCTGAATAATAGCCTCTAAGAAATTACTATGACTTAGAATCTTCTATTGCAACATTGCTCATGAGTAAAAAATTTCAGGACAAATTTGCACATAAACCCAAAACAAAAATGATATGGACGACACCTGGACTGCTAGCTCAACATATTTGGTCAATTAACTGTCAAACTTAACTAGGATAATATCTCATAAAAACTTTCCCTTCCCGCTACCTCTCTACAAATCCCTCATACTAAACAAACCTGGGTGTCGATTGGGCCCAAATTTATTTTAGAGCTCGTTTGGTTCAAGGAAAATTGGGAGAAGGAAATAGAAAATCTCCATTTTCCATTGGCGGTGGCTGTTTGGTTGCACCTGCTCCATAAAACATTTTCCGGTGGCTGATGCTTTTCAGGTTTAGCTATGGTCAACTTCCCTTACCATCCTCTTCCTATCATCTTCTTCATCTCAGCCGTTGGATTGAAATCACAACGGTTCAGATATAATGATTTATAAAAATATTATTTTTAAATATTTTTAAATAATTTAATATTTTATTAATATTTTTAAAAATCATTAGATTTAAACCGTTGAAATTTCAATCCAACGGTTGAGATAAAGAAGAGAATTGTAAGAAAAGTGAACCATAGCCAAAGGCGTAGGAGAATGGGTTCCTTGAATGATAGGTGGTATCCAATTTTCCTTTTTGAGAAATTCCCTAACAGTCCCTTCATCTTCTTCCTTCATCTTTATAGCATCAATCTTCATCCACGGTGCCTTCTTCATTCCCCTTCAGAATCGACCCAAAATGGCGTCCCTTGGTTTGTCAGTGCGAGGATAGAAGAAGAAGAAGAAGAAGGTCCCTGCTTCTCTGGTTTCCCTTTCGGCCTCTAGTTCTCTCAGATTCAGAGATGTTGAAGACAATGACGATTTTCATTAGAAAACAACCCCCGGCTCTTTTTCTCTCAATCTGCTTCACCACAATGATGAGTAGTAGCTTCTAGGTCTCTTTTGTTCCTAAATTTGTGGCACCCAAAAACGTTGTCATCTCTTAGCTTGCTTCCCACCTGAACAATAGTGGAGTATGAAGGTTTGAGGCGTTGAGTTCAGGGAACAATTTTTTTTTTTTTTCATATATTGTTTTTTTTTTAATTTTATATTTATATAGTAATTAAGGGCAATATGGTATTTTGCATATAGATTTTCTTATCAAACTCATTCATTTTGGGAAAATTCTAAATAAATACCTTTTGAATTTGTAAAATCCCCAGAATTCTGTCAAATTTGTAAAAAGACTGAGAAGTACCAAGAACCTATGAGGGATATGCAAATTCGGGTGAAATTACTTTTTTTGCTTGCCCTTAGTTTTAAATAAATAAAAATTAAAACACCCTCCTCCCTCCCCACCATTGGCCCCCACCACCGCCGGCCACCACCACCGCCCGCCACTGCCGGGTGGCCAACCCCTCACCGGCCGGCCACCACCCCGCGCGGTGGGGGGCGGCGGTGGTGGGGGCCAATGGTGGGGAGGGAGGAGGGTGTTTTAATTTTTATTTATTTATTTAAAACTAAGGGCAAAAGGGTAATTTTACCCGAATTTTCATATCCCTCATAGATTCTTGGTACATCTCAGTCTTTTTACAAATTCAACAAACTTTTGAAGGTTTTACAAATTTAAAAGGTATTTATTTAGAATTTTTCCTTTCATTTTAGTGCATACCAAACATCAATATAGCAAAATATTTGCCCACTTTTCATTCCAACCAATTCTTTAATCTAACGGCATTAGAGCATTGGGTGTTGAAAAAGTACTCAAGAATTGTTGAATATATCAAAAATTGTTATAAAACTGAAGAAAATGTATAGAAAAGTAGAGAGAAGTCAGAGAGAAATTCTAGAGAGATGGAGGAATTCTCATTTCAAGTAACTTCTGAATGTTTACACAAGACCTCTATTTATAGACTTTCAGGGGTTACTATGCAATGGACATCCACATAATACATATATTTATAACACTCCCCCTTGGATGTCCATTATGAATATGCCTCATTAAAAACTTTAACTAGGAAAACCCAGTGGGATAAAACCTAGCTAAAGAAAAGAGTACATTATCCATCGATACACTTTCTTATGTGCCTCATTAAAAACCTTTCTAGGAAAACCCAGTGGGACAAAACCTAGATAAGGGAAAAAGAGTACAACGTGTATCGACGCTCCCCCTCTTAATTACATCAGATTTTCTAATGCTGCCTCATTAAAAACCTTTCTAGGAAAACCCAATGGGACAAAACCTAGATAAGGGAAAAAGAGTGCAGCGTACATCAATTGCTCTACTAAAATACATTAGATTTACTCCCCCTGATGACTACATTACTTCTAATGTCTTTGTGTTGGTGAAGAATTATCTCATGCTAAGTATGATACATAAGTGTCATTCTTCAATTTCTTTGCTTGAGGTTGAAATTGTTCTTTATCCACCTGCAAATACTTTAAAATATATAATGGATATTACTTATCCATATAAAATCAATCTAGGATCTCCTTTTGTATAAACAAAAGATCTCATTCTTTAGGTATTAAATCGTAATCTAATACGTAATTTCTTTCTTCTCAAGTCTTTTATTTCAAATTCAATCTTTAAACAATTAATTGCCTTATTGAAGCTTTTCAAGCGTTTCAATAATGTTGATATCATCAACATAAATTGCAATTAAAACATTCACTTCTAGATCTTTTCATAAAGATGCATGGGCATATTGATTTACATTCTTTATACCCTTCTTTCAACATATATTTCTTGAGAAGATTATACCACTCGTGTCTTTAATTGATTTAAGTCATACAAAGACTTCTTCCCTTTATTGTTTTCAATAACTTGAATTAAATGCTTTTGATTAGCATTCTAAATCCTTCAGGACTCGTGCTTCTAGCACAATAAATCATTTGATGCATTTTAGCACCATAAGTCTTTTCTCGGGGCATGTGCTCCCAAGACCTTAAGTCATTTTCTACCACCTTAAGTCCTTTAAGGACATGTGCTACTAGCACTTTTGATTCTTTGAAGATTCTTCGTAATCTTCATAATTTATTAAGCCTTATGAATAGGCTATATAACAATATCAACATAGACGCATAATCTTTCTTTCATAAATTGCCGATTAATAAAATATTGTATCCACCGCAAAATCACATCATAATCATATTTAACCTTGTGATAATGTTTATTTTCATATAAACATTCAGATATCCCAATTTGGACTTCGGTCCATAACTTATCATAATATGATTATATTGGCGTCTTTTCAATTTCACTTAACCTTTTGGCCAATTATCTTTATGTCAACTTCTTGTGACATATCTTTATATAATATCCTCATTTGATCACGTGATATCATCTTTCAAAATTGTTGTCGACAATTTCATCTTTTCGGTTCCATTTTTCCAATTCGACATAACTTATCAATATCAATATTATTCGTGCACGAACCTCTCTTTGAGGTTTTTGCAATTAGTTATGTCTCGATACTCTTCCTCGAGTATCTACCTCCTTAATATGATCATCATAATTATTGCTCCAATTTATCCATAACATTTATAATTGGAACCGAATAATTTCTCATGCTTCGAGCATGCTACATTCATATTTATACAGATTGGAGCATTTTCATCTGGAGTATGAGATTCCATAAATCTCATTTAGGTCAGTAATATAATCTGGCAAATAATTCATGAATACATAATCTGATGAACTTCTGGTTCATACTACTTATTCGAGGATATATACAATGCTATAATGCATCTCATGTATTCACTTTTCCAGCTATCCAATTTCTCCCCCTCATGGTAAGAAAACAATGTCAAACGACAATTGACTAATTATGCAATATAAGTCTCCTACGTCCATTTGTTTCCTTTAGAAACATCTTACATTTCATATAGAGACAAACAAGAAATAGAAGGTACTTATACAACATTTATCTAAAATTTCTTTCTATATCCATCTATGTGCATTGTGGTGGGTTTATAATCATTGCACATTCAACTATTTTAAGATGGAAATTCGTTTGGCTCCTGACCAAAAACCAATTTTACCGGGAGAATTTTGTTGGCTTATATAAATGCTGCTATATAATATCAAACATATCAACATAAAATTTTGTTCTCATAAGCTTTCATCCAGCTTATTTATGGAGGCTTTAATAATGATTCTTAAAACATATCATCTGGAAATTGCACGCTTAATTTATTCAAACATCAAACATTATTGCAAACTTCATATTGCAATCTCTTTTGCAAACTTCATGTTGCAATTATTTCTGCAAACATCATGTTGCAAGCAAATAATCTCACATGTAACCATCTTATAGATGCATCTATCAAATTTATCATATCATTGTATGGTTTACATGCTATTTCAATGGGCCCATATAAATCTGTTTGATATATTTCCGTGAGATTCATTATTACCAATTATGACCTATGACATTTTCATAGTCATTTATATTTGAGAACAAACAATATTTATGAAGAATTTTCTGATTCTTCAATGGATGTCAATACAAATTCTTATTTGTATTATATATGACTTGGATGATCAAACAAGTCATGCCAACAATAAATATGTTTTGATCAGTAAACTTTTCGTTTCGTAACATATATCTCATCTTAGTAAACTTCGGTTTACATCGTAACATTATGATCCACAATCATAATTTATCATTTATTTTCGGAGATCATATTTGTTATTATGTGGGAAGTATGGGTATGACATTCTACAAATTAACTCACACTTGCATACTAACAATTTCCCCCCAAGTGTGAGACAAAACTTTCACCTTAAAACTAGATTTTGTTCTTCATAAAAGAGACTTAATGAATGAAGTATATAACTCTTCAAAATTTCACTCACACTTGTATTCTAGAAATCTCCCCCTCAAGTGTGAGTCCTTTAATAATACTTCACAAACATTCATGGATTTCAATCCAAATGTAGGTTTTCACTTTCAAATCATTTAATTCATTATCAAATGAAATTAACATCTAACATATATTCTCATCCTCCTTTGAGGACTATATTTTCCCAATGGAAAATATCTCAAATATCTCCTCCTTGTATCTGCTCTTGAAAAATGAAGACTCATTTTCAATTTTTCTTGGTCATGAATTGTAATATTTGTTTACACATCAAGATATGAATTCTCATATCATTATTAACCACATGACCTAACGGTCATACTATAAACTTCTAGTTTATATATACAAATTTGGCATTATTATTTGTAAACTTCTGGTTTACAATTGCATATGGTTAAATATTTTTCTATATGATATCTATTTCTGTAGATATCTTTGAAACTCAACAAGTTTCATTTATACTTGGTAGAATAAAATGCATATTCAATGCATAATGTTGTTTCTTCAAGAAACAATACATTAGCTCTTCGAGCCTTAAAACAAAGTTATACTCATATAGCTCTTCCGAACCTCAAATTAATATTACCAAATGTAATATGAACATTGATCTTTCAAATTAAGTTGGTAACTATGCTAATGAGTCTCCAAGACTATTAGCCTTTAGAATAATTACTCATGTGGCATAATTTCTATGCAAAATATTTGTCTTTAAGACAATAACTTAAAACTCTTTGTATAATTCAATATTTGATACAAATACTTTCAGGGTCTTTATATAATAATTTATAAAATTTTCTTGCCATGCCATTTCTTTAAACCGATATTGTTCTTTTATAAAAGAACAATTATAGAAATTGATAAATTTCTTAAACATCAAATAATAAGTTTATGGCAATAAAAATGATAAATTTTCTTGTCATAAAATCACAATATTATGACTACTTCTTGCCATAAAAACATAATATTATGGCTACCTGCCATTCAAAAATATCAGATTTTTTTATTTTTTTTATTTTGATTTTTTATTCGTGAATAGTAAATACTATTCATAAAATAATAAAATTAAAATAATATAAAAACGTGATACCCACGCCAAAATTTTCTCCCCGCTTTCACGTGGAAGCATTGAAAAATTTGCTTGGGAAAAATTACATAACTTGACCTCAAATTCTATGAATGTTATTTTACTACCACGTAAAATTATAAAATAATACCCTAATAATTTAAAATTCCAAATTGGTCTCATTTTCAAAATCAACGCCTCATACTTTTGAAATTGATTTTGAGGCCGATTTACATATAATACTTATCTTATCGATAATTTATATCAAATATTTGACCTTTAACAAATATATTATGGCATACAATAAATACAAAACTAATGACCCTTGCCACCGCAACAATTAACATGAATTTCTATCATGTTTATTATACCAAGATCTCATTCTCGGTTCTTATCAATAGTCTTTCCTCACTTCGGTGAGAATTTGAACCATCATAATTACAACCATGTCCATATGTAAACAAATTTACACACATATCCACAACCACAATTAATTCATTACTACATTCACTTCCTTAATGTAGTTCATTCTGTTGGAGGAAATTCATGATCCTTAAAACAAAAACTCAATGTTTTGTTTGATCACAGGCAAGAAATTAAATCAAAATATTTCTTGGTTCTTTCACAATATTGCTACTTCAGGAGCAAATTGAATATTCTCATATATAATAAACTTTTAGAAGAACAACCATCTTCTGGTAGTCATACATTCCCATTAATTTATTCTAAAGAACAAAAAAATCTTTTAATGCCAAATATATAATTTTGAGACTTTCATACAAATGATACCATACAAAAATTATGGATCGTGCCATGTCTCATAACCTGCGCAAATTTATCTCTTTGCTTCGTGCCAATATGTCTCACAAAGATCGTGCCAAATTATCATTTGGCTTCGTGCCAAATTATGCCTCTTCTTGGCTTTCTTGACAATTTACGCTTCTCTTGGCTTGTCTAAATTACGCCTCTTCCTGCTTTGCCAATTTATATCTTCTCTTGCCTTGGCCAAATTATGCCTCATCTCCGCTTTTAACTTTTAGCTCATATCACAATATGGCTTTAAACCGCTTTATCTTCGCGATAAACTTATATATATGGTTTCATTATTATATATGACGTCTGATCATATAATAAGAAATATAATAATAATAATAATAATAATGAAAATAATAATAATAATAATAAAATGACAAATAATAAATTAAACATAAACAATAAATGTTATGTTAGAAACAATAACATAAATGTAAATGTTATGTTAGCAAACATAAAAGTAAATGTTATGTTAGATAACATAAAAGTAAATGTTATGTTGGCAAACATAAAAGTAAATGTTATGTTGGTTAACATAAAAATAAACGCTTAAATTAAATAGCATAAAGGTAAATGCTAAATATTAAATCAAGACTTCCGGTTAGGAGGTTTAACCCCAAGTAGGTGTCGAAATTAAAATATAAATATATAAATAAATAACATAAAAGTAAAAATTTGAATATTAAATCAAGACTCCTAGGAGGTTTAACCCAAAAGTAGGTGTCGAAATTAATAATAATTATAAAATATAAATAAATAAACATAAATAAATGCTAACATAAAAATAAATAATTAAATATAAATATGTTAGCAATAATAAAAATAAAATGCTGAATATAAATATGTTAACAAAGATTAAATAAAATAAAATATTATATTAAAACAATAAATGATTAAACATAAATATATTAACAACAATAAAAGTAAAATATTAAAACTTAAATTTAAATAATAAAAAACAATATCAAATTTTTATTTTATGAATAGTATTTACTATTCATAATAAAATTAAAATAATATAAAATGTGCAAATAGTAATTTTCTAAAAATCATTAGTAATATAAATAAAATAATAAAAAACACGGGGTTCTTTTTTTTTTTTTTTTTTTTTTTTTTTTTGGAATTTACTATGCAAATAGTAATAGTAATAATAAAATATTAAAAACATGTGGGACCCACGACAATTTTTTCAAACCTACCGTCTGACTTTTTTTTTTCTTTCTCCTCCTTCTTCCTTCTCGCCCGTCTCCTCGCGCGCCTTCGACTTTCTTCTTTCCTCACGACACACAGGATATATTTCTAAAATCAACCAACAAAATTTCATAGAAAACATACCTGAGTGGAGAGATCACATTACAACCGATCGTAAATCAATTTTCACCTCGAAACGCCTCCTTTGAGCGATTTGAAAAAACTTCTTCCTCTTCCAGGGAAGGTGAACGACGGTGATGATGAATCGGTGTTAGGGAGGCTCATTGATTAGCCTCGTCTTGATAACGTGTTATAAAACCGAAGAAAATGTATAGAAAAGTAGAGAGAAGTGAGCATTGGGATGGAGAAATTTCAAGAACTAACGTTTACAAGAATTTATTGAATATATCCGCATAATACATATATTTATAACAAAAATTAGTTTTTTTGTTTTTTCCTAAATGCAACTTGAGGGTAACTTGAGTCAAGCCTCGATAACCCACCGGTTTCCGTTTATTCAACTTGGTCGAAACTTCATCCTTCTCTCCCGCTGGTCGCTATCTCCTCCTCTTCTTTGTTCGACTTCTTCAAAAAAAATTCCGTCATATCTCTCTCCTATTTAGATTTTTTTTTTTAATCCTTTGATTTCTTCTTCTTCTTCTATCAATTTGTTTTCTATGGAACAAATACGCTTTTCCCACTTCGTCTTCCATTTTCACATTCAACCACGATTTTCCCTAGAAATTATCGATCGTCTTCGATGTCTGGTTTGCTTCTTGTAGTTGAATCTGCTCGAAGGAGAGGCTTCCATCAAATCGGGGCGTCCTCTGGATGCACGAATTTCACCCGACGATCTTCCCTCGGTTTATATTCGAGCAATCACGAATTCCTTCATTCCTCTTCTTCTCTCCAGGTTCGCCTTGCTTGCTTTGACCGATTTCCAGTTCTGCATTTTGTGATTCGTGATTAATTAGATTCTGAATCTGAAAATGAACAGCAAAGAAGCGCGCGCTCAGATGAGAGCCCTGCAGGAGCTGCCGGAGAAGCCAAAGAAAGATTGGATGCGAAATTAAGATCAGCTCAAATGAACTCAGCTAACAAAAGGTATTTCATGATTCTTCTTTATTAATCAGAATCCAGAGGATTCTCCTAAAGTGGCTCATCATAAACAATGTGAGTTCATGAGATACACAGGTCAACAAGAACACCTATTCTTTAATTTTATTTTTGAAGTTTAAAATAACTAGTACTAATAAAAATTTGCATTAGTCTAAATTTATTTCAAAGCTCTTGCGTGTACGGAAGATGAGTATTTTCAAAGTTCCAGACAAATACTTTTAAAAACAGCAATTTCTAGGCCAACAGAAATTGGTGTTTATCCCAGGCTACTTGTTTGTAATTTTATCCCCTTATTTCTAGGTCAACAGATTGATCAACTTCTTTATATTTCTGGGTCAACGAATACTTTAATAAACAACAAACCAGCAAAAGAAAACAACAAATCTCGAACATATTACAATCCAGATGAATCTTGTAAAGTAAATCGGAGTAAATGAAGCTAACATCGGTTGTTCCAAATAATCTTTAAAAGGCCCAACTCACTTGAACTGTTCTAGTTAAAAGATAACCGTGAATAAGTTAGTTTATGACAAAACCAGATATGAATATGGTTCTTTCCTGGAATTAATCATGAAATTTGCCATTAATTAATAGGCAAAACATCATAGAGAAGAAGAAAAGCAGAGAAGGAAGAAGACCAGTTACACATAGAGGTATACGGATCAAAGAAGAGTAGGATGATGTTCAATTGGAGGAAACTGAGCTGGAAGGCTTCAGATCAAGATGATTGTGCTGTGTGCTTAGAGTCATTCAAAGTTGGGGATACACTGATCCATCTTCCTTGTACTCACAAGTTTCATTGCAGCTGCTTGGAGCCATGGCTACAAAATAATAGTTTTTGGCCATGTTGCTGAACTTCCATTATTATTGCTCATTAGATTTCTCATCCCTTTCTAGTTCTGCACTTCTTTGGTAGGAATTTGGGATTGTGGTGATGAATTGATAGGTATCTTGTGTGATTTGTAAATGAGATCAGCACCTTCCATCCATTGAGAATTTTGCCGCAGAATTTATTTCTAGCTTTAAATGTTTGTTTGTTTTAACTTTTCGAAAAGGATGTTATAATATACAAAATTTATATGTGAGAGAAGTTCTACGAATAAAAAACGGATTTTACTTTTGACTTTGTTTCCTCTTATTTTAAAATCTAGTTGTTCAAAATTGATAAAAATGAATTTTCATCATCATCTTCTTTTTTGCTTTGTATTTCTTTCCTGATTAAAGTTTGATTTGTTTTATATCACAAATATGACTTTTTTGCCTTATCTCTGATGCCTTTTAGTTACACTTCTCTAAAATGATTATCTAAACCTTTGAAGAGATAACTATTTTTTCTATTTATAATTCACATTATTAATTTTTTTAATATTAATATACTCGGACTTTTTATTTATTATTGTGTATGTTGTTATTTTTAAAGTGCATATGACTCCGATACCCCTTCTCTTATCCAAACCATTATGAGATTTCTGCTCATAACTTCTCAGACGTGAAATTTGAGCAAGCAAAATTTTCTTCAAGGGAGATGATGCTTCAACAAGCCATCCCTTGGGGACACATCTCCTTAGGGCCATGCTGACGTGGGATAATAAGTTGAGTAATACATTGCATTATATCTTAAGTGTCAGAATCACCTCAATCTAATTGAGTCCACTAATAATGGTCAAACTTATTATTTTAACAAAATGGGGTAATATTGTTAAGTCTTGGGACAACATTAAAATAAAAAATAAAAATAAAAATAAAAAACTTTTAGAGAGAAATTGCTTATAAGCTTATACTTATTTAACCCTTCTTTAATTTTTATTTATTTTTAAAAAAACCAATGTCACCATTTGTTTAAAATGACGCTTTTGTGAGTCAAGGTTTCTGCCCTAAACGTAGCTACGGCCTACGAGTACCTCGTAAGTCGTAAGCCACACTCACCTTCATCGAAACTTCCTCCTCCTTTCCAATCTCCAACGGCTCAACCTTCTTCTCTTCTTTGTTCCACTTCTTTCTTCGATACATTTTCCCTCATTGCTCTCTCCGTCTTGTTCCATCTTCTTTCAGTTCGCTTTCCATCGAACGAATCTTCTTTGTTACCTAGAAATTATCGATCGTCTTCGATGGCTGGTATGCTTCCTGGAGTCGAATCTGCTCGAAGGAGGCGCTTCCATCCGAGCGGCTCGTCCTCCGGTTGCCCTTATTTCACCAGACGATCTTCCCTCTGTTTATGTTCAAGCAATCACGAATCCCTTCTTTCCGCTTCTTCTCTCCAGGTCCGTACTCTTTTTCTCTTTTCTCAGTCTCGCTTGATTTGATCGATTTACAGTTCTGCTTTTGTGATTCGTGCTTAATTAGATTCTGAATCTGAAAAATGAACAGCAAAGAAGCGTATTATACCAGGCCCGCTCAGATGAGACGCTCGCAGGAGCAGCTGGAGAAGCCAAAGAAAGATTGGAAGAGAGATTAAGATCAGCTCAGATGAAATCATCTAACAAACGGTATTTCATGATTCTTCTTCATTAATGAGAATCCTGAGGATTTTGTTGTAAAGTATGTCGACAAAAACGATGTGAATTCAAGACATACAGGATAGAAAAAAAATCCTCAAGTCTATTATATAATTTGATCTATATTCTATTTTAGGTTGGCTTACTGATCACACAGGTCAACAAGAACAGCTATTCTTGATTTTTTTTTTTTTTAATAGTTTAAACTAACTAATACTAATAAAAAATTTCATTAGCCTAAATCTTTTTGGAAGCTCTTACTTTTGTTTGAATTCCATCGGAAGATGAATATTTTAAAGTTCCAGACAAGGAAAAATCCCCCGCCCTTCTTTTGGAAGGTTACTAAATCCATTCATCCCAAGCTACTTGTTTGTAATTTGTGTTTTAACTTATTTCTAGGCCAACAGATTGATCAATTTCCTTTTATTTCTAGGCCAGCATATGTTTTAATAAACAACAAACCAGTAAAAGCAAACAATAAATCCCAAACATATTGGAATCCAGATGAATCATGTAAAGTAAATCGGAGTAAATAAAGTTAACTCGATTGCTCTAAATGTTATCTAAAAGACCCAACTCACTTGAACTGTTGTTATTAAAAAATAACTAGGAATAAGTTTATGACCAAACCAGATATGAATATGGTTCTTGTTCTGTACTTAATCATGAAACTTGCCATCAATTGACAGGCAAAACATCAAAGAGGAGACGAAAAGCAGAGAAGGAAGACAAGAGTTACACATAGAGGTATACGGATCAAAGAAAAGTGGTGGGTCAAGGATGATGTTCAATTTGAGGAAACTGATCTAAGAGGCGAGAGATCTAAGATGATTGTGCTGTGTGCTTAGAGTGATTCAAGGTTGGGGACACACTGATCCATCTTCCTTGTGCTCACAGGTTTCATTGCAGTTGCTTCGAGCCATGGCTGCAAAATATTAGTTATTGCCCATGTTGCAGAACTTCCATTATTATATATCACTATATCATCCCTTTCAAGTTCTTCGCTTTTGTAGTTCTTGGTAGGAATTTGGGATTGTGATGATGAATTGATGGGTTTCTTGTTTGACGTATCCAGCTTATGGATGGTGATTTGTATATTCGATGAGCACCTTCCATTCATTGAGATTGACTGCTTACTAAATCTGAACAGATTTTCTGAATGTGACGAGGTGATAAAGAAGTTTTGAAGTTGGTACATACAGTTATATTAAATATAAAAGAGAGGCTAAATTATACACAACTATGCTGAGTTTCATGTCTTGTACAAATAATCTTCCCATTTTTGAAACTTCACGATAACATCCCTCAAGCTCTTACACTAACTCCCTTACTATTAATTTTTTTGAAAATCTCATATGTTTGAACTTAACAAATTATATATTAGATTATGCATCATAATTATAGATTTAAAATTTAGGTCAAATTATCTTTATATCCCTTAATTATTAAAACAGCAAAATTAAAAACAAAACCCTATTATTAGCACGTTACGCATGAGCCCTAACGGTGAAAATTTTATCACACGTCTCTAAAGTCAGAAATTCAGCAAAGGAGGAATTGTAAGTTGGTTTAATCTTCTTCCCTTATTCCTTTGTGTTCATCTAAAAAATCCTATAGCATGAATTGATGTTTTCCAGGCTCTGTGTGTATATATTATTCACAAAAGATTTTGATGAAATTGGATCGGGAAGTGGAATTATTGTTTTTTTTTATATATAAGCGGGATTATTGTTCAGGAGACAATTGTATATCGTATATCATTTGTCGTATCGCTATATATATATAAGTTTTAATTCGTCAATTTTAAACAATCGCCAGCTACGTCATTTTGAGAGTTAAGGGAATTAATGAAAAGTGTTTTGATAAAATTCATATAATAAATACAAAAATGAAAATATCAAAACACCTTCATTAATTCCTCTAATTCTCAAAACGACGTCGTTTTAGAGTTAGGGTAATTAATAAAAGGTTTTTTTTTTAGTAAAATTCATATAATAAATAAAAAAAACGAAAATACCAAAACACCTTTCATTAATTCTCCTAACCCTAAAACGACGTTGTTTTGGGAGTTAGGGTAATTAATGAAAGGTTTTTTTAAGTAAAATTCATATAATAAATACAAAAACGAAAATACCAAAACATCTTTGATTAATTCCCCTAACCCTAAAACAACGTTGTTTTGGGAGTTAGGGGAATTAATGAAGGGTGTTTTGGTCAAATTCATATAATAAATACAAAAACAAAAATACCAAAACACACTTCATTAATTCTTCTAACTCCTAAAACGACGTCGTTTTGAGGTGACTTTATAAAACCTTATGTCAAATGACATGACAAACGATATATATATATATATATATATATATATATATATATATATATATATAATGTGTTTGTGTTGTTTTCATGCTAATCAGAATGTATAAGATATAACTATATATAGAAACCAAATACATCATATACTCTCTTTCACTCAATTTAATCAGCATTTCTTGTTCTACAATCAGTTTAAAATTTGGTCTAATATAAAATCAGCATTAAAAAATTAGTTTATATGTTACAGCAAAATCATAAATGTGTAAACAATATATAACTATAAATTTGCTTTATGCCAAACTCTTCTAATTTCTGATTGCTGTATAAATAAACCTGGATTATTGAAATGTGTTTCTTCAACTCTGTTATGTATCTCAGTAGCTCGGCCCTTCAAATCAAAAGCAACAGGATAGGAAAAAAACTTGCTAGAATCTAGTAATCAATTATCATATGATTTTTCTGATAAATATATTCATGATGATTTTGTTGTTAATATCTAAGTAGAACATGTTACTCCTTCCGGTCCTAATTATAGGACGTATTTAACCGATTTTGGAGGAATTAAGGATATATGTTAAATTAATTAATTTTACTCATTTTTCTAAAATGTCCTTATATAAATTTTACACTTCAATTGCCTTGTTGATTTCACATAATTCGTCATTCATATCAATAGAGGTATTTTAGAAAGAAATTGACAAAAATTAAAATGTTTTCCTATAATTAGGACTGGAGGGAGTAAAATCTAATTTGAAGTTGTTAATTTTGGAAGCTTTAGTTAGTTATGTTATGTGCATTTTAAAAAGTGATGATGATTACGGTTCAAAATATATATTATAATAAATGTTGACTTGTTTAGTGTCACAGAAAATGACATCTACTTCAAGATCAACATTTGGAAAAGAACTATTTTTTTTTTTTTCATATAGGTGACAATTTGAGAAGAATGTTAGAGGGCAATTTCAATATAATGGGGGTAATGTAAGGGTAAAAACAATGAGACAAAGGGTAACACTTGAAGAAATGAGTGCAATGATATCTTCATAGATTGACATTAATTCTAATAGTAGTGAGATAAAATATACCGTGAGGTTTGATGAGAAGACCATAATAGATCTTGTCAATGACATAGAACTTGAGAACCTTTTTTAATACAATGATAGAAGTGGGCATTTGGATATAGCATGTAAAGAGAGTGACAATCTATAAAAAAAACAATTGATCCATGAACACCGAGAGAAGGTAGCTAAGAAAATGTATGCATCAGCAGCTATGATAATGAGTAAGTGGAAAAGTATTGTGGGTCCAAACACAAAGTTAAAAGTGAGGGACAATGTGGTGAAAGCTAAACAAATGAATCTTGTGCATTACAAAGGGAATATAGTTTGTGTCCATACAACTTATGGAGAACTAAAGGTTGATCTTGGTTTACATGAATGTAGCTGTGTTACATGGCAAATGTCAGGGATTCAATGTGCACCCGTCTATGCAGCAATCAAGCTTGCCCATAACAATGTATATGATTACATTAAAGAGCGCTATAAAATTACATCTAAAAAAAATTTATAGCAAGAGCATGACTCCAGTTGTGACAATTTACATACCAGACGTTAATGACTACAAGATAGAAAATATATTAGGCCAAATCTTCCTTGGACCACCTCATACCAATCAACCTCCTAGAAGGCCAAGAATTAAAAGATGTGGATCTCAATTTCAAAACAAGAAGATTTATCACTGTGGAAGATGCCATAAATCTGGTCATACTACAAGGACTTGCAAAAATCCAAACTCATGTTGATTTTGTTGTGAATGGTTATTTAGGTTAACTTTTAATTTTGAACTTGTTAATTTTTAAACTTGGATTGTAATTGAGTTATAAGATGTTATTGAAGTGCCCAAGGCTTTGGCAAAAATCATGTTGTGAACGATTATTTATTTCTTGGGATTTTGAATTTGAACTTGTTAATTTTCAAAGCACAATATAATTGTGTTACACGATGTTATTAAGGTGTACAAACTTTCCTTGAGATTTTGTAATCAGTTTTGTAGTCAACAGGCTTTTATTGATTCTAAAAAAGTTACAATCACTAATATAAACAAGCAATAACTCCCCTCGCACTTTGCGCGGTTGCAACATCTACTACACTTTAATACAAATGATACCATTCAATTTGTCAACCTACACTCTTCAAAGTTATCCTGCAATCATTGATATATCTTGCAACATTTTGTGCAATTATGAACTTCTTAGCTCACGAACCGATCTTTGCAGCTCTAAGATAATTTATAGAAGAAAGGTTTTATAAAATACACATCACATATCAACATTAAAGTAGTTGGATCACCTTTTTACACCAAATGTATTTCAATAAAATTGTTAAAGTAAAACTATCTATTACTCCCTCCGGTCCTAATTATAGAAATTCTTTACCAGAATTTGGAGAGATTAAGGAGAGAAGTAAAATTAGTTGATTGTAATTATTTTCCAAAAATACCCCTACTTAACCACTTCATAATACCACAGCTTTACCTTCCTATTCATTAGTCCACCCCTAGCTACCCCCACCGCCACATACTCTTTTCTTTTTATATGACTTTATTTTTTCAAAAATACCTTATGTCTGCATTGCGAATAATATACCGGAGATTATTTAATAGATGTATTATTATTATAAATAATATTTTAACGATTCCAACATTATTTGGATATATAGAATAATCACAAAATAAGTATTTTATTTTTTTCAAAAATACCCGATGTGTGCATTGCGAATACTATACCGGAGATTATTTATTAGATGTATTATTATTATAAATAATATTTTAACGATTCCAACATTATTAAAGAGAGAAGTTAAATTAGTTAATTGTATATGACATTAAAAAGTTGTAAACATTATTTACTTTATAGAATATATAGGTGTATTATTCAATTATTATTGTCTTTAATTATTATTGAGAAAGTATAAATATGGGTATTATAGGAAAAAATTGACAAAAGTTAAAGCTTGCTCTTATAATTAAGACCAAAACCAACTCCAAAAAGTGTTCCTATAATTAGAATCAGAGGGGGGGAGTATCATTTATCATACCTTTATACTTTATTTTGCAATTGTGCACTTCATTGCTCCTATAGTTATACTATTATCAAGTATGTATTAAATTCAGACAAATTATACAAAATAAGATTTGAAAATCTCGAAATCTCAACTAAATTCACTTTTCAATAAAACTTGTCTATCACTCAACAAATCTCTTTAAAATCCCCTGCAACATCCACCAACTTGAAACTAATATGTTCTACAATGTTAGACTCCCCCATTGCCTTCTGAAAAAAAAAAATTTACTGACCCCTGTAACATCCCAATTTTTCTAATAGTAATTACGTATTTTTAGGATATGATTTATTAAGTATTCTAAGGTTTAAAGGAGATCTAGAGGTATAAATTTAATAGTTTTTGTCTATATTATAAGATAAACAAATTTTTCCTTGATAGAAAATATTTATATAATATTAACGTGGGGTCCACACTTTTATTTTTCTTCCGCCGCACCGTCTGTTTGATTTTTCTTACTATTTTTATTATATTATTATATAATATATCATGTGGGACCCACACCTTTTATATTTTCAACTCCACACCTTTTTGTTTTCAACTTTCTCAACAAAGTACCTAGAGGTAAAAATTACACTCAAGTACCCATTTTCCAACATTATATAAACACCCCCACGGTTTCATTCATTCAGCGCAGAAAGGGGAGAGAGAGAGAGGGGGGAGGGGGGAGGGAGAGAGAGAGAGAGAGAGAGAGAGAGGGAAAAAGAAGGAAAGAGAGAGAAGGCGCGGAAAAAAATGGTGTAAGTTGAGGTTAAATTATTTGGTGTTTATAAATTGGGGGCATTGAAGTATTAGTAAAAATAAGCTTGGAATTGAGGTAACCTTGATTATTCTTTTATATACTTGTTAAATGTGTGTGTGTGTGTGTGTGTGTGTGTGTATTTATATATTAACTGTTTTGGGATTTGTTGTGCCTGTGGAAGGCTTGATTTGAAATCTAATAATGTTGTTTTGATGAGATTGGATATTCTTGGATCCCTTGGTATCACTTTTCTTTTAACCGGGTTAAGTTTGACACCTCCTTGGTTGTGATTTTACAAGGAGGGGAGCCATGTTGAAGTTATGAGTAATGGTTATGTTTTGTTGGAGGATGTGTTATGTGTTAGATGGCTCCCGTCAACGGTTATAAAAGGTGGTCAGGGTAATAAGGATGATCTATGCATCAATATTTGTTTGACATATTTTATATGTGAGATCTCTTGTGAAATGTTGAAAATAAATTACGATGTTTATGGAACCCTTTTTGGAAGAGAGTTTTGGTAACCAAGTCGAGAACTATTTTGTGAAAAGTTTCATATGAAGTGATATAATTTAATTATTGTGAATTTTAACTGTATGTTCTCGATCTTGGTTTGCATGTATATTTCTGAATAACCAATGGTTACGGGGATCTTTGGATCTTACGGTTACTATGTTTATTTTTTCAAGTGAATATTTAGTAGGAAAATCAGGGAAGACACATATGGAATGAGTCGTGAAGGCTCTTTTGTATTGTTATATTATTTGTATTTGTCATGACCATAAGACTTCCGCATTTTAGGAACTCTGATATATTATTTTGGATTTAATTTGGCCCTGTATAAGTGGATTTTCACCGTTTGGCCATATTGTACATATGTATTTAGATGTTAAACATCCTTGTTGGAGATATTTCAAATATTTTGGCCAAGTTTTTGGGTGTTGAATTTGAGGTGTTACAACCCCTACATCATGATTTAGACCATGAATCCTTACATACCATATCTTCATATTTCATTATGGCCAAAACAAAACAATTGACCACACTAACAAAAAAAATCTATACCAACATATAATAATCGAATACTTTCCTTTTTTATCATCCTCAACTATAGCATATTCCATTAGATTTTTTTTTTAAAAAAAAAATCAATAATTGAATCCTTACTCCTACCACAAACTTGGTCAAAATGATCTCTTTATCTCCCTCAAAATATAGAAAAAAAGAATAATCAACTCTTTCATGTTTAGATATTTGAAGCATATATACAACTGTGATTACTATTATATTAATTCAGTTTCTACTTATCACATCCAATAATATAATTAAAGCCAACAATTTATTTGAAATTATATTAACTTCATCACATTCATAGTAAGATATATATATATATATTGTCACATCCAAAACACAAGGTGCCTCATGACATTGACATTGAAGAAAAAAGGGGCCTAAACATACTACAAAGACAATACACAATAATTTGTAAACACTTCCCCAAAATACAACAATTCAGTGTATCCACAATGCAAAAATTACAACCTAACTGAATAATAAAACACACTATATTTTAAAAAGTCCACCTAAGCTTTCACATCTTCTCCTGCTTAATTGACTTGATTGGCTTTGCATATATCTTGGAAGGAGAACTTGGCACAGCAGCTCCGACTTCAAGTTCTCACCAACAAGCTTCTTATGGGAAATAGAAACTTCCTCGAGTTCCACATATGGGGAGTTGTCAGCAACTATGACAACAGTCTCAGTACCCCTTGGACTCATAGCTTCAATAGTTGCATTTTTCACATATACAATGTCTTTATCCTTCTCAGTAGCTAATACACTTGGTCCTCCAACCTGCTCAAAATTTAGAGAATTCACTATTAAAAACAGAAATACATTGATCAACCTAACCAAATATAAAATGAAATTACTAAACTTGAACCTCAGAAGCAACTTCATTAAAACAATCATATAGATCAGCACATTCAACATATGTGGCAACTGAAACACTTGAGTTTGGGTGATTATTATTATATCTATTGAACTTTATCTTCAAAAGCATCTTCCTTTCAACCAACTGTTCCACCTCTTTAGGAAATGCAAAACATAAATCTTCCTAGATATAAGAAAGAAACACTATATAAGCAACCTCAAAGAAACCATCAAATAAAACCTCACCTTAAAATGACAAAATTGTCCGATTAGAACAAAAAAATAATCATGAGCTTTCAATCTTCACTTAAAACCTTAAACATTGGAGTTGAGTTGGTCCATGGAAA
Source organism: Acacia melanoxylon (assembly GCA_019022615.1). NCBI lineage: Eukaryota > Viridiplantae > Streptophyta > Magnoliopsida > Fabales > Fabaceae > Acacia > Acacia melanoxylon. Next base: position 442,073 of record JAFJYJ010000064.1, on the reverse strand, counting down.
AATCCACACAACAAAGGATCTTGCCAATTGATAGTACTCTGTGCTTGAATAATTCGTGGTTTAACCTTCAGAATAGTGGAATAGTTTAAATTTTCAAAGTGAATGGAAGATACAATCCTGACATAAGTGGTTCTCAAATATGAAAACCACAATTCATAATATCCACATGTGCAGTGAACCAAATGTTCTCAAACATTCCAAGATAGATTGTTTTCTTACTACAGCTGAAGAGAAAATTTTCCAACAATCAATAACAGCAATTGCCTCTCACAAGTTCCTCTATAACTCATATTAAGCATCTTTAACAAAAGGTATGAACATGTTATGATTAGGTACCAATTCAACCTTCATCAGCAAGAAATGTACAACATAAATGATAACACTAGTGAAGATCAGAACCTGGATTAATCATTTAAATTGAAATCACTTATGCTACAACCCTTTGGATTGATAGAGTACCTCCACAGACTATTGCCATTGACATTGAACCATCCGAAGCCACGACTTCTGAGTTGACTCGAACAATATATGGAAAATCATCTTCAGGAGGCAATACGGCAAGAAGAGCTTTCTCAGCAAGAGTTCCTGCAATACAGTAAGAAGGCAACATATGATAAATGTAACAGAACATATGACCATGTCAAGGACCAATTCAACTAAAAAGCTTAATCTGTTAGGCATAGGCTAGGCTTACGAATAGTTTTATGATATACTCTCTCACATTACCCAATAAGCCGATACCTTTGACCAACATCAACTAAGGATGACTCACATAATCAGATATATCCTATAGTGCTCTCTCTCTCTCCTTATATCTGCCACATTGCATCCCAAAACACCGGATAGGCAGCTAAAAGCCTAAAACCACCAATAAAGCCAGGACAGAAGCCACATTCTATATGAGGCAAAAAAGAAAACCCACTCTTCATGGATTTATTACTTCGTCATCAACAGTAAAAACTTATGCACCAGGATCTTGTGTTGCCTATCCAATTAGATTTCAAAATATGAAATCCAAGAGGACATTATGGGAATGGCATATAGTAGCATCATCAATAATATAAGAATCTTCAGTTGGGTATTGTGAATATACAGAAAGTAAGTTAATCATATATTATTATCTACTTAGTTCAATGAATTCTCGCTTCATTAAAAATTAAAGGAAAAAATTGTACAAAAAGCTACAATGAGATCTTGCCAATTTGCCAACAAAAAATGGAGGTCTATATGGCAGACGTATCCATTAATTGAATTTGTAACAAAAATTTAAATGTAACTTCTTTACCATGTCCAACTTCACGCCTGTTCAGACTAGTACGTTTGCCAACTTCATTTGTACAGAAGGGTGGAAAATTGTAATGAAGCATAGATCGCTTTGTCAAAGGACCCACTAAAGAATCCAAGCGTTGAGCATCTGAAGGTGCTCCAAGAGTTACTGTGCAAAGGATCTATTCCACAGAAAACTCAGAATTAAAACCATCAAATGGAATTTGTCATTTTAATAAATAACAAAAATTATTGATTTGACGTTATGAATCCTAGTATGCCACATACATATAGACACTAACTTTACACCCATTTTTAGCATAAGATAATCATGTCAACTCACTTTATCCTCAAAGCCAAATTCCAAGTTCTTAATTGTTACAATGGATCTTCCACTTCTTCCACACTGAGGGAACCTGACTTTCATTTGTTTACGTTGAAATGGCTTCTCTTCTAGTTCCTCTTCTTCAAGTCTCTCCAATTTATGTTGTCATAGCAAAAGGAAACACAACTGAGCAACAAAATTAAATGCTAATTGCAGATAAACCATGTGGACATGCAACAAAGCAGCCTAATCTGAATCAACTATAAGGAAATTCAATTGATTTCAATAGAATAGCATAATCACATAAGCAAGTAGAACCTTGTCGGATTTGGCCCAAAATGCTATTCCTATTAAGTTTATATTGATTGCATATAGTCTCAAATTCCACAACTTACAAATCCTTGCAATCCTATATCTTGAAGGCACCATGAAGTGGTATACTGGACTGATTCGCCTCTGAAGTTGTTATTTCTGCTTCTTTAATTTTAGTGATGCTGTTTCCGCTAGTTTCATCTCTAGTTCTTCAAGAACACTCTCTTATTTCTTTAAGAACTTTCTCCTCACAGTCCTCTTCATGTTCAAGTCTGAAATTTACAACTGATATTAATGCATACATCAACTTGTTGTCCATTCTCAGTAAACTTAGTCAAAATTTACAAATAAGCTGCCTTACAAGCTCAATATCCTGCAGTGACATTTTTTTGCTATCATTGCAGGAAGCAAAAACCAGTGGCGGAACTAGAAAAAAAACTTTAGCCTAGGCCAAAAAATAAACATATTGAACTATTTACTAAATAGTATTATATAATATTAAAAATACAAATAAATAATAACCGACAATTATAAATCAAAACAATATATAAGATGATACTAATATTTTTAGTAGGTATCTCAAATAAAAATTTTACTTTCCTCTCACAACCCAATGAGTAATGAACCAAAAATTGTTTTTATAGAGAAAATAAGAGATTAGTTAGGGCCAAATTATTGACCAAAATAAAATATCATATAATAAATACATATATATAGTAACATATTTTAGAAGATCCACTGGGTCAGCTGCGGCCAACGCCTCAGCTGGCTAGGTCATAGCTTCGCCACTGGCAAAAACTGAACCAGACTCCACAACTAGAGCATCAGTCGTGTGATTGTTTGGTTGCTCACTCTGAGACTCGAGAGAAGCTTATGAGTTGAGGATTGTAAGAAGCATGCAGGAAGCATTAGGTGCAGTGCTTTGAATAAAAATAATGAATAAGCACTAAGCACTAATGAATATGTCAACCTTCCATTGATGTCAACCTCAAAATCACCCATGTAAGGAGATCTCACAGAAAATACAAAAGTAAAAGATAAGCCTTAAGCACCATTCAGCACAATCACTACAGTGTAAGAAGGAACTTCCAATAACAGAAAACTGACAGTGTGAAGTCTGAGGAAATCAACTAATGGCTCTAAAGAATCCTTGTTCCGAAACATAACAGTCAAGAAATTTAACACCATTAACACCATTGTTCCAAAATTGTCATGAGATCCTAGCCCCAGGTCAGAAATTTTCGAAATTAAAAAAATTTAATAATAATAACATTAGAAAGAGAGGAGGAGGATAAGCAAAATGACAGAAAGTGAGAAAGATAAAGGCAAAACAGAAACAAGCGTATGAAATAGAAAACCCATCATCAGACTGCAAAATTGATCACAGTAGAAGCAAATTACCGACCAATATAAATTCACTAACCTTTTACAAAATTTTCCTATTTCAACCGTTTTTATATGAGATTTTTCCTTAATTTCTTACATTATTTGTTTGCACATAGTTTAATGTTTATGTGGGTTGCATATATAATTGATTGTTGGGGGTTATCTGCACAAATTGAAGTCTTTAGGATGATTTATTATCATTTCTTTAAATGTTATGGGAGTTATTTATACATATATAATTCAAAGTTTAATGAATTTTGTGTAATTTATTCCTCGGGATATTTCTGTTTAGTCTTAAGTCTTTCATTGATAAATTATATGATAAGATAAAATTTGCTTAGTTGATATAATTCCGCATGTTTTATTAACCAAAAATGAGAGGATCCAAATAGTTGGAAGAGACAGATTTACTAAACGACCAAGTTCTGGACCTCCATGTGAATGACAGCCTCATCTCAATACTATCCTTAATATTCCCTTTCCGTCTTAATTATAAAATCAAATTGACTTTTTTGGAGAGATTAAGGAAGCTAATTAAATTACTTTAGAATATTTTTTTCTTCTTCAAACTAATTAGTTCAACTAATAAACTAATATATAATTTAAAGATAATGATATGATTAAGTAACTTATTAATTTTTATTAATTTTTCCAAAAAAAGTTAATTGGTCTTATAATTAGGACCGGAGATAATACTCCTCCTGGTCTTTATTATAAGGCATCAACTAACAATTCTCACAAACCAATAAAAACAGTTAAAGTGAATAAAGTTATTATAAAATTTAAGTAACTTCCAATATTACCTATACTAATTGTACTAAACTCTAATGTTATATTAATTATTACTCTCACCCACTACTCTTATTAATTATGCGTATACATAGAAAAATAATAATTAATGCACTTTGGAAACAAGAAAGTGCTTTATAAAAATAATTAAATATAATTACTAGTTGGTGCCTTATAATAAGAACCAGGGGGAGTATAAGATATAACTGACTTTTTTTAGGGATTAAGGAAGCTAAATAAGTTAGTTAATCAAAGCATATGTCATGTATCATTTGATTATCAGTTTATAAGTCAGACAAAATAATTTTGTATATCAATACTTTATTTATTTAGCTTCCTTAATCTTTCCAAAAAAATCAACTATGTCTTATATAAAATGTCATAGGAGTTTTTTTTTTTTTTTTGATGAACAATATACTACCTCCGGTGCTATTTATAAGACTTAGTTTATAGTACAATTTACACTACAAACTAGATTTTCTAATTAGAACGGGAGGAGTACTATATTTTCTATTCTATATATCAAATGAATGAGGTTTTTTTTTTTTTTTTACATAACATATGCATTCACGGTATCCTACGTAGAGCGCTCCTTTTTTGTTTACAAGTGGCAAGCCTAAGCTTGAAATTTAAAAGACAAACCACCTTAAGACTAAGAACTAAATTCATCCCAAACAGACATTATGTTGAGTATGAACCGAGTTCTACATCTTGGGTGCACCGCTGTGACTATTTGTAACTTCATATCTTCTACATGTGCTTCTTTTGCCAAAATATCTGCACATTCAATAGCCTCCATGTTTGAATGGGACAGAACAACTTGCCAATCTTCATACAATAGTTGGCGTGTGGCCTCTATTTCAGCTCTAAAAGAATGATCCAATATACTATCCCTCACCAAAATATTCAACGCTTCTAAAGAGTCAGAGAAAACCTGTATTCTTTGAAACTTGTAAAGTTGACAAACCTCAAGCCCTATCTTAATAGCTACTACGTAGAGCGCTCCAAATCATAATATCACGGTTAAGTGAAGGGCTTTTTTACCAAAATAATGTTAGAAAAAAAATATTTACCATATTAAAGCAGATTGGAAACATTTTACCAAAATAATGCGATTAGTGGCGTACGCGACTCACGGCCTAATGGCGCAAAAGAGGTTCACGCATCGACACATACTTGACAAAATTTATGTCGATGACGTGACAAAGATGATGCGCTTACCACGCCACTAGGTGGCGTGGATGATTTAAATGGGAATCGACTCACTTTATTTAAAGTGGGTCTGATTCCATATTTTTTTAAAAAAAATTAAATAAATAAAAAATTAATATTAATATAATGATAAATGATATGAAAAAAAGGTGGAATAATTTAAAAAGCTCTACTTCATTTAATTTGAAGTCAAAAGAAAGAAAGCATGGAGTTGAAATAACTATTAAGAACATAGAAAAATAATAATTAATGATTATAACAACTCCCAATTGGGGGATATAATATTTGTTATACAATAAATTTGTGCTTTATAAAAAAAAGTGTCGCGTAATTATAATTTTTTATTGACTTCAAATTAAATGAAGTAGAGCTTTAAATTATTCCACCTTTTTTATCATTTATCATTATATTAATATTATATATATAAATGACTTTTTATATATATAGAAAAATTAATTAATGCACTTTGAAGAAAGTGCTTTATAAAAATAATTAAATTAGTTAATCAAAGCATATGTCATTGATCATTTGATTTATTAATCAAAGCATATGTTTATAATTTGATTATCGACAAAATAATTGTATATATCAATATTTTATTTATTTAAATTTTCCTTAATCTTTCAAAAAAAAAAATCAACTATGACTTAATCAATATATAAAATGTCATAGGATTTTTTTTTTTTGCTGACCAATATACTACCTCCGGTGCTAATTATAGGACCTAGTTTATAGTACAATTTACACTACAAACTATGTCTTATAATTAAAACGGATACTATATTTTCTATTCTATATATCAAATGAATGAGGTTTTTTTTTACATAACATATGCATTCACGACATCCTACGTAGAGCGCTCCAACTCATAATATCACGGTTAAGGGAAGTGATAGGTGTTCTTTAAGCGATAAAGCTTTGAAAAATGAACCAGTTGATACATTTTATTTTTTTTTACAAAAAAAAAACAAGATACATTTTATTTTTAATTAAATTTTGAAGATTTTTTATATTTTGAATAATAACTATTATTTCCCAAATGATCAAAAATCCAACCCCAATATTTTGTTCAGGTATTTTTTTGTACATCAAGATCAAATAAATTATAAAACGAACATTAATGTACATTTTTTCTAAACAAAATGTCTTTATTTGTTTGAAACGACGCCGCTGAGAGGTCCCATGTGAATGGCCAACTCATCTCCAACGGCTAGTTTCAGCTTCAAGTGACCGTTTTCTCGAGAGCACATTGTCCCTAATTCAAATTCCCAACCCAACCTGCTGGAATCACCGTTTAGAAAAAACGCTCTTCATTGAATTGACACTCAAAACCCAAAACCTACAATAAAGTTTGAACAACTCCCTGGAAAAAAGCCTCATTCTTTTGTCCAATCTCTCAGTGATTATCTCTCTCTCTCTCTCACACACAATCTGATACCAACAATTCGAAAATGGTGTACTCTTACACACCCGCATACTACTCCACCATCCAAGACTCCATTACTTCTCTCTGCAAGACCATTCTCCCTTTCAGCTTCAAGAAACGGTGTTTGCCGGCGTCTGAGCTGAAGCAGTCGAAGCTACAATCCGACAATCTCAAATGGCAGCAAGATTCTTTCCACCATATTCTCAATCTCATCGGTCTTCACAAGGAAAGAATCGTAGCTGAATATGAGGTTGTAGCTTTCAGAACAAATTTGCTCGAGAAACTCATCGCTTCTCCTCCAGATCATGAACACCCTGTCGTGTTGAGGGATAAATTACTCTTCTTGCAGGTATTTATATGAAGGTCAAAACTTTATATTCAACTGCGTTTTTCATAAAGAGGGTCAAATCTTGAATTAGAAACCCTTTTGTTTGTTTGTTCTTTTTTGCTATTAGGAGCTTCTTTATGCGAAATGCATTTCTGAGGAAGAGTACCATTCTTCGAAGAGGCCGTTGCTTCAGAGATTGGCAGTTCAAGGAGCTGAGATTGAAGCCAGAGATGTGATCTTTTCTGGATCAAAGGAGAGTTCAGAAGAAGAATGGTCGGTGATTGATTTGAAGGACGAACAATCACTTAAGAACAAAGAGAATGTAAACTCAAAGAACAAATCAAAGAATATTAAAGGAGCATCCTCTGTTTTCAGCTTCGTCTCTGCTTACAAACCCGGAAAGAACAAAACAGAGAAGAGCATTTTCGAATCCCCTTCTTTGGGTAAGCAACAGAGCTCGATTCTTATGGAGGAAAGTGGGGCCCCAGAATCCATGAAGGAGGAAAGCTCTGTTGCTGAAAAGCTAAAGAGGAAGCCATTCAAAAGTCTGTTTCAGAAGGAACAGAGAGATGGTGGCCCTGAAGCAACAAAAAAGCATCAATGGGGTTTTGAAGGGTTCAAGAAATGGAAGAAGACTGAATCAGAAGATGAAATTCCTTCATCTCAAGCTACCATAAGAACCCTTGGGGAAGGACCAGACACCAAGCTGATTAAGAAGAAATTGCATTCTGATGGCTCACCATCTGATTTCTTCATAGATAAGGTTTGATTCAGTTCTTCCATCTTCACCAAAATCTCTGAATCCAATAGTTTTTCCGGCTTATTGAATCGATTAATGTGTGTTATGAATAGGTTTTGGGGGAGAAGATAAAGAAAGAACTGTCAAGAATCCAGACAGAACTGAGCACTACAAACCCAAGTCTTCAATTTTCGTATGTATTCTAAAAAATAATCCATTTTTTATTGTTCATTTTGGATATATAGTATTGTAGCAAACCAATGATTTACTAATGATGTATTTGTTTTCTGATTTGGGGTTGAATAAACAGGAATGATCAAATGGAAGAGATTTCAACAAAACTTCCTGTGGATAAGGCCGAGTTGAAAAACTACTTTCCCAAGTAAGTGAAAAAACGCATTTGCTAATTTTATGCTTTAGCCTTACCATCGGTTTTGCTCTGAACTTCATTATCAGTACATAGTGGTCACAGTATTTGTTCAGTTTTTTATTTTTTAACCATGATAACATAAACATAAAAAAATATTGAAAGTATCAAAATTCTGCATTGGAGATTGTTCAACAGATTAACCAGTTAAGTTTATAAAGAACTCGTTCAGCTCTTGTTATATGTCATCGATATGGCATTTATTTATTTATTTATTGAAAAGTAAAATCGTTCAACTCTTGTTATATGTCATAGATATGGCACTTATTATTTATTAATTGAAAAGTGAAATCGTTTACTTTTGAGAATTTGGCTTGTCTCCTTTACTTTTATCATCTACTGTCCTTCACTGCCGCTTTTTCATTGGAATCATATTGAGCTGTTAGGAGAAGTGGGAAGCAGAAATAGAAAAAAAGGGTGGGAAAGATTTAATTTTTTAGGGTACCTTTTATTTGGACGCGGCAATACCTGAAAATATTTTTCAGGATTATTATTTTTCAATACCAATCAGTATTCTGAATTATTATTCATTTTAGTATTAGTCAGTACCTTAAAATATTTTTTCAAGATCTTAAATTAATTTTTTAAGACTATGGTATTACAAAAATTCCTAAATTCTATTTTTTTAAAATATCTAATGTCTTATTAATTATTATGTTATAAAATTTTATAACGATAAAATAAAAGGCACCATAAAAAATTAAATCTTTCTCACCTTTTTTTTTTTTTTTTTTTCTATTTCTACGCCACTACTCCCTACTCCCCTTAATAATAGCTCAATATGATTCTAATGAAAAAGCATAAAAAGGCATAAGGCATGGTTTTAAGGCAGCGGAGGGCATCAGATGACACAAAATAAAGGAGACAACCCAAATCCTACTTTTAAATGAATTCAATTTTCTTATATAATTTCACCTTCACCTTCACCTATATGTGTTCTCATCTGGGACTTCCTTCTTAGAGATTCTCACAAGTGATTTTTCTTCTCAAAGATTCTCAAATCAACTCTTTTTGCTCAACTGGCGAAGGTATAATAATGTTCCTTGCTCTATAACATTATGCCTTCACAAATTAAGCAAAAAGAATGCATTTTAAGGCTTTTTTACCAACATGCTATGAGCTATGAACAGAAAAAAAAAATCCAAAATACTACAAAGTTCAAAGTATTTATCAAAATGCTACACTTAAAATCGTTCACTCATAAAAAAGAATTTCAGATTAAGAGAAAGTCATTTTTTGCATGAACGATTTTGCATCTCATTATCACATCACATCAATAGCAAACACTTATTTATTTTTAAATGAAAAAAATAAATAAATTTTCAGAAAAAGTGAGATATTTGATGTCTTTCTGCCTAGGATTACAATTGATAGAAAAGTTATTCTCATTGAGAATGAATTCACTTTTTTATTTAAAAAACATAAATGTGATGTGACATTGAAATGCAAAATCATTCTTGCCAAGAACGATTTTCTCTTAATCTGAAAATCGTTCCATGAGTGAACAATTGTAAGTGTAAAATCTTGATAAATATTTTCCACCATGTAATATGGAGAATATTTTTACTTTTCATAGTATGTTGGTAAAAAAAAGCCATGGATTTAACAAGTAGAGCTAATGGGAATTTTTTGAAAGAAAGTTGCTGATAGGATTCTCTGAGAAGGAAGTCGCACACGAAAATATTGTATATCAGAGAATGTGTGACATTACATGACAAAATTGAAATCGCTTCGAAAGTAAACAATTTCACTTTTCAATAAAATTTAAAAATAAAAAAAAAATATCACATTTGTCATATCTTTTACTAGTTGAAAACGAGTTTTCTATAAATCTTGACTTGTTAAATGTGAAAACGATCTTCAGTTTGTAAATACTTTTCACCGAGTAACATTTCAATTTTTCATTTCTTGTTTATAATTGTTAAAAAGCCTTACTTGTTAATATGATTTTTTGGGGATTTTTGAGCTACATGCTACCAACAACTTTCCCAAATCCTCAAGAGAAAAATATTTACCGATATATCATATAGTTTGGTCAGGTTGTTTTTTAAAAGTTAATACATGAAAATATCCACCATTTTTTATTCAAATTAAAAGTGAAGCATGGTTCTGTGACTATTCATACTCTTAGTGATGTGTTGTAACACTTGTATTCATGAAACTTTTGGACCCATTTACAATTTCATAACTCACATAAGTAAAAAGTAAGCAACCAACCGGGCTTGAATCTAACAAAAAAAAGCGAGTCACTATCACCCAAAAATATCCCACATCTCTGAAATAATTTTTATCAAACCTTTTTTCATGTACTACTTGAAATTAAGTCATACTATGTATAGTTTATAAAGAATTATTATTATATCTGATATATTTAAATTCTGTGAAGGTCTTGGTGTGATAAATACGGAGATGTGGTGTTGGAAGTGGTGAAAAAAGAATTCAAAGAGCATGTTGGAGAAATGGAAATCAAGCGAAGCAATGCCAGAGAAAAGCACAGCACCAACTCAAAGCGTTGGACAAACACATTTGATGAAGAGGGAGAAAACTTTCACCCAAATCTGTTTGCTAATCATCATCAAGATCATAATAATAACCCATTTCGCAGCAGCAACATCAATCCATTTTCTCATAGTAAGTGGAACTGAAGAATGATTGAGCATTGAGGCCTGAATGAGAATAAACTCCCCCCCCCCCCCCCCCCCCGGTAACCAAGAGGAACTGTAACTATCTATATTAGAGATATATATGTATCCATATTATATTCTATTGTAGAAACCAAAGAAGAACTTTGTTCTTCCAAGTAAAAGAATCCAAATTCCTCTTGTCCCATCCCATTTGTCTATAGATCCATCTGTTTAGTTCTGAGGGCTAAGATTTATCCAACATCCTGAAGTATTTGTTCAATTGTATCCCGCATATTAATCCAATTTCCATGTGCATATTCAACATTGAATACTCTTCATCCTTGGGTTCAACTGGCGAAAGAGTCGGACTTTCTCACCAGAGGGACGAGGTTTGATCTTGGAGTTGGTCAAGGCGCCAATCCTAGGGGTCTAGGAAGCAATGGAAACGCTGGGAAGAGGTGGAAGCATGTGTACTCTCTAACCCAGTATACCCTGCAGACTGGGCTCCAAGCTCTGCTCTTGGATTATGGGTGAGCCTAACCCCTTTCCTAAAATTTTTATATCAAGAATAAAAAAATTAAAAAATATATATATATATTCAACATTGAGTGCATGTATAGATTTCTAAGTTTACTTATCAACATGTTTGGCTGCACTTAAACCTCCATTTCACAAACTGAAATTATGCTTCTAACCCAAAGATATCCCCGTAGACGCCCAGAACCGCTTCTTGGATTGGATTGTAAGTGAGCCTAACCCCTTTCCTAAAATTTTTATATCGAAAATAAAATATATATATTCAACATTGAGTGCATGTATAGATTTCTAAGTTTACTTATCAACATGTTTGGCTGCACTTAAACCTCCATTTCACAAACTGAAATTATGTTCCTAACCCAAGTTTTCCCAATGCCACTCAAAATTGGAGTTGCCATCTTCAGTTTTGCAAGTGAATTTCCAAACAGTAATTTTGCCCACCACAACATAGCACATACAACAAGGTCTACCACGAAACTACAAGTGGATTTCATGTTGCTACTGCATTCCTTTAAGGAAATTTATGTGTAACTACATGTTCTTCAGGAAAATCATTACAAAATTCCGTTACAATCTCATACTAATAAGATACATTAAAAGTATCATTACCAAGGAGGAGAAATGAAGCTAATATTTACATGCACATGTACAACATCAGTGAAATTATACTTGTGTGTTTGGGACAGAAGAATCGGTGAGACCTCCTTCACAAACACTTCCACGACAGAGAGGACATATACTGGTGAATGAAGAAAGTGAAAAAAAGATTATTGACATAATGGGAATTAAGAAAGAATATAAAAGAATGAAGAATCAAGTTTCAATGACAATACCCATGTATTTCCTTAAGCCACTTGTCTACGCATGCCATGTGGAACTCATGATTGCAAGGCAGAATGCGAATTTTGTCCCCTTCTTCATACTCCACTAGGCATATGTGACATCTAGCAAGTTTGATATTTCACTCGTCAAGTGTGATGCAGATATATGGCAAGATTGTTATTTCAATTCTTTGGCTAACATTGTTATGTTCATTGCTTTGTTTCTGCTACAATATATGCATCCTTTCTATGACATGGTTCAAGCTATTTTTCATCTTGTATGAATGTTTCAATTCAGTACCATTCAAACTTCAAAAATTTAACCTTTGGATTGACTAATTGTATTGCAATTTGAGAGCTATGTTACCATCCCTTCAGTTTCTTTATGGCAGACTCTCTTGAAGTTTAAGAAAATTAAATTATGACCTCTAATATTTAAGTTTTCATAAGAATTGATTTTTTGTCTTTTGGCGAGTTGCACAGCACTAAATTAGGCCACCATGAATTTCAAGATGAGCAATGTGTAGGGTACAGCCGTACAGGCTTTGTAAACAATTTGGTTAATGGAAGGTAAGTTTCTGTAGAAATTGAAACTAGTGGAGGTGATTGTATTTCAAAACCCTCAAAGGAGAATAACATAATTTGCTTTAAAGATCACTTAGAAATTGTCAGATTCACTTAGAATGTCGAAATTAATAAACTAAATAACTATATTAACAGTAACAGACCCCCCACCCCCCCAAAAAAATAATAATAATCTAATTTGACCTGATTTGTGCGCACTTGTTAATTTAAGGTAATTTCACAGTTGGAACAAAGAGACTTACTGTTCTGTATTACTACCACCATCAGCTATGTCAACCATTTTGTGACACTTCAGAGGGAAAGAGTCAACAACTGACTCTGGCGCTGGGAGAGAGGCCACAGATAGTGAAAATGGTGTGGGTTGGCGATGGATTTCATCTAAAAACTGCAGCCAATAGATAAATTGCCAACATTTACAAATTAGACTCTTTACAGTCGAATAAAATATGTATGGGTTTAACAATTATATAATCTATTGATGAAACTCAAGTTTTATGGCTCTGCACGAATCATACTAACTAACAAGAACTAACCGACATTTTCTCACAATCTCAGCAGGCTTCACTTGCATAATATCAGAGGCTTCAATTTAAGTTAAATATTATATTAACATAGATCACTACAAAGCATTAGTGGATCACAGCTTGATTTTATATCCTATTAAGAGTAACTACATGTCTACATGTCTACACAAGCAGCCACAAACAAATGTAGAAAGCTATAACGATCCATTTATATACGGGAGAAAATCTTTTACACAACCAATCAATTTGAATATTCATGATGACATGAACCCAAGCATATTGTGTTCCATTCCATTGGAATTTCAATTGCATCCATTCTTAATCAACAGGATAGAGATAAGCATGCCACTCCTCTTGATCACCACAGTGAAACAATAGAAAAATAGAACATTTAGTCCATTGCTGTATGAACCCCAACAATATGTATAAGAACAGCATCAGCCTAAATGAATGGAAAAACTTGCGCACAAAGTAAAACATTTATATTAAGCTAATATGAAAAGATGCAAACATGATAAATAGACATGAATAGAAGACATTTGCAGAGTTAGCGTGTCCAAATGTTAGACAAACAAGAGTTTCCCAAGCATTGATGACGATATCAGGCATTAGAAGAAAACAAAAAAGGGGAATGCTTCTCCAGGAAAAAAAAGAAGAAGCAATTAACATAGCAGCCCAAGATAACAACAAAAAGGGACAAAAATAGCTTTTGAAACCCAAAAAACATGCAGAACGACTTATCAACACGCAAAAAGGATCCAGAATGAAATAAAAACAAAGCAAGCAAATCAACATGCAAAGTTTAAACTCATGAAAAAGGGTCCACGCCCCCCCCCCCCCCCCCAAAAAAAAAAAAAAACAAGGGTTTTGAAAGCTAAAATGAGTAGTAACTTATAAGTTAACATAGTTTAGACTTGAGAGGAGGATGTAACCTCAAATAAAGCTTCTGCAAGCATGACTATTCTTGACATGCTTGTTCGGGTATTAGATTCCTCAGTCGTGGAGAAAGGCTCACAGAAACACCTGCCATCAGGGTGGAGTCCTAACGGACAAGAATTAGTCCACCGATTAGTTTCATTGAGGCCATCGCGAAGTCTTTCCCAGATCTATATGCACAAGGTAACAAAAATCCAGCAACCAAAGTCAAGTGGGCGAGCAAAGCAATTAAAAGCATTATATACTAAAAATATTGAGAATCACCTGAGATCTTGAGTGCAGCATTCGTGCATTAGATCTGCGGATTCTACCGCCAAGATATTCAAAATCCTCTCCAGCCTCATCATTTGAGAAACCACTGCTCAAATCAAGAAGCCATCGGTCATGAGATGCTACATCATCAGGATCACCAGCTGAGAAGACAATGGTTGGAGAAACACGAAACCCTCTAGAGCTATGATGTGAAAAAGCATCCCAAAATGGTCTCCTACCATTTCTTCTCGCACTATGATCAATGGCATCAGTGCTGTCATGAGACAAAGTATTGGAAGATATAGTAACCACATCAACATGAAGCACACTCTCATTTACATGTCCTCTTTCCCTGTCAGGAACAAGAAACCCTAAACTTGGAGGAATAGTCTCACGAGATTCATTTTCTTGCAACAGAGAAGTTACTGGCAGATCTGAGACTGGAGGACTGGGATTTGAATCAGAATTCTGGAAAGCTGTAGCTCCACTGCTGTGACTGTCAGCATAATTTTCACGAGAACTGGGGTCTTCATACACTTGAGGGGATGAACTCCTTAGATGCAATGTCTCATGAGATATTGGAGGGATACTACTATCCACTGAATTATCAATATCATTAACTGCATCCTTGTTAGCAGAACCATTTACAGAGATTGGGTCTGAAGACTGCTGTTCTACACATGAAGTACTAGCTGTGTTGCTACTATCCTTGTAAGATTCATTAAAACTACGATCAGTACTTACCTCATGATAAGGAACTAACTCCTTTCTTTTAAACAAGCGCTCCCTCTGATTGCTAGTTGCAACACTTCGGGAGAATCTTGAGGATTGGCATTCTCACTGGATTGAATACTGCTACCAAAGGAGGTTCTATTTCCAACACGTGAGCTGCTAGTTCTAGCTTCTGTTGAATGCGATAAAGATGATTCCTCAGTAACTTTCCGAACTTGGTCATTCAAGTCTGTAGCAGAGTCTACTAGAAGTTCAGTTGGATGATCTTCAATCTAAAATCAAAATAAAAGCAAATACTTCTGGTATCAATCTCTCTCAGTACCTCACAATAGGGTTCCCTCAAAATTTTCACTTGAGACCAATTAACATGGTTCAGCACAGAGATTCAAGCCACACTGTAATTTTGTTTCCTCAAAAATCGAAACTACTACGATTCTACAAGCACGTCATTGATGCACAATAGGATATCAACCAAGGGACTCTTATAATAAATCAACAATTTAGTGAGTACTAAGAAATACCACTACAAAGTCAATGGAGGAAGAGCTAGATTAAAAATCTAGAATCATGTGAAAACATGAGTTTTAAAGCTTCATCTATTTAGATCATTCACTGAGTTCAATCAATTTAAGAATACAATATGTCAAATCCCAACATAAATCATTCATAAAATTATATAGAGTTCAACCAAAAGTAGATTCCATCCTACTTCAGCTGCATATCGTTGAACCTCTATGTAATCTCTCTTTAATTATGTATTCCAAGTTCCAGCAATCATGAATATACGATTTAGGCCTGATTAACCAATTCAGAAACTAGCGGATTCATAATACTCCCCCATCACATCAGACAACAGAGAAATAATTAAATCATCCAAGATCAGGATCATTTAAAGTACTAAAAATAAAGTGATTCCGGAATCATTGAAGCTCATCTGAACAGCCCCAGGAATCGCCAAGTTGCACTGTTAACTAAGTAACCCCAATCAAAAATTGGGTCGACCTGACTAATCTCGAATCCATCAAGCCCACTAATACAGAATCTTTTCCACGGAAAATTTTGCGTATAAACGGAGTGGGTATTAGGGAAATCGGGTAGAAGGAAAACTGGGGAAAAGTGTACCTCATAAGTAGCGCGAGAAGTGGAAGCACCGCATGGAAGAAGAGAGGAAAGACTGAAGCGGTTGGTGTGATCGGCTCGACGAGAAGAATGACGAGAAACGTGTCGACTATTGGTACCACCCATTAGTGGAAGAGGTAGAGGGATGAGGAGATAGAAGAAAAATTGCAGAAAGAGAGAGGGAGAGAAATGGTAATGGCGGCTACAGGAGTGTAACGTGGTGACGTTGAAAACGGAAGACGCCGACTAGGAGAGTTTAAATTCAATTTTTATTTCGGACACGACGAAACTACCACTCAATTTCAAGTTTGAAGGGAGCAAGATTTTACTTTTATACCTCTGGCAAGATTTTAATTAGGTCTTTTATACCTCTGGCCCCTCGTCCCCTTAATTAATTTGAGATACTACACGGCAACATAATTTAAATCATCAGCCTTTCCCCTCTACATGGCAACATTCATCAGCCTTTGGTTGGAGAGAGAGAGAGATAGAAGGAAAGAAAAGAAGATTTTAATGAGTTTGATTTTTGGCTAAAATGTGCTCATGATCCTTTTAATGAGTTTGCATGTTGGACTATAACCTAAAACCTCATCCAAGTATAGCAATTGGCAAGTGGTGAAACGATGAGGACAACTAGCTATTGGTACATAATTTTAATATTTGGTTTAATATAATATTTAGTTGTTCTTATTTATTATTATTTTAGTTTTATTCCCTCAAATTTTATTTTATTTAAAATATTGGTTATTATAATTAAATAAAAATTTAGACAATTTTGCTTCTTGAGAAACCAAAGATTATATTAACCCTTAATATTTAGAAGATAGAAACAAACCACAATTTAATTGATTTTAGAATTTGTTATCCTCAATTACACTCAAATATAAACAATTTATTTTAATTAAAAAAATTATTTCATTTTATCATAAATAAAATAACAAGTGTTAATGAAAATAGACTATTAATAAATAATAGATTTTATTTTTTAAAACAGTTTCACATAGAAAAATCTCAAAAAATATTAAAAACGAATTTTTACTATTGTAGATATTGTTTATTTTATGTATCGTTGATAAATAGTACTCTTGAATCTAACTTTTAGTTGTGATTATGATATATGGTTTCCCATCTTGTTCTTACGGTTTGTTTGGTTTAGTGCAAATCAGATTAGGGAAATAGAAAATGGGCATTTTTTGTCTAGTGACGGGGCATTTTCCCTTATACATGCGAAAATCGGTTCTCACCTATCTTGGTGGAAACCCATTTTTTGTGTGCTAAGAAAATGGAAAAAAACCAACTTACCCCCTCTTCAGCACCGAGGAGAGGAAGAGGGTAATGCCGAAAAATATCGCATTAGTTGATGGTGGAGGAAGAAGAAGCCAATGGCCTCTTTGACGTCGTCGCTACAGATTCATCATTGATGCCTAGGAGGAAGAAGTCAACGTTGGTGATGATGTGGAGAGGGTGATGGAGGTGGAAGAAGATGTTGACGATGGTGATGATGCAAACCTTCGAACAATTGAAAATTTTATGAGGTTGGGTTTGAATTATGGCAAATTATCGGGCATGCATATCTTTTTTATTCCTCTATCATTAATACAGGGACAAAATGGTCTTTTACCTCATTTACTTCCAACCAAAAAAAAAAAATCCTTTCAACTCATTTTCTTTTCCAGGTGGGAACCAAACATATCGGAGGTAAAACATTTCCCGTTCTTTTCCATTACTAGCTATTCTTTGATCCAAATGGGCCCTTAGTACTATGATTTTACATGAAAATCTCTCTTCTTGAGTGGTGTTAGAGTGAGAAGGGGCTTGTGGATTCCACAAAACCCTATCTTCCCTTCTCTCCACTTAAGTCTTTTTTTTAAAAAAATAACCACCTGAGTCTTTTCATAAATAATAATTTATAATTTATATTTATTTGTAATTTATAGATTTTATTAATCATTAAAATATGCTCAGCAAGGGCATAGTTTGAAATGGCTCATCATGGGTAGGATTAGCCAAAGCCAATTGAATTGAATTAATTATTAAAATATCATTTTGTCTTTTAAAAAACAAAATATAAACTTTACTATTTTTTTGTATATATAAAATATTAATATAAATATCTATATTTTTCTATCATTTTAAATTTGAGCCAGAAAAATATGTGTGTGTGTGTGGATTGTAAAGATGTAAGAAAAAAATTGTTGAAAGAGTAAAGGCAATGTTATCGATGTTGCCAAATGAAAATCACATCAATATACGATAAAATTATTTTTCAATTATTTGTTAACTTTCATTTTTCATTTAACCATTGATGTAAAAATAACGATGCTATTTTTTTTAACTACTAAATTAAAAGATTTCACTAAAAAATGTTATATGCCGCTTATCAATGAAATAAGATGAAATTATTAGTTAAATTAGAGTAAATTAGATTAAAAAAAATTAAGCAAAAAAATAAAATCTAGATAAAATTCAAAATTTTAAGTTAAGGGATGGAATTATTAAAAAAAAAAAAAGTGAAACTTTTTAAGTTATTGAAAATATTGTCAAAAGAAAGATAAATAATATAATTGAGTCATTTAATCAAGTGTGTTGCTCTATGACATACTTGGATATACCTTTAAGGCCAATCTCTATAACACTTTCAATGGGTTCGAAGATAAAGAGGAGACCATTTGCTCAACTATAAGTGTCTTCGCTCTGCCCTATTCTAGATAATCAAATCCTCCTTTTTTTTTGGATATGGGACCACATCATTACAACTTATGACATCCATCAAGCAATCTGCCCAAATGGCTAGTTTTATGCAACAAACATGGAATATTTTTTTGGATGAAGTTTTATCATTTCTATTTATATTTACTAGTTTAGATGTAGTGATAGTTAATCCTTCTTCATTTATATTTACTAACCTACTTTCCTTGTTGCGTTTTGGTATTTGGTAATGTCTTTATGTGTCATATAATTGATTAATTAAGATTTAAATTTTAATTAGTTATCATCAATGAAGCTTATTTAGCTATTAAC
The DNA here is from genome assembly GCA_019022615.1 of Acacia melanoxylon. Classification (NCBI taxonomy): domain Eukaryota; kingdom Viridiplantae; phylum Streptophyta; class Magnoliopsida; order Fabales; family Fabaceae; genus Acacia; species Acacia melanoxylon. The sequence goes on along the minus strand of JAFJYJ010000064.1, from coordinate 422,712 downwards.
GTGTGGAATAGGGGCATAGACCATTGACTTTGTGGAGCAAATATTTGTCTTATTTCATATCTTTTTTTTTTTAAAAAAAAAAAAACCAATAGAGTAAAAGCACTACAAAACAATATTAAACGGTCCCCAAACCCAAGAATAATTGAATGGGTCAGATTAGTTAAGAACTATAAATTTTATTTTATTTTTATTTCGATATGATTTTTCTTAATAAAAATCAAATTCAAAGTTATCAATCTTTTTTTAAAAAAAATTGCTTCATTTTTTTCGTTGATTCCATTCAACTTATGTAGTCCTCTCCCACATTTTAAACATTCTTTGAATTTTATCGGAATTACTTAATTTTTATACTGTTTTCGAAATATACACAACACTCCTTTGTATAAAAGAATAAAAAGGGTCAATTTACATTTTATTGTAGCTTGAAATTTAGATACATTAATTTTGAAATGTAGAAGAAAATTTTATTAGTGTTAGGAATAAAAATAAATTTATTTCCTATCAAATCTTATTCACATTGAAGATACCGTATCCCAAGCACATATCAAATCTAAGAAAAGACATTTTATGGCATCGAATTTATTTTGTTTCATTGTCGACAAAACTAGAATCGTAGTTATGTGTTGGCTTGTGAATTGTAGAGATTTTCATATCTTCTGAATATTAAAAAATTTATGAGTCATTTTGTGTAAAATATTAAGCAGTATTAATTATTTAAATTATATTTCTAAACATTTATATTTCAATATATAAAACTTTCCAAAACAAAATAAATTACAACACATAAAAGAAAAGACGACAGAAAAAAAAAATTAAAATTGTAAAATCTTAAATCAGATGATTTATTATTAAGAATTGATAAAGTAATCATGAGACTTGATAAGTGATTTACAATTAATTTTATGAGAAACACCTGATTTAAAATTTTACAATTTTAAAATTATTTTTCTATCATTTTTCCCCGACCATAAATGCATAATGATATAAAAATAAAAGAAATACTATAACGTTAAGCGCATAAAAACTTATATATGATAGAAATAATAAAATATGTATGTACTCATTAAGATTATATTAATTAAATAATGCATACAAGAATTCATTTGTTATATTTTCTATAATAAAATTTTAGTAATCTTTTCAATATAAATAGTCAAATTAATTGTAAGGAGTTGTTTTATTTTTTATTTTTTAAGTAAGAAATTAAGCATTCATATTTTTATAGTTATCAAAATAATTTTTGGCCCGAATAGTACGTTATATCATTTCGGAAAGAAATAGTTAAGTCTGAGTCAATTTTTGTTTTTTATAAAAAAGTCTTGAGTCAATGTTCATTGGATTTTTGAACTACAGACAGAAATAGCAATGATACAAACGACACATCCGGTCCGAACGGCTTTTACAATGGTGGGATCTGATAATTTATATAAATATTTTTTTTTAAAAAAAAAATACAGATGTTGTAAAAATCAGGGAGAAAGACACAAAAATACCCATCAAATTTGCAAATTCTAATTTAGTTTCCCAAGCGATATAATTCACCGTGAACTTTTGAAAAATGAAAAACGAAATAATAACAATAGTTAACAAGTAACAACTATGATTTATCAAATGACAACAACTAAGGAAATAATAATTAATTTCATAAAAATTATTGCCAAATGTCAATAACAACATCTTAACAAACAATAACTCCAACTTATCAAATGCCAAAATAATTAAGACATAGATAATTAATTGCACTTAGAGCAATTATGTTATTTCACACACACAAAATTAATTCCACAATAGTGCTTAAAGACTTTATAGAAATCATCTATTTCGGTAATATTTTGTAATTCCTATATTTTGGAGGTTCTTATTTGTTTTTTTTTCCCTCTAAAAATTATTCATGTTAAAAGTGACTTTTGCGACTTAAAACGCTAATTAAGATTCAAAATGATATTTGATACTGTATTAGCTTATAAAGCAACTGACTTTTTTTTTTTAATGAAAAATTACTTTAAAAGTTGAAGCGATTTTTTTTTTTTTTTTTTTTGGCTTATAACTCTTGCTTTTTTTTTTTTTTTTTCAATTTTTTTTTTTGTCAGTGTTTTTCTTCATATTTAAACATTTTGAAACTAATTTATTAATATATGATCCAAACAAGTTTCTATTAAATTCATTTTTTTAAAAAAAAAAAAAAAACCTATCTAAACATAAATCATATTATGTTAGTTAACTCTTACTCAATTTAAGTTTGAAAATATCAGTTGAGATAAATGTCACTTTCGCCAATGTTAATGCAAACAAACCCTTTGAAGGTGGCGGGCTAAAAATCCGTCCAATATCATAATATACTACTTCTAGTCCTTAATATAAGATTTAGTTAATTGTACTACAAATTACTTCTTTTGTGATTTTAATATAAGATATATTTAAGAAGTTGATCTTGATCCTAAATATAAGACATAATTTTCATATTTATCAATGTTTTTCTAATTTACCCCAATTAATGCTTCCTCAACAATAATTAAGAAGCAGAGGGAATGCAAGAATTAAAGAAGATAACTATGATGTTTTTGAAAATATGTTATATTAACTAACTTCTTTAAACTAATCAAATTAGATAAATATGTCATATACTAGTAGAAGTAGTAGATCTTACATGGAGGTAGTATATATTTTAAATTCAACTTGTCAACTCCATATCCATAAGTTAATTTTAGGAGTGAAGGCTAGCAAACACAAAAAACGTGTCGCACAATTATCCATTCTGCAATTCAAACACCGTCGAACATCATCAACATGGTAGATTTTTCTTAGGAGGACAGCTTGTAAAATGCCAATTAAAGAAACGTGTATATAATTAAGATGCTGAAACCAGAAAATATTCATTCATCCATGACTATTATTGTTATTCTTTGTTGCCATTGTAAGAAGACAAGTGTACAAGAATGATTTGATTCAAATGCCATTTTAGTCCTAATGCTCTTGCCCAAGTAAGTAAGTAATGGCAAATCCACCAAGGTAATTAAGAACTATAAGTGTTAATGAAATTCTCCTTTGGGATTTGCATCCAAACGGGTGTTGTAATGAAGTGTGTTATCTCTAAAGTGAAATGCTTTTGGAAATGGCTAAAAAAACATAAACAAGTAAAAAGGGATTTGTAAGAAGGAACAGATATAATAAGCCTCCAATGAAAGTTTGACAGATTCACAGTTTTATTTACAATACTGCTTCAACTTTGAGCCCAAGAAAAATAGCAGAGTACAATGCCTCGCTTATGTGTAATCTCTGTACAACTCACATGATTCCATCCATCATGCTTTCCCAATAGCAGTGAGAGAAACATAGCTTCAACATTATTATAAGAATCTCTTTAGAACCATGGCAACTCACTGTTCTTCTTCCATCCTCCTCATAAACAAGGCTAAGCACCAATGAGCAGAATCAGCAGCTGGAAGAAACTCTGTGTGATGCCTGATTATATATATATTGTACATAACAGCTCAGAGAAAAAGAAAACAACAGCTCCACAGGGAATCTTCTTATTCTTCTAATCCTTCTAACAGAGATCTTAGATTCTGAAGTCCCTCGGCTGAAAAAATGCTTGGTCCGATTCTCAACCTTTCTACCACCATGGATGGCGGCGGATCCGAGTGGAAACAGACCATCACAACAGTTAAGTTGTCATCTGCTTCTCTCTTTATGGCTTCCTCTACAATTTCCTTGCAGCAAAGTTTCACGTCATTGTGCTTTCGAAGCCGCCTCCTGGCAAAATCGATTGCATTTTGGCTTGTGAATACTTCCCAGATTCCATCACTCCCAATTATCAAGAACTCATCTTCTTTGGTTAGTGTCATCAGTTTAAGTTCTGGCTCAGCAATTAATGGCCCTCCTGGTCCTCTTTCGTTCATTTTCTTCATTCCTTCGAGGTGCCAGTTGCCTAGAGCCCGTGTGACACGGAGTTCGCCCAGGTAATCATCATCAATTAATACACCCAAGGATGCAATCCTCTTCTTTTCTTTGGGGCATGAGGGTTTGTGATCTTTGGACATTTCTATGGCACCTCCACACCGGGACAACACTGCCCTGCAGTCTCCGGCATTGGCTACAAGCAAAGACCTGTACCGCAAAAATCATGACTTTCCCTTTTAAAAATTGATCTCATTGAAATGCTGTCTACCTTGCTTCTATAATCATTACTCAACTATATGTATCTTTCCTTTCCAACTAAGACAACTACACAATTTATTTTTCATTCTTGGAGTCTCTCTTCTCGTTTTAGATTCTTTTAAGGATTTGATCCTGTAGCTTTGACTTGGTTGTAAATCAATTCTTAATGACTCAGTGCAACTCAATCCTTATAAATTTGATTCAGTTGAAACTCAATCCCCTATAATTTTAACCATTTAAAACTTTAGTCCCTAAACTTCATGAAATAAATAATTTTATTTTCTAAAATATAGGGGCAAATTTTAAAGGGTTAAACTATCAAGATTGAGTGGAATCGAGTCGAAGTTCAGTGATTGAATTACAACTGAGTCAAATCAATAGGGACTGAGTTGCATTGAATTATACTTCAGGGACTGTAAGGACGAAAAAGATTAATTTTTCCTCCTTGTAATTCTGAGAACAAAAAGGCTCCTAAAAGTAAATGAATCAAGATTGCTGCTACCCAAAATCTAATGGTATAGAGAAAATACAATGATAAGTTTTCAAAGCCAAGATATAAAAACTCAGCACTTCCTAGGACCAGGCTCTTTTAAGCATGCCATGCAATTTAGGGAAAGACAATATATTAGCACAGTTCTGAACACAGAAAGAACAGAGGAGAGAGGTGCTGCTTACCTTCCATGTATAATGGCGGTTAGTGCAGTTGTACCAGAAGACATGGAAGACTCTAGAGAACAAAGCTCTGCAAAAGCAACATCAGTCTCCAAGAATGACCTTGTGACCACCTTCTCCATCTCCAAGGGAAAGTCAGCATCTTTTACAATCGCTTTTGGCAAATAATCACGGACGAATTTCGCAGCATTCTCACCACCATGTCCGTCAAATACCTGCACATCAAGTTGTTTTTTGCCATGACATGTCAAATTCTGCAAGACAAGAATACCGAAAGAACCTAATAGTGTTTGAGTCAAGTGGAAGAAACCCTATCTTCCTTTAGTGAGGAGAGAGTTCGATCAAATCTTGTAAATGGAAAAAATCATATTGGGGAAGTAAATTAATGCTTCCCTGATAACTGACTGCCTACTTGTATTCTTCTCATAATAAAAAAGTTACACAACCAATTGGTTTTATAAACACATGCCGACTAGTTAGATATTTTTATTTCAGTTGCAAAAGTAAAATAACAACCAGATTTCTAGTTTCCTCTTTTTGTTTCTTCTAAAGATGGAAAAAAAGAGAGTCTAGTAGTGAATCTTTAATCAAGTGTTTAATAAATGAAGACCAGCTAGTTATCAGTTAGTGGCAGATGTTCATCAAGTGTTAGCTTTGATTCTTAATACTACCTCCAGTCCTTAATGTAAAAGCTAGTTGAGGCCACTGTCTCCCAAATTTATAATTGTCCCCCAAAGTATTTCTATTGATTGCACATATGAAGGGGTTTCATCCAAGGATAGTCATAATGAAATATGATATTTTAGGAAAACCAACCTATATTTGTTTCAAATAACCAACATAACTAGTTTCATTCATCTACCCAAATTAGTCAACTAGCTCTTAGGACCAAAGGTAGCATCATATATTGGTGTCTGGTCCCAAACTTCAGGACACATGAAGAATGTTGAAACCTCCTAATACAACAAGAAGAAGAAGAAGAAGAAGCCTTATCTTGCTATGTGAGAACGGCTACATGAATGCACGACACTATCGTGCTTTATAGATAACTAAATCTTTAAATAAATTGTTGACCAAGAGGTGACAAAATAAGATGTTGATCAAAGAATTGAATTGAAATTCATGACAGCAACAGAAGTTAGTATAATTAGTCAGATGGCTTACTCCATAAAAGGAAACAGCTTCCTCACTGATAACTTTATACCCAAATTCCTTTGCCATGTCTTCAACACATATGTGGGTGTCCTCCATATAAGTACGTTCTCCAATATCTGACCACTCACCGGACCGAAGAACAGGGGCAAAGTTCATCAATGTCTGTTTTCTGTCTCCAATCACTGCATCCCCACCTATGCTTTCCAGCTGAATGTGCCACAGGAAGAATGCAAAATAGTTTGAGACAAAATGATAATAATAGGAGCCATAAACAATAAAGAAGTAAAGTAATTAAAGACGTTCAGAGCATAACTTGAGAGCCATCATCAAAAGTAAGAGCAACCAATCTCAGATTCACAATCAGATGAGTTAACTATGAATTGTACGATACAATTATGAAGAACACCAACAAGTTGTGCAGATTGAACTAAGACTCAAGTAGAAAAGGAAATGCTAAAATAAAGGCAATTTATATCACAAGGACTTTGATAGTCCCAACAAAGAAATTACAGAATATCACAAAGAATTTAGTACAAATTATTATCATAAAATTCGCAAGTACAGGAATCTCACAAAGGACAAGGATAATTCCTGTAGCAATAAAACTATTACCAATAGATAAGCATCCTATGGTACATGTAGGTTGTAGCATATTCCTATTTCATTAATGGAGAAGCTGCCTTCTGCCAAAGAACATTAAGGAGAATCAACATAAAAGGTCTAAACAGCTATAAGAAAAATCCATGACTTGACACAGAAAAGGAAGTGAATGAGCAATAAGGTTCAGCCAAAGTTGGGGAATCATTTCACGTAAGGAATGCAGTAATAGATGATCTCAACCAAATCAGAAAACACTGACCAACATAACACAGGACCATAACAAATCAAAGACCAAAAAAAGAAAAGAAAAGAAAAGAAAGAGAACACAGGAGAAGCTGTGAAATCGGGTCTACATACCCTCTCGATGCGATTTGAAAAACATCCCAAAACGGACAATATCGAAAGCAAGACGTGGGATGTTACAGAACCCATCCATTTGACATGAAGAATTGAAAGAGAAATCAAGAAAGAACTATCAAAACAACAGAAAAAGAGGATCGGTGAAGCAAAATACTTACAGGAGATGAATTTCCAACACTGGAAGTTGTTAAAGGAGGCCCCTTTTCCCAGTTCTCCATCTGGGTACGCAAGAAATCACAATGCAAAGGCCATGTGTTGCTTCTGTTCTCACGGGTCTCCATGTCTATATTTTCTTCACCAACTTGCTCCGCGTCCTGCACACACATGGTGACAACAAGCAAACAACTTGCAGGTCTATTCTGCAAGAGGAGAAAAAGGAAAGAGAGAAACTTAGATTTTGATTCTAAGGATTAACGGGAAGAGAGAGAAGAAAATATTCCCCTAATATGTCGTGAATAAAAAAAATAAAGAACGAAGGGTCCTTGCTCTGTTTTGTATAGTAAAAGTGGGTATATAAATGAATAAATGATCGAGAACGAGTAGGCTTGAGATTTTTTTTTAGTGAAACGTGGCTGGAAATTAATTGTTGGGGTTTGTGTTTATAGTATTATTTATGGGGCGACTTTGGGTTTTAGTCGTTGGTCATAAGTCTTGGACATGTCTTTTTCTTAGTTTATTGGCACCAACCGCAATGCTTTTCTTGATATTTTCAAGATAATCCGTAAGAAATGAAATATTAGAAAGAAGAGATGAATTTCTTCCATATTTTTAATGTCACGCCAAAAGCTCCCTTCCGTATTTCACTTTTTTTCTCCATAGATTTGGATTTGAGAAAGATCTCTCAACAGATCTTGTTGCAGGGGAAATCTTGGAATTTCCATGAAATTTGAAGGAAAGGGATACGGAAGACTTAAAGGTTGGGTTTCTCTCATTATCTTTTTTTTCTCTTATCCTCATAATTTATAAATCACATCCGTCCAATCAACACAATATTATTTTAATTTTTCTCTCATTTTCTCAATCAATAGCCCAGATGGGGCCAAGAAGAGAAAATGAGAAGAAGGATAAGGAGAATATTTCCTTCCAAGACTTAATCTGTTAATTGCGAGTCTTTTATATATATACCCAACAAAAAAAAAATAGAACAGAAAATCAGAGGGTCAATTATACAGAAAAAAAACGAACACATAGTATTTTAAAATCTAGTCACTCATTGAATTTGTGAATATCTTTATTTTCATTTTTATTGTTGAATTAGGGAAAATTTTAGTTTATTTTTCTTAATCTGATAGAGAATGAATTAATATAATCAAATAATGTAGATTAATTTTATATATTAAAATTGATTGATATTGATTTAAGGGTTAAATACCTAATTTGCCACGGAAGTTTTGCTAAGGGAGCGCCCAGCACCCGGAAGTTTTTGAGGTACCAAATTTACCCAAAACTGACGAAAGGTCAAACGTCCGTTTGTCACGTCGGATTGTTTTTGGGTTAAATACCTAATTTGCTATGGAAGTATTGATAAGGGGTGCTTTTCAAAGACCCGGAAGTTTTTTTGGTACCAAATTTGTCCTGGAAGTATAAAAAGGTAGCAAATTTGCCCAAAACTGACGGAAGGTCCACGTAGGTCGTTAGAATGCCACATGGCAAGGAAAGAAACACGGTGGACGGTGAGTCATGCCAGATCATGTAACCACGTCAGCACCTCATTCATCTCTCTCTCTTCCCTCTCGCTTTCGGCGGTTCGTGCTTCTGAATTTTCTTCCACTCCTTCACCGACGGGTATGCCAGCTTCCACAACAATGCCTGCCAACTCTGTTTGTGACCTTCCTCTACTTCAGATTCGATTGGTTTCGATCCCCAGAAATATAGGTACGATAGGAATCCAAACCAAGAAACCAAAAACCATTCTTATCAAATTGATCAAGAAAAATTCAAATGGAATGTTAGAATTAGCTCTGGATCTGCAAAAGCCATCGGTTAGAGATAATTCCTAGAAGAATTTTTTATTCTCATTGTACTCTAAAAAATGCTCCACCAAGAAACCAAATAGTTCTCTGAATCAAGATAAATAAAAAACCGCCAATAAACCCAGTTAGAGATGGTCATATGGATTGTCAAAATTTTCACCAAGTCGTAAAATTTCAGAAAAGCAAAATAAGGGAATTGGGGAGAGGGGAGTGAGGAGGCATTACCTGGAGATTTGAGAATCGAGAAATTATAAGGGTCTAAGGGATAAAGTCGTTTGGTATGAATTTGCTACACCACTTGGCGGGTCCTCAACCCCACATCGGAGAGCCATGGTGTTCATAATGGTCCCACCGGCACTGTCGCCGCCGGTGAAGGAGTGGGTGAAGGAATGGAAGAAAATTTAGAAGCACGAACCGCCGAAAGCGATAGGGAAGAGAGAGAGATGAATGATGAATGCGACGTGGTTACATGTCGCATATGACTCACCCTCCACCGTGTTTCTTTCCTAGCCATGTGGCATTTTAACGACCTACGTGGACCTTCCGTCGAATTTTGGGCAAATTTGCTATCTTTTTTATACTTCCGGGGCAAATTTAGTACCAAAACAACTTCCTGATCTTTGAGTCCCTTTATCAATACTTCCGTGTCAAATTAGGTATTTAATCCAAAAAAATCCAACGTGGCAAACTGGCGTTTGACCTTTCGTCAGTTTTGGGTAAATTTGGTACCTTTTTAATACTACCGGAGTAAATTTGGTACCTAAAAAACTTCCGGGTGCTGGGTGCTCCCTTAGCAAAACTTCCGTGGCAAATTAGGTATTTAACCCTTAATTTAATTCATTTGGTTGACTTTTAATCGTTTTTTTAGGTTGATTCGTTATTTAGATATGACAAATTGAATCAGAAATCATTTAAATAATTTTTCAACCGAAAAAATACCATTTAATTTTTATTGCATTAAGTAATATGCAATATAAATATTTACACCTCTAAATGAGTTATTTCTTTTTATGAGTATATGATGAATAAAAGTAAATCAAGGAATATTATAGTTATAAAGTTGACTTTTTTTAAAGTAAATGATTTTTTTATATAGAATAAATGAAATATTTCTTTAACTATTTATTTCTCAAAAATTAAAATTATTTTTAAGTAAATAGTTTATTTATAATATCAAATCCATAAATACTCATTTATTAATTATTAATTATAAAATTTAAAAGGATTTTTTTAAAAAGAAAATAAATTATGGAAATAAAATTTTTACCGCTTTTACCTATTGAATAAATTCTCCTTCCTAAAATGATAAATCAGAAAAAAAAAAAAAAAAAAACTTTAGCTTCCCAAGATTTACACCTAAAGAAATAATAATTTTCTTTTAATTAAAATAAAATTATTAAATTAAAATTCTTTCTTCTCTTGATTTAAATATCCCAACAGCTTTTATCTTTTCACACAAATATTTTATTTCTAAACCATATTTTGTATTTATAAAATTATATTTTATTCCATTTCAATGTCGAGAAATATTTAGAGTATGAAGAACTCTATCCAATGAGACATAACAACTTATATCTGTTTAATCCTAGTTGAATGACAACTCATCTTAAACAAAATTAAAATCTTATCTTGTTTTTAAGAAAAACATTGATTTATTATTTTGTTTAGTTTATGATGTTTTTCCTTAAAAATAAAATAACATTTGAATTTGTTATATAAGTCATGGACCAACTAAAATTAAAATAATATGAGTTGTAATATTTTTATTGAATAGTGTTCAAATGATATCAAATTCTTAGACTATATAAGTCCATTTTAACTAAAAAAAAATTGGTCATATTTATAAGTTCAGTTTCATGTATTAAATGAAATTGTGATAATTTTACTTATATTAATTATAATCATGAAGGTAGAGAGCGAAAAAACAGTTAAAAAATGCTAAATCATAAATGAAGGCAAAATTAAAAGTTAAAAATTTATCCCATAATTATTGAGTTAAATTTAAAATAAACTTATAAATAATATCAAGTTTGAGAGTTGAGGGAGTGGTTGAATGTGAATGGTAGAAGAAAGTAGAAACAAGTACACGCGTGCGTCGAGGAAAGTAAGGCACACGCCACAAGGAGTCATATATAAGAAAATGAAGTAAACGTGGGAAATGTTATGGAAAGTTACCATTTAAAATATAATAAAGGTCCCTCCATTATTGGGGGTCATTTGTACGAAAATTCTTGAAAATTTGAGCCTTGAAAACAGCATTTATAATTTATTAATTAATAATTTATAATTAAACAAAGTTTTCTTGACAGTTGTTAGCTAAGTGCACGCGTTTTACTTTATTGGTGGCTTCACCTAGCAATTCCCAAATCTTTCTTTGAACTGCTTCTTTGATGCAAGAAAGTTGAAGTAACAGACAAGCTCAATACCTCCCTTCGAGAATGATTTCACCTCGCCGTCATCGCGGTTGTCTGAGCAGCCTATGAAGCAACCACTCGCCGTCCTTGTCTCCTCTTGTCGTCGGCGTTGCTGTGCCATTGCCTCCGCCTTCTGTCTTCTTTAAGCAGGGCACTGAAAAACCCTAAATGTTACTTAATCCTATCTTAAATATAATATAGAGTTGATTATTTTTTAAAAGATTAATGAAGCTAAATAAAATATTTAATTATATTATAAGTTGTGTATCTTTATATTATATATCAGTTTATAAATTAGGCAAAATAAATTAGAGAAAACATGACAAATATAAATATTTTAAAGTAATTTAATTAATTTCCTTAATTTCTCAAAAAAAAAAAAAAGTTAACTCTGTTGTATATTTAAATCCGAGAGGAGTAATTGGTAATAACAAGATTAAGATAAGAAATAGTTGTTATATTTGCAGTAAGGTCTTTAATATTTTTTTAAAAAAAAAAAAAGAAAGAAAAAAGTTTAAGAGAGTTGATCTTTAATTAAAAAAAATACACATAACCTTTTTCTCCTAAGGAAGAAAGAAAGTTTAAGAGAGTTGATTCTTGAGGGTTGAATCAAAACGGACGTGGAATAAAAAAATTAAAAAAATTAAAATACTTAGAAAAAAATAATCAAATAATTAGAAAAAAGTTCAAAAACTTAGGAAAAAAATCAAATAATTAGGGAAAAATTAAAATAATTAGAAACAAATTAAAATACCTCTACCAAAGGGCCCCACCACCGCGGCGGCGAATTTGGATAACATAAAATACTAGGGTAAGCTTTGAAGATGCACTAGGGTAACCTATTAGAGGAGAAGTTGTATATACACAGTGCCTAAAATGATACAAGATGCACTAGGGTAAATTGTTCATTGAAAAAAATATATTAATTAATTAATTAAAATAAAGGCGGCGGCCGGGTTTCATGGTGGGGCCCACTGGCGGAGGTATTTTTTTTTCTAATTATTTTAATTTTTCCCTAATTTTTTGAATTTTTCCTAATTTTTTGAATTTTTTCTAATTTTTTTTTGTTTTTTTTTCTAATTATTTTAATTTTTCCCTAATTATTTGATTTTTTTTCCTAATTTTTTGAACTTTTTTCTAATTTTTTTTTTCTAATTATTTGAATTTTCCCCTAATTTTTGAATTTTTTTGCTAATTATTTCAATTTTTTTATTTTTTTTCAATTTTTAAAATATTTTTTTTGATTTTTTTATTCCACGTTTTTTTTCAAATCAATTATCACCACGTCATCGTTAACGGTCAACTAACGCCCGTAGTATTTTGCACCCAAAACGTAACGCTACGCATTTTTGATCCCTAAAAAAGGTCGTGGGGGCAGGTGATCATGGGGGCAAATTATGTAAAAAATTGGCATTCACCCTTGATCAAATATATAGCTTAGCGAAGCTTGTATAGATCACTTATTAATAAGTTTGTTATATTGGCAATAATGTTTGAATTCATGATCTTGTGGATCACTGTTAACTTCTTGTCAATTAGATCAATTTTGTTGGCAATTTTTAAACATTTTTTGTTGTTTGTTTTTGAGTTAAATATCATTTTTGTCACATAAGTATTGGTTAGGGGCGTTCAAAGACCCATAAGTTTTTTTGATATCATTTTTTCCCTGGAAATTTAAAAAAGGAGCAAATATGCCTCGAAAGTTTTTTTAGGAGCAAATTTGCCCTAAAAGTTTTTTTTAGGAACAAATTTTTGTAAACTTTCGGGGCAAAAATGATAACAAAAATTTTCAATCCAACGGTCAAGATCAATCGATGGGCAAGATTGCTACTTTTGTAAACTTCCAGGGCAAAAATTATACCAAAAAAACTTTCGGTCTTTGAGTCTTTCCAAAACTAAAACTTCCACAAAATTGGTATTTATCCCTTGTTCTTGTTAAACTATTATTGTTATTGTCATCAATTTTTGTTGGCAATTTTTAAACAGTTTTTCGTTGTTTGTTCTTGTTAAACTATTATTGTTATTGTCATTGATACTCAGTCAAAAATTTATGAAATTAGTTGTTACTATCTTTATTATTATTGTTATAATATTTATAATTTAAAGTTTTTACTTTCTAAACTGTTTTTACCATTCAAATTAAATTAAGGACATTTATGTGATTTAATTGCAAAATTTAGTCCAAATTTAAAGATTTCTCGGTGTGGCATACATTTGGATTTGCAATTTTGTATATTTGGGGAGTATTTTTGTATGTCAGTCACTTTTTGTTATTTTTTTTTTTAATTAGACGGGTAGACACTAATGGTCTAAAGTTATAAGCGGAATTAAACTCATAAGTTCTACTTGTGGGAGAACTTTCATGCCACTAAAGGACTAAAGTATAAAATTTAGGTATCCCTTTATTCTTGTAGATTCATATGTGACCTCTATTTTTATTTACGAATTTACATTTACCATCAAATAGGTATTAACAGTGTATAATTAAATAATTAACATATATGAAATGATAACAATTTGATTTAAATATATTTTAAATCAAAAAATAGAAATTAAATTCATCAATGTTCATAATTTATCATATTTAATAAATAAATTTCTATAAAATTTATTTATAATGATCCAGTAGAAGAAGTTTTAACAACAATGGTCCAATCATTAGGCCCTAAATGTTCTATATGAAGACTTCCACCACCCTCCGGAAGGTTTTTGAATATTCCAGCCACCATTGTTGAAGCACTGTTCTCCACCAACCACCCACCATTGTTGAGCGGCCTCCACCAACCACCCTTGTTCACACCTCACCTACCCCAAAACTCATACTATAAATAGAGGTGGATACCTCATTTGTAAAGCATCATCGAAAATCAGTGTTCATCACCAAGAAGAGTGAGAACAAGAGTGATCCTAGAGAGTGATCCTTGTTTGAGAAAGTCCAACAAGTGGTATCAAAGCCTGGTTAGAGGTGTTGGTTGAGTTTTTTGGTTCACCGGACGAATTTGGGTTTTCTGAGTTTTACTCAAAATCCAATTCTGAGTGCACCATTGGATTCGTCTCATCGACACGAGTCCAACGCACCAAACGGCGACCTAATCGGAGTTCAAACGAGCCCGAAATCACGGTCAAAGTTTGGTCAACCTTGCCGAGTTCGCCGGAGAAGACGACACTGTTCACCGAGTTCTGCCGGAGAAGACGACCGGGAATACTGTTCCTCGCCGGAATTTGCAGTTTTTCGGAAATTGAAGAAAGACCCCTCAATTTTTTAAAATTTCAGTTTGGTCCCCAAATATTCGGAAATTTCATATTGACCCGATCTTTCTCGAAATTCCAAATTTGACCCCCGATCTTTCGAAAATTGCAGTTTGGTCCTCAAAGTTTTCGAAATTGCTGTTTTGCCCCTAGAGTGGAATTTTTACCCCGTAGTGTCAATTCCATCTTTTTTTGACCGTTCCAGACGTAACGGTGAGCTCCATTTTTAAAGATTCAACCCTGATCGTGTTGAAAAATTATTTGTAAGGTGATAATGTCCACGTAAGAGTCAACATCATCTTTCGGAGCAATGATTACGCTTCGCCACAAATTACACGCCGTGGAGACCTCGGATGGAAGATCTCCTAAGCTGTAAGATTTGTTTGATCCCATAGAATTGATGGGTAAAAATCCCGATCCCGCCAAGGAGTTAGAGTGGAAGAAATCAAATCGAAAAACTATTGGTCAAATCCGGTCAATGGATTGATCATAGTGTCTTCCACCATGTTGCACAAGAAACAGACGCATATGCCCTCTCGGAAAAAGTTGGAGGATATGTACCAGCCAAGACCGCTCGGAATAAAGCTCGGTGATGAGGCGTTTAGTCAACATGAAGCTTAAAAGTGGAACTTCAGTTTGCCGAGCATACCAAAGTGAGTTCCGGAGCTTGGTCAACCGGTTGTCGTACGTAGAGATGCCACTTGGCGATGAAGTTCGAGGCGTTGCTACTACTCGCTTCCTTCCCGATAGTTGGGAAACGCTCGGTCGTGTCACTCAAAGAACTCAGCCCCAAATGGCAAACTTACCATGTCAATGGTCAAGGATGCCCTATTCAAAGAAGAAGCGAAGGAGAAAGGACATGGGCACGGATCGGACCCATGCCCTTGTCACGTAGAACAGGGGGAGGCAACAAAAGAAGAGTAATAACAAATCGAGAGGCGAAGCAAGAGCGGGGCGGGTCCATTGATGGTAAAAAACCATCTTATAACTGCCATCATTGTGGATTAGAAGGACATATGAAGAAGAACTGCTACAAATGGAAAAAGGATCAAGACCAGAGCAGTTCGCAGCCGAAGAACAAGGGTGGAGAAACATTAGTTACTATCTCTTGTGATGTAGCTTATTGTTCAACCCAAGATGAGACATGCCTTCACGTCTCACGAGAAGACATGGAATGGGTGGTAGATCTTTGGCGTCCTACCACGTGACTCCATACAAGGAATACTTCACAACATACAAAGCCGGTGACTTTGGAGCAGTGAAATGGGAAATTCCGGTTCGCGGGGATTGTCGGAATTGGTGATGTTCGGATAAAGACAAGTTCCTGGAGCACAATCACTTTGAAGGATGTCCGCCATGTGCCGTGACCTTCTGAATCTATTGTCGGAATAGTTCTTGACAAACAATGGGCTATGATAGTCACTTCAAAAAAGGCACATGGAAGTTGTCAAAAGGCGCTATGATAGTCGCTCGAGGACATATTTGTGGCACGCTATACAAGACTCATGTGAAGATATGCACCGACGGCCTCAACGTTGCGAGAAAAGGAGGCGTCACAAAATCAGGCACCGCAGACTCGGCCACATACGAGTGAGAAAGGGTTGTCTACCCTAGTAAAGAAGGAGCTTATCAATGTAGACAAGGACGCCGCACTAGATCCTTGCAATCATTGTTTGTTTGGCAAACGATAGAGTCTCGTTTAATTCCTCTTCAACGAGAAGATCGAGTTGCTCGATGCGGTACACTCGATGTTTGCGGTCCCTTGGAGGTTGAATCACTCGGCGGCAACCGATACTTTCGACGTTCATCGATGATGCTTCTCGAAAGGTGTGGGTGTATTTTTTGCGGACGAAGGACCGTGTATTTGATTACTTCAAACTGTTCCATGTCATGGTAGAACGTGAGACGGAGAGAAGTTGAAGTGTCTTCGATCCGACAATGGAGGTGAATACTCCTCCGGGCGGTTCAATGCCTATTGCGATCATATGGCATTCGACATGAGAAGACGGTCCCACGCACCCCTCAACACAACGGTATAGCTGAAAGAATGAACCGAACAATTATGGAACGTGTTCGGAGCATGCTCGAGTATGGCTAAGCCGCCAAAGCCATTCGGGGAGAAGCGATCGAGCCGCTTGTTACTTGATCAACCGATCTCCATCGCACCATTGGATTTTGAAGTTCCCGAGAAACTTTGGTCCGAAAGGATCCATCATACTCCCACTTGAGAGTATTTGGGTGTTTAGCGTACGCACATGTATCCAAAGAGCTCAGTCAAGCCGGATGCAAGGACCACTCCATGCATATTCATAGGCTATGGAAATGAAGAGTTTGGATACAGATTATGGGATCCTAAGGAAAAAGGGTAATCGGAAGTAGGGACGTGGTGTTCCATGAAAGCCGGAATAGAAGATATTGAAAAGCCCACAATATCTCGGAAGACAAATGTTGCTCTTCAGGTGCCAGAGGCAACATCGGAATCATTCGTGAGAAATGATGATATAGTGCCAGAAGAAATGCCAGAAGTAGAAGACAATGAGGAAGATGACGGTGCTGAGCAGGGGGAGCCACAACCCCAGCTGCCAGACGTTCCAGAACCATCACAAGGCCAAGATGATGGTGGATTTCCTCAAATTGCTCCGAAGTTCGTAGATCCGAACGAGGTCGATTCCGTCGAGAAGATATCCGTAATCCGAATACCTTCTACTTACGAGGATGGAGAACCGTAGAGTTTCCATGAAGCAAGATCTCATAAGGACAAAGAACAGTGGTTGCTCGCAATGCAAGACGAGATGGAATCTCTGCGGAAAAATCAAACTTATGAGATCGTAGAACTTCCACGAGGGAAGAAGGCACGAAAAATAAATGGGTGTTCAAGTCAAGAAAGATGACAAAAAGGAAAAGTGGTGAAATACAAAGCACGGTTGGTAGTCAAAGGATTCCAGCAGAAGAAGGGGATCGACTTTGATGAGATTTTTTCACCAGTAGTCAAGATGACTTCAATTAGAGTCATACTTGGATTGGTCGCAAGTATGAACTTAGAGCTTGAACAAATGGATGTGAAGACAGCTTTTCTTCATGGAGATTTAGAAGAAGAAATCTACATGGAGCAGCCAGAAGGTTTTGAGGTTTCAGGGGATAACCTCGTTTGTAAGCTGAAGAAAAGCTTGTACGGTCTGAAGCAGGCACCTAGACAGTGGTACAAGAAATTTGACTCGTGCATGGTGAGTCAAGGGTACAAGAAAACTGCAGCAGATGAGTGTGTCTACATTCAGAAGTTTTCTGATGGAAATTTCGTTGCTCTTCTACTATATGTAGACGATATTCTGATCGTGGGGAAAGACGCAACGAAGATCAGCCAGCTGAAGAAGGAACTTTCTAAGTCTTTTGACATGAAAGACTTAGGACCAAATTTCAACAGATATTGGGAATGCAAATCACCCGAGACAGGAAAACGGAGGTTATGGCTATCTCGGGAGAAGTATATTGAACGAGTACTTGAACGGTTCAATATGAACAATGCCAAACCGCTTAGCATTCCATTGGCCAACCATTTCAAGTTGAGCAAGAGATCGTGTCCCTCATCCAAGGAAGAGATTGGGGAGATGTCGTCTGTACCATATTCTTCAAAGCGATCGGAAGTTTGATGTATGCTATGGTGTGTACGAGGCCCGATATTGCTCACGCAAAGGGGAAAGGTGAGTCGTTTTCTCTCCAACCCCGGAAAGAGCATTGGGAGGCAATAAAGTGGATTCTCGATACCTTAAGGGTACATTGAAATTATGTCTTTGTTACGGGGAGCCGATCCAATCTTGGAAGGCTATACGAGATGCAGATATGGCCGGAGATCTTGATAGTAGAAAATCTACTTCAGGATTCATTTATACTTTTGCGGGGAGCTGTTTCATGGCGACCACGACTACGAAGTGCGTTGCTTTGTCCACAACATGTGTCGAATACATTGCCGCCGAAGGAAAAGAGATGTTGTGGCTAAAGCGTTATCTCCAAGAGTTTGGAATCAAGCAAAGGAGTATAAGGTACACCGTGATGAAATCGAGTGCTCTAGATTTGAGCAAGAACTCTATGTACCATTCCCGTACAAAACATATTGATATTCGCTATCATTGGATACGCGAGGTAATGGATCGACAACCGTTGAGACTAGTAAAGATCCATACGAAGGAGAATCCTGCAGACATGATGACGAAGGTGGTGACTCGAGAGAAGCTAGAGTTATGCGAAACATAGCTGGAATGTTTTTCTTCGAGATATGGCTGGAGGGAGAATTGAAGACTTCCACCACCCTCCGTGGTTTTTGAATATTCCAGCCACCATTGTTGAAGCCTCCTCCACCAACCAGCCCACCATTGTTGAAGCGGCCTCCACCAACCACCCTTGTTCACACCTCACCTACCCCAAAACTCATACTATAAATAGAGGTGGATACCTCATTTGTAAAGATCTCGAAAATCAAAGGTGTTCATCACCAAGAAGAGTGAGAACAAGAGTGATCCTAGAGAGTGATCCTTGTTTGAGAGTTTTTTTTATATGAGTTTTGTAATCTATTCTTGTGAGTAATAGAGGTTATTTTCTCTCAAATTCATGTTTACCAACGCCAGGTTGATCCAGAAAGTCCAACACTATAAATGTTGCTTCATCGCTAGATCAACATTTTAGAGGATGAAATACACAAGAACCCAATTTCACTTCAAGTTGGATTGTCAGAATTTGTTGAATCATTATATACCGACTACTCCTTTTGGTTCTAAATATAAAACAGAGTTAACTTTTTTTTATAGATATTAAGAAAGTTAATTAAATTACTTTAAAACATTTGTCATTTTTTTCTCCAAATTATTTTGTCTAACTTATAAACTAATATATAATCTAATGATACACAACATATAATATGATTAAGTAACTTATTTAGTTTTCTTAATCTATAGAAAAAAGTTAATTTTATATTATATTTAGGATCGGATGGAGTATCATATTAATATTTGCCAATTCATCTGTGTGTTATCTATTTGATACTGTCATTGCTTGTGCTGATGTAATCTAGCATCCGCAAAAGCGTGAGTATAATGAAGTGGTTGATTAAAACCAAATTGCAAAACCGAGACACTTAAAACCAATAGAAAGAACCAATAGTTTCTATTGGTTCAAAGGAGAATGTTGAGTTATTAGCGTAATGTAATGTTGTTTTGTGAATGATGATTTGTGATTCATAATGATTTTACATAAATTGTGTTTAATTTACATATTTGTAGTGTGAATTCATGAACCGTGCAAGACCCTCTTTTGTGGTGATGAATGAGTATAAAAGGATCAGAATAATGGAGAAGTCAAATCGATTAAAAAGATTGAAAGATTCATGATTTTTTCAATATAATTTAATTGATTAAAATGATGTCAACATTTTTGAAAGCCAGGTATGAGTAAGAGAAATATGCCAAAAAGTTGACTTGTTGGATCGTGATTGGATTGCGTGACTTGCCCCATTTGACTTTCTAGAAAATTAATAAAATCTACAATTTATATTTGAATCAGATGTCGGTAAGATATGGGTTAGAGCCTGTCTTGTAAACTGAAAAGGTGGGAAGGAAAAGATGGATGTGCAAGTTTTTTTCCTTGAAAACACGTTTGGCTGTCAAGCGTTTTGCAGGAGGAAATGGAGGGGAATGAAAAATTTGTAAGAGATGGATTAAAAAAATTGGAAAATTCCATTTAAATACTATATGAATTTGTAAAACTCCCAGAAGTCTTCTAAATTGGTAAAAAGACTGAGAGCTACTAATGACCTATGAGGGATATACAAATTCGAGTGAAATTACCCATACTTTTAAATAAATAAATAAAAAATACCCTCACCGGAGGGCCACCGCTGGCCGCCCGCCCGCCAGAGGGTCGCCGGCTGGCGGCCATCGGTGGGGGTGGGGGTTTTTTTTTGGAAAAAAAATTAATCTCTGAAGTGTAGGGGGTGGGGTTCGAACTCCCCACCCCTCACACATGCATGAGACCAGTTCTTTTAATATATATATACATTAACAACTATATATATTCTTCTTAACATTTTTTCAATGGTAAATACAAATCAACCATCGCTATTTACAAATTAACTATCGCTATTTACAACTTTCTTTTTTTAGGTTTCCCATTCTTGCCTCTGAGGAAAAAACAAAAATAATAATGCATAATTACATTATTTTTTTATAATGTGATGGTTGATTTGTAAATAAATATTTAAAATTTTGTAATTATGCATTATTATTATTTTGTTTTTTCCCGTAGAGGCAAGAGAGGGAAACCTAAAAAAAAAATTGTAAATAGCGATGAAAATTTTGTAATTATGCATTTTTTTTTCTCCTCAGAGGCAAGAAAGGGAATCATAAAAAAAAAGTTGTAAATAGCGATGGTTGATTTGTAAATAGCGATAGTTGATTTATAATTACCGTTGAAAAAATGTCAAGAAAAATATATATATTTGTTAATGTGTGTGTGTGTATTAAAAGAACCAAGTGGCTCAACTGGTGGACCACTTGGCCCATGCATGTGTGAGGGGTGGGGGGTTCAACCCCACCTCCTACACTTCAAAGATTTTTTTTTTCCAAAAAAAACCCACTCCAAAAAAAAAAAAAAAAAAAAAACCCCACTCGGCCGGCCTCCGGTGAGGGTATTTTTTATTTATTTAAAAGGAAGAGCAAAAGGATAATTTCACCCGAATTTGCATATCTCTTATAGGTCCCTACCTCTCGCGTTTACAAATTCGGAAGACTTCTAAGGGTTTTACAAATTTATATAGTATTTAAATGGAATTTTCCCTTTAAAAAAATTGGAGAAGTGAGGTTATAAAATTTTAATAAATATAATATATAAAATAAAAGAGTAAGAAAATTAACTAAAAGAATTCAACTCCATTTTCCTAAATTTTTTATATCCAAGTCATAAATTTTTTTTCTCCCATCCCCTCTTTTTCAAATCCCTTGTACCAAATAGCCTCCAAGTGTTCCCGGATTCAAGTTCTCACCTACTCCAAAGTTTCCTTAAATATGAGAAGATCAATTCCCACCAAAATTGATAGTAACTCATCTTCCCTCACATGTGGGAAAATGCAAAGTACAAATTTGCCCTTGAAAATTTTAAATTAAAGTGCCAAAACTGAAGCACAATTCTAAGTAAAGCTTGAAGATGATTAATGGAAGCATATGAAGGAGAGAACTCACGTGGGTAACGAACAGTGGCATTAACAGTGTAACCATGAAGAAGTTTTGATGAGCCACCAAACATTGTAGCCAAAAGCACTAGTGACGCACACCATTGTTCTATTTCCAGTGTTGTTACTCGTTCTCTTTACTTTTTTTTTTCCTCTTCAATTTGATCACTGCTTCGTCTTTGCTCTATACTAGAGCTCATTTGATGCTTTTAAATTTTGCAAGTGGTTCTTGGCTTCATAGTTTATCATTACTCACGTACTAGTAGCTACATTCATCTTTATTACTAAAAAAACCTTTGAGAATTCTTCTCAACAAACATTTGAGTGCAACGATTTTGTCACTCCAATTCTCCTCCAATAAATGGATTCTTTTGCTGAAAAATCAACAATTGAGTATAAAGAAGATAAAAGCTTAGGTTGTGTGTGTTGTATCCGATTACTCTGTTTTCAGAACCATAAAACATGGGCAAACTATTTCAGCAAGCAAGCAAAAAGAATTTGATTCTCAAATTCAAATTTATTTAGCAAATTCGAATTTTGTTAATAAATTTATTAATGAATTCAAATTTCATTCCATAAAAAAAAAAAAATCTAATTTAAGGGATATTTTGGAAGTTTTATATATTCTTCATGTAACTATCATTTCATTTTCTTCCTACCAAACATTTTATTTTCTCTAAACCTATATTCCGTTCCCATGTCTTTCAATTTTCCCTTCCTTTCCATTCACTCCCTTTCCTTTCCTTTCCCTCTTTCCATTTACTCCCTTTCCTTTCCTGTACTTTCCCTCATCAAACTTTTCATGTACCAAACAGGCCCTTATTGTGTGTTCGTCCATGTGTCCATTTGACAGCCAATCCCGGTACTGACAGCAATATATAAAGTGAAGCACTATTTAAGAAATGTTGAAGTGCCTAGTATCTTAGAATAATTTGTAAGTTCAACACTCTAAAATGGATTTTTTACCAAAATATTGTTTTTTTTTTTTAAAAAAATACCCAACTAAAGCAGAATTGAAACTATTTCTCAATCTAACGTTGTTTTATTAAGTGCGCGAAAACACCTTCGGCACCTATTAATTTTTTTATATATTAATTATAAATTTTAAAATTTTAAATTGGGTTAATCACTTAATTAGGGATTTAATAAATTTACCAACCTAATTTAAATTTCCTTATTTAAAACCGCTTTATATGGGATTGTGACTTATAAATCGGAGGGAGTTCACGAAGGCATTATTTTTCTTGTGTGGGAATATATATAAAATTGACCTACATACGTGGATGCAAATGAGGCCACACATCTGATCCCAAAAAATAACACGAAATCATATTTTAATCACATGTTTACTCTTCAGGTTTTTTTTTTTAAAAAAAAAAATCACATGTTTACTCTTTTTAAATTACCTCTCTTCGTCTCGGGTAACTAATTTTTAGAAATTTAAGTAAATTAGTTATTATACTTAGTTGTAAAAAAAAAGTATGTTGGTTTTTCTTCTAAAATACTCCTTTTAATTATTTATATTAATATTAGGTTAGATACTTGACTAATTTATTTATTTGTTTTTTAATGTTAGATTTTTAATTGAAATACTAGATCAAGTATCTAACCTAATCTAGATCAAGTATTTAACTAATTTATTTATTTATTTTTTAATATTAGATTTTTAATTGAAATACTAGATCAAGTATCTAACCTAATCTAGATCAAGTATTTAACTAATTTATTTATTTATTTTTTAATATTAGATTTTTAATTGAAATACTAGATCAAGTATTTAACTAATTTATTTATTTATTTTTTAATATTAGATTTTTAATTGAAATACTAGATCAAGTATCTAACCTAATATTAATATAAATAATTAAAAGGAGTATTTTAGAAGAAAAACCAACATAATTTTTTTTTACAACTAAGTATTATAACTAATTTACTTAAATTTCTAAAAATTAGTTACCTGAGACGAAGAGAGGTAATTTAAAAAGAGTAAACATGTGATTTTTTTTTTTTAAAAAAACCCGAAGAGTAAACATGTGATTAAAATATGATTTCGTGTTATTTTTTGGGATCGATGTGTGGCCTCATTTGCATCCACGTACGTGAGTCAATTTTATATATATTCCCACAATCCCACACAAGAAAATAATGCCTTCGTGAACTCCCTCTGATTTATAAGTTACAATCTCATATAAAGTGGCTTGAAATAAGGAAATTCTAAATTAGGTTGGTAAATTTATTAAATCCCCTGATTAACCCAATTTAAAATTTTAAAATTTATAATTAATATATATATAAAAAAATTAATAGGTGCCGGAGCCCCGTTTTTAAGACTTAGTACTAAGTGCTTGAGTTTTTGCCCACTTAATAAAACAACGTTAGATTGAGAAATAGTTTCAATTCGCTTTAGTTAAATTATTTTTTTTTAAAAAAAACAATATTTTGGTCAAAAATCCCTCTAAAATACCTAACAAAACCTAAAATATTGTGCAGGTACATTCAATACGTTAAAGTTGTTAGTGCAAAAATGCTTTAGGTGTTGGGCATACCTTCCCTCAGAGGACTTTTTGGGAATTCACGGTAATATTTAAATTGCTTTTAAAAAAACTTTATAGGCAAAATTTCTCTTATGAATGGTGTTAGACCCATTAAAAAATACTTTAGGGGTACACAACATTAAAAACACTTTAGAATGCTAAACGCTCTTCGACTCTTTAAGAACTAAAAAGTGCTCTTCGACTCTTTAAGAACTAAAAAGTAGAACAAGGTTCTATCTATGATTAAACGCTAAGTGCATTGGTTGGGTTAACAATTTATATAGCAATATTTGAAAAAGATATGCCAAATAAGACATTGAAAACTGGGATTGAAAGAGATTATGGGCGTGTTTGGGTTGGTGGTAGGAGTGGTGACTTAAAAGTTATCTGACTTTAAAAAAAACTCGGTAGGAAAAAAAGTCAGGTTATAGATAATGATTTATGTTTGGATTGATGACGGTAGAAGTAGAAGTACGGACTACATCAAAAAAGAGAATTTTTTAGAAAAAGGATTCTGAGCTTTTTTTTAACGGTTTTTTTGAAAACTTTTTTGACTTTAAGTCGAAAAACTTAACGCGCAACCCAAACACACAATGTTGAGCTTTTTCTCCAAAACCCATTAACTCTACGCAAATGCTCACAACAAACAGGCCCTATATGTTCGACAAATAATTGAGGAGCATACGCCAGAGTAGCCAATATACTAATCCAGTAATCAGGATTATACTAATCCAGTAAACAGGATTATATATAATATTCCTTTCATGGAATCCAACCAACCGTGACCTCCAAATATTATATGTAAAAACTTCCCAACTAAATTTGTATCACGCACAAAAACTAAAAATAAAACTACAACCATGCTTAAAAGGCAACCACACCACACCATATTATTTTTAATAAATACATTGAATCCTCAATGATTTCATGCTTTTCCTTTGGTTCTAACTTCAGAAAAATATTACAATTACGAATTTGAATTCTGAAGATCACAGATAAATGAAGCTTTGCCTAAGCCCAACTCCTAATAAGCCAGGCTTCCCATATCAAGAGGCTCTTTTAAGGTGTTAAAAGTACACCCCAGCATAGCATAGTCATATTTGATTGGTATCAATACATGTATAATATAAAAATTATAATGAAATGTATTCCCCTAAAAAAAATAACCAAAGAACCGCACCATTCATGAGCCTGTATGGTGTCACTTATTTTTTAGACTTTGTGTGCAACATGAGCCACAGTAGTTAAAATTCAATAACCATCATGTATATAAAAAGTATAAATCCTCAGCATCTAGACATTCATAAATCAAAACCAGACAAAGAAAGAACTTCAAAATTGATTAAATTAGAATGAGGTCACTTTCAAAAACAAAAATCTTAAAACAGAGGCTGCTCCAAACTCAAAGGCCGTACCGCCCTACAAAACATAACTAACAATCACATATCACATTCCAGTAAATGCCTTCTTCCCACTAGAAGATCCAGCCGGGACCACTTTTACCACGTTGAACCTCACTGTCTTTGAGAGTGGCCTAAAAATATAATGAAAATGAAGGGAAATCAGTCATGACAAGATTAAGGCATACAATACAAGTAATGCACAACAATAATATCCTGAACTTAGTGCGATCAGGAAAAGGTTTGCCCCAAAAATTCTAACCTGCACTGGCCAATGATCACATAATCCCCTTCTTTTACACGAAAGCAAGGAGATATGTGAGCAGGAATGTTTGAGTGCCTCTTCTCATACCTAGAGACATTTATAAGACAAAAGTGAGAAAAACGCATGAAAATTACAAATTATGCTGGTCCAAGGGTGCAAAGGCCACATAAATTGAAAAATGAACATAACAGCCTGCTGAAAGGGAATACCTCTGGTACTTCTTGACAAAATGGAGATAGTTCCTTCTAACAATTATGGTTCTTGTCATCTTAGCACTGTGACAAGTGCCAGCAATGATACGACCCCTGATAGAAACATTGCCAGCAAAGGGACACTTCTTATCAATGTAGGTTCCTGTGTGAAAGAAAGAAAAATGAGAAGGTCTTCCATGAGTAGAAGCGCATATAAATGGAGAAATAACCAATCATTCATATCAAACATCACAATAACAAGAAAACAAATCACAAACGATAAAATTCTTGTCGATATACTAGTCCAATACAACAACAGCTTTGGAACTAGAGAACAAATGAACAAACTTGGCATCAAGTTAAGTCATTAATCCCCTCAAAAGTCCTGAACTTCTATTTAAATTATATTTCATGGGCATCTCTAGAGTCATTCCGTTCCAATCGTGTCCCATTCAAAATACTACTTAACCTGGTAACAAGCAAACCAGGACATTCGATGCTAATTTCAGTAGTGTCAGGCATGCAGACTAGATTGCAATATGTAGCACTAGGTTACAATGGCTCACAGAGAGAAAGGGACGATAAATAGCCACAAGTAAAACTTACTATGCAACCTTCAACTCACAAAATAAAATTACCATGCCACCAAATCGGATTCCGAGTTTATGAACAATTCGCATCAATAAAAAAAATACCAGATATATCAAACGAAACCGATTACACAACAATGACCTTATAGATAGAACAGGCAAGGCAACAAGACAAAGTAGATTTTTACAGATATAAAGACAGGATTTAGAGAGAAAACCTTCAATAGCTTCCCTGGGAGTCTTGAATCCAAGACCAATAGACTTCCAAAAGCGGTTCCCTCCTTTTCCAGGCCTCTTCCCCTTCCCAGATTTCTTCGAGCTTCAAAAGCAGAAGCAGCCACAAACAAATTAAACAAAACAAGATCGCGTGGTTCAACAGAAAACTTGAAAGATAAATTTATTCATGTCAAATTTGTGTACCTTAGAAACACTCTTGGCTGCTTCAGGAAACCCTTCTCAGTCTGCCGAAAGTAAAATAAGCCAAGAAAATCAATGAATGAGAAATCGAAAACCAAAAATCATTGACACAATCAAAAGGAATTGAGGATCTGAATGTACTTGTTCCGCCATGATTGAGGCACTTGGAGTTCGGGATTGTAGTAGCAGAATGCAAAGTGTGAGAGAGCCGCGCAGCCAGAAACCCTAGTAAGATTTATGATAAAGATGAATGACCATCGTTTTTGTTGTTGTTTTGGTCTGCTTTTCACTTATAGACCCCAGGCCCATTCTTATGGGCTCTAATTTATAAAGAACACTACTATGGGCTTGGGCCTTTGTTTATAATGATCAAATCAAGCTCCGCCACAAACAAACTTATATTTAAGAGCAACGGCGGGGGGTTGGGCCAGTGGTAGCGAGCACAAAATTCTCCCACCATAATTAGGTCTCCCACAAAAAAAAAAAAAAAAAAAAAACTTATATTTAAGACCTACAGAGTGATTAATTATTTTAACTTCGTGTCTTTTTTTGTGATATTTATATTTGGGATAATCCCAATTAAATTCAGTCAAAGTACTAAAATGTAAATTCAGGCCTACGAGAAGGAAAGACGGGAATATATATAAACAAAGACAAAATGTATCCCAAACTTATTGTATGATAAGTCGGTTTATAATTGAAGCACGTTACTCCCTCAATACTGCCTTGTATGGAGAAAAGGCTATAATTATTAAGAATACAATAATTATTAACTGTACAAAAAATTACTCAAGTGGAGTAGTAAAATATGAATTTAAATTACAAATGAAGGATGTGAATAAAACTACCATGAGATCAAATTTGTTACATAACATGATTTACTAAATAGAAATAAAAGAAGAAAAATTAATTTCTAATGTACACAAGTTTTATTTTGGTCATTTATCTTCCTAATTTCCTAACCCTAGCACTATGAAGTAAAAGGATGACATTGAAATTTTAAATGTTGACATAACATTCTCAAATGTTAACATATTAAGTTTAATCATAACAATAATAATAATTGGCACGGACAAAAAAATCATTTAAGACTAATGGTATTAGCCTGGGTTAAGGAATTGAAAAGATAATTTATAAAATTAATTAAGAGACCAAATTGAAACAGTGCATAAAATTAAATTCACAATAATAACTTGTTATGTACCTTTTGTTTCCCACGCTAATTCCTTCCAATGAAATATAATAGTGATTTCCTAATTCTCTTGTTATAATTGGAGTATAGAATACATATATGTCCAAAACGATAGCACTTTGACCAAACTTCATTTGAATCCACATTCTATGCTCATCCGCTCATTATGTGCTCATCTCCAAATAAAATGAGCTTTTTTTATTTTTTGAAAAAATACTCCATGCACTAAACATTAATTAACTTAAGATACTGGGTGTTGAAAAAATATTTAATATATTAGGTGCTACTAAAAAAATATTTCAAGATGCTGGTGTTATAGGAAAAATATTTCTGAATGCATGACTAAAAATTAATTAATTTGAGATAATGAGTGAATTTTTTTTTTTGGATGCAGCATATAATTTAATCTAAATAAATAAAAAATAAAAAAAGCCCTCACACCAAAATTAGAAGGATGAACATGGAATGTGGACCCAACTTCATTTCGCTATATAGACTATCACCCCTAGTGGAGCCAAACAATCTCCAAATGTTTCATCAATTCTGTCATAGATTTGTGTGACCACTGATGCTGGTCCCCTTCCAAGCCCAGCAAGACCAGGAGGTTCAAGAGGAAAGTGACCCCTAACTTCTCTACTAGATCCAAATATGAACAAAGGAAATCCTACATAGGTACCAAGTATTGTTTAGTGTGAGTAAAGTATAGAACACATGGCCAGCTGTAGCTGGATTATCACCATATGATAGCATATATTTACACTGACAAGTATTTGCTTCATAATAGACAATGTCTACACGTTGCCTACTTGCCTTACAACTTGGTTACACATATGGGTATGATTGTAAACAGGAACGAGACTTCCGGAAAATTTTAAGTACACTGGAAGAACTTGATTGTAACTATTTGTGGATGGCGTGCAAGAAGTTCTCTACTGCTATAATGTCTACACATAACCAAGTCAATTCACTACTTGTCATTGTTGCACCCAAAAATTAAAGTGTTTCAATCAATTTTTGGGATAACTGACTGGTCTCAAGGATGGAAGAAGTGTAGTCATCAAAAAGTCCTACAACAACTAGGCAACATATGCAATTATAAGTCTTAGGGTAAGAAATGACAACATGTTCCTATTACTCATTTGTTGTTGGATCTTTTGATGATTACATTCGTTTATAGAAACCTCATAGAAATTCTAGCTTTTTTTTCAAATAGCTGGACAAAATATGTGTTCCATTAATTATCTATGTCAATGAGGCCGTATGTTGTGTATATTAGAATATTCAAGGAGTACATTACACGAGGTATTCTCCTCTACCATGACAAGCACAATAGGATGGGGATCATTGTTTGTAGCACTAGCATTATTAGGAACAAGCTAGTAATTTACTCACTCGTCAAATCAAAGCAAGGCAGATTCTTGGGGAGTGCGTTGTGGAGTTTTTTTTTTTTAAAAAAAAAAAAAAAAAAAAAGGGGTTGGTGATCTTTGGACATTTCTATGGCACCTCCACACCGGGACAACACTGCCCTGCAGTCTCCAGCATTGGCTACAAGCAAAGACCTGTACCGCAGAAATCATGACATTCCCTTTTTAAAATTGATCTCATTGAAATGCTGTCTATCTTGCTTCTATAATCATTACTCAACTATATGTATCTTTCCTTTCCAATTAAGACAATAACACAATTTATTTTTCATTCTTGGAGTCTCTCTTCTCATTTTAGATTCTTTTAAGGATTTGATCCCTATAATTTTGACTTAGTTGTAATTCAGTTCTTAAACTTTGACTCAGTGCAACTCAGTCCCCCTATAATTTTAACCATTTAAAACTTTAGTCCCTAAACTTCATGAAATAAATACTTTATTTTCTAAAATATAGGGACAAATATTTTAAATGGTTAAACTATAGGGATTGAGTGGAATCAAGTCAAAGTTCAGGGATTGAATTAATACTCAGTCAAAATTATAGGAACTGAGTTGCATTGAATTATAGTTGAGGGACTAAGTTACAACTGAGTCAAAACTGTAAGAACAAAAAGATTAATTTTTCCTTCTTTTAATTCTGAGAACAAAAAGGCTCCTAAAATTAAATGAATCAAGATTGCTGCTACCCAAAATCTAATGCACAAATACAATAATAAGTACTCAAAGCCAAGGTATAAAAACTCAGCACTTCCTAGGATCAGGCTCTTTTAAGCATGCCATGCAATTTAGGGAAAGACAATATATTAGCACTGTTATGAACACAAAAAGAACAGAGGAGAGAGGTGCTGCTTACCTTCCATGTATAATGGCGGTTAGTGCAGTTGTACCAGAAGACATGGAAGACTTAAGAGAACAAAACTTTGCAAAAGCAGCATCAGTCTCCAAGAATGACCTTGTGACCACCTTCTCCATCTCCAAGGGAAAGTCAGCATCTTTTACAATCACTTCTGGCAGATAATCACGGACAAATTTTGCAGCATTCTCACCACCATGTCCGTCAAATACCTGCACATCAAGTTTTTTTTGCCATGACATGTCAAATTCTGCAAGACAGAATACCAAAAGAACCTAATAGTGTTTGAGTCAAGTGGAAGAAACCCTATCTTCCGTTAGTGAGGAAAGAGTTCAATCAAATCTTCTAAATGGAAAAAATTATCTACCTAAATTAGTCAACCAGCTCTTATATTAAGAACCAAAGGTAGCATCATATATTGGTGCTTGGTCCCAAACTTCAAGACACATGAAGAATGTTGAAACTTCCTAATACAACAACGAGAAGAAGAAGCCTTATCCCACTAGATGAGAACGGCTACATGAATGCATGACACTATTGTGCTTTGTAGATAACTAAATCTTTAGATAAATTGTTAACCAAGAGGTGACAAAATAAGATGTTGATCAAAGAATTGAATTGAAATTCATAACAGCAACAGAAGTCAGTATAATTAGTCAGATGGCTTACTCCATAAAAGGAAACTGCTTCCTCACTGATAACTTTATACCCAAATTCCTTTGCCATGTCTTCAACACATATGTGGGTGTCCTCCATATAAGTACGTTCTCCAATATCTGACCACTCACCGGACCGAAGAACAGGGACAAAGTTCATCAATGTCTTTTTTCTGTCTCCAATCACTGCATGCTCACCTATGCTTTCCAGCTGAATGTGCCACAGGAAGAATGCAAAATAGTTTGAGACAATAGGAGCCATAAACAATAAAGAAGTAAAGTAATTAAAGACGTTCAGAGCATAACTGGAGAGCCATCCTCAAAATAAGAGCAATCAATCTCAGATTCACAATCAGATGAGTTAACTATGAATTGTACGATACAATTATGAAGAACACCAACAAGTTGTGCAGATTGAACTAAGACTCGAGTAGAAAAGGAAATGCTAAAATAAACGCAATTTATATCACAAGGACTTTGATAGGCCCAACAAAGAAATTACAGAATATCACAAAGATTTTAGTACAAATTATTATCACAAAATTCGCAAGGACAGGAATCTTACAAAGGACAAGGATAATTCCTGTAGCAATAAAACTATTACCAATAGATAAGCATCCTATGGTACATGTAGGTTGTAGCATATTCCTATTTCATTAATGGAGAAGCTGTCTTCTGCCAAAGAACATTAAGGAGAATCAACGTAAAAAGTCTAAACAGCTATAAGAAAAATCCATGACTTGACACAGAAAAGGAAGTGAATGAGCAATAAGTTTCAGCCAAAGTTGGGGGATCATTTCACGTAAGGAATGCAGTAATAGATGATCTCAACCAAATCAGAAAACACTGACCAACATAACACAGGACCATAACAAATCAAAGACCAAAAAAAAGAAAAAAAAAGAAAGAAAGAGAACACAGGAGAAGCTGTGAAAGCGGGTCTAGATACCCTCTCGATGCGATTTGAAAAACATCACAAAACGGACAATAAAGCAAGACGCCGGATGTTACAGAAGCCATCCATTTGACATGAAGAATTGAAAGAGAAATAAAAAAAAAAAACAACTATCAAAACAACAGAAACAGAGGATCGGTGAAGCAAGATACTTACAGGAAATGAATTTCCAACACTGGAAGTTGTTAAAGGAGGCCCCTTTTCCCAGTTCTCCATCTGGGTACGCAAGAAATCACAATGCAAAGGCCATGTCTTGCTTCTGCTCTCACGGGTCTCCATATCTATATTTTCTTCACCAACTTGCTCCGCGTCCTGCACACACATGGTGACAACAAGCAAACAACTTGCAGGTCTCTTCTGCAAGAGTAGAAAAAGGAAAGAGAGAAACTTAGATTTTGATTCTGAGGATTAACGGGAAGAGAGAGAAGAAAATATTCCCCGAATATGTCGTGAGAAAAAGAACTAAAGAAGGAAGGGTCCTTGCTCTGTTTTGTGTATAGTAATTTCGACAAAGTGGGTATATAAATGAAAAAAAATCACAAATGATCGAGAACGAGTAAGCTTGATTTTTATTTTAATGAAACGTGGCTGGAAATTAATTGGTGGGGTGTGTGTTTATAGTATTATTTATGGGGCGACTTTGGGTTTTAGTTGTTGGTTATAAGTCTTGGACATGTCTTTTTCTTAGTTTATTGGCACCAACCACAATGCTTTTCTTGATATTTTCAAGATAATTCGTAAGAAATAAAATATTACTAGAAAGAAGAGATGAATTTCAGAATTTCTTCCATATTTTTTTTTTGAATGAATGAGAATTCCATTAAAAATGGTCGGATAAAACGACCATAAGCAGATTAGTTACTGACGAAAGATAAAATCAAAAGCGAGACACGAATAAGCTTAAACTTAGAGAAACTAGACCGTGAATGAACGACAAAGGTGGATTTAACAAATGTTAAGATCCCTTCCACTTTGTGAAATTTGCAGCGATGAATATTCTTTTGTTGCGAACATCCCAAAGCTTCCAACAGGGTGATACAAACTCCAATCTTCCATGAGTGTCAAAGTCGGAAGATTGAATAATTAAGCTTAACCAACATCTAATGTCCATTCGAAAAAATCTGCGCACATATCGTCAGGGCAAGTATCTTCCTCCGGACCTTAGAGGCCATATTGCATTCTTTGAAAATATGATCCGGACTTTCCTTATTCCCTTGATAGAGGGAGCAAAATGATCGGGTGACATACTCCTTCCGAATCGCTCTTCATTGGTTAGCAATTTCCCTTTCAACAATATCCAGGTAAAAGTTCTTATTCTTTGGGCCATAGGAAGCTTCCATAATCGAGTCCAAATGGGCATGTGATCATTCCAATTCAGAGATTCTAAGGCTCTATAAGCTGACCGAGTTGAGAAATCTCCATTTTTTGTCGAGTCCAAGAGCATGGTAGAGCGGAGGATCACTTTGGATTGCAATGGTTGAAATGTCTTCCAAAATGTCCTGCGGAAGGAGGTTCTCAAATAAACTCCAACGCCATGAGCCATCACCATTTACATACTCCGAAATCGTTGAAGATGCAACTGTATTGGAATAGGGGAAAAGGAGATGTGCTTTAGGGGGCCAAGATTGCCCACCCAAAAATCATCCCAGAACTTAACTCTGGTGCCATCGCCCACATTCCATTTAATATGAAAGGAAGTCTCTTCCCAAGACTTAAGCATATTCCTCCAAAAGTAAGACATACGGGATCGAGCAGGGGGGTCTTTAAGGATGCAAACGTCGTACTTTTGTTTCAAAACGCGAACCCAAAGAGAGTCTGGTTGTGATTGAATCTTGAAGATTAATTTCATCATGAAGGCCTTGTTTTGAGACTCAAGGTTCAATAAACCAATTCCCCCATGGTGGAGAGGCCGATAGAGATCCTCCCATTTAACCAAGCTAACTCCACGATGATCATTTGAGAAACCCCAAATAAATTTCCTTATTAATTTATCAATCTTTGCACAACATGATGATGGCAGTAAAGTACTTTGCATAGTGTAGAAAGGTAGAGAAGCCATGACAGATTTTGCAAGGGTAATCCGACCAGCTAGGGAGAGAGATTGACTTTTCCATCCGGCCAGTTTCAACTGCAGTCTATTAATAATGTATTCAAAGGTGGAAGAAGAGACTCTTCCATTGAGAAGGGAACTCCTAGATATTTGCCAAGGGAATCATGCGTTGGAATCCCAATTCATTGCTAAGTTTTCTACTCAAGGAGGGCACCACATTCTTAGAAAATTGGACATTAGTCTTAGCCCTATTGATCTGATGGCGAGATGAGAGGCAGAATTCTTGTAAGATTTCATTGATTAGGGTAGCTTGCTGAGATGAAGCTTCCCCAAACAGAACCATGTCGTCGGCGAAGAAGAGGTGAGAAAGGGGGACACCTTTTTTGCCCAGCTTGATTGGTTTCCAGTTACCAGAACTTACTTTAGCCTCAATGAGTTGGGAAAGACGCTCCATGCATAATACAAAGATATAAGGGGAGAGAGGGTCTCCTTGTCTTACACCTTTCTCAAGGGAAAAGGAAGATGATGGTTTCCCATTCCATAAGACCTGCATAACAGGAGTAGAAATGCAATCCATAATCAATCGGGATAAATTGTTGGGAATACCGGCATCTTTGAGAGTGTCTAGAACAAAATCCCATCTGAGTCTATCAAAAGCTTTTGAAGGTCGACTTTAATGACCATCCATCCAACTTTTCCTTTCTTACCTCTCATGGAGTGAATTGCTTCTTGGGCAATTATAATGTTGTCGATTATGCTCCTGCCCTGAATAAAACTTGCTTGATATTGTCCAATAAGCTTAGGCATAACAGAACGCAAGCGGTTAGCAATGGTCTTAGAAACAATCTTATAAAGGACCGAGCATAGACTAATCGGTCTAAATTCACTGATTAGGCAAGGGTGGTTGACTTTTGGGATTAAAGCCAACAAGGTGTGGTTAGAAGCAGAAATAGTGGAGTTACCTGACCAAATTTTTTGCACTAAGGCAAAAACGCTAGGGCCAACAATATTCCATTGGGATTGATAGAAGAGAGCATGAATACCATATTTCTTCCATATTTTTAATGTCACGCCAAAAGCTCCCTTCCGTATTTCACTTTTTTTCTCCATAGATTTGGATTTGAGAAAGATCTCTCAACAGATCTAGTTGCAGGGGAAATCTTGGAATTTCCATTTCGTTTTGTTACGGTCCGGCCAAACGGCCCATATATGGGTACGACCCAACACAACTTATATCCGATATCCAGGAGCACCTACAATCACGGAGAATCTATCATATCTACTAGCAATGAGATAGGATAGATCATACGGTTAGGATATCAAGGCAAAGCCTATAAATACAAGGGCACAGCGCTAAGGTGCACACGTTCTAACTAAAACCTAGTTACATATTATATCACCGTGCACAATCCCCACTGAACACTTCCCCCATCCCCCTTTGGAGAGGAGTTCATCGTGTACAGTGATCCGAAAGGCTCCGCCCTGGATATCTCCCCATAGATATTCCTAGGGCCATTTGATCCAAGATCAACATACTAGCCCAATCGGCTAGACATATCTGGTTCCATACCAGAACACTTTTCTTTTTTAAGAAAAATTTACTACCCAGCAAAAGAAAATAAAACAGAAAATCAGAGGGTCAAGTATACAGAAAAAATGAACACAAAGTATTTTAAAATCTAGTCATTCATTGAATTTGTGAATATCTTTATTTTCATTTTTATTGTTGAATTAGGGAAAATGTTAGTTTAGTTTTCTTAATCTGATAGAGAATGAATTAATATAATATCAGGTAAAAAAAATCAAATAATGTAGATTAATTTTGTATATTAAAATTGAATGACATTGATTTAATTCATTTGTTTGACTTTTAAACGTTTTTTTTAGGTTGATTCGTTATTTAGATCTAACAAATTGAACCATAAATTATTTAAATAATTTTTCAATCCGAACAATATTATTTAATTTTTATTGCATTAAGTAATATGCAATATAAACGTTTGCATATCTGAATAAGTTATTTAATTGGTAGCTAAGTGAACGCGTTTTACTTTATTGGTGGCTTCACCTAGAGGCGGAAATCGGGCCCAGGCGTTTAAGCCTTCTAGCAAAGAGGGGCTCAGAACTGAAAAATTATGTCGAAAATTTGAAATTGGCAGAGGGCCGGCCAGCGGGACCGAGGGCCACGCTTAATCGGGCCGGCCTGCGGGAGCAGGGGTGGCCGTTAAGCCTGCGAGGCTTAGGGGCGTGTTAGGCCCCATGTTAGTGTAGCATTTTTTATTTTTTATTTAAAAAAAAAACCATTTGATGCAACCGTTAGGCCCTGTTCCTTCTTTTCTTTATTCATATGTTTTACAACTCATCAGCAACTTCTGTAAGTCTCCTGCGTCTTCTATTTTCACGTGATTGAATTTATTATTATTATTTTATTAATTAATAATAACTTCAAACCTGCCCTAACCTATTTTGAGTTATCTAATGTTCTTAGTTTAATCTTCTTACGTTTTATGTGAGTCAATTGTAGACAATGGTTTGTTTTTTATTACGAATTAATGAATGTGTTTATTTGTTGGATGATTTGTATTGTTTAGATATTAATGTTGATAACATTTATTTGATAGATTGGAACTTTAATGGTTGCAATTTACTAATTATATTTCTTTGAAAAAAAAAAACAGGAAAAAAATAGTTAAAATTTGGAATAATAATTTTAACCCCAGTTTCAGAAAAATGTCCTGCCCTGCAATTGTAACGGCCGTACACGTCCCATTCTCTAGCTTCACCTAGCAATTTCCAAATATTTGAACGGCTTCTTTGATGAAAGAAAGTTGAAGTAACAAACAAGCTCATTTATCTCCCTTCGAGAATGATTTCACCTCACCGTCATCGCGGTTGTCAACTCGAGCCTCACCTAATCTAGAATGTCTGAGCAGCCTATGAAGCAACCAGTCGCCGTCCTTGTCTCCGCTTGTCGTCGGCGTTGCTGTGCAATTGCCTCTGCCTTCTGTCTTCTTTAAGCAAGACACTGAAAACCCTTAAATGTTATCGTATGGATTTTTTAAAAGATTAATAAAATTAATAAAATTAATAAAATTATTTAATCATATCATATGTTGTGTATTTTTAAATTATATAACAATTTATAAATTAGGCGAAATGATTTGAAAAAAAAAAAAATTTAAATATTTTAATTAGCTTCCTTAATTTTTTTCAAAAAAAAAAATCAAACATATATTATATTTAAGATCTGAGGGAGTAATTGGTAATAACATAATTAAGATCATCATTGATCTGGATTGTTAAATGTTCCATTTTTAACTTGGAAGTAAAGAAGCCATTAACCTTGATTTGTTGAAGGAAGCGTTATATTGGCAATAAGGTTTGAATTCATGATCTTATGGATTATTCGTTAACTTCTTGTCAATTAGATCAATTTTTGTTGGCAATTTTTAAACAGCTTTCTGTTGTTTGTTCTTGTTATATTATTATTGTTATTGTGATTGATATTCAGTCAAAAATTTGTGAAATTAGTTGTAGCTATCTTTATTATTATTGTTATAATATTTATAAGTTAAAAGTTTTGACATTTATGTGATTTAATTGCAAAATTTAGTCCAAATTTAAAGATTTCTCGGTGTGGCATACATTGGGATTTGCAATTTATATTTGGGGAGTATTTTTGTATGTCAGTCATTTATTATTATTATTTTTAATTAGAAAGCTAGACATTAATGGTCTAAAGCTATAAACAGAATTAAACTCATAACGTTCTCCTTGTGGGAGAACTTTCATGCCACTAAAGTTACTAAATTATAAAATTTATGCATCCCTTTATTCTTGTGGGTTCATATGTGACCTTTATTTTTATTCGTAAGTTTATATTTACCATATTAATAATATATAATTAAATAATTAATATATAAAAAACAATAACAATTTGATTTAAATATATTTTAAATCCAAAAATTAAAATTAAATTATCAATATTCATAATTTATCATATTTAATAAATAAATTTTTATAAAATTTATTTATAAAGCCACTGAGCATGATCTAGTAGAAGAAGATCACACAAATTTAATATTGCCAATGCATGTGTGTGTTATCTATTCCATACTGTCATTGCTTGTGCTAATGTAATCTAGCATCCACAAAAGCCTGAGTACAATGAAGTGGTTGATTAAAACCAAATTGCAAAACCGAGACACTTAAAACCAATAGAAAGAACCAATAGTTTCTATTGGTTCAAAGGAGAATGTTGAGTTATTAGCGTAATGTAATGTTGTTTTGTGAATGATGATTAGTGATTCATATTGATTTTTACATGAATTGTGTTTAATTTTACATATTTGTAGTGTGAATTCATGAACCGTGTAAGACCCTCTTTTGTGGTGATGGATGAGTATAAAAGGATCAGAATAATGGCGAAGTCAAATCTATTAAAAAGATTGAAAGATTCATGATTTTTTCAATATAATTTAATTGATTAAAATGATGTCAACATTTTTGAAAGCTAGGTAAATGAGTAACAGAAATATGAGAAGATCAATTCCTACCAAAATTGATAGTGACTCATCTTCCCTCACATGTGGGAAAATGCAAAGTACAAATTTCCCCTTGGAAATTTTAAATTAAAGCGCCAAAACTGAAACACAATTCTATGTAAAGCTCGAAGATGATTAATGGAAGCATATGAAGGAGAGAACTCAAGTGGATCACGAACAGTGGCATTAACAGTGTAACCATGAAGAAGTTTTGATGAGCCACCAAACATTGTAGCCAAAAGCACCAGTGATGCACACCATTGTTCCATTTCCGGTGTTGTTACTCGTTCTCTTTACTTATTATTATTTCTTCTTCAATTTGATCACTGCTTCGTCTTTGCTCTATACTAGAGCTTGTTTGACGCTTTTAAATTTTGCGAGTGGTTCTTGGCTTCATAGTTTGTCATTACTCACATGCTAGTAGCTACATTCATCTTTATTACTAAAAAAACCTTTGAGAATTCTTCTAAAAAAACCTTTGAGAATTATTTGAGTGCAACGATTTTGTCACTCCAATTCTCCTCCAATAAATGGATTCTTTTGCTGAAAAATCAACAATTGAGTATAAAGATGATAAAGGCTTAGGTTGTGTGTGTTGCATCCATTACTTTGTTTTAGCAACCATAAAACATGGGCGAACTATTTCATCAGGCGAGCAAAAAGAATTTGATTCTCAAATTCAAATTTATTTAGCAAATTCGAATTTTGTTAATAAAATTATTAATGAATTCAAATTTCATTCCATAAAAAAACAAAAATTCCAATTTGAGGGGTATTTTGGAAGTTTTATATTTTCTTCCCGTAGCTATTATTTCATTTTCTTCCTACCAAACATTTTATTTTCCCTAAACCTATATTCCGTTCCCATGTCTTTCCATTCACTCTCTTTCCTTTCCTTTCCTTTCCTCTTTCCATTTACTCCCTTTCCTTTCCTGTACTTTCCCTCATCAAACTTTTCATGTACTAAACAGGCCCTTATTGTGTGTTCGTCCATGTGTCCATTTTGACAGCAATAAATAAAGCGAAGCACTATTTAAGAAATGTTAAAGTGCCTAGTATCTTAGAATAATTTGTAAGTTCAACACTCTAAAATACCTAACAAAACCTAAAATATTGTGCAGGTACATTCAACACGTTAAAGTTGTTAGTGGAAAAATGCTTTAGGTGTTGGGCATACCTTCCCTTAGAGGACTTTTTGGGAATTCACAGTAATATTTAAATTGCGTTTAAAAATACTTGATACGCAAAATTTCGTGCCTTGCTCCATCAAACAAATTAAACAAAACAACAACGCGTTGGTCAACAAAAAACTTGAAAGAAAACAAACGAAGAAATAAATTTATTCATGTCAAATTTGTGTACCTTAGAAACACTCTTGGTTGCTTCAGGAAACCCTTCTCAGTCTGACAAAAGTAAAATAAGCCAAGAAAATCAATGAATGAGAGATTGAAAAATAAAAATCATTGACACAATCAAAAGGAATTGAGGATCTGAACGTACATGTTCCGCCATGGTTGAAGAACTAGGAGTTAGGGAACGGAGTGGCAGAATGCAGTGTTTGAGAGAGCCGCGCAGCCAGAAACCCTAGCCAGATTTATGATGAAGCTTAAATGACCATCGTTTTTGTTTTGGTCTGCTTTCCAATTATAGGCCCCAATTAAGGCCCATCTTATGGGCTCTAATTTATAAAGAACATTATTATGGGCCTGGGCCTTTGTTAGTAATGATCAAACCCTAGCCAGATTTATGATGAAGCTAAATGACCATCGTTTTTTGTTTTGGTCTGCTTTCCAATTAAGGCCCATTCTTATGGGCTCTAATTTATAAAGAACATTAGTATGGGCTTGGGGCTTTGTTCATAATGATCAAATTAAGCTCCGCCACAAAAAAAACTTCTATTTAAGACCAATAGAGTAATTAATTATTTTAGATTAAAAAAAATATTTTAACTTCATGTCTTTCTTTTTTTGTGATATTTATTTAAGTTTAGCCCTACAAGAAGGAAAGATGGGAATATATATATATATATATGGGAAAAATATTTCTTCAGTCATTGGAGATAAGTTATCTCCAGTGACCTCTAAAATTACGTCGTTTTGAATTAATGAAGGGTATGTTTGTAAATTTAGGTGAATTAATGAAGGGTGCAAAATTACAGAAAAACCCTTCATTAATCCAAAACGACATAGTTTTGGGGGTCATTGGAGATAACTTATCTCCAGTGACTGGAGAAATCTCTTACCATATATATATATATATATATATGTATGTTACAATGGCTCACAGAGAGAAAGGGACGATAAATAGCTGAAAATGACCGGTTGAACCCAAGAGGGGGGTGAATTGGGTGTCTATTTAAAAACTTGGTACTTTGAATATCTTTTGAGTTTTCTAAATCATCGCTTAATGCAATATGTATGAAAGTAATGATACATAAACCAATAGTCGATATTCAAATGATTATGGTGGAAATATAGGAGATAAGGGAAAAGAATATGCAAACTAAGATTTATCCTAGTTCGGTCCAATCCTTGACCTACGTCCAGTCCTCAAGCTCCGTTTGGGATTTTCATTTTACTATCCTCTTGTTTAATCCAGGCACAAGAGAAGCCTCTACAATCCCACAAGTTCACCCAGGCACTTGTGAAGCCGAATCTCTCACCGAGATACTTCCCCTTACTCAATGTAAGGTTACAATCTGCTTCCCTCTCAAGATCACCCAATCTTGAGTAACTCTCGATAAACGAGATAGAATGTTTATAATGAATCTTCTCTCTCGAAATGAATAAGATAAACACTAAGTGCATTACAAATAATTTCACTCTCTCTGATAAACTACGTAAACATTTGGAAAACATAGAGTAAAATGATATGAAGATCAGAGTATGAGCATTTTGAAGATGTAAGCTTGTGTCTTGCTTCTTCTGTCTTGAATCTGACTTCTTTTATAGGTAGAGATCAATATATGACCGTTGGATGAAGAAATATAGCCGTTAGAATCAGATGGAAACTAGCCGTTAGAACTTCATTTTCTGAACCAGCGACAAATACTCGAGTATTCAATTAGAAACTCGAGTATTGAGGTTGTTGCGTAACCCTAGGTTCGTCTCTGTCTGATCAATACTCGAATATTGGAAGATGCTCTAACATTCGCTGCTCTTTGTCTGATGGAAACTCGAGTATTGAACTTACATACTCGAGTATTGACCTTGTTGAACTAACCATCCACTTTCTAGGGTCATATCTCCCTGGTATGAACTCCGTTTTGGTTCGTTCAACTCTTGATGAAAAGCTCTGTGAGTCTACTTTCATATGCCACCAATTTCAGCTCAATAATATTTATAGTTTGTGAGTTACACTCAAAACATTGAAGCTTGGTTTTCTGTGTGGCGTGGATTTATCTGTCAACTTCCACAATTCATATCTCTCTCATATGAACTCCTTTAGGTTTGAATTTTATATAAAAATGACGCCTTGGGAGTCTATTTTCATATGCCACTGATTTCACTTCAATCTGATATCTGGTTGAGGAGATATAACCAAATTACCAGACGTCACCCGAGCTGAACGTGAAACAGAGTTGATCACGCTGAATACTCGAGTATTGAACTTACATACTCGAGTATTGACAGCCCAGAGATGCTAAAAACACTAGATACTCGAGTATTGACTTGGATACTCGAGTATTGACATTCCAGAGAGCCCAGAGATGCTGAAAACATTGGATACTCGAATATTGACATTCCGTAGATGCGAGAAGCGAAAACACTCCAATACTCGAGTATTGACTCCTAAACTCGAGTATTGAGTTCTTTACTCGAGTATTCTCATCCAGAAGCTTATTTTTACTAACTTTAGCTCTGAATTGAGTCATTCCAACTTTCATATGATCTTGGAGGCTTCTAGCATCAACATATGAACTTGCATAACAATATATTCATTTCATTCAACAAGTTCTTCCTTTTTCCATCTCACAACTTGATCATTCTTCATCATTCAACTCTTTCTTTCTTCTCTTGATCATTTTCTAGAAAGCCGAGCATATACTGAACTTGTTCCAACTTCCTTGTTCCAACTTGTTCCAACTTCTTCTCTTGATCATTCTCTGTCATTCAACTTGTACTCATCATTCTTTGAAAGTTCCTCAATATCTTCTCTTCTTGATTATTCCCAAAATCCTTTGAGAACTTCTTGCTTCCTTGACATTCTGATATTCCCATTATATTGTGTGCAAGAACTTCTTTCTTCAATCTACTTTATTGATAATTCTTTAATATTGAACTTTGCATCTACATTAAATATAAGAATTAGTCAAAGTATAATGTAAATGTAGTATGCAACCTTTTTGCTCTTAAGAATGACATCGATATAAGACATCATCAAAACTAATCAAAACCAACAATAGCCACGAGTAAAACTTACCATGCAACCTTCAACCCACA
The DNA here is from genome assembly GCA_019022615.1 of Acacia melanoxylon. NCBI lineage: Eukaryota > Viridiplantae > Streptophyta > Magnoliopsida > Fabales > Fabaceae > Acacia > Acacia melanoxylon. Next base: position 379,405 of record JAFJYJ010000064.1, on the reverse strand, counting down.
AAAATAAAATTACCATGCCACCAAATCAGATTGAAACAATAGCCAAGTTTATGAACAATTCGCATCAATAAAAAATACCAGATATATCAAACGAAACCCATTACACAACAACAACCTTATAAATAAAACAGGCAAGGCAACAAGACAATGTAGATTTTTACAGATATAAAAGACAGGATTTATAGAGAAAACCTTCAATAGCTTCCCTGGGAGTCTTGAATCGAAGACCAATAGACTTCCAAAAGCGGTTCCCTCCTTTTCCAGGCCTCTTCCCCTTCCCAGATTTCTTCGAGCTTCAAAAGCAGAAGCAGCCACAAACAAATTAAACAAAACAACAACGCGTTGGTCAACAGAAAACTTGAAAGAAAACAAACGAAGAAATAAATTTATTCATGTCAAATTTGTGTACCTTAGAAACACTCTTGGTTGCTTCAGGAAACCCTTCTCAGTCTGCCGAAAGTAAAATAAGCCAAGAAAATCAATGAATGAGAGATCGAAAAATAAAAATCATTGACACAATCAAAAGGAATTTAGGATCTGAACGTACTTGTTCCGCCATGGTTGAAGAACTAGGAGTTAGGGAACGAAGTGGCAGAATGCAGTGTTTGAGACCAGATTTATAATGAAACTAAATGACCATCGTTTTTTGTTTTGGTTTGCTTTCCAATTATAGGCCCCAATTAAGGCCTATTCTTATGGGCTCTAATTTAAAAAGAACATTAGTATGGGCTTGGGCCTTTGTTCATAATGATCAAACCCTAGTCGATTTATGATGTAGCTAAATGACCATCGTTTTTTTTTTTTGGTCTCGCTTTCCAATTAAGGCCCATTCTTATGGGCTCTAATTTATAAAGAACATTAGTATGGGCCTAAGGCTTTGTTCATAATGATCAAATCAAGCTCCGCCACAAAAAAAATCTATTTAAGACCTAATTAATTATTTTAGATATTAAAAAAAATGTACCTTTTTATGCATGCATTGATTTGCTTTTTGGTGTGTAAATTTTTAGGAAGGACTTGTACCTTTTTATCTAAACATTTATTCTAATGTGGTATTTTCTTTTGGCACGTAAAATATGTCTAACAATTATGTGTGAATGTACTTGTTCCGCCATGGTTGAAGCACTTGGAGTTAGGGGAACGGACGGAGGGCAGTATGTCTTCATTGTTCATGATAAAAGAACTTAAGATGCATGCATTAATTTGCATTTTGGTGTGTAAATTTTTGGGAAGGACTTGTACCTTTTCATATAAACATTTATTCTAATGTGGTATTTTCTTTTGGCACATATAAATATGTCTAACAATTATGTCTGAATTTACTTGTTCCGTATGGTTGAAGCACTTGGAGTTAGGGAACGGAGGGGCAGAATGTCTTCATTGTTCATGATAAGAGAACTTAAGATGCATGCATTAATTTGCGTTTTGGTGTGTAAATTTTTTGGAAGGACTGGTACCTTTTTATATAAACATTTATTCTAATGTGGTATTTTCTTTTAGCACATATAAATATGTCTAACAATTATTTCTGAATTTACTTGTTCCGAATGGCACTTGGAGTTAGGGAATGAAAGGACACAATGCAAAGTGTGAGGGAGTCACGTATCCAGAAACCCTCACCAGATTTATGATAGAGCTAAATGACCATCATTTTTTGTTTTGGTCTACTTTCCACCTATAGGCCCCAATTAAGGCCCATTCTTATGGGCTCTAATTATAAAGAGCATTAGTATGGGCCTGAGCATTTGTTCATAATGATACAAACAAACTTATATTTAAGACCTATAGAGTAATTAATTATTTGGGAAAATGACTTTTAGGTCCCAATTAAAGAAAATTGTATTAGAAAAGTCCCATTGAAAAATAAATATGGGGATTAACAAGTGAATCAATTACCTTTAACAACTTATGAGACTTGTCAATGTATTATTTTTCTTAGTTGGGACCTATATATCATTCTCCTTATTTTAACTTCATATCTTTTTTTTTTTTTTTTCAGTGATATTTATATTTGGTATAATCCCAATTAAATTCAGTCGAAGTACTAAAATCTAAATTCAGGCCTACAAGAAGGCAAGATGGGTATATATATATAAACAATGACAAAATGTATCACAAACTTATTGTATCATAAGTAGTGGCGAAGCCAGAAATTTATTGGACGAGGGGCACCATTGGTGGGGGGATGCTGCCCCCGATTTTATTTTTTTGGAATTTTTTTTGGAAAAATAAAAGAATATAAAGGAAAAACCAAGGCTAAGTATATTACAATAAAAATAATTACAATATCATCCTTCTAGGCTTTATTTTTTAGAATTCTATCGTAATTGCCTGATAATGTTATCAAATACATCTTTTTTAATATAAGGCACTAGACAATCATTCAACCATTCTTTCCCTATCCGATTAAGAAGTGCATCTTGATGTATTTCATAGCCGAAAATGCTCTTTCCACGCATGATTCTTACAGGGCAAAGTTAATGCTAACTTTATAAGTAAATAAACCAAAGGATACACAATATGTTTTTTCTTTTCAACCATCCTCTTGGCAAGATCAGCTATTCCTTACAAATTCAAAAATCGGATCAAATTGCACATCAACAATATAGGGAACCGAAGATGGAGATGGAGATTTAGGGAAGATGTAATGTGATTATGAATTTTACCATAATTTTTTTTTAAAAAATAACGAAATATGTGTGTAAAGAAAGAAACAATTTTTTTTTTTATCTCATTCCATTTTAATTAGGGGGCACTTGCCCACCCAACCTCCTACCTAAATCCGCCACTGATCATAAGTAGGTTTATAATTGAAGCACATCACTCCCTCAATACTGTCTTCATGTAGAAAAGGCTATAAAGTCCAGTTGGGTCAAGAAATAGGTCATGTTCTGCTTCAAGTTCAAGTTCAAGTTCAACTTTTGAGAGAAGTTCATGTGGAATCCCAATCACCACTGTCCCACAATTGATGAGCACGTTACCTATTTCAACTGCATTAATAAATTTTAATCATTTTGTGTGTGTGAATTTAACAAATATTGGATTTTAGAAATTAAATGAATGATATGTAAGTAGTGCTTTGACAATTGTTTTAGTGTAATAAACATTTAAATATCTTCCCATTTGTAGGTAAGAATACAACAATCGATTTTCTAAGAGTTTAAGAATATAATAATTCTTAACTGTATAAAAAATTAATTAGAAATAAGTCATTTTCTGCCTTAAATACAAATAGTTCAAGCACATAACACACAAAAAGACCAAATCACTCAAGTGGAGTAGTAAAATATGAATTTAAATTACAAATGAAGGATGTGAATAAAACAACCATGAGATTAACTTTTTTACATAACATCATTTACTAAATAAACTCTAAATAAAAATAAAAGAAGACAAATTTGCATCTCTAGTCCTCTAACTTTACACAAGGTTTTATTTTGGTCATTTAATTTTGTAAAGTATCTTCCTAATTTCCTAACCCTAACACTACTATGAACAAAAAAGATGACGTTGCAATTTTAATTTTTTTAAAAAAAAAATTAGGAAAGGGGTTGGGTTCACCCATGATCCAAGGGCAAAGCGAAATCTCCCTTCTTTCTAGGTTATACCGATGTTGGGCAGGGCGAGCCATCTATTACTCTCAGGTGTTTACCTAGGCACCTAGGAGCCAGGATGCCTCCCCCAACGTCTTACCAACTCCAGGATCGAACCTCATTCCTTTGGAGAGAGTGTCCAACCCATTTACCAATTGAGTCCAAGGATGAGGGGTCGTTGCAATTTTAAATGTTGACAAAACATTCTTAAATGTTATCATAGATTTGTGTGACCATTGATGTTGGTCCCTTCCAAGCCCAACAAGACCAGAAGGTACAAGAGGAAAGTGACCCCTAACTTCTCTACTACATCCAGATATGACAAAAGGAAATCCTACGTAGGTAACAAGTATTGTTTAAAGTTTGAGTAAAGTGTAGAACTCGTGGCCAGCTGTAGCTGAATTATCACCATATGATAGCATATATTTACACTGACAAGTAATTGCTTCATAATAGACAACGTCTACATATTGCCTTACAAATTGGTTACACATATGGGTTTGGTAGTAAACAAGAACGAGACTTCGGAAAAATATTACTATTCAAGTGCATTGTAGCGCTAGCATTATTAAGGAACAACACTACAAAAAAACGTCGGATTACCGGCAGAATTCCGTCGGTAATTTCCGTCGCAAATAATTACTAATTGAATTCCGTCGGTAATTTTCGATAGACGTTTTTCTATCAGAAATTCCTTCCTAATCTGGCCTTTTTTTTAGTGCAAGTAACTTACTCACTTGTCAAATCAAAGCAAGGCAGATTATTTGGAAGTGCGTTGTGATGTTATCCAATAGTGGGGATTTTGGAGAATCATGGTATATGATATTTATGGTGAATGAAGCTTTGGCCAACTTTAGTTACGGGCGAAGGGATATCATACAAGTTGAAATGAGGAAGAAGATTGTTATGATGTTTAAAGTCTGATTCATGTTTACATACTATGATGAATATAGCTTGCATATAATAATGAAATAGTTAAACAAATTCTTCATTGTTCATGAAAAGAGAACTTAAGATGCATGCATTGATATGTGTTTTGGAGTGTAATTTTTTGGGAAGGCCTTGTACCTTTTTATATAAACATTTTCTAATGTGGTATTTTCTTTTGGCACATATAAATATGTCTAAGAATTATGTATAAAATTTATCCAAGTTCACCCGTGACTTGATCCTCAATTAAAATTCCATCAACTAGTAGAAATAAGGTTTTTTTAGACCCTTCTATCTCGACCTTTCTTTTTGCAGGGACGATTTAAAAAATGTGATCAATGGCATTTTTGTAAGGGAGAAGGTACAATTTTACACATAACGTTTGCCCCCAGGAACGCCCAGCACCATAACGTTTTTTTGGGAACAAAAGTACACACGACGTTACGTTTTGGGTACAAAAGTGCCACGGGCCGTTAGTTGACCGTCAACTTGGATGGAACGCTGACGTGGCGCTGATTGGGAATGACATGCTGACGTGGATTAAAAAAAATAAAAAAATAGGGAAAAAAATTTAAAAATTAGAAAAAAAAAATTAAAAGTTAGGAAAAAATTTGAAAAAAATTAGGAAAAAATTCAAATAATTAGGAAAAAATTAGAAAAAAAGTAATTAAAATAATTAGAAATTTTTTTAAACAAATTCGGAAATAATTAAAATAATTAGAAAAAAAATAAAAATTTGGAAATAATTCAAATAATTAGAAAAAAATAAAATAATTAGGAAAAAAATCAAATAATTAGGGAAAAATTAAAATAATTAGCAAAAAATTAAAATACCCCCACCGATGGGCCCCACCCGCCTCTTAGTCGGACTTCACACATCAGATTAGATTTATCTCTATAGGGAGAATTGACAAGAAGATTATCTTAATTAATTAATTAATATTTTTTTTTCAATGAACAACTTACCCTAGTGCATCTTCAACAACTGCACCAGGCCGTGTATATACGACTCCTCCTCCACCAGTTGGTTATCCGCGCACGCCGCTGAGTGGCGGCGCGGGCGACGGGGCCAATGATTCTTAGGTGGTGGGGCCATTTGGTGGAGGTATTTTAATTTTTCCCTAATTATTTGAATTTTTTAAATTTTTTCCTAATTTTTTTATAATTTTTTAATTATTTCCTAATTTTTTTTCTAATTATTTTAATTTTTTCCTAATTATTTGAATTTTTTCCTAACTTTTAAATTTTTTTCTAATATTTTAATTTTTTTATGATTTTTTTTTTTGATTTTTTTTTGAATTTTATTTATTTTTAATCCACGTCGTCGTGTCGCCAGTCCCAATCGCGCGCACGTCGTGCGTTCCATCCAAGTTGACGGTCAACTAACGGTCCGTGGCACTTTTGTACCCAAAACGTAACGTCGTGTGTACTTTTGTTCCCAAAAAACGTTATGGTCTTTGGGCGTTCTGAGGGGGCAAACGTTATGTGTAAAATTGTACCTTTACCCTTTTTGTAAATATATGTAGAATTTTATATCGATTCTCCATATAACAAGTCTAAAATATACTTTTTTAAAAAACATGTTGCTTTAATTTTACAACCGGTCTAAAAACTATTAACATATTTTTTTTATAAAAATAATATTTACAAACTTTTAGAATTGCTTTGAATATCTAATTCCAGCTGCTACCTTTTCCCTGATGAAGTGAACATCTAATTCCATTTATTTAGTTTTTGAGTGTAGCACATGATTGGATGCCAGAGCCATTGTCCCTGTATTGTCACACCAAATACAAGGGGTTTTGACTACATTTATGAACATTTCTTTTAAGAGGGACAAGACCCACATTAACTCAGTAATGGAATCAGTTATACTATGGTATTCAGCCTCAATTGCAAATCGAGACACCACTTGCTGTTTTCTGGACACCCACAGTAGTGGATTGGCTCCAAGATAAATGTTGTAACCACTTGTAGACCTCTTGTTTTCAGACAGAACAATGACTTCATCACCTTTGTTTTTCTTTGTAGTGATTCCTCCCCAATCAGAATCAGCATAGGCCCGAATACAAAATTGTTGAATTGGTTTAATCAGTAATCCATGAGCACTAGTACCATTCAAATACCTAATTAGTCTCTTAACATAATTCCATTGTTTGATAGTAGGTTCATGTAAAAACTGGCTTAGTTTATTGACAATAAACGCAATATCTGCCCTGGTATAACAGCGATATTGAAGAGAACCCATGATACTTCGATATAGATGAGGATTAGGGAAGGGTAGACTGTCATTAGCAAATAATTGAACGTTGACAGCCATAGGAGAACCAAATGCATGAGCACCAATCATGTGAGTTTTGGTAAGAAGCTGATGAACATATTTCTTCTGAGTGAGATGAATTCCTCAAGATGATCTTTCAAATTCAATACCTAAGAAATAAGAAAGGTCATCGAGATCCTTTAAGGAGAAGACTAAGCTCATTTTAGTGATTATAGATTGAATGACAACTTCATTAGACCCTGTGATCACTAAGTCATCCACATAAATCAGGAGATAAGTAACATGATCTCGATCCTTGTTAATAAACAAGTAGGAGTCAGATTTTGCAGCAATAAATCCCAGAGTTCTTAGATAATTACTCAACTTCATAAACTAAGCTCTTGGTGCCTGTTTTAATCCATAGAGGGCTTTTTTGAGTTTACAGACCAGCGGCTTACCATCTGAATCAAGTTGAACAAATCCTGGTGGTTGTTCCATAAAAACCTCCTCTGTCAACTCACCATTAATCAAAGCATTGTTGAAGTCTATTTGGTGGAGTTTCCAGGTATTTGTGACAACAAGTGTAAGCAAAACACGAATGGTGGGTGCTTTAACAACTGGACTAAAGGTGTCTCGGTAATTAGCCGTGGCTTCCTGAGAATATCCTTTGGCTACCAACCTTCCTTTATACCGTGCAATGGACCCATCAGCGTGAGTCTTTAATCTGCTTAGCCATCTACATCCAATAACCTTCCTGTCAGTAGGAAAAGGGACAAGCTCCTAAGTATGAAATGATTCCAGTGCATCAAACTCCTCTTGAATAGCCTTACACCAGTTAGGATTAGCTAGTGCCTCTTCAGTAGTCTTAGGAACAACAACATCCTCAGCCACAGTGAAGATCTTAGGCTTGAAAGTGCCATCTTTGCTTCTAGTAGTCATGCAATGAGTGTTAGCAAGTGTAGAATGAGGGTCAGGTTGGGGTCTGAGTGAGGTAGAAGCAAAATCAAATAATGAAGAGGGATGCCTAGGAGGATTTTGAGGTGACATAGGTGAGGGTTGACTTTGTGAAGAAGTAGAAGGTGAACTGGAGGATGGGATTGATAAATCAGGTGCTGATAAAACAAGTGAAATAGATTATGAACCAGGTGAAAAGCTACTGTCATTGGAGGATGGAACTGAAAAGGGGGTTTAAAACTGGGAGTGGGTGAGGTCTGAGATAAAGAGTGCCTGATATTAAATTTAGCACTAGCAGGAAAGTTAGACTCATGAAACTGAACATGTCTTGTGATGTAGACATGGCCAGTGGATCTATGAAGGCACTTGTATCCCTTATGATGAGAGCTATAGCCGAGAAACAAGCAAGAGGCAGATCTGAACTCGATCTTGTGCTTGTTGTAAGGGCGTAGGAGTGGAAAGCATTCACATCCAAACACCTTTAGTAATGAATAGTCTGGTTTAGCCTGAAAAAGCTTCTCATAAGGTGTGAGACCTTGTAATGTGTTTGCTGTAGGCAATCGGTTGAGTAGAAAAACTGCTGATGTGAATGCATCTCCCCAATAGTATAATGGAAGAGAAGCTGTGGCCAGTAATGTCAATCCAGTCTCCACAATAGACCTATATTTTCTCTCAACTATCTCGTTTTGCTTAGACGTATAAGGACACATGAATCTATGTTGGATACCACATTGACTTAGGAAAGGAGTAAAGGTTAAGAATTCTCCTCCATTATCACTCTGCACTTGTTGTATTTGAGTGCTAAATCTGTTTTCAACAAGGACTTTGAATTCCTTGAATTTAGCAAGAGCATCTGATTTTTTATTTAAGAGGTAAATCCATGTAAATCTGCTATAGACATCCACAAATGCTATATAATAAATAAAACTATTTGAAGCAAATAGTGCAGGACCCCATAAATCCATGGACACCAGTTGTAGTGGCTTATTGTATATAGTAGAAGAGGCTACAAAAGGAAGTCTATGACTCTTCCCCATTTTACAAGCATGGCAACAAATATCTGTGAGGGATTTAGTTACAGAAAGATTAAGAGTTTTGAGTACATCTTTGATAGTGTCTTCATGGGGATGACCAAGCCTTTTATGCCACAATACAAAGTTGTTAGCTGCAGTAGTGTAATGACATGAATAAGACTCATTTTGATGTTGATATCCAGGTGCTCTATTGTCTCAGTTTTTCAGCAAAGATGATGCAGTGGTACCAACATTGAGACAGTACATTCCTCCTAATTCAATCCCAGTCAACAAAGATTTCCTTGTCTACAAATCCTTAATTACACATGTGTGAGGAAAAAACTCAATTGATACACCATTTTCTTTGGTTACTTGAACAATATAAATTAAGTTCTTCTACATTGTTGGTACACAAAGTACTTTATGTAAATGCAATTTAGATGTTGACATTGAATTTGTTAAATATGTGTGACCAATGTGAGATACTGGTAAGCTAGTGCCTCCACCAACTATGACCTTACTTGTACCTTTCGGTGGTGTTGCAGACTGAAGTGTAGTGGCTGAATTGGTGATATGTTGAGTAGCTCCGGAGACAAGATACCATGCCTCATCGACAATTATTTTAGGTGAAGCTACAAAAGCATGAGGTATGACAGTAGAATCAGATGAGACAGTTGTCTTACCTACCATTGTAGATTTGTTAGATGATGCAGTGGAAGAAATAACAGCAGGAGTTGGCTTAACACACTGATGAACATGAGTAGTAGGTTGGCAGGTGACTGTTAAGCAGGAGTATGATAGTTAGGAGAAACATGATGATTTATAGGCACTGGAACTTCATTGTATTGAGAAGGCCAGTAACCATAATTTTCAGCATCACACGAAGGAAAATGATTAGCACTTGAATCTGTATAGTGGACCTGAGCTGAAGGTCTAACAGGCATAGATGACTCATTCCTGAAGTAACATACATCTGCTAGATGTCCAATTTTATGACATATCTGACAAGATGCCTTGTACTGAGATGAGAAGCCTCGACTACGACCTCGTCCTCTGCCATTAAAGATTTAAGGATGATAGTTTTGACCAGACGATCCTCCTTTTCCTATAGATCTAGACACTAGAGGATTATTATACGCTTGAGCAGTATATACTAATTGATCATCTGTTGAGTAATCTAGATACTAAGACGGTGTATTTGTGTAATGAGCTAGAGCCAAAGAGTTTGCAATGAATGATTTCTGGCGAGCTTCAGGATCAAGTAGCATAGTTGTGACAATATCTAAATCAAATTTCTGTTTAGTAGCATTAATAATGGCAATCACTGATTCATATTCCATAGTAAGGCCATTTAAAATGTGAGAAATTCTAGTTGCATCAGATACTGGTTCTCCTAACAATGCAAGATGATCACAGATGGACTTCAAGTTAGCAAGATAGTCACACATACTCAATTCACCCTTACGCCGATTAGTTAAGAGATTCTTGTAGTGAAGAATCTTCGAATCAGACTTATCAGAGTATAGGCGATTTAGTTTTTGCCAAATCTGAGAAGTTGTTTCTAAACCGACTAGATTAGGGAGTACAAAAGGAGTTACCGATGCAAGGAGCCACGACGCAAGAGCAAAGTCAAGTTGCTCATAGACCGCAAAGTCTGGATTATCAACTTCTAGTCCTGTTCAAAACTTCAAACTCTTCGAGGAGGAATCTTAACGGATCCATCAAGATAAGAGAACAACCGATGTTGTTTTGCCATACAATACACCTGTTGCTTCCAAATGAGATAATTCGAATCGTCTAGTTTCACAGTAATTTTCTTATTTGTGAAACTGTGACTGTACATGCTCGAATCGGCAGACGCCAGAAAAGCAGACGTAGAAATTGTTTTTGGTGATTTGTCAATCCACAATTGTGGAGACTGGTCATCGCCAATGTCTCTATTCTCTGTTCTCAGATTTTAATCGGAAAACAAAGCTTCGCCGGCGTGACTATGGCTCTGATACCATGTCAATATATCTGAATATAAGATATAATTCAGAATAGTAGAATCAATCTTATTGATAATGAAGGATAATATGCATTATATAGCAGACCTGAAACGTATTACACTTGGAATAGACTAGAAGGATTCTAATAGAAAGTATAAACCACATGGCAACTTGTGTGACACGTCATAACAGTACTGTAACTAACTGAGAACACGTGCCTACGTATATTAGCTAATCTATCAATTCTGTTAACACACAACCCTGCGTCTTCTCATCTTTGTTCGTCGACTTTCTTAACACTAATTTTCTTCTTTGTGTTGGTCTCCTCCATGCCATTTTGTCTACTACATGCTTGTCTTTTTCTTTGTGCTTGTTGGCTTTTTCGTGCACATTGGCTTCCAAATCTATGCTTGTCATGTCCAGATCTATAATCGTCATGTCTAGATTTGTACTCTTCGTATCTAGATTGTGCTATCTCAAGCTCTCATTGCGTGGTTGCACAAATCTATGCTTGTCTCCACTGCTGCCATATTTATTCTAAAATTATGCATTAAACTCCTTTTTCTCGCTGTTTTAATTTTATCAAATATATTCTTATTATTGTCTAAACTATTATGAATCGAAATTGTTTTTGGCAACCTTGAATGTATCATCATCTCTTTGGATCTAATATTTTCCACTCTACTGTTTCTTATTGTTCGATTGTTTGTTGCTATTTAATTAGATATGATTTTTTTCTTAATTTTTTCATATTTATCTTCTATTTTATTGAGATCTCATAAAATTATAGCTTCTCTTCTACAATTTTATAATATCTTATCTAGATCTCAAAATCAGAGTTTTGAATAAGCTACAATTTTGAAATCTGGAAAATTTTTTTTTTTTTAGATCATTTGTTTATCATCAAGTCTAGAAAGTATCTTACTTTTTAAACCGTTGGATTTTAAACATATACCAAGTGCGGCCTTAAAAAGTTGTTTTTAGACCGTCTAAAAGACCTTTTCCCTAGTATTGTATTTTGTTAAATATTTCTTCCTCACAGTCAAATTAATTATTTGTTGAAATGAAAAATTGAGATTAACTTAAAATGACTAGATGCCGTGAAATCATCAGATGCTCTTAGATATAGGAAAGAACATGTTATGATGTAATAACTTTAATTTCTCATTTTGTTATATGAGTAAATTGAAGGAAACTAATGATAAATGGTATGAATAAAATCATTTGTAACTTATGAAATATTATCCTAGTTTTCTAAAATAAGAATTATTTTATTATTTTAAAATAGCTAGACAAAATACAATGTTCACATTAGTAAATTGCATGAGGTATTCTCCTTTACCATGGCCAATTAAGCAAAGTAGGTTGTGGATCTTCATCGTTTGTAGTGCTAGCATTATTGAGGAGCAAGTAATTCACTCGCTTCTCAGATGGAAGCAAGGCATTGTGGATTCTTTGGAAGTGCGTTGTGGTGTTATCAAATAGTGGGAATTTCAGAGAATCATGGTGTATGATATATATGGTGAATGAATCTTTGGCTAATTTCTGTTGGGGGTGAAGAGGTATCACACAAGTTGAAATAAAGAAAAATAAGATTGTGAAGAAGGGAATATTAGATTTAGAAAAAGATGTCATCATTTTCAGGCAGTGTTGGAGATTGTAGTGAGTAGTATGATATTTATATGGATGTTTGGTTATATAATAAAATATTTTAGTAAAAATAGAAATAAATAATATGGCTTATCTACAAACCAACAACCCAAAAATAGGAGGTGAATGACTTAAGGTTGTTTAACTCACAAGTTTGAAGCAAACTTGTGGCAAGATGTGAACGTAAACTCGTATGATAAACTCGGATAACAAATTTAAAAGAATTTACTTTTATCAAGGAATAAATATTAATAGTGAATAATTAAAAAATTAAAATATAAAATAATAACAATTTGATTTAAATATATTTTAAATCAAGGTAATCGAAATTAAATCCATCAACATCTATAATTTATCTTAACAAAGAAATTTATTTAAAATTCATATATAAAGCCTTTAGGCACAATCAAATAAAAAAATTCAGCACAAGTTTTATAGTGACTTAACACGATTTTGTAACTAGAAATGTAAAAAATGACAAACTAGATGTGTGAATTCAAGAGTTTAACCGAGCTTATAACTAGCACGAGTTTAAAAGTGACTTGTCACAATTTTAATAAATTTTATAAGCTATAAACATAAAAATGATAAACTCATAAAGTCAACTCGTGAGTTTGACAACAATAACTTTACAATCATTGTTATACATAAATCTATTGCATACCTTTTTTTAATGATCACACTCGTATATTTTAATTTTAATACCCTCTTACATGAATCATAAAAATCACCTCTCTCATCACTAATGATTTCATATAAAATTAATTAATTAATTAACGTTATTGTTACGGTCCGGCGAAACGACCCATATTTGGGGACGGCCCAATAGGGGATATATCGAATATCCGGGAGCACCTACAATCAAGGAGGATCTATCATATCTACAATCAAAGAGATAAGATAGATCATGCGGTTAGGATACCAAGGCTAACCCTATATATACCAAGGCACAACACTAAGGTGCACACGTTCTAAGTCAAACTTAGTCAATATACAATCACTGCGCACATCCCCACTTGACACATTCCCCATCCCCCCATTGAGGCGAATAGTCTAGTGTGTTTTTAGTGATCCCAACTCTCTCAGGGTATCTACTCCATAGATATTCTGGTAGAGTCCGTCGATCCAAAAGCAAAGTACTAGCCCATCGGGCTGGACATCTGGTTACCGACCAGAACATTGGCGCCGACCGTGGGGACGCGTAAATTTCGATCCCCGTGACCACCGATGGCCAACATAAGAAGTTGCAGTCGGAATACTCAACCTGGAAATCCACAGCGGGTTGAGGCTACTCAAAATAATCAGGCTCCGCCTCCACCGCCGCAGGGTGAACCTCGGGAGGGGAACGTTTCAGATACGGCATCCTCCCCTCCTATAGTCCCCAAAACTCATAATCCAACCGCGACTGAGAACTCGATCCAGAATCCCGACGTCGCCCTCCTGCAGAAAACGCAGGAGTCAATTCTGAGGCGTATGGAGAATAATGAAAAGCGGAGCAACCTTCAACGCCAAGAAGATCTTAGAATAATGCAGCAAATGATGGAAGATCGGTTTAACATATTCGAAAAGTTAGTTGGAAAAAGGGGCGAGGAGATTCACTGGAAAAACAGGAAAGAACACCTCCATACATAAGCAGTCCGTCTCCCAGTAGACGGACGAGGTCAAAACATCGGGATACAAGTCGGGTGTATCGGGAAGCCGGTCGAGATAGAGATCGGCCGTCAGCTTCAGAGGTAAAAAGATTGCGCTTGGAAAAGATTGCACAAGCCGAAGACCGAGAGAAAGTCTCAGCCTCGGGGGTCGCCCGAGGAGTACAAGATGAAGTACCTGACCGATCTCAACCAGGGACCTTTCTCTGAAGAAATTGCATCTGCTCCATATCCAAGACGCTTGGATCTGATGCATCTCCCGAATTATGATGGGAGTCAGGATCCACGTGTCCACCTCGAAACCTTTGAACTGGGCATGTGGGTTCGGTCAATTAAGGGCCCGGTCATCTCACGAATCTTCGCAGCAACATTAACAAGACCGGCCCAGAGATGGCTCCATACTTTACCCGATGATTCGATAAATCATTTTGAAGACCTCGGACGAAAATTTGTGTTAAATTTTGCAACAAGTAAAAAGCAGCCGAAATCTCAATTTACTCTGAGTAAAATCAAGCAGAAAAAGGGGGAGACCCTCCAAAAATATTTAGATCGGTTTAAAGAAGTGGCCCTACAAGTACGATCACTCCCAGAAGACGTCCATGTACACTGTATAGTTGATGGCCTGGACCCCTCGTCCCGGTTAGCTAAGAACATCTTCAAAAGCCGAGTTGGTACACTCACGGAATTTCACACTCGAGCTAAGCAATACTTGGATGTAGAGCATATGGAGATAGCCAATGGTATCAGGACTGAGAAACGAGGAAATATATCACCAGAGCAGAACGGCCAACCGCGTAAATCAAAGGAAGAAGCCCCTCAACGAAGCGGGAACCGAGATGGACGCATTCAGGAAAGAAGACCGGAGATAAAAGGAAGGTATGAAAGATACGCCCCTTTGAACACCACTCGCTCCCAGATTTGGAAAGAGGTGGCCCAGACCGACATGAAAAGTATAAATAAACCTTGTCCACCCAGGATTCGGTTCACAACTGATCACTCCAAGTTCTGTGAGTTCCACGACGGACCAGGGCATACAACGGATCAATGTATCGAGCTCCGAGACGCCATCAAACTATTTATCAGAGAAGGCAAGCTACGCCGATATTTGATACAAACTCAGGGGCGTAAAAAAACCAAATGAAGGCAAGGAGGCCGAAGTAGAAGTCCGACCAAAGATTCAAAGAAAGATGAGAAGCGTCGGAAGTCGGCCGACGAGGACGACGAATTCCCAGAAGCACAATTCCATTGCAATGTCGTCAGCGGAGGCTTTGGTGGGGGTGGAGATACTATGAGCCAGCGGAAGAAATATTTGAGAGAAGTGCTCTCTGTTAGGGATCTCCCGAGATTTAAGGACGACCCTACCAAACCAACGCCGCCCCCATTGGTATTTACCCATGAAGAATTAAAAGACGTGGTACTAGGACACCAGGATGGATTGGTAATCACGGCAACCTTGGCTCAATGCCGGGTAAAAATGCTTTTTGTCGATGCAGGGAGTTCGACAGACATTATTAGCTGGGACTCTTATAAAAGGATGAAGATGGATGATGAAGATTTAAAACCATGCAAGGCGACCCTTATAGGCTTCAATGGTGAACATTCACCTCCTAAGGGATATATCGACTTAAGATTAACATTGGGAACCAAAGAGGTGTTCAAATCAGAACGGGTAAGGTTCATAGTTGCCGATTTCCCCTCCCCATACAATATCATACTGGGACGGCCAACTATCCATAGTTGGGATATGATCGTATCCACAAAGCATCAGAAGTTGAAGATGGTAAATAACAAAAATAAAGTCGTTGTCGTTTACGGAGATCAGAAGGAATCTCGGCAATGTTACTTTGAGACGGTCCAAGATGGAGAGGGAGGACCATCATCCACACCTCGGATACAAAGAGGCAAGCAAATCATGAATGCACAAAACCATAGAAAAGACAGACGACCTGTTAGCATGGTGGAGCTCGACCTACGAGACGAGTCCAAAATCCCACGCCCAGAACCAGAGGGCGAGTTGGAAGAATTAATCCTCGGAGGGGATCCCTCCAAAACTACGAAGATAGGAGGAACAATGAATCAAGATTTAAAAGACAGGTTGATCAAATTCCTGAGGCAGAATCAGGATATCTTTGCGTGGACAACAGCCGAAGTCCCAGGGATTGATCCCAACTTCTGCTGTCACAAATTGACTATCCAGCCGGGGTCTAAACCAGTGGCACAGAAGAAGAGAAACATCGGGGCGGACAGACGAGAGGCTTTGAAACAGCACGTTGAGGAACTTTCTGAGGCCGGGTTCATTAGGGAAATACAATACACCACGTGGCTCTCCAACGTAGTCATGGTCAAGAAGCCAAGTGGGAAATGGAGAGTATGCACGGATTATACCAATCTAAACAAGGCATGTCCAAAAGACTCATATCCAATGCCTAAAATCGATCAGTTGGTCGACAACTCCTCCGGTTTTCAACTATTGTCCTTCATGGACGCATATTCTGGATACAATCAGATACCCATGCATCCGAGCGATCAAGAGAGGACAGCTTTCATGACCGACAAAGCCAACTACTGTTACAACGTAATGCCCTTTGGTTTAAAAAATGCTGGGGCAACATACCAACGAATGATGAACAAGGTATTCGCTGATCAGATCGGACAGAATATTGAGGTATACATTGATGATATGATTGTAAAAACAAAGTACCCGAAAAATCATGTCCATGATCTTGAGCAGACATTTAATAAATTAAGAAGATTCCAGATTCGCTTGAACCTGGCCAAGTGTGCATTTGGAGTTCCAGCCGGGAAATTCCTCGGTTTTATGTTAACAAACTGAGGAATTGAAGCTAATCCGGATAAATGAAAGACCGTCCTCGAAATGCAGCCACCAAGGACAAAGAAGGAAGTACAACAGCTAACCAGTTGCCTGGCAGTTCTAACCAGGTTTTTACCAAGATCAGCCGAGAACGCACTCCCATTTTTTAGGTTGTTAAAAAGGGAAACACTGGGAGGATGGAATGCGGACTGCGAGGCAGCATTTGAAAAAATCAAACTATGTTTGGCAACACCACCCGTCCTATCAAAGCTTGACCCAGGAGCGACTTTATTCGTATACTTATCTATAGGAGAAGAAGCTGTGAGTGCGGCCCTGGTGAGAGAAACCGAGGCCGGCCAATCCCCAGTTTATTTTGTCATTAAGGCTTTGCAGAGTTCAGAATTGCAATACCACAAACTGGAAAAAGTAGCTTTTGTCCTACTTATCTCGGCAAGAAGACTGAGGCCTTACTTCCAGGGACACCGGATTATTGTCCGAACAAACCAGCCTCTCCGACAAATATTACACAAGCCAGATTTGGCAGGAAGAATGACTAGCTGGGCCATCTAGCTATCTGAGTTTGACATCTCGTACGAAGTCCGACATGCAGTCAAGTCACAAGTATTGACAGACTTTGTCAGAGAACTCACCTCGACGGAAAACATTGATGAACTTCAAAACAAGGTATGGAAGGTGTATGTCGATGGATCCTCGAATTCAAAAGGTAGCGGGGCCGGAATCATAGTTGAAAGCCCGGAAGGGGTTGCCATTGAACACTCCCTCCAATTGGAATTCCCGACCTCAAATAACCAAGCTGAATATGAAGCCCTCCTCGCCGGATTGTTACAAGTCAGAGAACATGGAGCACGAAGAGTAAGGGTTTTCACCGACTCTCAGCTTATAGCCGCACAGATTGAGGGTACTTATCAGACGAAAGGACCGTTATTGGCCAAATATCTCAACAAAACAAAAGAGGTAATCTCTGAATTCGAGGAGGTAATCGTCTCCCATATCCCAAGAGAAGAAAATACCCGGGCCGACATCTTGTCAAAACTCGCCAGTACCAAGGGCCCGGGAAGCCTTCGATCCGTTATCCAGCAAAACCTAGCGGAGCCAACCTGTGTCATGACTATTTCAGCAATCACAGATTGGAGAAGACCTATTCAAGATTATCTAGAAAGAGGGATTATACCAACGGATTCGGCTGAAGTAAAAAAAACTGATTCGGGAAGCCGCCGTTTACACGATGATCGACAACCAGTTATATCGTAAAGGTTTGCATTCTCTAATGATGAGGTATTTGGGTTCATCCGAGTCCAAATATGTGTTGGCCGAGGTACATCAAGGCGTTAACGGTCACCATATGGGTGGAAAGGCCCTGGCCAGAAAGGCTTTGCGAGCCGGATACTACTGGCCGACGATGAAGATAGATGCTATGGAAACTGTTAAGAAATGAGAAAATTGCCAGAAACACGCCAAAATCATTTGGCCTCCACCATCAGAATTAAGCGGAATCTTATCTCCTTGGCCTTTCTACAAATGGGGAATGGATCTCTTAGGACCATTCAAAGCAGCCCTGGGGCAATTTAGGTGGCTCATCGTGGCGGTAGACTACTTTACTAAATGGATCGAAGCCGAGCCTTTAACCTCTATCACCTCGGCACGAATTCAAAGATTCTTTCGACACAATATTGTTTCTCGATTTGGAATCCCAGCCGAGATAGTCACCGATAACGGAACACAGTTTGTCGACAAAGGGTTCCAGGCCATGATATCAGATCTGGATATCGTACAACACTTCGCCTCGGTAGAGCATCCACAATCAAACGGCCAGGCTGAAGCAGCCAATAAAATTTTCCTAGACGGCCTAAAGAAGCGGATGCAAGATGCAGAGTCTAACTGGGTTGAGCAACTTTACAGTGTACTATGGGGGTACAGGACCAGCGTGCAGACCTCAACCCAGGAAACCCCCTTCTGATTAACTTATGGATGTGAGGCGATGATCCCGGTAGAGATAGGCCTTCCGTCATGGAGAAAGGCCCAAGCAATACAAGAGGGAAACGAGTCAAACGAAGACGCCCTAAGGACCAAACTGGACTTAATTGACGAGATCAGAGTCAGGGCGCACTGTAAGGAGCTAGCAACCAAGCAACTTATCGCGGCAAAGTATAATTGGAAAGTTAGACCTCGTTCTTTTAACAGGGGCAACCTAGTACTTCGTCGTGCAAATATTGGAAACAAAAACACCAGAGAGGGAAAACTAGCAGCAAATTGGGAAGGTCCGTATCGGGTCAAAGAAAATCTTGGCAACGGGCCATATATTCTAGAAACACTCGGAAGGAAGCCAGTCAAAAGAACTTGGAATGCCGACAAGTTGAGGATCTACCACAGCTAGACCTCGGCTAGGACGTCGTGCATATCAGTTGAGATTTACTATAAATAGACCTCGGCTCGGATGTCTCTCGTGATTTAATTTGGTTTATCTTTACTTATTTATATTTACGTCGTTTACTTTAGTTGTTTTCCATTAACACTATCAATTCTTGGAAGTTTTATCTTAAAGAAGGAACCCGTGTTGGACTTCTTATTTCAAGAACGTGCTGTTTATAACTTAAGTTTTAACACCGCGGTCTTAGAACCCGGTTTCAAGTAACACCGCGGTCTTAGAACCCGATTTCAAGTAACACCGCGGTCCACTTACCCGGTTACACCGCGGTCTTAGAACCCGGTCTCAATTAACACATCTAGATGGCTAACACTAGGGCCAATGTGCCTTGATTTCGAGCTTGGTGAACCCACCTGTAAAGGTCTTCACAAAATTGACTTGTCAACGCTCGCTCCTTGATAACGAGGATGAAATGTCATGGCGACCCTGATCAGGTCCAAATGCTTAGCTTAGAGTTTGGGTAACTCAGCCAAACATGTGACATTTTACCCTTATCTTGGCGATTTAACCCAGACAAGAAAGCCGGAACTTGGTTGCGCGTTATATAAACACCCAACGAGGTTAATTTAGAAAACCCTACCAAACTTCCCCAGATGGCAAGTCTGGACGATAACACAGAACTGCATAAACAACCCTGGCCCGGTCAATCATGGTTAGCATCTTAATGTGCTCAATCCAAAATAAAAAGTTAATTTATATAAATTACTGCTAAAAGCCGAACCATAGCGGCAATATCCGATACAAATACAAAAGGGCACAGACGCCCAAATAGAATAGAAAACTACAAACTAAATGACTGGAGCGGATGGGTTGGAAGGATCCTCAGTTTGGGCTTCGGTCGACGAGTGCACCTCCCCGTCACCAGTCTGATCTCCGTCATCAAAAATCGATGCCGAAGTCACCTCGGGAGAAACAGGAGGGGGGACGAGTTGACTACCTTGTATATAGGCCAAATGATGAAATCCCTCAATGTTAAGTGAAACATCAAGGTTCAAATGGCGGATCTGAGCTAAGGCCATTGTGAAGGCATCCTTGGCCGTCTCCTGAATAGTAGCCGAGCAGTCCTCATAAGCCCTCTGGGACTCAGTAAGTGCCGCCTTGGTCTCTTCCAGCTCATTTGCCAGGACCACCCGCTGTGTCTGGACTACTCGAAGAGCGTCAATATCCTGGGCATGGGATTTCTGTAGCTTGACCAGATCTTGGTTAGCTTGGTCAAGGGCCTCTCGGGTAATTTGAAGCTCCTCAGCCAGCTTACCCTTCTCAGCTTCAACCTCTGAGAGAGCATCTTCATCCTTCTTTTTCGTGGCCTCGGCCACCTCAAGAGTAGCTTCAACCTTCGTTTTAGCCATCTCTGACACTTCAACAGCTTCCTGGGCCTTCTTCTGGGCCTCAACAGCAGTATCCCTCTCCCCCTGAGCACGGTTTAGGGCTATACTGACATTGACATAATTTTCCTTCAGAATCTCAAATGCCTGAACCACCCCGGCAGACCTCAGAGTGGCTTTCTGGATGTCCTATAGCTCGGTCTTATCGATTTCTGTAAGAGGGACTGCATCAATGTAACGCCTTCCTCGGTCCGCCCCTTAGCCCAAGTAAGCCCACGAGAGAGCTTCGGTAGTGGTGGAGGAGGAGGTAGGTTTGAAGACGAAGGCACAAAAACAACCTTGTCAGCAACAGGAGGTGGAGTAGACCCGGTAGGTGCGGAGCTGGCAGAGGGTCCTGAGAGGGGGACATCAGCTGATTTAGGCGGGTTTTCTTTTACCCTCTTTACCTTTGCCAAGGCATCTGCCACAGTCTGGGATCTACGAGGCTTCAGAACCGACCTTTTCTTTTGACCCTGGGCCGCTTTTTGACCTTGCTTCGCGTGAGTAAGGTAACGAGGCAGAGGCTCCATGGCAGGGGCTGCATAAAAGAAACAAACTACCATTAGCAAAATGATGCAAAATAGACGACTTCAACAGAAAAAGGAAGGACATAATTAACAAAAAATTATATACGGTGAGTAGGATGAAGCTCGGCCGGATGAGCCGAAAGAATGGAAGCAATGGTCCGCACGCCATAGCGCAAAGCGTATGACGCCAGCTGAGTAACATTGCTAATATCCTTAGGGGAAAGATCGTCAGGATCAACCTGATAGCTTGATGGAAGATTGTTATGGTGGTCGTCAGTCCAGTAAAGAGGGAACTTCCACTCCACCTCTTTGGATTCCGGCCCTAGGAGGAACCACGGTTGCTTATCGGGTTTGGCAGTGACTTTAAAAAATGAGGCTTTGAAGTGTTTAAAAGAATCAGAGAAAGGGTGGAAAAGCTTTATACCAGGAACTCCCCTGATAAAAGTCAGACCTTTTAAGTCCGAAGTATTTTTGTCAGAGCTCGGCGTAAAAGGACCAAAGAAGTAAAAGAAAACCATGGCGGTGCAAGGAAGGGGTTCTGGAAAGGATTTGCAGAGTTTTTCAAAGGCTAGCATGAAGCCCCACCCATTAGGATGAAGTTGGGAGGGGGCAAGGCGGAGATAGTTCAGGACCGATATTTGGAACTCGGTAAAAGGAACCCGAATATCGAGGCGGGTGTTGTATTCGCGATAGAAGAAAAAGAACGAGGTATTGTTTCCCTCGCGAGCAGAGCATATCGGTTCGTCGGTTGATGGGGGACAAACATGGCAGTTATCAGTGTTACCCAGCTCAAGCTTATCAATGTCGGCTTGGGACATTAAGGAGTGCGTGGCCAAAACACCGTGAGCCACCCATGCATACTTTCGAGCAAGGGTAGGATCGAGACTCCCAGAAGTCGACTCCCCAGTCACCGAGGGCGTTCGGTCAGAAGACGAAGGTGAACCCATCTATACCTAAAAACAAAAATAAAGAAGATTGAAATTAAGACCCTATAATCATACCTGAAGAATGCAAGTTAGGCCGAGAAGGTAAAGTGACAAGACCCGGAGGACATGGATTCTGAGTGACCAAACTAGGAACTAAGTCGGACCTATGCCGACAGGAGCTAAGAGCAGCCTCCGCCCGGGCATCATCCCCAGTGGAAATCAAGTACGAGCTGTCGGTGAGACAGTCCCAGCACGGGCCTTGATATCCAGCAGGCATAGAAGTAGCCGCCCTCAAGGGCCGGGGAGGCTCATAAAAACTTAGAGGATCTACCCAAACGGCTGCGGAGGTATTTCAGCTTGCTATTTCAGGCAATCTCTGAGTAGGACGAATGGGCGGGTTTCTAACAGACACAGGACGGGATCCGCTGGCACTCCCCCTCCTCGACCCACCATGGAGCAACATATTGGCCCTTTCTTCCTCAGGCAAGGGGGAACCCAATACCCAATAACTTGCCCGAGGGAAACGGGCGCGTAGAGCCTCGTCATCATCTGGGTTCAGAAAGGATGAAGGAGTAGGTCTAACCATCTAATACAGAAGAAACATATGTAAATGAGGAAAAGAAGATGCAAAAGGGATGAAGAATCCTAAGAACGAGGAGAAATACACCTAAAGGAAGAACGCTCGGAACCCCCACAATTACCCGAAAACTTTCACTGTAACTCACCGAAATAACACCAAGACAGAAATGCACGCAGAAGAAAATTCAGAATGACGGATCAAAACCTTAAGAGTTGTTGAAAAAGTAAATACAGCAATCGAGGAGAAGAGAATATACCTGATTAGAAGGAAGGCTTGAATAAACTTGAGGAACTGCGAAAATAGTGAGAGAGGCTTGGTCGCAAGAAAGCGTTAGTATCAGAGAATAGAGAAAGATGAGGAAGCAAAAGACCAAGTGAGGGGAAAAGTGAAAACAAAGTGGGAATAATGGAGGGAAGAGCGAAGCAAAAGTTCAAACGTCAGGGGTAAAAGGGGGAAATTCACCCTATTTATAGGGGTGACGCGTGACGCGCACTAAGAGCAGTAAATGCGCACGAAAACCAACGACGACAAAGCAGAGCGGTTACAAACCCTCACCAGTCCAGGGGTGACACATGTCAGGGGGCAATGATGGAGAATACAGAAGGGTTCTGACCAACAAAAAAGGTCGGGACACTTGGCTGTATCTAACAAGCCCGACCCCCAGGACATGCATGGCAAAGAGGTGAACATACTTGGCATTATCACGGACTCGGCGCACCTCCATGAAGGGCCTCGGACCTTGAGATCAGACCTCGGATTCTCGAGAACAGAGCATCCATGGCCGAGGTAAATCGTGAACTGGCTCAGGCCTTCACCATACGCCACCCAGTTAAAGGATTTGAAAATATCTCGAACTACGGTAGCTTTGATCCATTTACAGGGTACGTAGACCCTAGGTGCCAATCCTAGGTCAAGCTCAATCATCAAAAAATCCAACAGGCTAGGTCAACAGACCCAATCAACCTCGGAATTGCACCTCAGGCAGGAAGTAGCAAGGCGCGATACATCTCGGCAATTCAGGACATAATACATCTCAGCAGCTCAAAAGCTTGAACTACCGAGCTGGGGGCAACTATTACGGTCCGGCCAAACGGCCCATATTTGGGGACGGCCCAATAGGGAATATATCGTATATCCGGGATATATCGAATATCTGGGAGCACCTACAATCAAGGAGGATCTATCATATCTACAATCAAAGAGATAAGATAGATCATGCGGTTAGGATACCAAGGCTAACCCTATATATACCAAGGCACAACACTAAAGTGCACACGTTCTAACTCAAACTTAGTCAATATACAATCACTGTGCACATCCCCACTTGACACATTCCCCATCCCCCATTGAGGCGAATAGTCTAGTGTGTGTCCAGTGATCCCAACTCTCTCAGGGTACCTACTCCATAGATATTCTAGTAGAGTCCGTCGATCCAAAAGCAAAGTACTAGCCCATCGGGCTGGACAGCTGGTTATTGACCAGAACAATTATGTTTTTTATAAATTCAATACAAATAAAATAAAGGTATGCTCTATCAATTTTAAAAAAGTTATCAGCATATAATCAAGAAGATGACTAAAACTCAGAAACAGTCAAACAGGGGATAGAGGGTACGTTGATTGAAGCATCAAACGTTGGAGTGGGGTTATAGCTCATACTATATAATGGGTGGTTTATATATAAAGAAATAAATAGAAATCTCAATTAAATCTAACTAAAATAAAATCCAAAACATGCCTAGATCTATCCTCAATTTTCCTTTTAACCAGATGGGCATTATGGTTTTAGAAAAAAATTCAGAAATATCTAATTATTTTATATATAAAAAATCTAATCATGCCCCTTAACTTGATTAAAAATGAATGTCTTAATTTAAATTTAAATTTAATTTAATTGGGATGTCTACCATCTTTGTGGGCTTTTAATGAGCGACAATGTACATTTATGCCCAGCATAGTACAAGTGAGCCCACATGAGGACTGCCCCTCAATTATTTAGTAAGGCCCGTTTGGTTGGGGGCACAAATAAATTTGGGCCTCAGGCCTATTGATCCCCACCCACTTACTCCTTTTTATTATTATTATTATTATTATTATTATTATTATTATTATTATTCCTCCAAAAGTATTATAATTAATTATGAGGTATTATTATTATTATTATTATTATTATTATTATTATTATTATTATTATTATTATTATTATTATTATTATTATTATTATTATCAACAACTGAAATTTGATGCATTTTCTGAATTCTATTCATGGCTACCCTACTAACATATATGTCTCCTGCTCGAACTTGAGACCTTAATGAATCTAAAGAGCTTTACACCACTAAACTAATACTGTGTTGGCGCCTACTCTTCACTTTTGAGGAAACATAAAAAAGCTAATGGAATTGGGTCTAGCATAAAGAGCTAGGTCAATCCTTCATGGTATAGTGAATTAGAGTTCAAATTATTACCTATACGTGTTTCTACATTTTGTATCCAATAATACCTCAAACAGTGGCAGAATCAAGAAATTATTTTAGTTCAAACTAAAAA
Source organism: Acacia melanoxylon (assembly GCA_019022615.1). NCBI lineage: Eukaryota > Viridiplantae > Streptophyta > Magnoliopsida > Fabales > Fabaceae > Acacia > Acacia melanoxylon. The sequence continues at coordinate 354,164 of JAFJYJ010000064.1, read as the reverse complement.
AATAAATATATTGAACTATTTATCAAATAATATCGTAAAACATTAAAAATACAAATGAATAGTAACCGACAATTATAAATCAAAAGATAACATGATGAATAAAATTATATGACGTTTGAAAGGAGACTCATTACAAGCGGTACATTACTTTCAGAAATTATTTTCTTAGAAATATCACTTTTTGAAGTTATTTTCTTCTTAGTGTTCTATACTTTTTTGTTTATTTTTACTCATTTTTTCAACCTACAACAAATTTGGTGACCTAAAATATATATTTCTGTTAGTGTTAATTAGTATATTTTATCACTAAACATTAATTACTACCAAATCCACAAAACCAACACTTAAATGTGTATTCCATCTAGCTCAAAACAAAATAATTGGAGAAAATAAAAGAAATATAATATGAATCCCAAAAAATATTTAAAATAAAACATACAAATTTGATTTAATTTCAAATAAACAAATAATCTATTATAATTAATTTTTTTAAAAGAGAAATTCATTATAAAATCATAAGACAACCAAATAATAAATCCAAATTGATTGAAATTATCCATTAATCATTTTCTACATATATATATATATAGTCATCTATTGTCAAAACTCAAGACTTTCCCAAAATCATAACCCCAAAATTTTCACTAATCAACACAATATTACCCTCATTAGAAAGAGAACAATATGTAGAATAACTTCTATAAAAGGAGTGGGTGAAAATAGGTGATTTTGAGTACCTATTTAGTCCTTAAAATGAAGATGTACAATGTCGGACATAAGATGATACTAACTTTTTCAGTAGGTATCTCAAACAAGAATTTTACTTTTCTCTTACAACCAATGAGTAATGGACTAAACATTATCCTAATAAAAACATAGTATAATTATAGGGAAAAAAAAGAGATTAGCGGGGGGAAAATTAGTGGCTAAAATAAAATATTATATAATATATAGATATAAATATATAAGATAAGAGAAGGCCAGCTGGCCATAACATAGTTACGCCACTGACCTCAAAAAAGATTGTCTCCTATAAAAAATACTTGTGCCTAGGCAAAGAATGAGGGAAACCCGGATTGGACTGGCGAGTCAGCCAAGAATCTGGCAACGCTGCCATAAAACTGGTCTGGGCATATCTCTAACCTGGTTTTTTGTGCAACCCGGGGTGACCATGTCCCAATCGGATCCACATTATGTGCTTGTCCCTTATGTGCTTGTTATGTGCTTGTCCCTCTAATTAGAGGGACAAGCACATTTTATTTTATTTTTTTATATCTTTTATTTAGTTAGATTAAAATTATATGTTGCTTTCTGATTTTTTTTTTTTGCACCCAAGTATCTCAAATTAATTAGTTTTCGGATATGGTGTTACGGACAAATATTTATGTATGCGAACTGAAAATTAATTAATTTGAGATACTTTTGGGTGCAAAAAAAATTTCGAAAGCAACATATAATTTTAATCTAAATAAATAAAAGATATAAAAAAATTTAAAAAATAAAATAAAATGTGCTTGTCCCTCTAATTAGAGGGACAAGCACATAAGAAGCACATAAGGACAAGCACCTTATGTGCTTCCGTCCCAATCCAGCCGAGTTGCGGGTTGACTTGGTTGTCTTTTTAAAAAATTAATACTTTTTATGGGGTAGATGATAATTTTTGTGTTAATGACTATTAATTTAATAATTAAAGGATTGTAGGTAGAAATATTTTGTTATCATCTATCTATTTTGATAATTTTCTGGAAGCATATTTATGATTATTGATTATAGTATCATTAGATGGTTGATTGATACTATGATATCAATGTCAAAGAAATTATAAATAATGTTAGATAAGTATATGATTATTTTGTTAGTGATTTAAAATATTGAATTGATTTTAGATGGTATCCTACTATAATGAGAATTTCAATTAGTTTTTAATTTTTTATCCCCACCGGTCTGGCCCTGGGTTGACCCAGAGCTGACCCATTGCCTCGATCTATTTAGAAGCCAGTCCAGGTTTAATAACGCCGGGGAAAGCATAAAATACAAGAGATTTGATATTCTTTAAAAATTATATTTTTTTTTTGAATTATATGGTTTAGGAATAAAATTATGCTATCAAAGTTATCCGCTATTTATACCTAATAATAATACTCAACTTTGAAATAGTACAGAGTGCAGATAATAGATGGTGTAAGAAAGTAACAAAAATTAAATGTGATTGCACTCAAAATTTATATGTTGTCTTTATAATTATACCTTGACCTTCCTCTAAATGCCTTAAGTTGTGATTATAAAATAAAAACATTAAGGGGTCCTCGTTTATTAATATCAAAAAATAAAAAATATTATGCATGAGTTTCTCTTAGAAAGAAAAATAACTTGGATGCTTATAATAATTGATTAGTAGCACGAGAATTTTATTTTGGGAAGAAAAAAACACGAAGTCCCAGCATAATTCTTGGGATAGAAAAGCAATAATAAGTGAGAGACATTCAAAGGATTTAAGTTAATTAATATTCTAGTCAATATATGGATACAGATATGTGATTATGTCAAAATTAACCCTCTGGTGGAGTTTTGAAAGTTGAAACATCATGTGGAGTGCTCTGATTAATGGACATATAAGTCTTAATTGTTGACTATGTTTGTTGTTGTTGTTAATGTTTACCGCTTCAACCATTGTCATTAATGTAAAACCTAATTAGCTAATTTAAGTATATTAATGATGTTAGTTAAGTTAGTTAATATATGTATTTTTTTTAAAAAAAAACATCGTAATCATCTTTCTTAATTATTTTACTCTTTCTCCTACTTGATTATTTCTGAGGGAATATAATCAATATAGTTAAATTAAAAAAAAAGGATAAGAATATGAAATAGGTACTCCCTACTGATCCTTAATATTAGACACAAATGACTCTTTTTAGAGAGAGATTAATGAAGTTAAATAAATTACTTAATCAGAGGATATGTTGTACACATTATATTATATATCAGTTTGTAAATTAAATATATTAACTTGGAAAATAATAATAAATATAAATACTTTAAAGTAATTTATTTTTCTTCCTTAATCTCTTAAAAAAAATCATCTGGATCTTATATTAAGGATTAGAGGAAGTATTCTATTTAGGACTAATATCAATTCTCTATTTAAGTCTTATATTTAGGACCATAATTAGGATTGAAGACAATCTTATTTGAGACATAACCGTATAGATATTAAACCTCGGCATATCTCTTAACGGAAATTCAAAACCTTAGGAATATGTGGCATCACTCATAATAAATAACCACATTATACGTGGAAACTACTCTAATCAAGGTGGTGTCTATCTCATATAAGGAGAGCATATAATCAATTTCAAAATCTTCAACATAACATTGAAGGCCAACAACTAGCTAGCTAGAGATGCCTGCATGATAACAAGTGGATGAATTAATTACAAAGGTGGAGAGATCGAATTTAGGCAATATTCCAGAATTTGCGAGGGAAAGGGACATTTTTGCGACGAAAAATCGTTTTGTGAGGGCGTTTTTTGCGACGGCACGTTTTCCGCCGCAAATCAGTTTTGCGACGGAAAATGCCTGTTTTGCGAGGGAATTTTTCCGCCGCAAAAAACTGTTTTTTTTGTTTTGTTTTTGTTTTGGTAGTGAGAATTTAGGCTATATTTTACAATAATAAAGAGGCTCATAATTTTAATATATAGGTTGACAATAATAAAGAGGCTTTAACTATGCATATTAATGTATAAATGCATATTTTTACTTTTTTAAAGACTAGACACAATATATCAAAGCGCATTATAAGGTACAAGGGAGAGGATTTTCTCCACCCTCTTTTCTCATCATGTTCCTTGTTTAACTATTAGACCAACTAATGGTGTACAAAGTATTTTGCCGGCCCAATCTCAAACATTTTGATCCTGAAAATTTTTCGCGCAGTTTATTGGACCGGGATCGAGATTACCCTTGAGATCCCAATCCTAGTCTCAATCCCCCCTTTTAGCTTATCAATTAAGTTATTTTTTTATTTTGTATCTTTTACTCCATAAATTAAGTTATCATTCGATAAGATGTGTATCACATTTTTAGTTGGAGTTAAATTGTATATATTGTGATACTAATCCCAACTATTTAATTTACAAAGATAATAATGAAGAAGAAGATGATGATAAAATGTTATTTTTCAATTCTAGATCAATTTGTGTAATTATTATGGCCTTGTTAATTGTTAAATGATTACTTTAAACAATAGAATATGAAGAATTTAACTAATATAATTATATATATATATATATATTTTAAAAAAACCGAGATTTCACGGTCTTGGGTTTTGAACAGCTCTAAGACCAAAATTTGAATTGTTCATATATAATCTTTGATAAAATTAATTCAAATCATTAAAATTTGATCGAAATAGTTTAAAACTATAATAAAATATATTTTTTTAAAAATATTTTGTAAAAAATTAAATTTAAACCATCGAATGTTTATGGTATGATTAGAAGAGGAAGAGGAAAAAAAGTAAAAAACATAGGATGGAAAGGAAAAGCGACGTAAAATATTCTCTCGGACGAGCTATCAATTTCTGAAAATAGTCACTCTACAAAATATTCATTGAATGTAATGAAACCCACATCACTTTTTCTTGTAAATTTTAACTTTTTCTCGTAAATTCAGCAACTATTTTTTTTAAAAAGAAAACATATCTTAATCCCAAAGGAGCTGGCTAGCTATCTAACTAGCTGCCCTAGCTAGTTAATTAACACTCACGACTCATTCCAACAATCAACAATGTTGAACTTAATTTTGACTACAATGTATGGGTACTCCCTCCATTTCAAATTATATATATTACTTTGAAGGTTTAAGGGAAAATTAAAATAAAGGAATTAGAGAAAATAATATTTATTGTAAAGGACCATAAAAATTATAATTATTTATAAGAACTAAATGTTATAATTAAAAATTACTAAATTGCCCTTACCAAACCTCATACATTATCTCTTGTATCATAATTAAAAAAAATAACTAAAATAGAACCTAAAACCGTTTATCATTCATATATGGCATGATTGTATATTTTTTTTAATTTTAATTTTTCCCCACGTTTCATATTCTTGTAATCAATATATTATTTAATTAACAATGTTAAAACTCGTCATTTTTAGTTTAAGGCTCAAATTAATTTTTTAACCCACATAAATTTCTTCTAATATTAAAAAATCATATAAACTTTCATGGCTTAACATAATAAATTATAAAATACTTTCATTTTTATTAAAATTATATAACTTTATTGTCAAAATAATCATTGCATCAAAATAGTAAATGGCTTCGGTTTTATAATAAATTTATTTTCAATAAATATCTTTTTTTTTTTCAGGCCCTTCATTCTAATTTTTTCAAGGTTTAAATTTTGTTTCAAAATAGTAATGATTGTTATATATATATATATAGAGAGAGAGAGAGAGAGAGTAAATGGCGTCGGTTGAATCATTGTAGAAATAATACAGTGCTTTCATCAGGATGTTATTCTAAAACATGTTTATTGTTTTATTATTTTCCATTTTATTAAAAAATAAATTAACGAGTGATTTTTTTTTTTATAAAAATATTTTTATACTGACAAATTTTTTATATTATATTTTTTTTAATATCATATTCATTTTTTATTTATGTTGTTTTTAATTAGATTTTAGTATGGGTATAATAAGTTATGAAATAAAATAAGGCATTTATATTTTTAGTATTCACAAGAGTAATAAATTGTAATAAAGTATAACAGTTTACTTTAATATAGGAGATGGATGGGGTAACAAATTATGGAATAAAATATTTACTAAGGTATTTTTTTTTTTACTGTATGGAATAAACAAATTAGAAAACAAAACATGGATTATAATTTGTCGTGAATTTCTCTGTTTCATTGTATCTAACATGCATGAAATGCTAATTAATTCTATTATGCTGTACAAATTAAATAATTTGTGGTATATAAATCCTAGATTAAACCTCGTGTGCTCAATTTTATTGCTGCCTAGCTAGCCAGAGAGTCTAGTTGTGTATTGGGGGCTTTCTTTTTGCTGCAGTGTAGTCCATCTCAGCCATGTCTACTTCTTCTTCAAGCTGCTTCTTTAAATTTGTTTCCTCTCCTTCCCTATTCCCGTTTGCATTTTCATTGTTCTCAATCATCTTCTTAATTTTCTGTTCATAAATCAATGAAAAAGGCTATAGGAAGTAGAAATTAATCATGACCCAAGTGAGTGAGAGAATTAAAACTAGTATATATGTTCTATTTTTGTAATATAATAAAGTGAAAATCATTCTTGAGGTACTTAGATCCTTCAATTTTTAATCTGGCACTTGTATTTTTCTTCTTCTTGTTAGGTCCTTTAATTTTACCCTTTAGCATAGTTAATTTTTGTACAGGGCTAACAATACTAGCAAAGCAAAGTTACTAGGGCTGACGGTGTTAAAAGAGTAAAGTTAAAATATTTAATTAGGAGAAAAATAAATTGGTACTAAATTAAAATTTAAAGGAAACTATAGGTAGCTCAGGAATGATTTTTCCTAGAATGAATACATAAATAACAAAACCAATACCTTGGACGTGGTATGATGGATGCTAGGGATGGATGGGGGAACAAGTAATTTCCTATTCTTTGCCTCTTTTCCTGCATTATTTCATAAAAATATCATGTATAATGTTTTGGTAAATAGTTTTGACAATGTAGTAAAAAGGGGTGGACTCTCACCAAATGAAGCCTGACGAGGAGTATATTTGAACCTTTGATCTTTAAGTTAGATAGCAACAAACTATATCATTTTAATAAATTTTTGAGAGAATTACAATGATTTGACAATGTGTTAAGGTATATTTTGATAAAATTTTGGAAGAATTATAATGAAGTCCCAATAAAAAGGTTTAATTACCAAAAGTACAATAATAACTGAGGAGCATGCAATGATAAATACCAATGTAAGAAACGATCATATACTCCTTGTTTGTTAGAGACATTTTGGTAATTAAGTCCATTCATATTTAGACCTTACTCTAATTCCTCCAAAACTCTTTTTATCTTGCATAGAATCTGACTCAAAAAGAGACCTCTTTGATGGTACCTGCTATACTGATATAGTTGTGTACTTGGTTGCTGGATTTAGCTTCCTCTTCATCACAGCCACCATTATCGCTTCTTTTCAGCAAACTCTGTACCAGAAAGCCCAAAGCTTCATGTCAAAAACCCAATTAATGAAACATATAGAACCAGAGATTAAATAATGATAAGTTCATAATAACCTACTTGCGGATCCGTTGAAAGCCCTTCGTCTAAGCGAATCATATCCCAGCATGCAAAACACACAATATTAATATTATATATGCATGCATATATCAGAATTAAACTAAAGCTATATATTTTCATCTCTAATGTGTGTGTGTGTGTGTAATCGGTAATATTGAATAAGGTTTCAAATGATTGAACTTATTACCTTGAGACTTAGAATGAAGGAGGGAGAGAAGCAGGAGAGAGAACACAAGTAGCACTGAAGAAGGATTCATTAATTAACTCGAAATCATATCCCTAAACTAAACAAACCTAATCTGCCTTCTAATGCTCCGATATTTATTTATGGTATATATAAAAACATGGAATCCCCTCATATAATATATATATATATATATATATATATATATGTGTGTATCTGTGTGTGTGTGGGGGAATTGAACTTTCTAAGAACTCGACTTCATTCTCTGCCGCCCACCTTGAAAAATCGACATTACATCATCTGGCGTGGATCGCCTACATTATAACCTAACTTTCAATATATAATAACTCATATGGTTAATATAAGAGCTAGTTGGGTATTGGATTTGGTCCTAAATACAAGACATCAATCATTTTTGTCTAATAAATGATAATATTTTTCAAAATATCTCTATTAATTGTATACATTAAAGAGTTTCTATTTAAGGGTAATCTAGATAAATATAGTATTTTAAGAAAATCAAATTATATTTGTTAAAAATACCTAATGTAACTAACCCTTTAATCTACCCAAATTCATCAGCTAGCTCTTATATTATGAACCGGATGTGGTAATATTTTTACTATAGTCAAACTAATCATTGCATCAAAGTATACAAAAAAAAATTGAAATGAAAGAGAAGAAAGACAAGTAAAAAGGAATAAAAACAAAGCATAAACAACAACAAAAAGGTGCATTTACTTTTGAGAAAGGTACAAGTTGGGTTTGATGGGAGGAGTTTGAGAAGCAGCCTCTAACATGCACAATGTTATTACATAGTTGCCTCATTGTACTCTCTCTCTCTCTCTCTCTCTCTCTCTCTCTCTCTCTCTCTCTCTCTCTCTCTCTCTCTCTCTCTCTCTCTCTCTCTCTCTCTCTCTCTATGTATATATATCTATATATATTGATTACTTAGATAGATCCATGCTAATCAACTTTATTTCTGCCTTCTTCACAATTTCCTTGGCTCTTTTCTAATACTCTTTTCGTCTTTTTTCCACATTAATGTCTTGTTTGGATTGAGAGAAAATAGGAGAGGAAAGAAAAGTAGGGTGAAAAATAGGAGAGGAAGATAAAGCTTCGGATCCTCTACTTAGATAGGAGAGAAGATGGGGGAGAAAAGAAAGGTTGGGAGGAAAATAGGGTGTGGGACCCACCCCTTTTTCCTCTGACAATTTCTCTCCACAGGTGGAGAGATTAGGAGAGAATAAATTATCCTAAACCGCCCTTGGAAACATTTTTCATCAATCACGCAACTCATGCTGTTGCTTATAATCTCTGTACATATCTGTTAATATACCCATTTTCATTCTAAAAAGATTGCCGTTACACCGCGCATCGTCTATGCCACCCATATTTTTTTTGAAAAACAAATATATAACATTTAAAAACGTTATTTTACTAATTTCTGCGTATTTATTTATTTATTTTCAAAAATGTGTTTAATTTTTTGATATTATTACACTTTAACACTTTCATTTTTATATTATATTTTTATTAGTTATTAATAACACTGGATGATGTTTAATTAATTTTTTTATTTTATTACATTTAATTTTTTAAAATTACCCACTTTTTATTTTTACCTTAAAAATAATATTTTTATAAAATTATTTGGTTTTAAAATATATCTTTATCATTTAAAAATATTTGATGATGTTAAATTAAAATATTTGTCATTGTGATATTTAATTTATTTTTAAATATGATTATATTAATACATGGTAAGGGTATTTTAGTCATCAAATATTTGCTTATTTTCTTTCCTGCTATCTTTTTCTTCTCATCCAAGCAGAGGGTAATTGTCTCTTTGTAAGTTCTAAGGAGACAATTACTTATTATGTTGATTTTGAAAAATGGAATTGTCTTGTCTCTTATCATCTCGAGACTTTCTACTTCTTCTTGTTCTGCGTAGCCATAATTTGGATTAATTTTGTCTTCATTAATGCTGAGCATGGGCTTAATCAACAATTCCAAACATAACAACATGTAATCAATATTTACATTGTTAATTTACGTTCGGTTAGTTTATGCATATTGAAAAATGGGATAGGATATTGTTACTACTATTTTTTGTTACTACCATTTTTTCACCGTTAGATCAGAATCTCATCAGGAGAGAAAATGATAAAGGTAGATGAGATTATGATCTAACGGTGAAAAAGTGGTAGTAACGTTGGTAGTAACAAAAAATGGTAGTAACAATATCCTATTCCTTAAAAAATAGTTTGAATCCTCAAAGTTGTCAAGAACTTAATAAATCATCTCTATCTTAACCCTGAGAATTAAAATGATGAGTCGTAGGGGAACTCAGTATAAAACCTAAAAAAATTGTAACTGGTTGATTATATAAAACAATATCTTAAAACATACTAAAAAAGAACTAGATCTACGTCAGAAAATCGATCAAGATAAGTTGATTGTGTTTATTTCTTTTAATCCCTTGTTTTTTTTTTAAAAAAAAAAAATTTCAGTAATCTATATGTAACATACACAAGCGCACCCTCAATGATGAAAAGGGTTATAAACTTCATATAATTACAAAATAAAAAATAAAAAATTAAAGATTGAGCATGGAGCAATAATATTTTCAGTATCAAATGTAGCATTTGATTTGATGAAAACTAGTCAACTTCAGGGGGAAATTATTACAAACAAACTAATTAAAACTTGTTATAATATGGATTACGGTTAGATCCATATTATTAGGGATTAAGTTAGATCCATAATTGTAGGTTTCTTGTTTTCTCTTGTATATTACCCATGTATTTATCTTAATTAATACGGCTTTTAAATTCTTCGATTACATGGTACCAGAGCATTAGGTTCATTAGGTTTATTTAGGTTTTTTTCCTCTCTCCTGGCGTGCATGCTTTACTGTTACAGAGGGTCCGATTGTTCCCATAGTGAGCGTGTCGTCTCACCGCCCTTCTCAGGCCCCTCCTTCCCCTCTGATCGGCGCTTCCCATCCAGTCTGACACTGTTCCAGCCACCACGCACCTCCCACGCGCCATCCTGCAGTCTGTCGAAATAATCACGCGCTGGCTTGTGTGACCAAGATCCGGCGATTTTTCCGTCTCGGTTTCTCCCTCTAAGTTCGACTTGGTGTCTTCGATCATTCTGTGTGGTCGTTGCACACCGTTTGGGAGATTTTTTGGCCATTTGTTTTTGGCGTTTCATCAATCTGCTTTGTGGATCTTTGGATTCACTTTTGGTCCTGTTTAGACGTTTTGCTCAAATCTTTGGATCTTTGACTTCACTTTTGGTCCTGTTGGACGTTTGGTTCCCTCTGCTCTGTGGATTATTGCATTCATTGTGGGTTGGGACAGTAAGGCCATGTTTGGCGCTTGGTACTCTTTCGACATTTTTTTTTGCAGGGATTTTTTTTTTTTTGGTTTCCAGATTTGCAGTTCCGATTTCATCTGGCTTGGTCATTCTGGTTTATTTGTTGGTTCCCAACATTGGTATTCCTCATTTTTCTTGCCACTTAATATCCTGTTATTTGGTTAATTTTCTATGGCTGAATTCAAGACTTCCGAGATGTTGCTTATGTCTGCTAAAATTAATGATTCCAAATTAAATTGGACCAACTATTCTGATTGGAGTAAAACTATTAGAGTTTATCTCTTGGGTGTTGAAAAGGAAGCCCATTTAACTCAAGATCCTCCTACCGGTGATAATGCGACAAGTTTAGCTTGGTCTAGAGCAGATGCTCGTCTCTTCTTTCAAATTCGTAATTCTATTGAACCACGGATTTTGACTTCTGTAAGTCACTGCAACACTGTGAAGGAAATTATGACTTATCTTGACTTTATGTTCTCTGGAAAAGGGAATTTTACTCGCATTCACAAAGTTTGTAAAGGATTTTACGCTTTGAGCAGCAGGCTCGTCCCTTGAAGGATTTCTTCATAGACTTCAAGAAGTTGTATGAAGAGATGAAGGTACTTATGTCTCCTCAGGCTGATCTTCATACCCATATCAAGAATCTGGAGTTTCAAGCTATCATCAGTTTCCTTGAAGCTCTTGACCCATCTTATGACACCATCCGCTCTTAGATTCTGTCCAGTCAGGAGCTTCCATCTCTTGACAATGTGTTCTCACGAGTTCTTCGTGCTGATAGTTTGGTTTATCCATTTATTGATCTAAATGCTAGTGCTTTGGCTGGGCGTGGTCCCTTTGAGAACAAGAATTATGGATCGAAACAAAACACTAGTGCTCCATCCCTGACTTCTGGTAGTATTATCTGCAACTATTGCAAGGAACTTGATCATATTATAAGAAGAATTGTCGTAAATTGCAGAATAAACGTCAGCGTGATCAGCAGCGTGGCCTTGCTCATATTGCCTAGACACCTGATCAGTCTGATTCTAGTCCATCATCTGCAGAGGCTTTCGCTATAGGTACTTTGTCTTCTTGCCTTGCTATTACTTCCACAAAGTGGGTCATTGATTCAAGTGCCATCGACCACATGACAGGTAACCATCATTTATTTTCATCGTATGCCCCCTATGCCAACCTATCCTCCATATTTGTCGCCAACGGTTCCCTGGTCTGCGTTCTTGGATCAGGAACTGTTATGCCCACAACATCTATTTCACTCTCTTCAGTCCTTAATGTGCTCGATCTTACTTTTAATCTTTTGTCTCCAAGTAAACTGATTCGTCATTTGAACTGTTTTATCTCACTATACCCTGACCACTGTTTGATTCAAGATCTTACGATGAAGTAGATTATTGGTGTAGAGGCTATGAATCTAGTGGACATTACATTCTTGATAATCAGGTGCCGCGTTCTGTTGCTTGTTCTGGTAGGTCGTTTCCCTTTGAAGTCCATTGTCGTCTTGGTCATGTGTCCCTTTCGTCCCTAAAGAGGTTGTACCCTCAATTTTCGTTTGTGTCTTCTTTGGATTGTGAGTCGTGTCAGTTTGCCAAACACCATTGTGTTCATTTGGCACCCTGAATCAATAAACGGGTTGCGTCCCCCTTTGAGTTAGTTCATTCTGATGTTTGGGGTCTTTGTTCAGTTTTGTCTCAGACTGGTTATCGATATTTTGTCACTTTTATTGATGACTTTTCCCGAACTACTTGGCTTTACTTAATGAAACATCGTTCTGAATTGTTTACTTATTTTCGTCATTTCTGTGCTGAAATTCAAACCCAGTTTAATACGCCTGTGAAAATCCTTCGAAGTGATAATGCAAAAGAATATTTTTCCGCCCCATTCACCAAGTATATGCATAGTCATGGCCTTCTTCACCAATCCTCGTGTGTTGATACACCTGCTTAAAATGGTGTTGCTGAAAGAAAAAAATCGCCATCTTTTAGAAACTGCCCGTGCCCTCACGTTTTCACTCCGATGTCCCTAAATCCTTTTGGGCTGATGCCGTGTCTACTGTTTGTTTCCTCATCAATCGCATGACTTCAGCTATCCTTAGTGGTGAAATTCCCTATTCCATTTTGTTTCCTGTTGTTACTAAAATTTTTGGTTGTGTCTGTTTTGTTCGGGATGCCCGTCCCAATGTGAGTAAACTCGATCCAAAGTCCTTGCGGTGTGTCTTTCTTGGTTACTCTCAGGTTCAGAAAGGTTATCGGTGTTACTCCCCTGATCTCTGTTGTTATCTTGTGTCCACAGATGTGACCTTTCATGAGTCTTCTCCTTTCTTCCCGTCTTCGATATTATCCGAGTCTTCCTCTGTGGTTTCTGAGTTTGATGATATCCTAGTTTATCGTGTTCCTATTTCACCAGTACAAGCTGCAGTTCTCGGAACCTGAGATCGACAATGATACTGATGTTGCCAATATTGTGCCCTCGCCAGTACCTGCTTTGCCGTCAAATTCCGCTCCTGCCTCCCTAGTTCCTAATCCTACCTCCTCAGGTCCTACAATTCCTGTTCCTGACCAGATTGTACCTAATTCCACTATTGGCCCATCTAATAACCTGCTTATTGCCTTCCGAAAAGGTACCCATCCTCACCATCCTCCCTAAAGATATGATGACTGTACTTATCCTATCTCATCTTTTGTATCATACCAGCGTTTGTCCCCTGTTTCCTCTTCTCTTGCAGCCACCCTTGAATCCATCTCTCCACCTACCAGCCTTCACCAAGCCTTGACTCACCCTGGTTGGTGTGCAGCGATGGAAGAAGAAATGATGGCCCTTGAAAATGCTGGTACCTGAACTCTTGTTGATCTCCCTTCTGGAAAGAAGGCTATTGGGTGTAAATGGGTGTTTGTTGTTAAGACCAAGGCTGATGGTTCCTTGGAATGGTTGAAAGCTCGGCTTGTTGCCAAAGGTATGCTCAAACTTATGGCATTGATTATTTTTGATACCTTCTCCCCTGTGGCTAAGCTCACTTCCATTCGTCTTCTTGTTTCTCTGGTTGCCACCTATCATTGGGATTTGCATCAATTGGATATTAAGAATGTTTTTTTGAATGGTGACCTTCTTGAGGAGGTTTATATAGAGCAACCACCTGGGTTCGTTGCTCAGGGGGAGTATAGAAAAGTGTGCTATCTCCAAAAGTCATTGTATGGTCTGAAGCAAAGTCCTCGTGCCTGGTTTGATCAGTTTTGTGGTGTGGTGAAGAAATTTGGGTTAAGCCAAAGTAAGTGTGATCACTCTGTGTTTTACCAGCATTCCAATACGGGCATGATCCTTCTAGTAGTGTATGTTAATGATATTGTGATTACTGGGAGTAACATATTTGGAATCTCAGAACTTAAAATCTTCCTTAACTCCAACTTCCAAACAAAAGACTTAGGTCCATTGAAGTACTTCCTTGGCATTGAGGTATTGAGAAGCAAGAAAGGAATCCATTTATCCCAAAGAAAATATGTTCTCAATTTGTTAAAGGAAACTGGAAAACTTGGCGCTGCGTCGAGTACCATTCCCATGATTTTGAATCTGTTCCTGGATTTTAATGATAGCATGTTTGCTTAACTTCCCGATGACTTGAAGAAGAAGATTGATCCAGAGAAACTGAAGCAATTTGCATCTCCTGAGCGATATAGAAGACTCATTGGGAAACTGAATTATCTGACAGTAACTCGTCCAGATATAACCTTCTCAGTCAGTGTACTTAGTCAATTCATGGAAGCTTCAACAGTCGCTCAGTGGGAAGCCTTAGAGCATATCTTGCATTATTTGAAAGGTTCCCTAGGTCGTGGCATTCTCTATACAAATTATGGGCACACTAAAGTTGAGTGCTTCTGTGATGCGGATCATGTAGGGTCTAAAGCCACAAGACGGTCCACTACAGGTTACTGTGTGTTTGTTGATGGAAACTTGATATCTTGGAGAAGTAAAAAGCAAGGTGTTGTGTCAAAGTCAAGTGCAGAAGCAGAATACAGAGTCATTTCACTATCAGTACAGGAAATTGTGTAGGTATTTCAACTCATGAAGGAAATTGGGATCATCACGACATTACCTGCGAAATTATGGTGTGACAATAAAGTAGCACTCCATATATAGCATCGAATTCTGTGTTCCATGAGTGTACGAAGCATATTGAAATCAATTTCCACTTTATTCGTGATAAGATCAAAGAGAATGTCATATCTACAGGGCACGTGCGATCAAACGACCAGCTGACAGATCTTTTAACAAAAGCTTTAAATGGCACACAGGTTGAGTATTTTTGTAACAAGTTGGACATGATCAATATATATGCTCCAACTTGAGGGGGAGTGTTATAATATGGATTACTGTTAGATCCATATTATTAGGGATTAAGTTAGATCCATAATTGTAGGGTTTCCTGTTAGCCTTTCTCTTGTATATATACACATGTATTTATCTTAATTAATACGGCTTTTAGATTCTCGATTACAAAACTCAAACAAATTTGAGTAAGAGAACATAAAGTATATAAACAAATAACAGAAATTAAATTAAATTAAATTTTCTTGTTGCCCATTTGCTCTCTCTTTCTCAATCTTTATGAGATCCTCGTATTTGTCTTTCTTCACTTGACGACCGTCCTATATATTTGTTTTAGGATTCTGTTGTTAAAGTGAGACAAAATTTCTTTGCAAAATATTGACACTCGCCTTCTTCATAATTAAGGTAGCTTTCAATCAGATCATAGTTCGCCTTTTTGACAAATAATATGACGAAATTAAATGAATTCAAAATGCCACCTTAATTCGGCCCACATGCCATATATAATAATATATGAAACATGTGCGGCCATAACAACAAATATACAGCCTCAAGCAAACTTGTCTCTCAAATCGCACTTTCAAAATTAATCAGAATAATTTTGTGGTCTAATTGATGGCATGAAAATTATTTTATAAGCAAGAGGTGGTGATAAGTGAATCTCATGAAAAGCTTCTTAAATTTGACTAATTATAATTAGAATCTTGTGATGGAGATTTTGATCATAAAGTCTTTACTAAAAACAGAACATCTCTCAATCAATCCTGATTTGTGTATCTCTTTTTTCCCTTCAACGTATCTAGCCATTCTTGGCAGGCCATCTTTTGTTTCACAAACTGATATTTGCCTTCTTCAGAACTTAAAAATCTTATCTCTTCATCTAACCCATTCAGTACAATTAATTATTAATTAATTACTGGTTACTTGAGCCATTTTTCAATTTAAAAATGACGAAGTGATAATTCTCATATCTTTGTATTTTCCGTTATAATTGCTTTGGTTTGTATATTCTTGTCGAAACACTTGTAGCCCTTTGGTTCGTGAAGTCTGTGTGACGGTAAGATAATGTAATGGATCAACTTTTAATTAGAAGGTATAAAGATTAAAAAAATACATTTATTTAATTATTATATTATATAGCTTATTTAACTAAACTAGAACAACGCCTGTGGAAATGCACATATAGTAACAATTTATATAACTGCACACATTTAATACTCCCTCCTCTCTAATATAAACTTCAAAATTGAGAACCAGTCTGTCCCAAAATATGAAATTCGTTTCACTTTTGTCTCAACATTTATATATTGCATACTTTTTTGACTATATATATTGCATATTTTTTTTACTAGTGACAGTTTGTGAATTAGGTGGATGAGATTTATATTTAAGAGGCTGGGCATAATTGGAAACAAATATATTACTTACATATTTATTGATTTTAAATACTTTCTTGATAAAAAAAAATGTTTATTTGAAACTTATATTGAGGGATGAAGGGAGTATAATACTAAAATAGTGGTAAAGGAATTTGTTTTACAATATATATTGATACAATTTTGTAGTTGAACTTTGATTTCAGTTTATATATACAAAACTTTTTTTACAGTTTTAATCTGTTAAAAATATGAAAAAGAAAAAGAAATACACACTAGTGCAAAAAACGTTTTTAAGACCGGACAAAAAGCACCCTTTAAGACCGAATCTGGAACCAGTCTTGTTACGGGCGGTATTAAAAGTCTGTTACTGCGTCCGGTCCGGTCTTAAAAATAAGACTTTTTTGACCGAACTTTTTAACCGTCCGGTCTTAAAAAGTTGGCAAAAACCAAAAAAAAAATCTCCCCTCCCCAGAGCACCTGTGTCGAAAGCACCTCTGCTGAAGGCCACCAGCTGCTTGATGATGAAGAGGAAGGGCTCTCGCTCACTCCGATACAATGAAAAATTGAATTCCCTCGCCAATTAACCAGCAACAAGCACAAACCAGGAAAGAAAAAAGTAGATACAAAAATAATATCTTAAGCGAATGGGAGACTCATGCTCGAAAACCTAATTCCGCGATTCGTTGAAACTAAGCACCCAAAATTCCTAATTTCAGCAGAGTCGATTGCGAGAAGCAGAAAATTATGTAGTCAGCAAATCCCAATTGAACATATGAACAGATCCAAAATCACAAAAAGGAAAAAAGAAAGAAAGTCTCAACCAATATAATACAAATCTAAACAAAAGATTGAGCCAGATCAGAGGAAATCACTACTTCTTTGGAAGAAAGAAAATACCTAAAGAAATCAGAAGAAAGAAAATACCTAAAAATACCTAAATCAGAGGAACCATTCCCCAAATCGGCGTAAAGATTGAGCCAGATCTCTTCTTCAGAACAAGACAAGATCGGATCCATTCCCCAAAACAAGTAAACGAGAACAGGTAATTCCAGATCTGGATTCGTGATTTTGGGAAGGAAAATCTTGGCGGATATTTCGTCGTCTTCAGAAATCACTACTTCTCTGGATTTGACACCAGTGACGGAGTCGACCCTCGGAAAAACAGAGCCGACGCTCAGAAAAATGGAGTCCATGCTCGGAAGAATGGAGTCGACGCCCGGAGGAACGGAGTCGACGGAGTCTCTCTACACGGTCGTCTCTGTATGTGCGAGAGAGAGTGAAATTCACGGATAGGAAGGTGGAAGGAGGTTGCTCGCCGGCGATTGTGGTGGAAGAGGAAGTCGCCGGCGAGAGAGGTGAAGGTCGTGCGTGGAGTCGAAGGTCCAGCCAAGGTCCAAGCGTGTTCGCGGCACTCCCTGGTTCATTCATATATCCCCTCCAAGTCTCAGGTCGCGTCTCATCTGACCTAGCTGGAGTTATGGAGAAGGGGGTTTTCTATTAGACCGGGACTTAAACATCTGGTCTTAAAATGATTTTTAAGACCGGACTTCTTAAACATCCAAATCTTAAAAGTATAATTTTTAGACCGGATTTCTTAAACATCGGTCTTAAATTTTTTTTTTTTTTTATATTTACTGAAATCACACCCAAATCATACTTTTAAGACCAGATCTTTTATAATCCGATCTTAAAAGTGTCTTATATATTTACGAAATTGCCACCGGTTATACTTTTAAGACCGGATTCTTTATAATCCGGTCTTAAAAGTGTTCTATATATTTACAAAATTGCCATCGGCCATACTTTTAAGACAATCCTTTATAATCCGGTCTTAAAAGTGTTCTATATATTTACGAAAGTGCCACCGGTCATACTTTTAAGACCAAATTTTTTATAATCCGGTCCAAAAAGTTCTTTACATTTACGAAAATGCCACCGGTAATACTTTTAAGACCTGATTCTCTATAATCCGGTCTAAATGAGGCGGTCTTAAAGCTCTTTTTTGTACTAGTGACATGCCATATTAAATTTTGTCATATCCTTGTTATAAGCCACCTCAACCACTTCCCTTCAATCAAGAAAAGACAATTAAATAATTAATTGGGAAATTTATTAAAATTGTGAAAAGATGAGTTGTATAATACTAAATTGTCAGTTGACAAGTCAATGTGCTACTAATGATAACTCAAAGCACCACCAATACAAGTCAAGGCGCTTCAATTGATAAGTCATGATTAATTAACGTGCCACTAATGATTAATGACATGTTAGGGTGCTACCAACAATTAGCTAATTTTATAGGACCGAATAGTGATAATTTATCTTCCTTAGCATTATTTGACTGTAAATCCCCCTTAAAATTGTCGAGAATGCAATAAAATTTCCAATTTTACTCATATCTAAATGAAAAACTTTTAAACTTGTAATATATTGTCTTTCGTGGCTAATGATTACTCTAAATCGGAGTAATTTTAAAAACTTAATTAATTAATACCATATCAAATCACATAATAAAAATTTATAATGTGCCCTCAGTGGGAGTATATAGTGGAAATTAACCTACTTCAAAACTACGGTAAGGCTGGAGAATATTAGGATGTTATTAGCTTTATTATAATATTATGCCAAATCTCAAAATAAGTATCCACACATTAAAAAGAAAGGCACACCTGTTGTGTAATGTTAGGCAGCCGAAATCCTTAATAATCTCAAAAGGGTAACGTCCCAATGTCGGGATACTGTTTAATTCCACAAGTAGTTTTACAACATAATTTATAAATTAATTAAAAATGATTTGTTTTAAAGCCCAAGATATTGACAGTAGCTCATTTTAATTGTATGTTTGTTTTCATCAAGGAAAAGAATTTAGATCCATGGAAGTTGAAAATTTACTTAGTACTTTTAAGATGACCTTACATGTATATACAAAAAATATATTTATAAATTACATTAAAAAAAAATCAATGTTTATGAATGCAATATTTATAAATAAATTAAATTTCAAATAAGTGAAAGTCTATTTTACGATGGAACTGTGGAATTACCAAATTTCGTTGCTATTTTTTTATAGATGAAACACAATTACACAAGAACCAGGTTGACTCCCCATGAGACTCGTTGCAGAACGTATCAAGATTGTTAAACTATTTGGAGAATATATCAGCATGGAAGTTATTTGACTATTGAAGAAAATAATTCATAATAGTTCAAAAAAGAAGAAGAAGAAGAAAATAATCGATATTAACTTTTTCTCTTGAAATACGAATTAGGCTAGAATGTGTTTTTTGTTGTTTGGCCAGAAAGCTAGCATGTGTTTAAATGCTGACTTCTTTAATGCCCTCAAGCTATGAATTATATTGCTAACATATCAAGTGAGATTTGTATGGTATCATAAGCTCTTGAGATAACATTGCAAGTTTTCATGAAATCAAATAGATTTAGTTTGGCCCAATGGACAAACGTCAGCCCAGATTCATAAAAGTGATTCAAAATCCAAAATCCTAATGATCAATCAAGGTTATATTTATATTTTTCACGAAAACCATTTTGAAACACTATTTTTCTTGGGAAAATGATACAAGGTCTCAATTAAGAAAAATAATATCAAAAAAGTCTTATAACTTATCAATGATAGGTCATACACTTGTCATTGACAAGTTATAAGACTTTTTTAATATTATTATTTTTTAATTGGGAATTTGGTGTCATTTTCCCATTTTTCTTTAATTTCTAATTTGTTACTTACCGGAATATGCATAATTCATCCTAGGTGATTAGGCCTGAGCCCAATAACATTAGGATCAAAATATAAATACTAAGAAAGTTTGGATGGATATTCGTTCCCCTTGATACTACATCCCAACATCTTGCTGTCACTCTCATATTGTCCACTTTAGGATTTTTGTCACTTCTCACGGTTTTAAAATACATTGAGAGAGGAGATATACAAACCCTTATAAGGTATCTTTCGTTCCTCTTCCCAACTGATATAAGACATCACATAATAACTATAATATGTCATAATATTATTGTTGAACCAATACATACAATACGTCTTTTGATGAGGAAGGCCGGGGTGCACCGATTGAGGAAGAGGCACACGTGAAACCTATATCTATGTTATTGCATATGGATTCAACGTTGATGTGACTTGATACACATAAACTATCAGTCTCTTCTCTTTCTCTTTGACTTATTATCTTCCCCTTCTTCCATTTACAGTGAATTTGTTGTGTAATGTAATTAAAGTTTGCATCAATGCTTCAATGTGTATATATTTCTGCGAGTCAGTTAGTTATATTCTAGGTATGCTCAAAATTCATATCATACCTATACTTTTTCCTCTCTTTATTAATTCATTTAACTCTGATCTGTTAATTAATACCATTAGTTCATATACTGATTTACATGAGCTAATTGTACTAACAAAGTAAAGTTACAAATCAAAATTATAGGATTTAATAAAGAGAAAAAACGTATTGGTACTAAATAAAAATTGAGAAAAAATATTGGTAAAAAAACTTTGACACAAACCTTGCTTCAATCTCATCACACAGCCATTTGAGGAGATGGCGGAGATGATGATGATGATGTTGGGTCTGTTTGGGTTGGCTGTAGCTTAAAAGCTATCTGACTTTAAAAAAATCAGGTTATAGATAATGATTTGTGTTTGGATTGATGGTGATAGAAGTGGCGGGGCCCACGTCAAAAAGCATAGAGCTTTTCGGAAAAAGATGGATTCTGGAACTTTTTCCTTAACGGGCTTTTTGAGCTTTTTTGACTTAAAGTCCAGTGAATTTAACGCGCAACCCAAACACACCACGTTGAGATTTTTTTCCAAAGCCCATTAACTCTACCGCAAACGCTCCCAACGCTCTCCTAACGCTCACACCAAACAACGCTCTCCTAACGCTCACACCAAACAGACCCATTATTATTATTATTGGTGTTGAAGAAGCAAAGAGATCACGTGAGAATGAGATCACTGCATCCGTGGCCACCCTTTCGTAATTGTAGTGCTCTTGGGAAAAAGGCTATGCACGTGACATGCCCTTCAAACATAACTATTGGGATAATAAAATAGGACATGTGTGAAGGAAGTGGCTAGCTAAAAATGTTACTTAATAAATTAAAATAAGACTAATAATATATTTTTAAAAAAATGTTTAATTAACAAATTAAACAAGCAAAGTAGAATTGGCCTGCCCTTTCTTTTGCAGATATATATAGATCCCCTCGTGCGGCTCACCCGCTGACCCACCCCCTCATCATTTCTCACTCCCTTCTCTTTCTTTGACCTTTGACCGCCTTCTAATTTATAGTATTTTTTTAAAAATAATTATATTCACTTTGTGTTGCCATAGAGAAATATGCATACATTCACTCGTTTTATGCACATGTAGATGCACATGAACATATTCATCTTGATATATCAATTGTGTAGGGTGGTGAGAGAATGATGATTGGATTGAGTGATATATTGCCTTCAATCCTATATATGCGCTACACATAATGTTTACTTTGATTTTAAATACTCTCTCTGATTCTTAATATAGAATATATTTACATAATTTGATTGTATTAAAGAAATTAGTTATATTAGTTAATATGTCATGCATTTTTTAAAAGAAAAATACTAAGGTCAAATTTTTTATATCCATTTTGTCAAGTTCTTCTATCATATGTAACCATCTTATTTTTGAATTAATTATTATCATTTAACTATAAATTCATATATAAAAAAAAGGACAAATGGTCATGTGTGATTGGAAAACTTGATGTAATGGATATAGGGAACTTGATGTAAATATGGTACTTTTTAAAACACCATAGTTATCTTCTTTAATACCCTCATTCACTCTCCTCCTTGATTATCGTTAATAAAACATCAATAGGTGTAAAGTAGAAAAATATTGACAAATAAAAAAAAATGTATTATATTTAAAACCAAGATCAACTCCTCAAATGTTTTCTTATATTAAAGACAAGAGGGAGTATAAGATATCAATTCACTTTATTTTTCAAATTTATAATTTTGTCCTCAAAACATCCACATTGACTATACATATTAAAATTAATGTTCCATCAAGTGGTAGTTACCATGCATATTATCAGAAATATTATAGAAAAGTTAATACACATTGTTTACAAATAATTTACTTAACAAACTTTCTTGATATCATAAAATTAGTTATCTATCTCTTGTATTTAATGGAAGTAATAATCTTAAAAAATTTCTGCCGGCAAAAAAAAAAAATCTTAAAAAATGTCAAATTCAAATTCTATGATAAGAGGATATTAATCGGATTCATGAGTGGAAAGAAACGCAACATGGTGACATTACCTGCGTACATTGATGAGTACTATCCACGCATACACATGCACACAGACACACGTGTGTATACGAGTCACACACACACATGGACTACGTGCATACACATGTGCCCAATAATGGTTTGGGAGGTAGGTGATACCAATATTTCGATCACTTTCCAAGATGCTGATAAACTTATTATAGGCAATTAACTAGCTTATATATATATATATATATATGGAAGGAGTATTTGCTAACAATAAACATCCTTTAGTAATTAATCTTCACCGAAACTAAATAACTAATTTACATGTATTAAGAAAAAATTATTTTTTAAAACAAATGTGCGTTGTTTCCTTAAAACATCGTATTTAACAAATATTCACATATGGTAAGGGGATATTCAGAATTGTTCAAGATATAGAAGAATAAAGTTCATGAGCCATGTAATGAAGAAATTGTAAGAAAAAAGTGATTGGGCACAAGTTGAAATTAGAGGCTTACATTTCTGAGAACCAATTTAAATTCATGATGGAAATGTCTAACAAGAGATATGTATTTACCAAAGTTAAGGGGAAAGTATTGAAGTAAATTAAAGAAAGAGACTTACAATTATGGTTTTTTTTGTTGACATAGAAAAGGCTTACGATCACATATCAATAAAAATACTTTGAAAAGCCAGGAAAAAGTAAGGTGTGCGTGTTGCATATGTCAAAATCATATAAGATATGTACGAGGGGTAACAACTAGTGTAAGAGACTTTCCTATAAGAATTGGTGTATACTAAGTATCATCTTTGACTCCTTACTTGTTTAACATGGTTTTAAACATTCTGATTGAGTTTATAAAAGAAGAAATCTCTAAGCGTATGCTTTTAATTTCCCTATTATATAATTCTTTTGGTTGAGTCAAGAGAAGAGAATAAATTTAAACTTGATTTATATAGAAGGACTTTCACATCAAAGGGTTTTCACCTGAGAAAGAGTAAGAGGAGAATATATGCACTAAGATTTTGATAAGAAGCTAGTTAGAAATGGTTTGAAGGTTAAATTGAAAGATAAAAAATCATTCTGAAAGTGGCAAAATTGAGATATTTGGAATCAATTATACTAAAAGATTGTGAAATTGATAGAAATATTACTCATAAACTCAAGTTGAGTGGCTTACATGAAGAAAGACTACTAGAGTTATTTGAAATTAGAAAGTACTTAATAAGGCAAAATGAAAGTTTTTATTGAATTACTATGAAACGAGCAATGTCATATGATAGTGAATGTTGGGGTTTGACTTGAAAACAAAAGCATGAAGTGGAGGAAGCTAGAATGAAGATGTTGAAATGGATGTGTAGTCATACGAAAAATGATAACATTTATAATGAATATATACGAGGAAGAGTTAGGATAGCGTCTACCTTGAGAGAAAATGATATAATTATATTCTATGAGGTGGTTTGAATATGTAGAAAGAAGGTCATTGGAGGATATGCCATTTAAAAATAAATAAAGGAAGAACTAAGAGAACACTCAATAAATTATCGAGCGAGACATTTTGTTCAACTTTTTTTAAGGCTTTAATTGATTGTTGATAGATTACAATAATATTGTGCGACGATCCATTGATCCCATATAATGGCATAAGATTGTTGTTGATCATCCACCAAATTCCTGTCAAAAGATGATGGATGATGAAAGAAAGTTGTTCTAAACCACTCTTTCTTGCTCCAATACATGTAAGCTTGTTATTTGATTAATGGACTCGTAATTAATTTTAAAAAATGTCATAGGATTCCTTGCACGTGAGTTCCTTGGTCAGTATGATACCATTCTGCTTTTCATGGCACGTGGGGGTGACAATGCTTTGTTCAGTAATTTTTCTTTCTTTGGCAGTGTTCTCTCTCTGTGTTTTTTTAATCTTTTTTTTCCTCAAAGCAATATTCTTTTTTCTTTTTTTCCTTTCTTGGTGGGTTACATCTTTTTTTTTTTAATAGATATTTTTGTTTGTAATGTCATAACAAGATATGAAGCATACACACATGACTGACCTATTACCGTTGGTCGGTGCTGAACCCGCAATATGTTAAATTTCGGTGGGATTTCTTAAAAAAATTTAAATTAAAAAAAATAATGGTAATGATTTTTTAATTAACCTAATTAAGTTTATGATTTTTTAAAAAACAACTAGAGATCACTTCATACATGTTCATAGAATTTAAAAGGAGCTGTGTTATTTATTTGTTATACAAAATGATGGTGAAGCTACTTAAATGAAACTTTTGTAACAAAGAACTTAGTTATTTTTTTTTTTTTTTTTTTTTGGGGGGGGGGGGGGAACTGATAACTCAAACTCCTACATCATAGATTTTTCGCTATAACCGATGAGGATCATGCATTCATGCTTTTTAGATAAGCTGTTCTTTTTTTTTTCTTTTCTTTTTTTATAATTAGAAAAAATAACAGCAGACAAATTAGTACTCCGGATTTAAAATGTGATAATATTAAAGAAGGATTTTAAAATTTTAAATTTCTCTGAAGACTGAAAAATCATTATTCCGATCCTAAAATTATCATTCTCACATCACATGTTATTGCGCAGAAGGCAGAACGCATGAATGATAACTTTATTTAGTTCACTATCTTTTTTTTTCCCCTTCTTATCATTCTCTAGTATTATTGAGCCTTAAGAATCTATCATTTTGAGTTATATTTGATGTGTTTTGTTCCACATATATGCTTCAATTTATGCGACAGATAGTCAAATTAGTAAAAGAATATATAGGAATAGGAGTAAAATATAAAATATATCCTATTCAAGGAAATTATTTTAGGGAATCTCTTCAAAATTAATTTATTAATAGTTTAAAAAAAATCTATTGGCCATTATGAGGAAATTATTCTTGCGAATCTCTTCACATATTGCACCCTTTGTAAAATTCTTAAAAGGTGTTCCCTTACCAAACTATAGCAAGGTTAGGACTTGGCCTACGTAGGGCTGAACTTTCTACAGAAAACTAAACTAAACTAAACTAAAGACATTAATCAAAAATTGATGTTCTCTCAATTCTTAATTAATTTTTCAATTGTTATTTGTAAAAGAAAAATGCTTTTTGTTGAAAGTGTCATTATATTTCACTGTCAGTTACTCAGTTATCGCGCCATTGTTTATGATCTCACGTGAATAGGAATTTTAAAACCATAACCAAACATCAAAGATTAGCTAGTTCATTTAATAATTAACAAGAGATAATAACCTTGTGTTTTTATTTCTTACATGCATTAAAATATTGTTGCGGTGAAATAAATTAGAAAATCCGTGAAAGCTTTTGTTTGAAAATTTTATTAGTCAGGACTTGATATGTTTTTATATACCGATTACTTTATAAGTTTTCATATGCAGAAAGTCCCTGTACTGGAATTTAGGTCTTTCTGACCTAAAATTTTAAGACAAAGACTTTTCACTAATTTCCTAATAAAATTTGCATCATGCCACCTTTTTTTAATAATTATTTTTAGCAAATACTAGCTATATTTAGTAAATTTAGTAAGATGCGACTTTTTTGAGGTTTAAAATGCAAATGGTTCTCGCCTCTCTCTCAACAAGTATGATTCTTATAATTTGAACTTATGTTTTCCTTCCTATGAGAGAGATCGTTTACTACCTCAACCAACAATTTATTGATTATATATATATAATCAATTTGGATTTTCTATAATCACACAAGGGATAGTGTGTGTGTGTGTGTGTAATTAATTAATTAGGACGAAAAAGAAAATGAAGCGATGATACATATAACGGGAGAAATTTACTCCCACTCCCTCTCTGAATACTAAAATCGAAATTATATAGAGGTATAAATGTACACATCTCAAAGAAAAATATTTAGTTTGAAGATAGTGTGTTGATATATATATATATATATATATATATATATATATATATATATAGAGAGAGAGATATATATATATATATAGAGCTTATTATTTGTCATGTCACTTGACATAAGGTTATGTCAAGTCATCCTAAAACTACGTCGTTTTGGGAGTTAGGAGAATTAATAAAGGGTATTTTTGTTTTTTTTGTTTTTGTATTTATTATATGAATTTTACCAAAAGATCCTTCATTAATTCCCTTTATAACCCTAAAACTACATCATTTTGAGAGTTTATTAATTCCTCTAACCCCAAAACGACGTAGTTTTGGGGTGACTTCGCATAACCTTATGTTAAGTGACATGACAAACGATAAACCCATATATATATACACACACACTCAAACACACTTGTACTCTTTTGTATCATTTTCTCTTCAAATGCATGCATAATAAAAAAAAAAATCAATTTGAATCTGCAGCGATTAGATGGAGTGGAAGAGGCTCAATTCTCTTTGTATAAGGTTGAGAATATAACCCATAAATGAAAGAAGTATGTTTGGAGAGAGATGCCCAATAATACATAAGAGACTCAATTGTTCCTTAAATAAAATCGAGGATTTGAACCCTATAAATGAAATATATATATATATATATATATATAAATATATATGTTTGGAGATATATACTTGATAATGTATCGAGACTGCAAAAGACTCAATTCTCTTTAAATAAGGTGGATGGCGTCTTTTTTTTTTTTTTTGGGGACCTGAATAAGGCGGATGGTTTGAACCCTATGAATGAGAAGATATGCTTGGAGAGACATACATAATAAATGAAAGCATAGTAATAGAGACGAATCCAATTAACCTGATAATATTAACTACTACCAGATGACAGTATAAAACATAAATAAGGGAAAAATGAAAAGGGTAAAAGAGGGAAGAAACAAAAGATGAATATATAGTGACATGATATGGGAGTTCAAAGCCCAAGAAAAACTCTTGGAGTGAGGGTAGAGTCACAAGAAAGAAGGCAAATTCCTCAAAATTAGCAATAAATCAAGCCCCCTTCCTTCTTAATTAAAACGTTGGAGAGGGATAGTGCTTAATGAGTTGTGCCTGTCTGTCAAACAATGTGTGTATGTGTGAGTGTTTTGTCACAAAATTATTAAAAAGACAAAAGAGTGAGTGATTGGTTTTAGTGGATTGGTTGAATTAATGTCTCCCCCATAAATATGTTTGATTCCCCCCAGAAACAAGGGATCTTCTTCCTCTGTGTCTTGTTCCATATATCACCTTCTTCTTCTTCCTTTGTATGTTTTGTTTTGTTCATGATTCTTCCATATGCACTGCACACACACACACACCCACCAACTACAAGGTGGATCTGTAATGATGTGAATAATTTCATCTTTCACTAATACAAGTTGTATAATTCTGGGTTTAAATCAATCACAACTCACAAAAATGGTACATTATTATGCATAGATACTATTACAACAACAACAACAAAAAGATTGATCTCATTAAGTGGAGTAACTCCATAGATCGTACAGTGTTATTGAGCTCAACCAACAATAATTTTTTTTGAGATAAACTAAATACTAAAATTTGGAGATGTGAATCTCTATGTAACCTAATATGTATTTGATTTCTTTTTCATCCATTCGCCCTCCACTTATTTAAGCCATAGGATGAATTTTTTGAATTGGGGTTTGCTTTTACAAATTGATTTTTTTTTTCTAATTTTTTTTTACTAATTTTGAACTATTTAAATAAGCTAAGTTTTAATATGTATATGTATATTTATAATATTATTTAATAAAATTTCTATAAACATTGAACCGAACCTTCCAAATTTAATTAATCTAATGATATAGATGAGAATTATATAGAGGAATTGGAAGACAGGGGAAGTAATTAAAGAGAGTGTATCCTATAAAAACTCTAAATTTATGACATTTTAAGGTTTTGTAGTTTGTTATGAATATTTTTAATCTTATATTTAAATTTTTTATTCAAAATTAACATTTTCTCATATTATGATTTCATTTGTTCCACATATTTTGAAATTTTAAAAATTATGGAAAATTGCATATCGTATAATAGATTCTGAGCTTGTACTTCTCATGAAACAAATGACATGAGCCATAACGTTTATATATTTTATAAATGATACAGTTTCTTATAATAAATTTTATATTACATTGAGATTTACATGATAGTATATAAATTTTTTGGAATTTAGTAAGTATATAAAAGGAGGAATATCATTTAGATCCCACACAAGAGAAATAATATATTGATAAATCACATAACTTGTTAATGATAGCTCTTCCCTTGTCAATGACACTTTTCTGATATTATTTTTCATGGTTGGGAGCTTAATGATATTTTTTCAATGATTAATATGATGTACAACAGTACAGTCCAAATTGGTATCATAGATCCTTCAAAATGTTGACACGAAAGATCACTTGTGACTTGTGCATTATATATATCATCATCATATATTCTTTGTTTTGTATTTTTATTTTGAGCAAATATCTTACACATGCATAACATCGATCCTAAGATCTTATACTATATTGTATATATATCCAAGGATGTGTGTGTGTGTGTGTATAAGAAATCCTGATATTCCGTTTTCTGATTAACTAAATAAATAAACACTATTATTAATAATGAAAACTACATTGGTAGCTAGCTAGGTCAACATATATACCAATTTTGTGTCCCTTGCCGTGACCTTTCCTAACATCAAAAAGAGAACTGAAGGAAGAAAGTTGTGAGTGAAATAGTTTCTACGTAGACGCATTCAAACAAAAACTATTAGCCAAAAGATCATTGATCTTTTTTTCTGAGGGTGCCCCCACAGAATTCCAATCTGACAAAAACGTAACAATCAAACTGATCAGGTTGGTCCCCTTGGATTTCCCATATCACTTCCATCAATCAGGTATGCATATATGTTTGATGTAGCCGTCTACTACTTATCTGATATCTAAATACTATATATATATATATCCTGTTAAATTTGAGCTATATTGTTAGGTTTAATATGAGGATAAGTCTAGCTTGGAGCAACGGTAAATGTTGTTGTTACGTGTTCTAAAGGTCACATGTTGAAATCCTAAAAATAATAAGGATAAGGCTGTGTATATTTGACCTCCCCAAACCCCATTTGATATGAGCTTTGTGCACTTTGTCTATCCTTTATTATTTGCTTTAATATAATCTTGAATGAATGACTCTTATAACTAGCTAGGTCATATTCGAGCATTGCCGCACTCATCTAGGGGTATTATTTTCAAAGACATTTTCTACATTCATATGGACTCAAATTCGAGAACTTGTATTTTAACAGTTAAAAGCCCTTCCACTAAGACCCTTCCATTAATTGTCCAAAAAAAAGACCCTTCCATTACGACTAACCCCGGTTAATTACAAGCTTTTTCTCCATATACAATCGAGTCTCTTTTACTCAATATGATTACTATTAGGTTACTATTCGATGTAAAAAAATCATGAACTTATATTGTCCCAACTTGGAAGAACATTCTCAGCATTCTAGCGTGTTCTTGAAACATGTCTAGGTGAATGTCATTCTTATTAGGGTTGAGGCTACTGTAGAAGACGACCTAATAATTGTCTTCATGCATTGTTCCATTGATGTTTGTATATTCAGATTAGGATATGCATAAAATAAAAAAATTAAGCTAAGCATATTACATTGATCTTTATTTATCTTCATCGCCTACTATATAATACGATCAGTTCTGAATTTTTTAAATGTTTTTTCTGAGTTAGATACATGTATTAATTTCTAGGAATTGATAATTTTCAACCAAAATGAAAAATACAAAACTAAATACTTCCCACATCGTGAAGAAACCCAGTGAACTCAATTTAATTACAAACTAGTGCTACAAATTATAAAGGAAACTTTCAAAAGGATTTATTATTGTATGAAGCTTTTGATGACCAATATTAAAAAACTTCAATTTGATATAATTTTTTGTTATAAATAAAGAAACTACCAATTTGTACGATCTCGGTCAAAAGGGATCATATCTCCGCATATGGAGAACATCGTTACCACATGGAAATTTGGAAGTTGGAACTAATAACTCAAATGTACAAGAATTTTAACACTAGCGTATGTGTGTGAGAGAGAGAGAACAATATCATTAACATCCAAAAATGTTACTAGCATTTCTCTAGCTCATCAGCCATCTGTTTAGGAAAATCAACAACCCCAAAAACCCAGAAACACAAAATAAGAATATTTTATATGCTGATTTGCCCTTGTTGAGCATCCACATAAAACAAATTAAACAACATTCGAATTTAATTTCTTATTTAAAATCCATTTTTCCTTTAAAAAAAGTGTATTTGATTTTTTTTTTCAAAAAATAAATTTATTATTAAAAAAATTAACAATCACTTCAATGAATAGTATAACAATATTAAAGTGTTCCTTTTATATGATATCAAGTTATGAAATTTTAACAATCCATGTATCTTTTAATTTAGTGTGTTTTGGATTAGCTTTTGGAGAATAACTTTTATGATTTACGAGATGAGCATGTGAGATGAGTTTTATCTTAGCCTATGGAAATTGGTTTCTGAAACCATGATTTTAATTTGCAGTTACCTAAAATAGCTAATTTGAAAATGTTTAACTTCTCGCATCCATGACAGTCACCAGTCAAAATGTGAAACTGGAATAAATATAGTCTCTCCCTCTCCTAGCTAGCTATGTTCTGGCCAAGTGGGTAATTTTCTTTCTTTCTTTTTTCCAGCGCTCTTGACCTCTATATATTATGCCCTTGATGCTCTAATTACTTAGCTTTGAAGTCTCACACACACAATTCTTATTATTAGCCGCACAAACTGAGATATTCAGATAGATATGTTCAGAAACGCATTATATATATATATAAATATATAAACAAACAAAAGGTAGCAACTAAAATTTTGTTAAGCCTTCTCACCTAAAACGGCCGCACCTTTTGTTTTTATTATTTCCCTTTTTCCTTCAGTTTATAAAATTCTGCAGGGAAAGAAATTCAAGCCGACTTAGATTTGTTCAAATAATTAGAAAAAGCCAGACAGATGATTTTGATTCCACACTACTTATACATAAACTTGATATATATATAGATAAACAAACAAATTTATTTTCCGCCATATTATAGCTTCATCAGTAGTATCAGAATTCAGAAGAGAGGACCCAAAAAGGGGATGAAATTCTCTTAATTACGATCATCAAGAATATAATAGAAAAGTGGAAGGAGAAGCCCTACAAGAGAAATAAAGAAATATCTGCACATTTTGGGGAATTCAAAGTCCAAAATCATCAAGTGGGGAGGTGAATATATAAGTAAAAAAGAAAATAATAATATAGACTGTTGCAGCTAGTTCAAGGAGGAGGAGAGGTTCTGAGCAAAAAAAAAAAAGGAGGAGGAGAGGGATTAGTTTAGTTTAGCAATGAAAAGCTCATAAGCCAAGAAGATGAGCAGAGAATAGTTTAAAAGAAGTTTGATTATTAATTGTGAGGCCCTGATGTTAGAAATGGGAGACACGGGAACAGCGCCCACGTTCCCCTCCTCTCTCATCTTCTTCCCTTTCTTTATTCCCTTTCGATTCCCTCTCTCATAATATTGGGAAAATCCATTTGTGGGTACCTATACTTTTATAAAACTTTTAATTTAGTACATGCTTGTTTTTTTTCCTCTTAGTTAAATCATTAATTTTGCTATATTAACATCATTAGCTCTTGTAACTCTGCTCTATTACTAATGTTAGCCCACATATAGAAATTAATGGTACTAACGGATCAAAATTAAATAATTTAATTAGAAGGAAAAAAACACAGGTACCAAATTAAAAATTGAAGAAAAGTATAGGTACCTACAAATGGAGTTTTCCCTAATATTACAGACAAATTGTTGTCTACCAATTCCAGGAATAAATATATCCTTGGCCTCTCTGAAAACCTCCATATATACTCTCCTCTCCTTCCCCCTTTGCCTCCGAATCTCTTCCTCTCTCTCAGTGATCAATTTCCACTACATGATCATGGTTAATTTCTTCACCCTCTTTAATTTCTTATGCAAAATTCTCTTAATTATGAGATGATTCTGATGCATATATGGTGTGTCTGTGTGTTTATGATTATGCATATGTATGTGTAGGGGTATGAGAAGCCAGCTTGGTTGGAGGCTCTGTACAGAGAGAAGTTCTTTGTGGGATGTTCATACCATGAGAACTCAAAGAAGAATGAGAAGAACATTTGCTGTTTGGATTGTTGCACCAGCATCTGCCCTCACTGTTTGCCTTCTCATCGCTTCCACCGCCTTCTTCAGGTTCGCCGTTATGTTTACCACGACGTCGTTAGATTGGAAGATCTTCAAAAACTCATCGACTGCTCCAATGTTCAGGTTCATTACTTTACTCTTCTTCATCATCAACCTATAATTCAACTTCTCTTCTTCAACAGTTCTCTCTCTTAATTTTCATATCAAGTAATCTCAAACATGTTTGTGTGTGTGTATAGGCTTACACCATCAATAGTGCTAAGGTGGTGTTCATCAAGAAGAGACCTCAAAACAGGCAATTCAAGGGCTCAGGAAACTACTGTACTTCCTGTGATCGAAGCCTCCAAGAACCTTTCATCCATTGTTCCCTCAGTTGTAAGGTACAATTATTATTCATAATTCTCTCATACAATAATGATTATATATATATATAATTCCAGTTTGCTTGTTAATTGATAAGAGTCTCAATTTGGATGTCTATTGGTACTTCAGTATTGTTATTACCAAGGCATAATATTTCAAATTAAACTTCAACACCACATAATTTGTCTATTAATGACTTATCTGTATATATATATATTAGACAGAAATTTCATAATCAAACCCTTCTAAAGTACTACTTTCTCAGAAAACGAAGGTTTGTCGTCAATAATCCCCACTAATGATCATGTCTTTGAGCACAATTTTGAATTTTGGGTACGTGTGTGTATAAACATAAATATATGTCTATATGTGATTACTTCAAAATCTGTCCATAAAATTGCACTGAGACAATATAATATACATACTTGTATAGTGTTGGTATGATATCTTTTCATATTCTTGTCTGTTTTTAAAGAACAATTCAAACCCTAGCTAGCGGAATTAAGCTAGTTTCAGAGATGAAAGTGATAACGTATATATTATTGATATTGATCATATATATATATATATATATATATAAACAGGTGGATTTTGTGCTGAAACACTATAAGGATCTGTCACCATACTTGAGGACGTGCAACTCATTACAGCTAAGTCCAGATTTTCTGATGCCACAAGATATGACGATGATGATGGCGGCCGCGATGGAATCAGACGAAGACATGGTCACCAATTCGACCATAGTGGACGGCGACGAGCCGATGAGCTCGTGCAATTCGGCGGGGTCATCTGGTTCGGACAACAACGCGGTGAGCGCCGCCGCCATGGCGGCCGCGAGCTGCAGTGAGATCGTGAGGAAGAAGAGAAGTGCGTGGAAAGTGTGTGCGAGGCTGATGACGGCAAATAATAAGGTCTCCGACGAAGACATGGCAACTAGCTTCAGTAGAAGAAAAGGAATCCCCCATAGATCTCCTCTTTGTTAGATAATT
This sequence comes from Acacia melanoxylon, assembly GCA_019022615.1. Lineage (NCBI taxonomy): Eukaryota > Viridiplantae > Streptophyta > Magnoliopsida > Fabales > Fabaceae > Acacia > Acacia melanoxylon. The sequence continues at coordinate 319,747 of JAFJYJ010000064.1, read as the reverse complement.
TTGATCATCCTGAAACTTAAAAAAAAAAAAAACAAGAACAGCAAAAACCAAAAAAAAAAAAAAAAAAAAAAGAACCAGAAGAGAAAACCCTACTACTTCTACTACTACTACCTACAAATTTTCTTTTGTTTTTTTAATGGTCCGCCAAAATTATGATATTTTGACTGAATTATTCAAAGTTCTTCTCTCTCTCTCTTCTATGCTTCTCTCTCGAAATTGAAGATTTTGGGGTTTAATTAACTAATCACTTGGTCGGGGGTTTTGTCTTAAAGGCATCACGTGATTCCCAATTCCGAGTTATGGTCTGTACAATTTTCTAATGCTCTCCCCTTTTTCATTTTCATTTATTTATTTTTGTTGGAAAAAAAAAAGTTGAGACTGTACGAGAGGCTATGATTATTATAATAATAGTTGTTTAAATGCTTTACATGAATTGCGGTCTTGAATGGTATCAAAAAAAGGCTTATATGCAAACCCTCTACTACTACACAACAACACAACCTAGGACTTAAGTTAAAAGTATGTAGCTGCACCTACACCTTTCTGGAAATGCTAAACCTATATATATATAGACACACACATACTCCTTCTGGTCCTTATTATAAGGTACTAACTAACAAGTTTATTTGGTTCTTTTTATAAGGCACTTGTTTGTTCCCAATGAGTATTAATTATTAGTTTCCATGTATGCCCATAATTAATAAGGGTAGTGTGTGAGAGTAATAATTAATATAATATTAAAGTTTAGTGCAATTAGTAGGGGCAATATTGGAAACTACTTGAATTATAGGATAACTTTATTGACTTATAATAAAGATCAGAGGAAATATACACACACATATATAGTAGCCTATATAATTGAGGAATTAATAACGTTAGAATGGATATTAATAACGTTTAGTGTGAAAAGATTTCCAAGTCATTTTGGGTGGTCGGAGGGTGGGACCAAGGTCAATTGTTACATAAAAAGGCGCCTAATTGTTTAAATTGTTTAAGCTCCTTGGTATCCATTACACTATAGTGTGAAAAAGAAGTCATTTTGGGAGGTCCAATGCTTAATTGTTTATTGTTTAAGTTAAAACACGGGGATGTTAATCTGAAAAAAAGGAGAAGGTGTGTGAGAATTTTGCTATATATAGACAAAGAACAAGTCAAGGCATAAAAGGAGGTGTGTTTTTCTCTTTAATAATGATGTCTGTGTTTTAATTTCTTCCAGCTGGTTTGTGAATCAAGCAAACCCTCATATATAACCCCAATCTCTCTCCCTGATCTCCTAATTTTCAATTATCGTAATTAATTAATTGCAATTATATATCATTGGCAGCTTAATTAAGACTAACTCTAATTTAAGAGTACTCAAATATTGGTTATGTAATATTTTAATGCAAGCCAAGTGTTTCTCCAAGTGATCCACGGGTTTAAAAGCACACATTCAGAAATCACAGTTCATATACTAGGAGAAACAAATCATTATGTAAAGCAGCAGATTCAACCGAGAACATATCACTACAAAAAAAAAGGCAGTTGTAGCACTTCTTTTTAGAATAATTATGACACTTAGGAAGCACCACAAATCCTATCACCACTAAAAAAAAATGTGGTGCTTCGCTAAGCGCCACAACATGTGTGTCTAAATATATGTGTGTGTGCGTGTATGTGTGTATATATATATATAACATTTCTTGTGGCGCTTCTGTGAGAAAATGCCATAAGAAATGTATATATATTTTGTCCTGTGGCGCTTTTTCAAGGAAGCACCATAGGAAGTGTTTTTTTTAAATAAAAAAAACTATTTTTTTTAATATTTTTCTTTTAGAACCCTATAATTACAGTCAACAACACACTTTAAACACAAATTTCTATATCCACAGCAAAATGAAGAAAAACAAATCACAATCAAATAACTCCAAAATGATACAAACAAATAACTAATTAAGAAAATCATTACTAAATATATTTACAACAATTGTGAATGGAATACAACTAATTATAATTAAATAAACAACACAACAATAGGCAATAAACAATATTACCTTTGGTCCTAAATATAGGACAAAGTTTGTGGTGTAGTTTGTATTACAAACTTTGTCTTATATTTAGGACCGGATGAAGTAGTATCTAGCTAGAGCATTGCCTAAGCATATATTCACACCATTCCTCAATGACTTCATTCACTTGATGGGTCAGTCAAATTGTAACAACGTTGATCTTCACAATACTACATATATACAATGACACACTCTGAATTGAAATCACTACAAATTAATTATTAGACACTATTCAATTGAATGTAAAACACAATATGAATTGCAACTAAAATGACTTACTTTTGGAGGAACAACAGGCTGATCATGAGTAATTACAAATGAATTTTATAATGTAATACTCACAATCTTTGTTATATTAGTTCTCTATGTGTTTTGATGATAACTGACAATTGTAAACTAATTTAAAGTTTGTCTTTGTTAAGTTGAAAAACTTACTGTCAAAGGCAAACTCGAGTTTGAACTTGACAGAGAGTAGCTCAAGTTTTCTAAACTTAGAAAAACTCAAATTTACATTAGCAAACTCGAGTTTGTGTCATACAGAGAGCACTCTAAGTTTTTCAAGTTAAAGCAAACTCGAGTCAGTCATGGCAAACTCGAGTTTGTGTTAGACAGAGAGACTTTAATGTTTTTGAACTTAATTAAACTCGAGTTTAGTTTATCAAACTCGAGTTAGTGTTTGGCCGAGTGCTGTTAAAGTTTTTTTTTTCATATTTTAAGCAAACTCGAGTTTAGCTTATAAACTCCAATTTGCGCTTGGCCAAGAGTTTTCAAAGTTTATTCTTTTTTGGAAACTCGAGTTTGTGTCAAGCCGAGAGCTTCTCACTATTTTTGAACTTAAGAAAACTCCAGTTTGTATTTGAAAACTCTAGTTTGTGCTTTGTGGACTTAACTTCATTTTCACTTCAAAAAGTCCCAAACTCGAGTTTGTCACTTAATGACTCGAGTTTGCTCCTGTTTCAAATTGTTATTCAAAGCTCAATCGCGGTGATTACCTGTGTAAGAACAAAACTCGAGTTTGTGTTTGGAAACTCGAGTTTGGCTTTTTAAAAAATATTGCAAACTCCAGTTTGCTTGAACAAACTCTAGTTTAAAGCGCTCTATTTGAAAATCAACTTTCACGAATTTGAGAAATCTTCATGTATGATCTAAATACTTTATATTATCACTCATTACTATTCCTAACTATGTTTAGTCAGTTTGTTAGTGAGTTTCAGATGATTAAAAGTGTATTAGATTGAGGATTGAGCTTAAAGCAAAAGGTGATGTCAGCACATTTATTGCTGGTCCAGAAATCTTAGCACCCTTTTGGCAAATCATTCTCTGAATTTTGCAAAGGTTTAAATGTTTTCTTTCCCTCTATGGAAGCTTCATCTCCCAACGGATTAATTTGAAGGAAAGTCAACAAAACTAGCTGAGCACCTGGATTAACTCAAGGCTAGAGAGAGAAATGACCAAGTTGCATCCTAACGACTACATTAATGTCTCCAACGGTTACATTAATGATTTCAACGGTCATTTAATGCTTCCAACATATATAAGCTGAAGCATTCAAGTATCTATAAAAAACAATATACAGAAAACGAAAAGCTATCAAGTTTCAACTGCATTTAGTTTTTTTCTACCTACTTGTAAAGTATCTTTTGATACATTGTACTTCAGTATTTATTTTATCTGCTCTTTTAGAGAGTTTAACATTGATTATCAATCATTGTAAGAATCTCAAGGTTGTGAGAACATGTGAGATTGGGATTATTAGTTTACAACTTGTAAGAGGAAGTGTATCCTAGTGAGAGGATAACTTTCGAGTGCAGAGTGTATAATTGATTTGAGAGTTAGTGAAAATCCCAGAGTGTCTGGGGACTGGACGACGTAGGTCAAGAGTTAAGACCGAACCAGTATAAATCCTTTTGTGTCCACTACTAGAAAATAGTCAATTTGTGACGGAAATATATCTGTTGCAAATATTGTGATATTTGTGACGGAAATAAACATACGTCACAAAAAAAAAACTGTGCGATGAAAAAAAAAAATCTGTCGCAAAGTGGCGACATTGAACTCTAGCTTCGGGAGCATTTGCGACGGATATAGAATCTGTCGCAAATCCCCAAGGGGATTTGCGACAAAAACACATCTGAGGGGATTTGCGACGGATCAAGGATCTGTCGCAAGCCACCGAAGGTTGAGACGGATCCTTGAATCCGTCGCAACAAGGGTCAAAAAAAGCGGTCCTTTGGATCGGTTTTTTGTGACGGATCCGTGGATCCGTTGCAAAACTTAAGCTCGAATCGGGCTTAAGTTCCTTCCCCCTCCCCATTTTTCAGTTTCAAGTCTTCCTCCACCACTCCTCCCCTTCCTCATGTCGTCCGGCCTCCGCTGCTCCTCGCTTGTCCTCACAACCTCCGGTTCTCCTTGCTTCTTGTTGCAACCTCCGGCCTTCCATCGTGTCATCGTCGTTCTGCCACCAGGTAAGACCAACAACTTCCTATAATATTCAATAAGAATTAAGGTGTATATATGCCTCTTATTACTCATATGCCTCTTATTGTAAAGAAATTTCATTGTTAAAATAATAAACATAACTCTTGTCCTAATTACTCATATGCCTCTTATTGTAAGAAATTTTTTTGTGTGGTTCTGCTATGGTAAGAATTAAGGTGTAGATGTTCTCTTTATTTTATGTAGATACATTGAATAATTAAATATTAATTATAATGTTAAAATTACTTAGGGATATATAGAGACTAACAAGTTTTTTTTGGGGGGGTATATTAAGAAGTTAATTTTAGTTGTAAATAAATATTATAGCTTATTATTATGAGGTCTAGAGTTAATTAATCCCAAATTTAATTTGATAATACTAGTTTTTTCTTAATTGGTACTGACATGAGATGTAGTGGGTGAACATTGGATTCTCTTTAACATTTTAAGTTACTACTATTATATTGCTTTTATATATGTATCTTAATTAAACCAGTCATGAACCAAGTTTGAGGAAGATGTGAGTTTAGGGAATAATGAAATTTATATGTATTATAAAAATTAGTTAAATTAGCTAGTTGAGTTAGTCTCTTATAAAAATAATGAATGTTAATTTTTTTAAAAAAATATCTCATTTAAATTTTTGATTTGAAACTATCTTTAACAAGTTATACAATAAAGATGGATAATTTGAAAAACTAAATTATAAATACTTTGTTTAGATACATAGGTAATTATAAATACAAAAGATAAAGTTGATTTTTCATATTACATAAACTTGATTAAGTCTTATATATTATTGTCTTAAATAATCTCTTTGATTTGGTCCATATATGTTAGAAAATCTCCAATTCATCCTATGCCATGTGTTTGTTTCTCACTTTCTTGATTAAGTGGCAATTGGTTGGCATAAGTGGCCATTTGTGACATGTCGTTTTGTGGACTGAGGTATATCCCCAGTGTATAAATTTGTGTAGGGTTGGGTTGAGGAAGTATGGAAGGCGATCGTGATAGGAGTTGGATGTACAATCGTCTAACTGAGAGAAGAGAACTAACTCAAGCATTCTTGGTGGGTTTGAAAGAGTTCATTCAATTTGTTTTAGCGCATTCGACTAATTCAAGTACCTGGATCAGTTGTCCGTATGTCAAATGTAGGTGTTTAAAATTTAAAGATTAGAACACGGTTAGAATCCATTTGTGTAAAAAGGGATTCATGAAGGATTATGAATGTTGGGAATGTCATGGCGAAGTCTAACAGAAACCGAGTGGTTATTACTGGGACAGTAGTCATCGAGACAACCTTAATCAATATGAGCAGTTGGTTATGGATGCCGTGGGACCGCCGATCGGCCAATATTTTGATCTCATTACTCATAATGAACCGTCATACATGGGAGAGGAGACCGGTACACATACTTAACCATCATACATGGGAGAGGATCCTAATCCGAAAGCCGATAGGTTCTATAAAATGCTTCAAGATACGCAACATCCATTATGGGATGGTTGTGAACACATTGAAAATAGTGAATAATCATCACTATCGGCTACCCTAGCAACACTAAGCTTGAAGACTGATCACCATATGAGTGAGAGGAATTACAACGAAATGATGCAGATCATGAGTAAGGTTGTTCCCAAAGACAATAATTTGCCGAAGGATTTTTACCAAGAAAAAAAAAAGGTGAAAGAGCTTGGGCTTAGATGTGAAAAAATCCATTGTTGCCCCAAAGGATGTATGTTGTATTACAAGGATGATGCTGAGTTGACCAATTGTAAATTCTGTGGACATGATAGATACAAAGTTGTAAGGAATGGAAGGAAAATGACCCGTCAAGCATTAAGCAAGATGTGGTACTTTCCTCTCGTGTCCAGACTTCAGAGATTATATTCATCAGAACAAACAGTTGCTCACATGAGATGGCACCGGGAGCATTACATGGATGAAAAATTTGTGACGCATCCATCCGATGTCGAAGCTTGGCATAAGTTTGACGAGGCGAATCCTTTGTTTGCTATCGATCCCCGTAATGTCCGTCTTGGTCTATGTTCGGATGAGTTCGCTCCTTTCAACAATACTAGCAGGAATTATTCCTGTTGGCCTGTCATTGTAACTCCGTACAACCTCCCACCTTCTATGTGCATGAGAAGAGAGTTTTTGTTCCTTAATGCGTTAATCCCTGGGCCATCCAACCCAAAAAATAAGATAGATGTGTACCTCAGGCCTTTGATAGACGAGTTGAAGATGTTGTGGAGTGAAGGGGTCCTTACGTATGATGTATCATTGAGCCAAAATTTCACCATACAGGCTGCCTTAATGTAGACGATAAATGATTTCCCTGCTCATGGGATGTTGAGTGGCTGGTAAACGTCGGGGAAGCTTGTATGCCTGGTATGTCTTGAACAGAACATGGGTTTTAGCTTGGAATACAGTCGCAAGGTCTGTTGGTTTGACAGGCACCGGTGATTCCTGCCCCCCGATAATCCATTTAGGAAAAATAAAAAAGACTTCAGGCGGAATGTGGTCAAATGAGCAGATCAACCTCGTTGTTTAAGTGGCCAAGAAATATGGGACAGGGTCAAGTACATTCAAAGTGTTGAAGAGGGGGCTGTTTCCAACGAACCTGAGGGATATGACGTTGATCATCATTGGAACAAGCGCAACATCTTCTAGGAACTACCATATTGGAAAGAACAATTGTTAAGACACAACATCAATGTCATGCATATTGAGAGGAATGTGTTTTGCAATATTCTGTACACCGTGATGGACACAAAGGGCAAGACGAAGGACACAATCAATGCAAGACGGGATATAGAAGCGATTTGCAGAAGGCCTGATTTGTATTTGGTGGAGAATGCCACTGGACGAACTTCCAAACTTAGAGCGCCGTACACATTCAACAAAGAACATAATTTAGAATTGTTGCAATTGGTAAAAGATCTGAAACTCCCGGACGGTTATGCGTCAAACTTGGCAAGATGTGTCGACATGCATGAGACGAAGTTATTCGGGATGAAGAGTCATGATTGTCATATTTTTTCCTAGAGATTGTTGCCGTAGGCCTTCAAAGCTCTACCGAAGCATATATGGTCTATTCTGACGGAATTTTCCATGTTCTTTAGAGAAATTTGTGCTTCTGAACTTAATGTTGAAAAGTTACGGCACCTGGAGGCGAGCATACCAATGCAAGTTAGAGATGGTGTTTCCTCTTAGCTTGTTTGACTCAATGGAACATTTTCCTGTTCACTTGGCCTACGAAGCAAAGGTAGGAGGTCCGCAACAATATATGTGGATGTATTCGTTTGAGAGGTAATATATATTTTTCTTTCGCGCAGTTATTAATTGACCAACATGGTACTTTAGTTTATAAATACCCTCTGATTGTCCATTGTAGGTTTTTACGCACACTTAAGTACAAGATCAAAAATGCAAGGTACGTTGAAAGATCTATCGCTGAAGCGTATCTAGTCGAAGAGGCCACAAAATTTGCATCACACTATTATCCCCCTGAAATTCTATCAAGATGGAGAGGGGTACCTCGCAACGATAATGGCAGTGATACGAGCGATCAAAAATCAATATTTAATTTTCCAAGCCGAATCGTGGGAAAACATTGGAGGTCAACTCTGGAAGGAAGAGATAAGTGAGTAGCAGAGTGGTACATTCTAAACAACTGTGAAGAGGCCGCCTAGTACTTAAAGTATGATTTCTTTTCTTTTTACTATTACGGTAAGTATTAAAGTATTAACTTCATTTTTTTTGTTATAGTTACTTCTCTAATTGGGTCCAATCGACAAATCCCTCGATGTCGAATTCCGAAGTTGATCAATTCACGAACTCTGAGTTTCCTCAATGGTTTCGATCCTACTTCGCGCAAAATCCATCAGATCCCAATGAAGTTGCGTAGAGTTTTTCTTATGGAGCTGTAATGAGTACTATTTATGCCATGTTTTCCCTATACTGTGTGATTGTTTTGTGAGTTGAATATGAACCTAAAAGCATGTTATATGAGCAATTGTGTCTTAATTCACGCATATAGGGAAATATAGGATACATCTCATAAGTTTCAACAAATGCATAAACATCCTGTACATGTGCATAAGAAGAAGGCAAGTTTAAGAGTTTATTATGAACGCACATAGTACTGCCGATACAATGCTATAGCATCGGGTCAGCCACATCAAGCTGCAATACAATGCAACTCATACGCTATAGCAAAGTAAATGAAGCAATGTTGTACCGTATGCTCTAACTTTTCCTCAAGGCTTATTTCAGGAATTAAGTACAAGTTAATGGACGGACGTTAGTTCACGATTAGATTGTCAATGGATTGGAATAGAAGATGCGGAGGATAGTAGATTTAGATTTGGAGAATCCCGCTGAATCAGCAGAAGCAATCTATCAAATTTGGAAAGTTAAATCAGTTGGACTTGACAGATTTGGAAAGGCTCAGAACACTGAACTTACACCGCAAGAAAACCTGACTATAAAAGGAAAAGATGGTTAGCCCTAAAAGCGGTTGAGTCATGGAGAGCCATAGAACATTCTTATTCGGCCAGACTCGAAAGAAGAGGGAGAGAAGCACTAAGCACAAGAACTCTAGGAGAATCCAATTCCTTCATTGCAGTAAGACGAAGACAAAAAGATGTGGAGTTGTCAAGTGACAGGCCTTTCCTACACCGTCGAAACCTCTGCCAAGCTTTCTATTTTCTTTTCTTAATTTTAGTTAATCTTTTGTCATGGGCTATTCTATTGTGGTCTGTTTAGTGATTCCCTCGTCAGTCATGAACTAAACCTCCCATGGCTGAGCGAGGATGAATTCTTGAGTGTAGAATGAACCCAGTTTGCTAGTACTTAATGTTATAAATTCAGTTTGTTTATCAGTATTCTTAAATTCTGTCGGTTAGCGGAAGCTAAGGGCTAGATCAATGGCCTCGGCTTACTGGAAGAGAGTCGAGGTTAGACATCTGATAAGCAGTGTTTGCTGGGCAAGCTGGTGCAAGGCTTGACCTATCATTGTAGGCTTCAGGCATGGGTCTACCGCTCATAACCTTAACACCTTGATTTGAAAAGATAATATTAACTAGAAAATCGCCATAGGCATATGGGAGAAGTATAGTTTAGGTTGTATGTTTAGGACGCAGAAGCTTCTGTATAGCTTAGTGGTGGGTTAATTGGATAACGTTGTGAAAGGCGGCTATGTTGTAGCATTGCGGAGGCTATGCAACATAATTGCTATAGCAATGCGTTAAGGCAACTGGGGGATTAATGCACTTGGGTTGAAATCTGATGCTCAGCCTATGTTTTACCGATATCGTCTTACGACTACGATCCTTTGTTATTTTCTATCTTATTAATTATAAACACAAAAATCTCAAATCAATTATATTTATTTTACCTTCTTTACACAATTGTTTGCGTGAATCTACGTCATCATCGGTATCTCAGTCTCTGTGAGACGATACTTTACTTACTCTTTATTACTTATTCGACTGGTTCACTTGCCAATAAGGAAATCGACCAACAAGCTGCAATAGCTGTTACCCGGTGCAAAAAATATGTAATCAATGGGTATCGGTTTTCAACTCTTGAAGCGAACGCAAATACACTATGTTGCAATTATAATGTATGTTGTCGAGGTGGTCAAGTTGACGAGGTGGAGGGCGACTACTACGGGAAGTTAATTGACATAATTCAACTGGATTACCAGTGGAACAAGTCGGTGACTCTGTTTAGATGTGAGTGGTTTGATAACTCTCCTCGTGGGACAAAAGTTGACAAATATGGAAATGTTGAGATCCATTGGACAAGGAGATATACAGTTGGTTATGACCCATTCATCATTGCCCAACAGGTGGAACAAGTTTACTATATATTATACCCCACATCCCACCAAGGGTGGAGGGGAGTTATCAAAACCAAAGCACGAAATATTATACCCAAGTCGAAAAGTCGATAACAAATGACAGTATGACTGAAATGTTCCAAGCTGCTGTGGAAAATGTACTGCCCGTAAATATTGCCGAGGATGATGTACCAAGCAATCTGTTTGATTCGTCTGCGAAGTTAGAGTTGATTCCTATCCAAACTGACAATGAGGAATCAGACGATGAGGCACAAGAGATTCACTCTGATAGTGAATCTGAGTTCGACGACTATGAGACTCCAGAGGAAGGCGTGCAAGCAGAAGTCGAAGAACAGGAATCGTCCGGTTGATTTATGTTAGTTCTTTGTTTATGACGATATGTTATACTAGATACTCCGTTACTTCGCCAGTGTCATATTAAGTAAATTTCTTATATTTATATATATTTTAACATAATGTTTATAAGTGTTCAGAGATAGAGCATCCAAGAGAGCGTTCAAGTAGTGGACGTAGTAGTGGTCGAGCCCGGCCCCGTCTTATCAGAGGGCGTAGGGCGACGGCATCTTCCCCCTCTATGGGCAGAGGGCTACCTCCTTCCCCAGAGCTGCCGCCACTTGATATGTCATCTTCACTGTCGATTTATTTGTCATCTTCACCGTCACTTTATATGCCATCTTCACTGTCTACTACCGACTCTTTTATGGGTGGTACACGTGTGCTAGAAACTTTCACTGATCCACAGCAAGGGGCAGAGGATGTTTACTTTACGATTTCTGATTGATTTACATAAGTTTAGTTTTCTTTAACCATCTATGTACAAACATCTTCAATAGTTCACATTCCTTCCTTCGGCACACTGTGTCGCCTCAGAGCTAGGTCGGGGAAGAAGGTAGTTCCTCCGATACACCAACTGGGATCGGTAGATCCTGCGACAAGGAAGCTTTGGATCCGTCTTGTCGGCACCACCGAGTAAGTCATGTAAAGTTACCAGTAATGTTACGATTTTCTACCTTTAGTTTGTGTGCTAATATTTGCATCATGTCCTCTGTCTTCAAATTTGACCCTTATAATCAGGTGACAGATTTCATCTTGAACCAAATATTCTGTAATTTCAATCAGCCTTGAGGAAGTTGGACAGAGATTCCTAAGGAGAATAAGGATACTTGGTTCACTGAGTTCTTGGTAAGTTATGTGTTTTATGGTTATTAATTTCTTATCCAAATACAAACTGATTAAGTACTTTTAAAATTTGGAACACTAATTGTTCGTTATTGATTTTCAGCGTCAATTTAGGACATTGCCTGAACATCGTCAAGATCTGAAAAAAGCTTATAACCACAAGGGAGGCCGGTGGTTGTCTGAGAAGTTTTATAAATTGAGAAATAATAGAGGCAAGCAAGATTGGATTCAACCGAGACCGCACCAATTACTTCAAAAATGGGTGCCGATGAGAGATTTCAGAATAGAAGTCAGAAAAATAAGCAAAATAGGGCCAAAATGAATGGATCTTCATATACTGGCAGCTCCATTCCAATTAGTGAGCATAAACGAAAAATTGTGAGTACACGTTATTTTCTATTTAAGTATTCAATATTTTGTACTTTGAAGGGTCATCATTTGTGTTTGCAGGCGTTGTCTGGGGAAGTTCTGTAGAATCAGTTGATTGGACTGCCTTTGAGCGGACCCATTCCCAGCAGTCTGAAGGGAGTGAGAGGCGCTGGATTAACGCCAAGGCGTAGCAAGTAGTGGTGAGACATTTATTGCATTTATTCTTTGTTTCAGACACCAACATATTTATTTCATTTCACATGGCTTATTTGTGATGTATTTTTTTGCTTGTAGGAAACTTATCAAAAGTTGACACAGGAAAGAGACTCACAGAGTGAGAGCGACCCCGCATCCTCTCAGTCCGATAACGAGAGTCTATTCATTCAGGCTGCAGGCGAATTTAACAACAAAGGCAGACTCTTCAGGTACGGTGCCTTTGCCAGCCGACTAAGGTAAACGAAGCGCTCCTCATCTGGAACTGAAGGTGTTTTTGCAGGTAAACGTAATACATTTGATATTGATTGTTACATTTTCATTCCTTGGTCCATTTAAATGAAGTACAAAAAATAAACGTACTTCCTAATGTTTTTGCATATGAGATGAAGAAGATGAAGGCGTTGGTGCAAGAGCAAGCGGAAATGAGCGAGCCGACAAGGCAAAGAACAAATGCAGACAGCAAATGAGCTCCACGAGACATGCGAGATGGTAAGGCAGATGCAGCTTCAACTCATGTCCCTAAGAAAAACAAAGGTATGGAGTCGGCTTCTGGTGATGATGATGATGATTACAATGATGCTGTTTAGACTACTTTTTAGTACATGCTCTTTGCAACATTATTATTTATATTTTTTTTTTCTCTATGTAAACTCTTTATGATTATGATTATATATTTTTATGGTATACACCTTTTTTTAATGTAATTTTTTTAAAAAAAAATTAAAAATGATTAAATTTGCGACGGAAACAAAATCTGTTTCAAATTTTAGGATTTGCGACGGATTTGATTTTTGTCGCAAATCCTGTGGGATTTGCAATGGAAATTTGATTTTCTGTCGCAACTGCGACGAGGGTTTTTGCGACAGAAGAAATACGTCCCAAACGAAATTTGTGACGGAAAAACCCTTTTTTGCGACAGATTTTTTCTGTCACAAAACCTGACTTTTTTTGTAGTGGTCTTGCTTCTCTACTCTCCTCTGTTTGCCCCTATTTTCCCGTCTGTTTTTCTCGGGTGTTAAAAAGAATTTTTTTAAATCCTCAATCCATCCCTCTTGGTGATTTCCTCCATTTACATGTTATTCGATTGGAAATGGCACTGAAGCAATATAATAAAATGGTTAACTCAAGTTTTGAATAAAAAAAATTCTTTAATAACAAAATTTGAGTAAATTCATCATATATAAGTACTCGTATCTTCTTCGATACATAGCTATTGAAAGGGTCAGCCTTTAGATAGTTCAATTAGACAGCAGTTCGATAGGCAATCAATGCACTAATAAAACAAATAAAAACTGATTACTTTTGGTTATTCAATCACACACCCACAAATATTTACACATACACTCGTACACTTACCTATTGAACAACCGCAACATACAAGACGGTTTTCTGGAAGATCTCCAATTAGAGGATCCACATAGTAAATATGAGGGCCTAAGGGTTCCGCTAGATTGATAACAATCAATATCCAATGTGCCCTAAAATATTTTGATTTTTTTTCAACAATTGTTTTATGATAAAAGTGAAACCATAAACAAACACACATTAAAATACTACCACTAATAACTTACCCCGCATGTTATGGCACTATAGCATATTAGGGGTTGCTTTCTTCCTGAAGTAATCTTTGAGATAATTAGATTGTTCATTCAAATCTACTTTCCCCCATGCTGCCCAACGAGATAAGGGTTGACAAATGAGAATTGCACCCTATCTGTGTCAGTAATACATCATTATACAAGTGCCTTTATAAAAAGCAAACAATGTGATTAAAACCAAAAAAAATTGAATGATAAATAATAATAACAGTGATAAACGATGATGATAAAATACATAATCTAGATGTTGATAATCGAAGCACTAACCCATCGATGATTAAGAATTTCATCCAGCACATCACCATTAATTTCCGTCGCAATTGCAACGTCGTTTTTTGCTACGGAAAAAATCCGTAGCAAATTCCGTCGCAAATCGATTTTGTTACGGAAAAGGGCTTTTTTGCTACGGAATTTTTCCGTAGTAAAAAATGATTTTTTTTTGTAGTGAAAACTTGGTTGGAAATCAACAGAGAGGCTTCTCATTGTTTGGAGTTGAAAACCTCTTTTCCACTTTTTGATTTCTCTTGTTTAGTCTCAGAACTCAACGCATCAAACTTTTTAATTTCTAAACTACTTCCAAGCTAAGGAGAAAAATGTATATATGTTGATTGAACACATCCGCGGTATATGAACAAAAGCAAAAGTCCAAAAGGACTGTAGGAAACTTTGGAGGACCTATTTCAACAAAAACCAGTATCTCTTCCACAAAATCATCCCATACTGAACTCTACAGGGCATCTTGTTCACCGTAAGTTCCAGTTTTTTCCAATATGATCATATACAGACAAGGAACACAAATAAACACTTGCAACAAGTAATAATGAACCAGACATTCCATAATGAGACAAAGAAGATAGCAAGGTAGCCTTACTACAATAATGAGACAGTCCACAAAACAAGTTTCCGAATATATATATATGACGTACTGGGAGGCCGCCAGATGTTGAGAGGAGAGGAGGGGAGGACCGGAGCTGTGAACCGTGGAGCGCGGAGGAGGGGAGCACCGGTAGGCCGCCGGACGTTGAGAGGAAAGGGGGAGCATCGGTGGTTCGCACGCTGGAGTAGGGGACAGATCCGAAGGGCACGCCGGATTAGGGGACAGATCAGAAGGAAGACGGCGGACCGAGGGGTAGGACTAGAGGAGGTCGACGGCTTCGCGGTTGGCTGAGGGGGAAGACCCGGCGGATCTGAGGCCGATGGAGGGAGAGAGACGCGAACTAATGAACGAATGAAAAATGGCAGACCTAAAATGAATTTGGGGGAAATTAGGGTATTTTGCGAGGGACTAACGTTCCCTCGCAAAAAGGCCCTTTTTTTTTGCGAGGAAACTAGATTCCCTCGCAAAAAGGGCCTTTTGCGAGGAAACTCGGTTCCCTCGCAAACAAAGTCCTTTTTGTGAGGGACCCGCGTCTCACACTTGGCGCCCTTTCTGCCACCTTTTGCGAGGGAATTAAAGTTCCCTCGCAAAAATCCCCTATTTTGCGAGGGAAAATTATTTCCCTCGCAAAAATGAGGGCATTTGCCACCTCTTTATGCCATTTTGCGAGGGAACTTGGGTTCCCTTGTAAAAATCCCCTTTTTACAAGGGAAATTTATTTCCTTCACAAAAAAGAGGGCATTTGCTTTGCTTTTTTTGGGGATTTTTGCGAGGAACCATATTTCCCTCGCAAAAATGCCATTTTTCCGGGGGAAGTTTTATTCCATCGCAATTTTACCAATATTTGCGACGGAATTTTTTTCCCTCGCAAATTCCGTCGTAAATATGACATTTTCTAGTAGTGGCAAAGTGAGTAGCAGTTGTGGAACTTCCTTGAGCAAGCGCCACAACTGCTACTTCAATTAAAGAAAAAAGAATCTTATGTGGTGATTGGTTAAGCAAGTGCCACATATAGCTCACACACAGATGTAGCGCTTACCTGAGAAAACGCCACATAATCCCAATGTTTTTTAAGGAAGAAAAAAATCCAAGATGACCGGTGCATGTATCTCTATTTTTATAGTGGTATATGTATCCTTCTTGATTCCTTTCCTTTCAGATATTTTTGGGAGTCTCACTTTCACCCATTAAATGGACTAGAACTCATTGACGATTTGTGGTGGAGAAAATTTCTACAAGAGCTATATATAATTCAGGCTAGTAATTAAACAAAGCATTTCTATGTAGGAATTTTACACCGGTTGTTATGGAGACGGTATAGAAAGTATGACCGGTACTATCTTCATAAATAAAATGCGAGACTATTGACTTTCTATACTGGTTTCATTAGCAAACAAGTGCAGAAAACACTTTCAATTCTGGTTGTACAAGCAACGAGTGTAGAAGTGAGGATCCTTTTTGTTTTCTTAACTTTCTCAGCACCGGTTAAATTCAACAGGTGTAGAAACCCTTTCTCTAGTTCTAAATATAAGACTTAATTGATTTTTTTTAGAAGGGTTGAGATGCGTTTTTACCAATGAACTATTGGTCCAGGTACATCTAACACAATAAACTATGATATGGTCCTTAAATACAAATTAACTCTTGAATTTGTTAAATGAGCACAGTGGGGTTAGCTGGAGGAAATGTCCGTCAGTTAGCATTTGTTTGAGGGAAATTAATTCACATCCAATAAAACACGTGGCGGGTTTAGGTGAGTCAGCTACAACGTGGAATGAAATGGGATTAAACGATTGAAAGCAATTAGAAGCTTAGGTTTCAATCGATTTGGGGAAAAAAAGAGTGGAAATCGTCGGAACTGGGAAACCCACCATCGTCGACAGGAAAGGCGGTGTTCAATGGCGTCATATGCATCATCGTCGACTGGAAGATGCGTTCAAATTGGTAAATCGCCATAAGCACTTGTAATTGTTCTAAAGCAAATAACTGAGAAGAATTTCGCCTTTATTGAATTATCGCCGTGAGTGAACTTGAAGCCAAGACTGTCCAAATACAAAATTTACAACACCCAATTGAATATTCAAAACTGAGGAAAGAATTACCAAACCTGAGTAAAGAAAAATGAGCTATTGACTTTGGGATTACCTATCAGTAGTAGATTGACCGACGCGCTAAGCATCGGATTCAGGGAGGGCTTGTGACTGTCCAAATACAAAATTTACAACACCCAATTGAATATTCAAAACTGACGAAAGAATTACCAAACCTGAGTAAAGAAAAATGAGCTATTGACTTTGGGATTACCTATCAGTAGTAGATTGACCGACGCGCTAAGCATCGGATTCAGGGAGGGCTTGCGAGTGCCAGGGAATCGGTTACGGCTGCGCAAGCAAGGGATTTAGAAGATCCATTTAGGGTTTAGGGTAAACAGAATTTAATTATCAGATAATCAGACCAGGGAAAATCAAAGAAAAAAATCAGACCAGCGAAGCATCAGAAATCGAAGAAAGAAATCAGAAAGACAATGGAAATCAAACATCAAAGTTCAAAAATAGCGAGGGAAAGGAGTTCCATTATCGTTTACTCCATCATTTCTCCAGCTCGCTCACCGTCAGACCTCATTTTTCCAAAGTTTTGAACCCTAGCTCGCTCGATTTCTCCAGCTCTTGTGTTCCGCGATTTTGAAAATGTAGGTGGATCCGGAGGGAGGATCGAGGATTCGGGGAGCGCGATGAAACCGAAGATGGAGGTGGCGATGAAACCGAAGATGGAGGCGGTGATGACGATGAAACGAAGAAGAAGGAAAGGTTCGGTTCGGGGAAAAGATTACGTAAAATTTGGCATTTTTGTGTTTTTAAATGACGTGGGACCCACCTAAAATTAACTAACGTCGGTTAGGGGATTTAACGGTTTGCTAAAGTTATTGTGCTGACGCTCTATTTTAAAAGTCTGTTGGTATTTTTGGTCCACTTAATAGTTAATTGTGTTGGACGCTTCTAAGCCAATAGTTTATTGGCCAAATCGCACATTAACCCTTTTTAGAAAGATTAAAGAAGTTAAATAAATTACTTAATTATATCATATGTCGTGTACTTGAACAGAGCTTTATGGAGACAATGGGGGCCATGTCCCCCCCCCAAAAAAAAAAAATGTCCTGAATATTTAATGTAAATTAGATTTTTTTTATACATTTGACCAAAATATTTATATATTTGGCCCAAAAATGTATACATTTGACCCTCCAAATATTTTTTTTAAAAAAAAAATTAGTTAATGAGTATATATTTGACACCCCCAAATATTTCTTCCAAGCTCACGCCACTTGGGTATATGATTACATTATATATTAATTTATAAGTCAGATAAATTATTTTGGAAAAAAAATGATAAACATAAATACTTTAAAGTACTTAAATAAGCTTCCTTAATATTCCCAAAAAAGTCAAATGAGTCTTATATTTAGAACCCAAAATAATACTAGTTAGTAAATACTTTTTACACCTGTTATATCTACACCAATTACAAACCCGATGTAGAAATCCTTTCTACTGTTTTATAAATTTTTTGTTTTTGTTTTGCGCTAGTGTCCAATGGAGGCAGAGGTCAGCTAGTTATAGTCCATTTGGATGTAGCTTTTGAAGAATAATTTTTAAAATTTACGAGATAAAAATGGCTTTTAGATAATAGCTTTTGAGATTTACGAGGTAAAAATAATTGTTGGAGAATAGCTTTTGGATAAAAATGATAGTATTTGGATAACTTCAAAACCTAGCTTTTGACAAAAGTTTGTCAAACAATCCAAAATTGTTCGTGTTATTTTGTATCAAAATATAGGTTTTGACAAAAGTTTGTCAAACACTCAAAAATTTTCCGTAGTTTATTCTCAGATCAAAACCTGGTTTTGACAAAAGTTTGTCAAACACTCTATTGTCCGTAAAATTATTTTGTATCAAAATCTAGGTTTTGACAAAAGTTTACCAAACACTCCAAAATTTTCCAAAAGCTATTTTTCATCAAAACCTAGGTTTTGGATCCAAAACCTAGGTTTTGTAAGAAAAAGCTATTTTTTTAGCCTTTCCATAACCTTGCTTACTTGTATCACTACTGTAGGGATAATGAAAGAAATGCTACGATTTTCAAAGTGGAAAGAAACAAAACCACAAACAGCTAGCTGTATTTGTAGGGATTCAACAAAATCTGAAACTTCTTGCCACTAAGGATTAAACCTAGCTAAGACAAATTTTATTTCGGTCCTTCTTCTGACTTCCATTATTTTTATATAATCTTGTTAGTAAGGTGGTATAATGAAAATTGTTTGGTCATCTTCTAGTTTTTTTTTTCCTATTTAAAGGTTTTTTTTTTTTTTTTTTTTTTTTTTTTGTATAGGATTCTTGTATATGGTTGTTCAAATTTGAAGCTGTCTTTTATTCTTTAGGTTTGGGCAAGTTAATGCATAAAAGGAAAACTCTTCCTAAAAGGTGACTTCTTGATGGATTCGCATTTGCATAACCTCTTTTGTACATGTGGCTTTTAGATGAAATGGATAATTATTTATAGTTTACCCAAAAAAACAAACATATTAAGAAGCTTCAATAATGTAAGAGACATGCCATCTCATATTCTCATACATTATTTAGAATTATACTACTGTATCATAGTTTGCGAATAATTACAATTTGTTATAAATTGTATATTATCTATTGGACTATTGATATCTATTGATTAGAGTTTAGTTCAGCTAGTTTGATTACTTAGGAAACTTGTTTAGTTCAGTTCACCTCATGGGGAATACATTTTTAGATCAATACTCCCACCGGTCTTAAATATAAGACAGAGTTAATTTTTTTTTTTGAAAAGATTAACAAAGCTAAATAAGTTAATTAATCATATCATATATTGTATATTCTTAAACCATACATCAGTTTATTAGTCAAACTAATTAGTTTAGAGAAAAATAAAATTAAAAATATTCTTTAAAATAATTTAATTAGCTTTCTTAATTTCTTCAAAAAAATCAACTTTATCTTATATTTAAGACGGGAGGAAGTATAATATCTATTTATACTTGAATTATCTTCTTTCTCTTTATCACCTTCCTCTTTCTTGTACTTCAAATATGGTATCCGGTCCTAATTATAAGAGCTAGTTGACTTTTTTGGAGAGATTAAGGAAGCTAATTAAATTACTTTAGAGTATTTGTATTTTCATTTTTTTTCTTCAAACTAATTAGTTTGACTAATAAGCTAACCTATAATTTAAATATTCATAATATATGAAATGATTAAGTAACTTATTTATCTTCCTTAATTTTTCCAAAAAAAATCAACTAACTCTTATAATTAAAACCGGAGGTAGTATTAGAGTAGTCATACCATCTCCATCAAACTCAACCCCAAGAACTTCTTACCTTGGCGTCTACAAGTACTTGTTGCAGTTCGCGGTAACGATCTCGAGCCCTTTCTATCCAACAACTAATTACCTCTGAACTATGGATCAAATATTAATAACAGTTAAATAATTAAAATATAAAAAATGACAATAATTAAATTTAAATATATTTTAAATCTAAATAATTATTATTACTAGAATTGAATTCCAGAACCTTCTGCTTTTAAATTATAGGATTGGAGTTAAAGCTATAAATAACTAAATAATATCATTTTGTAGATGTTTTATGATTGAATAACATGTATTATTGAATATTAAGATGCTAATTAAGATAATTCTTTCGATGATAAAAAACAACAGGGAATAAAGATATAACCGATAATTCTAATTTTTTTTGGGAAAATTACGCGCAGGTCCCAAAGAACAAAAAAATTACAAAAAATTCCCTTGAAATCACAAAATTACACAGAAGTCTCAAGGGATTTTTTATTATTTGATATTATTTAAAATGGAAATAAAAATCCAGGTTTTAAATATTGTTGTAAATATATATATTTCCGGTTGTAAATATGACTTTTTCGTCATTAAATGGCCAGATTTTAAATTTTGTTGTAAATACAACACTTGTTGTTGTAAATCTAGGATTTTTTTTGTAAATGACCTCTCTATGTTCAAAATCCGGATGTTTAAATGTTGTTGTAAATATGGGCATTTCTTGTATAAATATGGTTTTTAATTTGTAAATGTCCATATTTTAAATTTTGTTGTAAATACAAAGACTTCTTGTTGTAAATCTAGTCTTTCTCTGTTATAAATGACCTCTCTAGGTTCAAAATCCAGATGTTTAAATGTTGTTGTAAATATGGGCATTTCTTGTTGTAAATATGGCTTTTTATGTTGTAAATGGTCAGGTATTTAAATGTTGTTGTAAATATAAGCATTTCCTGTTGTAAATATAACATTTTTTGTTATCAATACAAATAATATATAAAAAAAAATCCATTAGGACTTCTGTGTGATTTTGTGATTTTAATGGACTTTTTTATAATTTTTTTATTCCTTGGGACCTACGCGTAATGTCTTTTTTTTTTTTTTCTTCTTCTTCTTTTTTGCTTGCTTTGCATCAGCTTAAACACAGGCCAACCATTTATAATTGGATGGATGCATGGGGTACTTTCTAGATTTTGACTAATCATACTAAAATTGAAAAGTTCAGATTTTATTAAAATTGTAACATTTAATTTTCTTAACAAGAGTAAAATTGTAAATAAATATAATATTCTTTTTAATTTTATTTTTTTAAAATAAATTTTTACCATTAAAAAAGGGAAATTTTTTTTTTTTTTTTGGAGCTTGTAAATGAAGAATTAAGATTATCTGAATCTCATGAGAGGATCAGCAGCAACCACTGATACAGGCCACAGCCCCAAGTAATCCAACCATTCTATAAAAACTCAATTTTAATAATAAGAGCTTTGAACAATGAAAATTATATTGTTGCCACAATTTTTTTAAATGCTGAAGTGGCATATCAAAGGGTATTTGTAGGATGGATTATTGAAATTTAAATGTATTTAATATTTTTTATACATAAATATTTCTGATTTTTTATATTCTATTACACACATTACTAAATGCATTTTCCTAATTAATTCAAGGAAAAATTAATCATTTCATCCCCATAATTTTATCTCATTAGCTTAGTTCCTAAATTTAATTCGGTATAACTTGGTTCTTATATATACCTAAATTTAATTCGGTATAACTCGGTTCTTATATATAGCTTTGATTCAATAAAAACTCAGTTCCTAAATTTTAACTTGGTGTAACTCAGTATCTATAATTTAGTCATTTAATACATTATTCCCTAAGTTTAAAAAGATAACTTTAGTCCTTATGATTTTATTTTCTAAAATGAAGCAACGTGTCATAGTTAAAATATATGGATCAAGTTGCGTCAAGTAAAATTATAGGGACCAAATTTCAGCCGAAATAAAATTATGAAAACTGAGTTACACTTAAGTGAAAATTTAAAAACTGAATTGCGAACCAATTAAAGGTACATGGATCACATGATTTATGGATTTGTGATCTGATTTTGTTGGAAAGCCAATTTATAAGTTTTGGGCCACATTGCTATTCTCAAAACCTCATTGGGCCCATGGGCTTGTCTTTGAAAATAACCACCCCGATTCAATTTTTATTGCAAATATGTGTGAATTTTCTCTGATTGTTTTTAGCTTTTATTGGGGAAAAAAAAGGTTCATGATGGTTCTTTTGCATAAGCAGCCAAGAAAAAACAAGATTGACGATGACCATGAAAAAGAGTAAGAAACAGACTGGACTTGACAAAGAAAACAAAGCTTTTGGAATGCGATTGTTCTTAATAATGGAATGTTTCTTTGTTCCATTTGTTCACGAACTACTTCGAAGACTTTTCATAATTCTTTTAGGATGTACATGGCATGTGTATTTTAAATTTTACAACGATTTAAGTATTTCCTAGTCTAAATGTCAGCAATAGTTAATTTATCATAATTTTTATAGGACTACATAGTATTTTCTCATGTGCATCAAACACTCTAAAATATTAGGGAAAACTGCAACCAAGTCTCAATTAATGGACTTAATAGCAACCAGGTCCCTTAGACTCATCAGATTGTAGTTAAGTCCCAAAAGACCTAGATGCTATTAATTCTAAACGCGAAAGTATACTTTTACCCATTTTTCATGTCATCCTGTAGAATAAAGTTGTTATGGACAACTAAATGAGCAACATTAACAATTTTTTAGCATTGTATTGACGACACGTTTTGAAATTGCATAACAGGAGTTATAAACACATAAAGTTTCATTCTTTCCATTGACCCATGACTAAGCATATGAAAACATAGTACAAACTTTGCAATAGAAATTCATAACCTTGCTTTGTTATGCAATTTCAACTCATGTCATCAATACTTGCTCAATAGTTGTTAATGTTGCTCATATAGTTGTCCATAACAACTTTTTTCATCCATTTTTGTTGGTTAATATGAAAAATTTATATTTTAGTATGAAACTGATAGGATTAGAGTTTTTGGGCATAGAGGATATCTATGGGAGGATTGTTATTTGGATGATGTCTTAATAATTTATGTTGTTGTTTGATTGAGTCTGGTAGAGGGTTTGGATTTATGCTCTGTTCCTAGGGAGATTATCCTATGTTTTCACTTGCTTAGACGAAGGTGATTTGCAAAGGATGAAGCTTTAGGTGTTTATAACTTCTGTTATGTGATTTCAATATGTGTCTTCAATACATATCCAATAGTTGTTAATGTTGCTCATATAGTTGTCAATAATAACTTTTTCATTCAATTCCTTTTTGCTAGACAAAATGAAAATTTATATTTTGGCATGAAACTGATTCGGTTTGGATGTTTGGGCATAAAGGATATCATTCTATGCAAACTTTGTTAATTATATGCTGCCTTTATAATTTATGTTATTGTTTCATTGTTGGTGTGAGATGGTATAAATTTCTGCTGCGATGATTGTGTTCTATCTTCATGTGCATAGACATGAGTCAATGGAAAAAATGAAGTTTTATGTGTTTATAAACCTTGTTATGCGATTTCAAAATGTGTCGTCAATAATACGTGCTCTAAAGTTGTTAATGTTACTCATTTAATTCTCAATAACAACTTTATTATGCAGTGATAGAAAACAAGGGCAAAAAATACTTTTGCATTTAGAATTAATAGCACCTTGGTCTCTTGGGACTTCACTGCAATTTGATGATATTAAGGAACTTGATTGCCATTAAGTCTGTTAATTGAGACTTGATTGCAATTTTTTCAAGATATTTTATTGTAAATCTAACGCCTTGAAATATTTGTTATGTGTGTTTAAAGTACTACCTTTGGTCATAATTATAAGACCACTTTTATAGTGCAATTTACATTACAAAAGTGGTTCTATAATTAGGATCGGAGGAAGCAGTATTTTGTGTGTGTCATAGTGCTAGGCACACTATAAAATATTTTAGGTTGGTGGATGCACCTGAAAAAAGTAATTCAAGGTATTAGATGCACCAAAAAATACTTTAAAATGTTGAATGTATCTAAAAAAAATATTTCAAAATACTAGATCCACCGTAAAATAATTCATGATGAGATACGCCTAAGATGCACATTGACCCATTTTTCTAAACACAAAGTTCAGGTGAAAAAACCTGACATGGGAATGGTTTATATACATTTCATTTATTTATTTTTTTAAAAATAGCAACCCATTTGTACGTTTCTAAGGGTTTGTTTTTGGGATTTTGTTCCCAAAAGGGAGTGGGAGGGAGGGAAAATAATTCATTGAGATACGCCTAATATTAACCCATTTTTCAGGTGAAAAAACCTGACATGGGAATGGTTTATATACATTTCATTTTTTTTAAAAATAGCAACCCATTTGTACGTCTCTAATGGCAACTCCGTGAGATGCCTAAATCAAAGGAAATATCCATAGAGTTTTTGATTAATTAGAAAATTATTTAATTTTGTTTAATGGGCAGTCAGAAATCGAATCTCACACCCTCTTGTTAATTAGGAATCTCCTTTTCCATTTATCAGACAAAGAAATTATTCCACCATCAATTATGGATTCCATTATTGTGCCTCCTTTATTTTTCAACTGAACCACTAATTTACTTTCAAAAAAAATAGTTATTAAAGGCTCATAATTTCTAGGGAAAAAGATAGAAAATAAAAATAAAAATAGGAAAAGACAAAAAGATGTTTCAAATATTTATAATATCAGAGAAATGTTAGGCTTGATTTGTCTTTTTTAAAATCAAAAGAAAATGATAAAAATGTCCATGAAGATATTTTTTTTTTTTTTTAAAAAAAAATAACCCCCACCTCTACTAGCTACTAATTGCCAAGGTGACATACCCTTGCTAGTGTTGGAGGCTTGGAGCTTCAATAGCCAGCCGGCCAGTCACCAGAGCTTCAATTGGAATAATTATTGGCAAAATAACAAGACTTATTAAAGAATTTACGACATTTGATTATATTTTAACAACTTTTGTTTACCAAGTATTAAATCTACATTATCAAGCTTTGCACAAGTTTTGACAAGGAATCAACGATATTTTATTAGGTTTTAACATTTTTCCTTTACCAAGTAACAAATCTACACTATCAGGTTTTTCATAAGTTTTATTAAAGAATTCACGATGTTTCATTAAGTTTTAAACTCTTTCATTTACTAAGTCACAAATATAAACTATCAAGTTTTTTTTACAAGTTTTGTTAAGGAATTCACAACGTTTCATTAGGTTTTAACAACTTTCGTTTGCCACGTAACAAATTTAAACTATCAGTTTTTTCACAAGTTTTATTAAGAAATTCACAACATTTGATTATGTTTTAATAACTTGTTACTAAGTAATAAATCTACACTATTAGGTTTTTCACTAGTTTTGTTTAGGAATTAAAGATATTTGATTAGGTTTTAACAACTCTAAACAAAAATTGTCAAAACCTTATCAAATATCGTAAATTCCTTAATAAAACTTATGAAAAAATATGATAGTGTAATTTGTCACTTGGTTAACGAAAGGTGTCAAAACCTAATTAATATTGTGAATTATTTAACAAATCTTGTTATTTGTCAATAATTGTTCTCGTCGGAGCTCCAGCATTAGTGATTGGCTGGCCGGCCACTAGAGCTCTAGTGCTAGCAAGGGTATGTCATCGCCGGCCGAGGGGGTGGGGATTTTTTTTTAAAAAAAAATAAAAAATTTGCAACGGCACTTGTACCATTTCTTTTTAATTTTAAAAAGGACAAATAAGGCCTAACACTACTTCTTTGGTATTATGAATATTCGAAACATCATTTTATCCATTCATTTGTTTAAAGTTCTTTTTGCGAGATTTTCCCTAATTTCTATATATTAATGATAGTTAAATATATTTTTTAAAAGAAAATTAACATTCATCCAAAGGACTATATAAGTGAATTACCATTTGATACTTCTAGAATTACAACATGTCAGCTTTCTTATGAAGAAGATGATTCGTTGGTTCGATATGAAGATGATGTTTCTCCATCAACTCCTTGGATAGAGCTTCCCTTGGTGCACTTGCAGTTGTTTAACCCAAACTCATTTAGACTTCGAGGTTCACGAGTTGGATTTTAATTTGTGTATTTTTTTTAAAAAAAAAAGATCTTTTATAAAAGAAATTTGATAAAAAAGATTATATAATTGAATCTAATTAAATATTTGATAATGACCCCCACCATAGGAATAAAAGGAAATTATCAATCTCTTTATATGAATTCCATTATTACATAAATTGACTAAGTTCACTTAATCCACAATTATTCTTCCCACTATCTCTTATTATTTTTTAACCTCTTGTGTATATCTTTTACATATTTATATATCCACTTCCCTTGGTTCTTGACTCAGCTTTGTTGTTGGTTTTTGGCCCTTTATAAGTGATCATCAAGCTTTCTTAATTAGGTCCTTATCGCACATAATCAACATTGCTATATATATTCGTTAACAGTCATTACCATTTTTCGGAATAAGAATTTTAAAAAGAAAAGAATTTAAAAAAGGGCTGTAGCATAAAGGTGATGGGATGGAACAAAAAACTTTTAATTAAGCATCGTCAATTCTTAATCATTAAATCTTTAATTATTATTATTCAACCTTCAAATCATGCATGGTGGGTTTATTTAATGAGTTCTGAAGATATTATACCCCCCCCCCAAAAAAAAAAAAAAAAAACACACAGAGTTGTTAATTAATGGGAGAAATAATTTAGCTTACAAATTTTATGATAAGTAAATTAAATAATATGATTTATTTTGATTATCTGAAAGTTACTGTGTGAGGCTTGAAAGATGAATTTTATTATTATTGAGTGAAAAAGGAAAAAAAATATAATAAAATATTATTTTCTGATTATCATTACTCTTGAAATTGTTAATGACCCAAACAACATTAACAATAGAAGTTCTACATATAAAAAATAACGATTATTGTTAATGCTGCAACATTGGTCTATATATTTATACATACATCATATTTACGTATATATAGTTACTGTATATTTCTAATATATAATTCTGTGACCTAACCCTACTGGTGGGTGGTGGCCTCAGAGACAGAAACAGGTCACTCATTCATAATTAATTCCCAAACTTTGATGACCACGAAGATTAATTACCTTTATTCCAGTTCCACACAGATTTTTTTAAGAATTTTTTATCTGCTTGGAGCTTTTGATCACTAAGATTTGCTTAGTGTACTGTTTAGTTTTGTATAGTTTAAGGTGCCATATATATATATATATATATCTCTCTCTCTCACTAGGTGCCTTTTTTTTGTTCTTTTTCTTCACATCCAGAAAGCAAAGCACACGTAAGTTCAAATTGTTAATTAAACATGGTTGGTGTCCAACGAAATTGAGAAGATCTTGACATAGTTCACTGAGTTGTTTAAGAAATGGCTACTACGTACTAATTAATTAATTAATAAAAAACTTTGATCCGTTAATTTTTATTTATATATATATATATATATATATATATATATATATGTGTGTGGCTATAATCAAAACAAAAAACATGATGGTTTCAAACGACTTTCAGGTTTCACTCACTGCACTCAGCACCCAGTTTAGGGGAAAAAATCATTATAATAAAAACCCACCAGCTTGTTGTCCTATATACACACATACACACACTTCTACATATAGAAATATCTGTATCTTATTATTAAGGGATCATCCTGGCCTAAAGGTTACATTGATATATTTTATGGCCAACAGCTTGTCGATTTATAATAGTTTGTTGTTCTAGTGCTGTTATGTACTTCTTTTTATTTTTTATTTTGTTTGCCTACAGTTATGTACTTCATTTTATAAACCTAGTATTGAGTACTTTCATCGTTTATAAAATATATTCTTTGGCTACAACTTAATATTTGCGCCAACCCAATTAATTTGGCCAATTTCACTTGGTGAAAAAAAAAATCTTCTAAACCTTAATTATTGCCAATTTTTACTAATTAAATGTAATTATTTGATTACTTTTTATTTGTTATTTATCAATGTATTCTCTATAGGTTGACCTATAACAATTTTTTTGCAAATATTATTATTATTTTCCTGTTTGTCTATTAGGGTTTCTTTTATTGTGGTATATAAGCTCGACCATAATTTTTTAAAAAGAATAAATAGGTATATATGTTACAATTTACTCTCAGATATTGCTTCTTGTTGCATCTCTTACTATTGCTTTGCTTTTTCTTTGATGCTTGAACTCTCGCTTTGAATTCAAGACATTCTGATTAAGTTCCCTTCTCCTTTTGTATATAACAGCGTGGAAGAGCAAAGATAAGCTTTTGAGAATTTGTTTGGCAACAAGCTTTGGGAATTTATCAAGCTAAGTTCCCTGTAACGTCTGATATGGTGGGTTATCTTGAAAGAAGGCCTTATAAGGCTTTGGGTTCTCTAACTTCAACAACTAGTCTTTGAGGTGTGATTTTCCAAATTACTTATGCCTGAAGGTTGAGTGAAGCATCGAGTGAAATGTAGAAGTGTGGAGTCATTGGGACTTCGTCTCGACCAGCCAACCGGAGAGGGCTACCTATGGAGGGTCTTAGTGTGAAGCCGTCGTAATGTCGGCTTTCGAAGGGAGTACATTGAAACGAGTCTTACATCGGGTGAGTTTTCTTGAAAGAGGGGCTTTATAAGGCGACATTAGGTTCACCAACTCCAACAACTATCTTTTGGAGTATGGTTCTCCCAAGGACTTATGCCCATTACATCCCCTTTTCCTTGTATGTTCATCTCTCAGCCTCATCCTCTGAGAATCGTTCCAATTTCTCCACTTAATTAATTAGCGATTTTTTTTTTTTTTTTGCAAAATCACTCTAAATTTTTTAGGGTTAAAGTACAAGTTTACCTCGAAAGTTTTCGCTGAGGAGTAATAATGCCTTGGAAGTTTTCTTAGGTTCAATGTCACCACGGAAGTTTCAAACCGACATATATTACCTCTAATCTGTTGTATTCTTGTGGAGTGTTTTTGTTTTTTTTAGGTTGAAACTACTACAGAAAATGCCTTTTATGATTGGTATTATCTGTTATACATCACGGTTTTGAACCGACATATATGCAGGAGTTATATATGCTCCACGCAGATAAATAACGGTTCCAAATTGTAATTTATTATAGACCTATTATAATGGTTATAATATAACACTCATTATGTATTAAGGCTCGGTAAGTCCATGATATGTGAATTACTGTGATAATAATTAACGGTGACACGTAAACAACCGTCATAATATATTATAATGCTTACATAATATATAGTGGTAGCGGTTCCACTTTGACAACCATTATACGGTTCTTTAAAAACAACCGTTATACAATGGCGGTCATGCTAACATATATATTTAAACAACTATTATATATAGTAGACATAAATAAGGGTTTTTCGGTAACAACCGTGATTTATCGAAACTATTTTTTTTAAAAAAAAATATGGGGGTAGGTTTCTACTTTTGATATCCCCATGTATATACATTGACAGAACAGATAACAACATATATTTACTTTCGTTCATATAGAGAACAATACAACAAATCATAATATATTTATAGTCATTCATTCATCTACATGTATACATTATTAAAACCAAAACTTTAAAACAAACAAATCATCAGTACTTAGAAATTTACAATCATTCTATTATGTATTTACTCTCATTGATGTTGCACAAATGCTGCCAACTCTTCAACCATTTCTTCCATTTATGAGTTACTAAATATCGTGTAGGAGACATTAAAATACTGTGTGCAAAAGGAGACAATAGATGGAAGTTAGATATTGTAATATATAGTTACGTTGACAGAATGTATATATATGAACGAATTGAGCATATAATATTCCTTATTTGTATCAATATTTTTAGGACCATGCATGATTATGTCCTTCATATATTGTATCACGCAATACCCACAATCATTGCACAGGTGCGGTTGCTTTGGGCACCATAAAGAAATAAGAAGATTTTTTTTTTCTTTCAGTCATATATATAAACTATATATGTACTTCAATTTAATATTATAATCATTGACGAATAATATATATACCTTCAGACTCAGTTATTGGACCATTAGTGAGGTTATTTTTGGACACTCGAGACCATTTTGAGTGCGGTAATTGTACACCACTCTAAAAAGATACAATAAATTAAAATAAGTTTGTGTGTGTGTAGGTGTGTGTAAACATGCAAGATAAACTGAATTATAAGAGATGGATGAATGGATAATTTACTGGTTGAATGTCTCTTGCATGTTTGGTCTCTTGTCCAGAACCCCGCCCGTAGAGTTATAGTACCATATCTTTTTGCACATTGGATTTACCACTATGAGCATCCCATGGTTCCTAAGAACAATAATAGATCACACCATCATAACAATTACAAAATAAATAATAAAGACTAATTTAAGCAGAGTTAATGATGATCTCACCCTTGAATGTATGGCACAAACAAGTAAGTGTCCTTTTTGTTTAGCGCCCTCCTAATAAATTCATTCCCTAGAAACATCGAGTGTTGTCTCTTGACATCTTCCTTCATGCTCTCACCCTGGTTATTGAGATTTTCCGAGTGGATGAACTTGATATTGTCCTGGATGCCATGAGGGAGGATGTAAGTATGGGACAGGTGCCCAAATTACCGAAACTAATATATTAAAATGTAATCAAATTTTTAAGCAGCCGAATATTTAATCAAATTTGAAAAAAATCCTAATAAAGAAGTTGACAAAGCTTGTACTTGCCGACTTTAAGTGATTGTTATTAGGGATGTCCATGGACCAGATTGGACCGGGTTGGGGGTCAACCCGAAGTCTGGTCCAGGAGGGACCTCGGGCTGGAAAAGCCAGCCCGAGGTCTGGTTCGATCTAGCACCAGCCCGAGCTCGGGCTGGATCAGACCGGTTCGATGAGCTTCCTGGATCGTCCAGCGATCCCAGACCCGTTTAATTTTTGTTTTTTTTCCCCACTTCTTTGGACCAATAAGTAAACATACAAACATGTAAACATCTTAAATCCAATCATACACATATAAGAATCTCCAACAACATTGAACGAAAATTCAAAATAACAACATTCTATCCGGCCAGACTGAAGAAGAAGGGAAGAAGACTCCGAAAATTTTTTTGGCCGAAGAAGAAGACTCACTAATGAGTGATGAAGAATCGTAAAGAAGACAATAAAGAAGGATAAAGGGTTAGATTAAGTTGTGATTTTTTTTTAAAAAAATATAATATATATATCGGGCTGGACTGGACCAGTCCAGGGGGTCTTAGCCCCTGGACCGAAGTTTGGTCTGACCCGAGCAGACCGGTCCGGTCCGGTCCGCCTCATATGGTCCCAGACCAATTTTTTTTCTAGAGACCGGGTCACCTGGACTACCGGGTTTTTTGGACATCCCTAATTGTTATATTCTTATCCTTATTTTCTTCTTATTCAAAACTCATTTGAATCAGTAAATTACAACCTCCCCCCATGGATACGATCCCAAAATACTTGGGGATTATTATTACATCGATCCCATACACTTGCGGGGGCGATCAAGGATCCTCAATACGAATACATAACAGTTTTTAAGTAAAATTTGTCACTTGATAAAAAGACCATGCAAATAAAGGCTCTTAGTTAATAAATAATTAGTTAATAACAAATTTTAAAAATTATAAAATACATAACAGTTATTAAGAATTAACCCTCACCATTTATAAAATATAATAGTTAAAAACATGATGCGACGATTTGATAATCCATGAAAACCTCTCTATATAAAAGTCTGAAAGCCGAACTTCACTTCTCTACTT
Organism: Acacia melanoxylon; assembly: GCA_019022615.1. NCBI lineage: Eukaryota > Viridiplantae > Streptophyta > Magnoliopsida > Fabales > Fabaceae > Acacia > Acacia melanoxylon. Next base: position 287,832 of record JAFJYJ010000064.1, on the reverse strand, counting down.
CCATTTAACTTCTCAAAGCCAACTTCTGCTTCAACAAAACATCATAGATAAATGTGAGAGAACTTCTAATTCATCATCTACTAAAAAATCAAAAGATGAACTCCCTCCACCAACAAGCATTGAAGGTTTCGTTCACGCAAACTATGATCTCCATGATATTGTCTAGGTTTACAAGAGAAAGCAAGGACGCTTGGACCAGTGCTTAAAGGAACTTACTTTTCTCGTTCGCTCTTTGAATGAGAAGGTAGACAAGTTACTAGAGAAGGAAGATATCATATTCTTAAAATATCTTTGTGACTTTTTATTTTTAGTTTGTTTATTTACTTTGTCTTTTTTTCATAAAATGGTGGTTGCATAATCAACCACCAATTTTTTTTAAGAAAGGTATATACATTATGATTATTAACTAACAACCGTCAATTATTATATTGCCATGCAAATACATAATGGTTGTACTTTGTGATTGTCATGTTGGAAATTATGCCCTAGGGGCAAGTCATTGTAATTTGAACGTTTATGTTATTTAAAGTATTTCTCCTTTAGTTATCATTTCATTTGCATGTTTATAGTGATAACTGTATCCTTGGATATATCTTATAGATTATCCTAGATGTCCTCGTCGGTCATCTACGCGAGAGCGAAGATGAAATAAGACCAATATGACTTTGATGAGGTATGGAGATACAAATCAAAGTCATAGGCACTTGTAAGGGTACAAGGTGTTGGACCGACCCACTATGAGAAAGCTGCATGGATTTAGTCATAAGCTTATCTCATGTATAACCGCGTCACAACGCTCTTTGACCTGAGATCATCATGGATTCCTACATGATGAGTCACTGATCTTTGACCTAGTCAAAAGTCACCTTTGACCGGGTGATGATAAAGGCTTGGATCGGGATTAGTGGTTTTCATGCGAAGGAATGTGAATGGTCAAGATGGAATTTGTCCCTCACATTTGTAGAGAGATGATACTAGGCCCCTCGATGAGTAAGTCTGAGAAACGTATGGCCATACTACGATGGAAAGGAGTTTCCATTTCAATTAGACTACTCAAGAATCGAGAAAGTAGTGGTCAAGAACAGGAAGTTGACATTATCCATGCCTCATCCTTGACCAAATTATCGCGTGACAAAAGGGACGTGACATGGTTGTATGATAGGTTGCATCGTATCATCGATCCCCATATGAATTGGGTAGTCGCAATGTCTTGCTAGAGGCCGCTTTCGACTTGTGGCTGGTACGGTAATTGGTCCACCGCTAATCTCATGTGGGCTCAACGCGGTTACACACAAGAATAGTCCAACACGAGTATTAGTGTCCAGATTCATTGAATCTTAGATATGTCTAAGATTTAATGAATGCAACGTTTAATCTAGGAAGGACATATATATATATATATATATATATATAATTTGAAATTAAATGTTATTTGTTTTGTATTTAATTTATTTAAAATTAAATACCTAAAATGAATAGAGATATAGTATCTCACATTTAATTTTCGAAGAGAGATATTATATCTTAGATTTAATTTAATTGAGATACGAAGATCTCGATTTAATTAAATAGATATATATCATATCTTAGATTTAATTTATAATGATAAATTAAATCACAAGGCTTTTAATTCGGATTAAATGAATAGATTAGATCTGTTGGATGATTTAATTGATATATTACTTAATCCAAATTCGAATTCAACAATTAATTAAGATTAATTTTGAATATTTTAATACAAAAATTTCATTAGGGTTTTAGAAACTCTATAAAAGGATGATTATCTAGTCGTATTAGAAAGCTGAAAACGAATTGAGACAAGCCGCAAAAAGAAATCCTAGAGAGAAAAACGTGAGACACAAAGAGAAGGCGCTAGCACGCTACCGTACGTGTTGGAGAGTTGTTCGGTGTGGATACCGGTAGAGGGAGGAGACTCAAAAAGGCTGCTTCTGTTTGATCGAACGAGATGACACCACGTTCAAGACGTACGACGGTTGAGGCGCACGAACAAGGAGATGCGCACCAGACCGGATCGAACGAAACTCTCAATCCCTCGCATAGGTACGGTTTACTAATGAACCTTGATTTAAACGCAGTTGATAGATCCTCTTCTTGGGATTCGTAAAGTTTTTTTTTTATTCCGCTGCGTGTACGGATCCCAACACGTCATATATTGTCTCACAAGATAGACGATTTTTATGGTAAAACCCTCATGAAACATTAGATGAACAAACAAACGATTTGTTTTCCTACTTCATATCAACAAAACAAGATACCGGTTTCTCTTAAATAACGGTTCCAATCTTTCCCCTTCCCTAAGCTCATGATGAAAATACTTTATGTTTCTTTGTTCTTCAATTATCAGCATGAGAACCAAGTACCCTTTCATTACCCACCACTACACACGACTACTTCTATTCAACTTCCAATCTATGCAATGATGGTTTTAACCCGTCACTTCCAATCTATATTAAACTCCCCATTTCCTTATGTTTATCAAACTATTTCTTCTTCGTTCTCCTATGTTCTTTCAATCGCCAAGATGAAACACCAATTTGAAGACTTGCGAAAAAATCTACAGTGTCATCATCCTCCTTCTCCTTCTCCTTCTCCACAACCTCCTTCTACCCCTTCTCCTCCTCCACAACCTCTGCCTTCGCATTAAGTAGAGGCAATATTGCAACATAAAAAACGCATTGACCATGTTGTAAGGAGGCTAGCCAAATATTTATCAAGTATGAACAAGAAGGCCAATCTCATTCTTAATGAGTATGAGATATGCCACCATGATCCTAATATACTCTCAGATGATTCAAGCCACTACTATGGTGATAAACAGTGTGATGATGTGAGATTTGCTACGAATTTACGGAACTTTTGATTCATTCAAATTGAATGTTCAGAACTGTTATGTATCTGCTTGAGCTTCTATAGCGGTCTCATATATGACGATTCAAAACCATGATGTATGGCAGTTAATAGCCATCAAATATCGCAATTTCTATAGTAGTGATATCAGTTGACAGCTTAAACGAATGTTACTTTTTGTCTTGGTCCACACTTATCCATGTGTCAATCTTTCCTTATTCCATGTTCTCTCATCTCACTCATCCATCCCCTGTCTCCCTTTGCCCTCTCTCTCACTCTCTTACTTGGTGCCATCAGATTATTGTTTTGGTTTCTGCTTTGGTTGCTACAGGATTATTGTTGAATCAAACTTATACATATGATGTGATTTTGCTAATAAAGGAGGGAGATGTCTCTCTTCACACATATAAGTCAACAATCTTAGAAACCAAGGATCTCTTAAGTTGAAACTATGATTTCCATTATTTGAGGCAATACTATAGTAGACTATCTATGAAAAAAAATTAACTATAAGAGACATTGATTATTCAATAAGACTAAAAAAATTAAATCGAATTCAAACCCTTTATTAGGTTTCTTACATTGTTAACAAGCTAAAAATATCTACCTTTTTTCTTCCTTTTCAATTAGCAAATGGGAAAATAGATCAATTAGTGGTAACAGGTATGTACGGTGGTTAGAGCCGGTTAGCATCAATATGGCAATGTTGCTTTGTTTGAAGAAGTTTATGTGTAATTTTACACTGAAGAAATATACATGGTGCCAGGTGTACATTTGGAAAAAGTATAAGGGCATTTTTGCACCTTAACCCTAAAAAATAGTTAGTGTGGGACCCGTAAAACCAAAAGTTAACAAATGTTTGACTTCTTTAATAGAGCTGACATTTTTGCCCTATTTAGAGATGTTCATGGGAATTTCACTTAGTTAATGTATGTGGTGTCATACGTGTATATGAGAAAAATGCATAGGTATTTTTGCACATTAACCTTTTTTTTTTTTTTTTTTTTAACAATTTTAGAGTTGAAAGATTGAATAGACACACTTATAAAATTGAGGGGTCAAATTAAAATGAAACCTTGTGTGAAATTTAAAGACTAAAAGTAGGAAAAAATTCCCTTAAATCCCCATTTAAAAATTTATTTGTAGAATGGGACCTAGAATCACGTAAATGGGTGAAGTTGTTAAGCATGAATAACTGTGACGGGGAAAAATTTCCCTTAATAAAAATATCCTATTTGTGCAATATATCTTCCCCTTATGTATATATAGATGATCTTCTTTTTATACAATTCATCTTCCTACGTGCAAACCATCTTTCATTTGTGTAATTCATCTTTCTTTATATATGTAATTCATCTTTCCTTCACGCAAATCATCTTCCATCAAATTAAAAAAGCCAAGATTTGCAATTCCCTGATCTATAATTCATTTTTGCTCCTTCCCTTCTTCAAGCTTCTAATCCTTCTACTTCGATGACCCACACGACAAATGCTGCCATCGTAACCCCCCTCGACGTTGTCACCATCATTGAGGACCATCTCCATATACTTTACTGGGACCATCGCCTATTCTATCTTCTCCACCTCCACTCTTTAGATTAGCTTCTTGTTGACACCTACGCTTCTACCTTTGTAGATTTGGATCCTCTTCAACCATCTCCGTTTTCTCCCCACTCCTCATCACTGTCTTTGTAGACAAAGAAAGACGATGGCTTATTTTGTAGATCATTATAAATAAAATATTCCACAAATAATAGGGCACATGCAAATAGCTACAACATAGTCATATTACAACATTTAGTCTTATAATAAATAAAATCAAGAGAATATTTGTTTTATACACGTTTTAAGCAGTTCAACGTATCAAACTAAGCAAACCTCAGACCCCAAAAAAAAAAACATACTACTAGTAATTTATAATCAATCCACACGCATAGGTCGCTCCCATTGTTTCTTAACAGGGTTGGTTTCTTGTTTCTTAACATGGTTGGTTTCTTGTTTCAGTCCCACGCTTACTTTATCTCCTCAAATTTCTAACTTAGCTTTAACCACATTTTTATCAACACGTACGATACAATTAATTGTCTCTTATAAATAAAACGGAGGAAGCCAAGTACTGAAAAATATTTTAAAGATATTAATTTTTTTATAAATATTCCGTTCACTTCTTGTGTTGCCATTTCTAATAATAAAAATATTTTAAATCTACGTAAACGAAGCAGTTAAAAGAGATGTTAATTTAAAAAAAAAAAAATGATAAGAATGGAGTTTTTTTTTTTTTTAAAAAAAAAAAAGGTAGTACCGGTAGAGTAGTTGTTGGAGATGAATGATGATACCGAAATGAAGAGGAGAGAGTCAAAAATAGAGTTGCCGACATTTAATCAAGAGACAGAAGAAAGGCAGAGCTGAAAGCAAAGCATAATATGACAGACAGCACTGACTGTTTTGTCCTTTTCCTTTTTTTGGCTTCCCCCAATTATTATCAAACTCGCCAATTCAGTAAGTCTATGTCTTAGTAAAATTATTGTAAAATCCACTCTGATTTTATTTTTTTATTTTAAAAAAAATTTGATCATATTTATAAATTTAGTTTCAGTATAATAAATAAAATCGTGACAATGCATCATAGCTTGGAAATTATGGGAAGTAAGAAATCATAGATTATTTAGACAAAACTTACTCGACAATAGGGATCATAACACAAGTTAGTTCCATAGCTAGCCATACTCAAAAAAGTTTCTTACAGTCAAGAATTTTTTTGTAATGCTTATCTCCTCATGCTCTGAGTATTCCTTCAGCTTTTTGTATTTGTGAGTATTTAAATGAATGACATACCATTCCATTCAAAAATAAAATAAAATCGTGACAATTTTTTCCATATTAATGGCACCAATAAAAATATAAAGAATTAAAAAATACGCATTCATAAATGAGAATAAAGTTAAAAATTTATCTTATAATCATTAAGTTACCTATCTCTCTTTGATATGTGTGATTTAGTTAAAAGAGTGGTGCTTATAATAAACTCAGTTGAACTTATTTATTAAGTATAATATATTATTTGAATTTAAAATATATTTAAATCAAATTTTTATCATTTTTATATTTTTATTATTTAACTATACATTATTAATACATATTTAATGATAAAACTAAACTCTTACGAGTTTTCATCGATAAGAGTTTATGCTAAACATGAGTTTATGTAAATACAACTCATGACCCCTTAATCATCCACCTAAACTTTTAATCTTAATTACAATTAAGCAGTTCAAGCACAATAATCCCTTAATTATTTTAGGGGGAATTACTCTAAAGTCCCAAGAAAATTTTTTAATCACCTAAAGAATAATAACAATTGAGAAAGTACCCAATAACACAAAAAATAACAATAGGCCTATGTTATTGACACTTTTTAATAATTATACTTTTCTTTTAAGATTTTAACCACTATATTTTATACCATACGATAGTTACTGTTCTGTTTGGTTTGTTTGCAGAGAATACGAGGGAAAGTTAAAAAGATTTTAATGAGTTTAAATTTTTTTTTTAAAAAAAAAATTCTAGTTAAAATTTTCCTAGTGATTGCAAATAATAATTTTTTTAAAAACAAAAAATTATATTAAGTATAAATAAATATATTTCTTATTACCCGTGCGTAATGCGTTGCACATGGATTTTTTTAGTGATTAGAAGATTTTTTATATAAAAGTATAACAATTAATTTTTCCATACCATATAAAATTGGTTTCACTTATTTATATTCGAAAAGTATAATCAATTAATTTTTTAGAATACCATATAAACAATTTGTATAAAAATACTGTTATATTTGAATACACACAATGTATTTTATTGAAATCTTATTGTCAAAATGTCTTTCACTAGATTGTCTTGTCCAAAAAATATAAATAATAATAAAATAAATTTAAATAAATACATTCTCACATACATTTGATATAATAAGATAAAATAAATAAATAAATAAATACAGGAATAATCTCACATACATTTGATACAACTTTCATTAGAACTATTTAAATGAGGGATTTGAATGACAAATGAGATAGCATGAAAATGGGTATATAATTGCATGATTGTGGTGGCATCAAAACTCTACACGTAAACGTTGAAGATAATTTTAAAAAGCAGTAACGAACAGCTATTAGTATTGCCTGATTAATTAAAGTATTTTTAAAATAGAACAAAAATATAATATGGGAAAAAATAATTATTTGAGTGACACGTAAGAGTAAAGACCATAGAAAAGAATATCTCTGAAGGGTTTGCTTCATACATAAACAATACAAAATAAGGTGTGAAGACACGTTATCAAAAAAAAAAAAAAAGTGTGAAGACAAAGTAAGACGCAGACACGTAAGATTTTACAGACAATGACTCAGATAGAGATGCTTCACATTTTTTAATAAGAAAATAGATAAATAAATAATTTTGAAATTAAAATCATAAAAGGTCAAATTCACGCATATTTTATTTTTATTAATTTCTAATTGTAGTTACGTCTGTTTGTAAATTTTGACACTGTTTGAGTGGTGATGTTAAATATTAATAATCAAGTTAAATATTAATAATCAATAAACAATAATTTTTTGTAAAATGTATAACTTTTTTTATTTTATTATTACATTGATTTTGTTCCTGTGGCTGTAATAATAAAACATAAGTTGAAAGTTATGTTTATTAAGATTAGAATATAATAAAACATATTAAAAATAACTATAAATTCCAAAAAACACCTATCATATATTCTAACTTACAACCCTTATATTGTTTGAGTGGTAAATAATGTTAAATATAACTTCCTCTTATATTTTTTTTTTTTTTTAAAAGATCAAAATTTGAATTGACTTATTTTTTTTTATAAGAATTTGATCATAGTTGTCTAAACATTAAATAATTTTTTTCATCTTTACCTCTTATTAATTATATAATATATACATTAATTAAAGGTTGATGATATCTATTTTTTTTTCTTATTTATCTTCTTATAAATAAGGACATATTTTAAAAAAATTTATTTTAAATATACTTATTATTTTTAACTAATTTTAATTATTATTATTTTGACCGTAAAAATTATTTCAAACATATTTTAAATAAATTGCGATAACGACGTAACCCAGTTTAAATAAATTCGCGAATGATGTAAGCTCGTATCGTGAATTCGTAAATTCGTAAAGAGTTTATTTTCATTAAATATAATAAATAATTAAAATATAAAAAAATGACAATAAGTTAATTTAAAAATATTATAAATCCAAATAATTGAAATTAAACACATCAACATTTAAAATTTACCATATTTAATAAAAAAAATTATATAAAACTTATATATAAAGTCGTTGGCGTGATTAAAATAAAAAAACTTAACACAATTTTGTAAGTTAAAAACTTAAAACCAAAACCGGAGGGAATACATATTAATCGAATATATCCTCCACATAAATTTAAAACTTATTAATCAATATATCCTCCACATAAATTTGAAACAACTCGCATAAAAATAATATTAAAGAAAGTATTTGATATCAGTTTCACTATAAGTTCCTTAAGTAAGTTCAAGTCATATATTACGTTATGTAAATAATAAATTTAAATACATTTTTAATATATATTTTTTGCCAACAAGACATCTTTAATAATTAGTTTAAGAATATTAGTCCTTCCACATGGCACATAGTTTTCTCTCTTGCTTTTTAAAATCAGGGTTAGGTGGGGGTAAGAAGACGTGAGATCATGTTTGGAAGAAGTGATTTATTATTTAAATCATTATATTTGTACCTGTCCCAGTTTTGATTGTCCCCAGAAATGTGAAGAAGCGTTAATCCTTATGAGTCGAAATCCTAGTGGTTTCTTTTCTTTTCGTTTATTTATTTTAATATTTTCTTTAATGCCGCGTCAGTCACATTTATTCATTTACGAAAGCGCCCTCCATCTCCGCCGGAATGTTCGTATTGTCACATCGTATCATTTTTACTATTTCAGGCATCCTTTCTAGTTTATTTACTGAAATACCCTTCAAATTTCCCTTCCAGATAAACCTCATTAATAATTGATACTCCACTTTCTAAAAAATGCATGTCCAATTTTTTTTTAATTTTTTTTTAAAAAAAAAAGTGATAAAAATTCTATTTTTATTGTTAATAAAATTTTGTACAAGTTAAATTTTCGATTCCTTAAAGATGCTGTATTGGGGGAAAACAACAGGGATTTTGATTCCACATGGACAGATTCACGTGACAAAAAACTTTCGTTTTTCGTTTTTTAATTTATTGTCTGCCACCAAGAAAGAATAACAATATTTTATATCTTAAACTTTGAGGAAATTAATTGATTGGTTGATTAATTAAAATTGTTCTTAGATTTTCAATAGAAAATTTCCTATTTTAAAAACTACATAAGATTCATGTTTTGAAAGGAATAATCTTAACCCTCAAAAAATAAAGTTGCTTTTGGTTAATTGTCTTTTAAAGTAGTCGCCCAAATTGGGACTTGGTATATTATTTCTTTCCTTTTCTTAATATAAGTGACAATAAAAATTTTAAAGTATGTGTTATTTTATTTTTTGTCCTTTTATTTTTCGGTGTGATTTATTTTAGTCTTCTAATTAATTTCATTTATTATTTGTTAGTTTTTTAAATTTTAAATTATTACCAAAACCTTTCTTTTTTTATGAAATTCAAAATGATATTTGTAGATGATAAGAGATCAAAATATTTCTTTAGTGTCACTGAAAAATAATTTCTGTTTCATGATTTTATATAAAAACCCAACGCAGTTTTTTAATATAAACTAATTGGAGAGCCATAAGTTCTAACTATTTGTTTGTTTTTTTTTGCCATCTTCATAACCATTTTCTATACAACATATGAATCTCATAGATCATCTCTTTGTCTTCAATATTACACATTACTCAAAGCCTAAGTTTCACACTAATTCGAATAATATAAAAATGTGCTTTTTATAAAGGTGTTGTTAAAGTGAAAATAATCATCACATGCAAGAAATGAAAAATATGGGTCTAATTTTGGGTTATTACAACTCCCTTCCCGCCTCCCCTCATTTTTCATTATTTTTTTCTTAGAACATCAGGTTTTTTGTAAATGTCTTATTTTACTTTAAGTGATCGGTTTTCGTAATTGCGCATTCTTGTTTCGTTTGAATTCCGAGAAAGGCGTCACCGTGAGGAGAATTTCAGTTTTAAGCAATTAGATTCCCAAATGCGAAACCTAAATGCTCATAGCGTGTATAAACTAGTTTGTTGGGAATAAAGCTTTACTAGTTACCTTTCCAAAGGTCAAAGAGTGAATAATTATCTCGCACAAAACTGTTTTTGATATCCATTGGAATGGGTTATGATGTTTTGGTAGGTGCACACAATGACACCGGATCAATCGATGTTTTCACTTCACTCTTCCGATGATTAGGAACGTTAACCTCCGCTTTCAAGAAGTCATTGGGAATAAGAATCTGAGTTATGAATGCCAATAGAATTTCCTAAAATGAAATTATAATGGAAAGAGTTAGCTTACTCAAACCTAGGCAATATCTTTGGTGGTGGTGATAATGGTTGTTCCTTCCCCTTCTTTTGAATTTAGTAGACTCTAGCCCCAGTGAAAATTGGTGCAAATGTCTAGTTATATATGTTAGTCTGTTCTCTTTATTATTTAGCGATGAGAAAGTTCATAGATGGTTCGAATGATACCATTTAATTCTTTTCAACTTACATTACTTCGTACAGGCAAGATAATGCAAAAAGAATGGGTCTAAACTTCAAAAGAGTGAAGTAAGTATTTTTATTTGATTTCTATTACACATTTCTTAGTTAATTTAAGCAGTTACTAAGAAGAATATGTTTTTTTTTCCTTCAGTTGATTGGCTATTAGCCCAACTTCTTCTATATGAATTATTTGGAACATAAATGTTTTTTTTGCCTGCTTTGGAACATAAATGTCAATTGCTATTCTACAGCATTGACATCTCTTGCCTCTTTGATGAATGGCCTTCAAATCTCAATACAATATCTTCACCACAAATGAATCATCTTCGATAGAATCGTAAAAAACTTGTCCGCCATAGCAATAGGAGAAATTAATGTATTATTTCTATGCATTTTATTTTATAAACAATTTTATCCATTAAGGACTTTATTGTTTATTAATTTTTTTAATAATCATTTAGCTTTTTTCTAAATTAAAAGTAAAAGTAAAATTTTATTATTCTAATATATACAACTAATATGTATAATAGTATTCAATATAATTCATGCCCTTTTCGATCATTTTCCATCTTAACCGACTTTTTAAAATAATAATCCAAACACTCATCATTAAGAAAAAAAGCCACTTCGCAAAAAGTCAAACCGACAATCCAAACACAAATCATTATCTATAACCGACTTTTTTCCTACCGAGCTTTTTTTTAAAGTCGATATATTTTTAAGCCACCGCTCCTACCGCTAACCCAAATGCGCCCAAAGTGTCACTGAAAAATAATTTTTGTTTCGTGATTATATATAAATACTTTTTTAATATAAACTAATTGAAGAGCCATCAGTCTAACCATCGTTTTGGCCAGGGGCGGAGCCAGGAATGAAAATCATTGGGGTGAAAATTACGTAATGAAACCCGAAGAAGTTAGCATTTGAAATTAGAGGGAGAAAATTACATAATTAGACCCAAATTTTTTGAAAATTATGATTTAGCCTCATAAAAATTTCAATATTTTCAGTTTAGTCCCTTCATGAGACTTTCTAATAGGGACTAGAATGAAAAAATTAAAATTTTTATGAGGCTAAAGCATAATTTCTGAAAAAATTGGGTCCAATTCTATAATTTTAGGGGGCAGGGACCACCCCTAGCCCCCCATCCCCTATTCCGCCTCTGGTTTTGGCTCTGGTTGGACCATTAACTCTTAAACTTATATCTTGACCAGTTCAATGATTAGTCCAATTTTCAGTAGCTTAGATCTAACATAAAAGTGTTGACATATAGGTTACTAGTTCAACGAATATTGGTATCATAATTAACAAATTTTTTATTGATTTCTATTTTTAAATTAACAACCTTTTCAATATTTGTGGCTATTCTGCCCCATGACAAAAATCAAGGGGTTATAGAACACACTTTTAGTTAAACTCTAATGACGGACCCTTATCTTATGATTCTCATAACCATCTTATTCTTCTTGTTTTTGTTTTTGTTTTTTTCCCCATCGTCATAACCATCTTCTATACAACATATGAATCTCAACTCATCTCCTTGTCTTCAATATCACACATTACTCAAAGCCTAAGTTTCACACTAATTCGAATAATATAAATTGTGCTTTTTGTAAAGTGTTGTTAAAGTGAAAAATAATCACACACGCAACAAAAATAAAATAAAATATGGGCCTAATTTCTTCAACTCTATTTCCCCCCCTCATTTTTCATCACTTTTTTTTTCTTACAACATCATGTTTCCTAAACTTATTTTACTTTAATACCACCTTTGATACTAAATATAAAACCAATTATATTAATTTAAAATATTTATATTTATCATTTTTCCTCTAAACTAATTTATTTGACTTATAAACTAATATATAATTTAATCATTAGAAATTTATTTTACTTTTCTTAACATCTCCAAAAAAAGTCGACTAGACTTTATATTTAGGACCAAAGGTAGTAATTAATAGGATAATTTATAGGAACATAGAGTAATTCATATTGAATCAAAAAATGACCATAAAAAATGACAAAGTTCTACCATAATTACATATCTAACACGATTACACTCTCATATCTCAAATTTAAAACCAATGATTAAACTGATATAACTCTTTCTTAATGAAAGATAATCAATCCACATTTCATATAATTTCTTTATTTTTTAATATTTTAATTTTTAATTTTTTCCCAATCATCTCTTTGATTTCTCAATAAGTTTTTTTGGGACAAAAGTTTGATTTCTTAATAGTTGCCCATTAAGCATTTCTGTACTTAATAAACAAATGCAAGAAAATCTTTATAGAAAAGTTCACCAACAGTTAATACGGCTTTAAGGAGGGCAAAAATGTCATTTCAACAGACGGTGCCGGCATTATTACAGCTAAAGAATAAAGCAAAAATATTAATTTAGTAAAACAAAAAAGAAAGCAGGGGTATTTTAGTCCGAAGAAAAAAAATACAAGAGCCGGTATAATAGAAAGGCCCTACACTCATCCTTTATCGTGGAACGTATGCCGAAGATCTCAGCGTCCGTTAAATTAGCCTTCTTTCCTTCATTTTCAATTTCGCTCCCTCTCTCTCTCGTCCTCTTCCTCTGTCTCTCTCTGAAAAACCTCAGGCTCTGGGCCAACAACAGGAGTAAGAAGAAGAAACACAAGCGACATCAGCATTATGTTGCGCTTTAGATCAAACCCTTCTTTCTTTCTTCTCATTTTCTCCATTTTCTTCCTCTTTGTTGTTTACACCTCTGGAACCGCTCTTCCCAATCACCCTCGGCGTTTTCCAGGTAATTTTTTATTTTAATCTCTTGCTTTCATTCCTTTTTTTTTTTTTTTCAAGATTGAATTTTTCGGTAAAATGGGTTTTTGTGTTTATTTGTTTTGGATTTTTTTCCAGGTGATGGTGTAGAAATTGCTGGTGGGAGTCAGTATTTTGATGTGCTGCCGTGGAAGACGAGGAGATTAATGGCAGATGCAGCAACGGCCAATAGTTCTCTTGTGTTAGCCCAGGACAGAACTCGCCGGAAAGATCCTCTGGACCATTTTAACCGCTACACTGGTGGTTGGAATATCAGCAACAAGCATTATATTGCCGTCAGTTCTCTTTCATTTCTTACTCACTATCTTATCCTGTTTCTAAAATCAGTGAAGGATTGATATGTGTTATTCCATCCTAGTTTTAGTTTATCGGGTACCTTTTTCTAGGAAATTGGTGAAAAGTTGCACTCCGGCCTGGGTTTAATTTTAATGCTTCTGCTTGGCCATCTTTTGAAACAATTAAATCATATTTTGTTGACTTGTTTACTGCTAATTAGGGGTACTAGAGTTCAGAGCGCCTACTGCTAATCTGGTTCTAATTCTATCGTTGATTTGTTTATCTTTTTTCTTATCTTATCTTATCTTATCTGGTGTATGAATATGATTCACTGACTTCAATTTGTTCTTATTTTGGTTGCAGTCAGTTGTTTTTACTGCGGCTCCCTTCTTCATCATTGCTGCAGTTTGGTTCGTGCTTTTTGGGCTTAGCTTATTCCTTCTCTGCCTGTGTCGTTGCTGTTGTCCAAGAGAACCTTATGGCTATTCTCGAGTAGCTTATGCTTTGTCCTTGATCTTCCTCATTTTCTTCACCCTGGCAGCGATGTATATCTCTCTCTTCTCTTCTCACTTTCTCTGCTCAAAACAAATCTTATATTGCACCATGCTTGAATTGACATTTTATGACATGCTAAATTGTCTTTGTAATGCTTATTGTAGAGCTGGATGTGCCGTCCTGTACACTGGTCAGGGGAAATTTCATGGCAGTACCTCAGACTTCATGAATTATGTCGTCAATCAGGCTGACTTCACAGCCCAAAACCTCAGGAATGTGTCAGATTATCTTGAATCAGCTCAAAAGATTGGAGTTGATGCCGTTTTTTTGCCATCAGATGTTCAGAAGCAAATAGATGATGTTCAGATGAAAATTGGATCTGCTGCTACTACTCTTTCCAATAAGACCCAGGAAAATTCTAAAAAAATAGAAGATGGTCTTGATGCAATGTAAGCACAGTTTTGATATTACTTCCAACTGGAATTGAAAGTAGATTTCGTTAACATTCATCTGTTGTGTTCTCTGTAGGAGATTAGCCCTTATTATCATTGCAGGTGTTATGCTCTTTCTTGCATTTCTTGGGTTCAGTAAGTCTTTCCTGTTCTTTCACTTTTAATGTTTTACTATAAAGTTTTTCATAAAATCTTATCTCATATTCTTGTGTTATTGTTCTTAAATAATTTTGCAGTATTCTCCATCTTTGGGTTGCAGTGTCTTGTATACTTGTAAGTCATATTGAATGAACTATATTATGTTTCTCCCCTTTCTGGCTTGCTTATCCCTTTACTGTTCACGGGTTTTTGATTGATTATAGTTGTCCAGTTGGTGAATGATGTGTCTTTTATGCTGCAGTTTGGTGATTTTTGGATGGATTCTTGTTGCTGGAACATTTATCGTGTGTGGTGTATTTCTCTTTCTTCATAAGTAAGTTCTCATTTGCTTACCATAACCTCATTGTGCAAATACTCCTTTGTCAAAGTTATTATGAGCTACTTTGCTTATCATCTTGGGACAAACATTCTGGGGTCTGTCTTTAATGTTTTTGTAGTTTGAAATGCTGCACTGTTGGATGATTGGTAGAATCTCAGAGACCTTACAAAAGAATTATTTAATGATCTTGATATATAAGTCAGCGTAAGAGTAAAATTTAATGCCACTAGACGATGTGTTGCATTTATGATAAGCGAAATTATAGTAGGAAATCAATGACTTTATGTTCAACATTGTCAAAATATCTGGAAAAAAAAAGGTGGGAGTCTATTGTTGGATATGCTGCTTGAACTGTTGTTTTAAACTTCAACTTCTAGACACATTTGTAAGGTGTTATGGCTTGGAGGTACAGTCTTTTGCTATAAAATCATCAGTTATTAGCTTCAATAGGATTCAGAAGTTTCTGGTCAGAGTCCTGGCATAAATGTTCTTCTGTGCTTTTGGATATGAATTGCTGATTGGTCTTTTTGTCTATTTAATTTAGTGAAACCTCCACCAAGAAGGAATAAACCTTGATTTATAAGCTTTTTCCTGAAAGGAAACTATGCATGCTAATGTTCTCTGATCTGATACAGGGAACTGCATCTGCTTAGAGCATTCAACTTGTGCATAGTCTACTTTATGCCAATAGTGTTTCTTTCCTTGTTGGTGAAATTTGATAATAGTACTCACTGTGAGATTGGTTTGTACTTAGAATATTTAGCACATAAGTTTTTAATGCTCAGCAATACTTTTTAAGAAAGGGAAATTATATTAACAGAGTTGTATCAACACTGTTTGTTCGTGCTGCTATTTTGATATCATTTGATGAACTACAAACTTGCACATTAAACAATATGAAAACTTACTGTATTGGCATATTTTCTCAGTGCGGTTGCAGATACTTGTGTTGCCATGGATCAGTGGGTGCAGAATCCTACTGCTCATACAGCCTTGGATGATATTCTTCCTTGTGTGGATAAGGCTACTGCATTGGAAACCTTGACTCGGACCAAGGATGTGACGTTCCAAATTGGGACAATAGTCGACAAGGTCATCTCCAATGTCACGAACCGGAACTTCCCGCCTAATGCGGGACCTTTATACTTCAATCAATCAGGCCCCCTTATGCCGGCTCTTTGCAATCCTTTCAATGCTGATCTCACAGATAGGAAGTGTGCTGCTGGGGAAGTGGTCTTGGACAATGCCACTGAGGTAAATAACATTTCTTAAGATTTTTCAGATGTGTAGGGAATAGCAGAAGGACAAAATTCACTTATGCTTTGGTGCATTCTCTCTCATAAAATATATTTATAAGAGACCTATTTACAAGTTATGAACACTATGGCCCTTCTTTCAAAACTTTGTCTTTAGGCTTTGTGCCCCTTTATGTTTTTATGTTCCTTAATTCTTTTATGATTTAATATAATTTTTGGTCTCTTAAGTTTTATTCCGTCCAAAACATTGGTCCTTAAAATAAAAAACTGGACCATTTTGCCCCTAAGGACCAAAACCTATAGTTTGAAACTTGAGGGACCAGAATCAAAATAAGAGTATATTTGAGAGGCCAAAGATTGTATTGAACCTTTTTTTTTTCCGGTACTTTTCAATAAAAATTAAGTACAATAGAAATGGGATTCTCTGCATTTTTTTATTGATGTATTCTGGAAAGAAGCTAGGCCTTTTTCCCTTGTATTTTTCTCTAACATGAACTCAAAAGTTGCCTCACATTCAAACTCTGTATCAAGCAGGTATGGAAGAATTATACCTGTCAGGTTTCAGCCTCGGGCATCTGCAACACGCCGGGCCGGATGACTCCGGTCATATATGGCCAAATGGCGGCCGCGGTGAATGTGAGCTACGCTCTGTATCACTACGGACCGTTCCTGGTAAATCTCACAGACTGCACCTTTGTCAGGCAAACATTCTCGGACATCAACAGCCAGTATTGCCCGGGTCTCAGAAAATACACCCAGTGGATCTACCTTGGATTACTCGTAGTATCTCTCGCTGTCATGCTGTCGCTGATCTTCTGGGTTATCTACGCCAGAGAGAGGAGGCACCGCGTGTACACCAAACAGCTCTTGACAGAAGATAAAGCCCCTTGAAAAACACTATGGTGGTGTTCATTTGAGTTTGATGACGATGCTGTGCAGATTTTTTATTTGCATATGTTGATTGGTATTTGTTGTTGTATTGAAAGAGTTGTTTGAATCTCTTGACAGTGTAAGTAGTAATATGTTGTAGGAAGTGGTACTTGTGGTAGACTGGTAGTGTATTTATTTATTATGTATGGAATAAGTCCGATTTGTGTGTGGTAATGAGCACCTAGTGAGTGAAAGTAGCTTCGGCTTTGGCATGTGTCGGCATGAAATTTGGATCATAGTTCAGTGATCTCGGAGTGGTTCTTCATTTCTTTGAACGTTTCATAATCCTGGTGATACGATCTTACAAAAAGGATGTAAAAACTTTCAATGCCTGCATAAAAATAATATTTTTTTAATGATGAATTATTTGGCATTTGATATTCTTGGGCCAATTTGGTCTGAGTAATTGAGATAAAGCTTTTCTAACACGATTTTTTCTTTTTGATGAAACTAAAACTCAGATCTTGATTTTTTTTCTTTGAAAATAAAAAGACAATTTATATTAAAACTAAATCGAGTTTATACTAACTTCAGTCATAAATATAATACCCAATTGATTTTTTTTTGAAAATTTAAAAAAGCTAAATAAATTATTTAATCATAATATATATTGTGTATTATTAGATTATATATTAATTTATAAGTTAGGTAAAATAGTTTTAAAAAAATTATTAATTTAAATATTTTAAAATAATTTATTTTACATTTTTAATACCTCTAAAAAGAATTAACTAAATGTTGTTGAATGTTTTGAACTTACATTGTTGGCCCTAAATTCCAAAAATAAGAGTTTTCTTAATATTTGTAAATTAAATAAATAGGTCATACATGAAAATCAGTGCATCAGAGATCTGGAAGAAGGGTAAACACGTCATTGCATAGCGTTTCAAATTCAAAGTAAGAGAAAGGGACACAAGTCACATGAGCAGGCACTCTTGTCGCACTTCGTTTCTTAAAACGGCAATAATTTTGTACGTATATACTACGGCACAGTGGTCCCCCGTTTCGAAAATTTTTATGCGAAAAGCATTCATCCATTATCCGCTGTTTTATCTATTCATAATTCATAAAATTTGTGACATTTTCTTTTGGTTTTTTTTTTTTTTTAAAAATTAAAGTGGTAGGCACTAACAATTTAAAATAAAAAATGAGATTTAATCTGAGATCTCATACTTATAGAAAAGTTTACATGCCACTAAGTTATTATAAGGCTAGTGTCTCACACATAGGCGGATCCACCTAATATAAGACTAGGGGTAAGTGCCCCCTTAAAATCGGGGAATTGAGGATTTTTTAAAAGAATTAATACATGTTTGAATGATTGTCTATTTTTAAATTAAATACCTACCCTTAATATATCAAGATCAGTCTTACGTAATCGGATGGGGATGAATGATTGAATGATTGTTTAGTGCCTTATATTGAAAATTTGATAGCATTGATAATAAAGTAATTATGATGGAATTTCAAAAAAAAAAAAGCATAGAAGCATGACATTGTAATTATTTTTATACTTTTGTTATTAAAATATATTTACTTGAATTTATTGAGTGTCCACCCTACATTGTAATTTATGTAGCGAAAGATTTCTAATAAAGACTTAAATTACTTTTCTAAATAACGCGTTTATAAAATAACCTGCCTCTCTTATTACATTATCAGTATTCAATTCACTTGATTTCATGAATATTTTTTTGATATTTTTTTCTTTTCTTGTTTTCATTCTTTTGTTTTTTAATGCATTTTAAAAAAAAAAACCAGGGGTGTTACACCCGAACTCCCGAATCACCCCACCACTAGTGCCCCTTTAGTAACTTTCTAGATCCGCCCCTGGTCTCACATCTTTTTTGATAGGTCGAAAATCTTTTTTTCTTTTTGAACAAATTTTTTTTATCACCTTTTTAAGCATTTTTTTAATCACCTTCTAACAATGACCATGTGCTTCAGTTTCAGCAATAATGGATGGACGTACCCAGCATCAGATACGAACAACGTATAGATGAAATTTAGGTGGTCTAAATTTTATGATTTTTGTTTTTGTTTTTTCAAGTAATTTTTTTTAAAAATAAGTTTGATAGGTATAAGATTGATGTTATTTCATAATTTGATATTAGAATTAAAATTTATTGAAATTTAATTATAAAAACAGGAAAGTCCATATAGTCCAAATAAAAAGTGCATTTGCACACCAACACCCATTGAGATTGAGTGGTAAGGTACTTGTTATCCCTTAAAGCCAGTCCCCGCCGGTTATATGAATAGAGCAAGTGGCATTAATAGCTCTTCCCTCCCACCAAGGAGACCGGTCCGGGGCGAATCCAGATTAGTTTGGCCTTGATAAATCCTTCTAGACCCAAGGCGAATCTAGATAAGTCTGGTCTCGATAAATCCTTTGAGTTAAAAAAGCTCTTTCCTCCTATGAGGGAAACCGATCCTAGTGCGAATCCGGGTTAGTCTAGCCAGGATAAATCTTTTGAGACCTGAGGCGAATCCGGATTAGTATGGCCCTAATAAATCCTCTGAGGTAGGCCATAATACCGGATGTGTAGCACATCCCTATCTTAAAATTTTAATTTTTTGGATAATGACATTCTAATCCTTTGTTTTTTTTTGGGTATCCCACCTGGTTCATTGGAACCTTTAGTTGCTATTAATCCAGATTTCGCCCCTCGTCGTGCCCACAGTCATGGGGGAAGAGCTCCCAACATCATTTTCTCCATTCTCATGTCTCGAATTGACGACATGGTTATCCTAATTCTTTGTTTTGTTTTTTTTTATATATATAAAAGTTTTAGGAAAGGGGTTGGACTCACCCACAATCCAAGGGCAGGGCGCTTGGAGCCCAGTCCACAGGGCATACTGGCTAGAGAGTACATATGCTTCCACCTCTACCAGCGTTTTCATTGTTTTCTAGACCCCTAGGATGCCTCCCCTAGCGCCTTGACCAACGCAGGGATCGAACCCCCTCCCTTTAGGTGAGGAAGTCCAACCCCTTCACCAGTTGAACCCAAAGACAAGGGGTTCCTAATTCTTTGTTAGTAGAGTAGGGAAACGGTTAGCCTAACCTAGACCTAATAGGCTTGGCCCATAAGGTCTTGGGCTTGTAAGCCCAGTTTCTCATAAAGAACAGTATTTACAAAGTCCAACTGTTATTATGAAGGTTCAGAGCCTGAACTATATTGATTTTGTTAAAATAAAATAAACTTTTTAGAAAATAAAAACATAACATATTAATAATAACATCTTTAGATTTAAGCTAATTAAAGGTCAAATAATAAAAATACAACTCTCTCTTCTCTTCTTTTCTTTTCTTTTTGCGTACTTTACAATCCTTTAACCATGAATTAGTGTTATTTGTTTTTAGTGGAAAAGGAATATATTAACATAATATGTACAAATTACAAAACACTACCATCTATGTCTCTGCTTCGATGGATCTAAGGATAGCAGTGGCATTATAGGTGTGGTAATAGCAATAATGATACTCTCAGGGAGTAGGGATTCATTCATGAAAATAGACTTGTTCCTATTATCCCAAAGTTTCCCAGTAAGAGTCCCTACAAACAAACACCAATGAGTCCACATGCATCGCGAGTTGAGGTTCCAGAGTAGCCAGCCATTCATGAAGCAGCTTGTTGAAAAATTCAGCAACTCGCCACTGTGGAAGGATCTTTGTCCAACAGTTGTTAGCCACCGGGCAGTGTCTCAAAATGTGGTCGAGATATTCCAAATCTGCCTGACATTGTTTGCATCCACCTGTCATTGTCATTCACTCATTCCCCTTTTGAGACGCTCGGAGTTGGTTAGCAATTTGCTCTTGACAACAAGCCATAAGAATGACCTAATTCTTTGCAGTCCCGGCCACTTCCATATCCAATCCCAATGTCTGCTTGATTCATTCCATGCTGGGCTTTGGTAAGCTTCATACGCCGAAGCTACAGTGAATTCCCCATTTAGGGATAGATAGTGTGAGTGTCCAATAGCATGTATCTTTTTTTCCAGTCGGTTGTGGGGGAGTTTGGTTGCCAATCTGCAAAAGTGTATCATGTGGCGGTAAGTGTTGGAAAAGGTCCCAACGCCAACTGTGAACAAAACAATGTCTATTCCATTCCAGAAGATAAAATGTTTACAACCACACAAAGTTAGTTCATGATACATACGTACATATACATATATATCACATAATATGACTCACTTAACAACCCCCTTCAAGTTGGGAGCTATAAACGTTTATAGTTCCTAACTTGCCTATAATCCTATCATGACTCTTATTGGTCAAAATCCTCTTATGGCAAGTGAACCAGTCAAACAAGTAATAAAAAATAAGTACAGTATCATCCCACAGAGATTATTAATACCGAATATGTAGCCAGTTTCTTTGTGAAAGTTGTGTGATGAGAATGTATTTGGTGGTTCTTCGTCTATTACTATTAATAAATAAAATAAACAAGTGATTGAGAGTTTGGTTGAGAGATGTTAGAGTTAAAATAGGCAGAGCTCAAATGGCATCCTGAGTCGCATTAATCCCCTAGTTTGCATCTGACGCATTGCTACAACATTTTGCTGCACATCTTCCGTAATGTTACAGCAAAATGTCTATCGCAATGTTATTCAGTTAACCCACCACTAATTTATATAGAAGCATCCGCATTTTATAAGTACACCCCTTGCTCTACTTCTCCAATATTCCTAATGGCAATTTTCCAATTTAGAGTGTCAATTTATCCTAAGTGTATTGGCTATGTGAGGTAAACTCATTCCTGTAACCTACAGTTTATATCGAGCCTTGCACAAGCTCACCTAGCACACACTATTCAACAAAGGTCTAACCTCAACCCCTTTCAGTAAGTTAAGGCCACTAATCTAGCCCCTTAGTAGCCAACTAACAGACAAGACGATAAAACACAATTGAAATAAATGAATTTATTAAATTGAAAACTTAGCAAACTGGGTTCATACTACAACTTAGGAATTCATTCTTGCTCAGCCAACAAAAATTAGTTCATAACTGATGAGGAAAACAAAATAAAGATTACAGCATAATAGCCCATGGAAAGATTAAAAAGAATAAAGTAAAACAGAGAAGCTCGTCGGAGTAGTCGACGACGTAGGGAGCGTCCTGTCACGCGACCTCTCTACGTCTTCTACAGCTCTGCCTCACTTCGGGAAAGGATTAATTAGGTCTTTTTTGCAACTCTCTCTCTAGGAATCTTGATCTCTCAACGTGGGTCAGGTCGTATCAAAAATTCATACTCTGTATTCTCAACTTTTGACCCTTTACGACTCCACGATGCTTTTAGGTCTAGCCGTCTCTTCCTTTTATAACCAGGTCATTCGCGTTGTACGTCCCATGAGCTAAGCTTTCCTATTCTGTTAGGCCTGACTACCAAGATTCGGTTGATTAATCCTTTAATTACACGGGATTCTGTAGATCTTCTATTTGATTCTCCGCATCTTCTATTTCCGTCTCCTTCCAATCAATCGCCGTCTCAACGTCCAACTCGATGACCTATACTTATTTCCTGAAATAACTCGAGAAGAGATTAGCATAACATACCACATAGTAGATTATCATTTGAGATGCTACAACATTATGGTGACATTGTGGTGATGGTTCAGAATAAAGATCCATAATGTTGTAGCATGACATCAGTTCATGTTATACGGCCTCAAAATGCGTTAAGACGTAACCTTTTCTACTACCTAATGCGAGATAGTATTCAAAATACAACATCTTACTACATTTATCCCCTATTTCCAGAAATGCATGAATTCCAATGTAATTCATCAAATAGCACACATTAAAGCTCAAAATTACTATACAAAGCAGTCATAATACATGAGAAATATATGACAGAAATATGACTCATCAACTCTCCTTCCCAAGTTCCTTAGTAAGAATATCTGCTTGTTGTTCTTTACTCCTGACATGTTGTAGGCTAATCAATCCTTGTTGCAATTTTTCTCTCACGAAATGACAGTCTATCTCGATATGCTTAGTTCTCTCATGACATACTGGATTACTAGCTATGTGGATCCCGATTTTGCTGTTACAAAAAACTTGTACAGGTTCCAATCGTCTTATATTTAGGTCGTGCGACATTCTGGTAACCCAAACAACCTTTGAGACTGTCGTTCCAAGTGCTCTATATTCTACTTCAGCAGAAGATTGGAAACGATATTTTGTTTATTAGATTTCCAAGAAATTGGAGATCCCCAAATTTCACAATATAATCAGTAACAGATCTCCTAATGTCTGGACAGTTCCCTAATTTGAATGAACATAACATTCCAGCTGTTTCTTTCTTGCAACTGAAAGCAAAATCCTAAGTCCAAGAGTGTTCTTGAGATATCTCACCACTCTTTTTGCAGCACTAATGTGAGACCTTCTTGGTGCTTGCATAAATTGGCTTAGCCCTGCACAATAAAGTTGATATCATGCCTGGTTATTGTAAGGTAAGATAACCTACCTATCAACCTTCTGTAAACAATTGGCTCTTGCAACAAGGGATCATCTTCTTCATTTGTTGGGCTCATTCTAAGCCTTGTATTCGATTCAAATGGCACTCCAAGGGGCCTTGCTACATTTAAACGCATGTCAGAAATAATATCAAGAGCATACTTCCTTTGATTAGTATTATTCCTTCCTTTGTTCTCATCACTTCTAATCCCAAAAAAAAATAAAAATTGAGCTAACATAAATATTTAATTCTAAATTTATTATGCAAGAACTCCTTTACTTCATTAATCCTTTATATTTTACTACTTGTGATGACAAGATCATCTACATATACCAACACTAAAGTTGTTTCAGAACCAGATTCTCTAATAAATAAAGAATAATCATACTCACTTTGCCTAAACCGCCCCTCAGTTAATGCTTGTGTTAGTTTAGTATTCCATTGCCGCAATGCTAGTTTTAGTCCATACAATGATTTGGTAAGCTTGCAAACTTTGTTTTCAGCCTTGCCAAACCCTTGCGGGACTGTAATATACACTTCCTCATTCAAATCACCTTGGAAGAAGGCATTATACAAACCCATTTGGAATAATTTCCAACCACTCATCGAAGCCAAGGTAAGTACTATTCTTATCGTAGCCATTTTAACAATCAGGGAAAAAGTTTCAAATCTATTCCCTCACATTGACTATATTCTTTGGCAACTAATCTTGCCTTGTATTTATCAACATTGCCACTAGCATCATACTTTACCTTGTAAACCCATTTACACCCTATGGGCCTTTTACCTTTAGGGAGATCAACAAGTTCCCATGTGCCATTTTCCTCTAATGCTTGTATTTCAGCTTTCATTGCATCAATCTGTCTATGATCCTTTGCTGCTTTTTCAAAACCATTTGGCTCAACAGTAGCATCAATACCAGGCAATATAGCATGATAATCATGAGAGATATTGGAATATGACAAATATGATTGTATGGGATACTTTACCTTGTTCTTACCTGTATTGGCAGCAAGACAACAATCAATTATGCACTTATAACCCACCAATGCCTTATCCAGATTCCTAGCACAAGTGTAGTCTTTCATCCACAAGGGAGTCTTTCTTTCTGGAGATGGTCTAAGCACTACAGGTTTTGTATGCGTGTCCCTATTGATATCATTATCTGGAGTAGATTCCTGCCTTATATATATGGGAGAACACATCCCTAACTCATAGCAGAAGGGATCAATCATAATAGTATAATCCCCTTTGATTGATGCCCAATGTATCTTTATAGGGAAAATTAGTTTCACCAAAAGACACATGTCTAGAGACACAAAAAGTTTTAGAATGAATATTAAAAGTAAATATCCCTTTTGATTAGGGGGATATCCCATAAAAATACAAGGTTAAGCTCTAGTCTGAAATTTATCATGAACTTGTGATGTGATAGCAAAAGTAAGACAACCAAAACCTTTAAAGAAGATAGATCAACAGGACGTCCAAATAAGATTTTAAATGGAGTGTGATTATGTAAAACCTTAGATGGTGTACGATTCATCAAGAAGGCAGCTGTCTTGACACATTCGCCCCAAAACTTAAAAAGGGACGCCAGATTGAAAGAGTAAGCACTGAGCCACCTCAAGAAGGTGCCGATGCTTATGCTCAACAACCCCATTTTGTTGTGGGGTGTAAGGACAAGACAACTGGTGTAAAATGCCTTTATCATGAAAGAAATTCATGAAATCTGTATTGAGAAACTCAAGGCCATTGTCACTGTGAACAATTTTAATAGAAACAGAAAATTGCATATCGTAAGCAACAAAATTCTTAAGATACGAAAAAAAAAAACTTGTTTTTATAAACCATGAATAAAATCCATACACAATGAGAGAAATTCATCTTAGAAAGGCGAGACTCAAACAAGGACTAACATTATATTGGGTCTGGTCTTTGAAAATTTGTCTCCCTCTTCTTGGCTTAAGCTTCCATGTGCCATAGGGCTGCTCCTCACTGACCTTATCAAGCTTTGGCATATGCGACGCCATTACATTAGTAGTTATGTCTTTCATCTGCAGCGAGGATGTCTCTATTCTGGCCGATTTGTTTCATAGGGAAAGTTTCTGCTAGGTGCTCGTATATCCCACAATGATAACATATGGTTGGGAGTCTTCCATATTTGATGAGCAAAGCTTTGTCTTCAACGGTTACTTTCGATGTTAGGGGAGTAAAGAGGTCTTGTATGATAGCCACATGTTTGAACTTGCCACGCTCTCTAGATTCCGTATTATAGTCAACACGAATTACTGACCCTACCACCCCTCCATTTGCTTGAATAACATTCTTCTTGTAATATTTGATAGGTATACTTGGTATTCGAATCCATGCTACCACATGAGAAACAGAATGGTCAGTGGCAAAAACTCTGGGGTCCATGGATACACAGTTAGGTAGTGCCTTATGATCATCCAAGGGCCTTCAGTAAGTATAGCATTATAGCTTCTTCATTAGAGAAGTTCGCAATGAAGTAACCCCCATCTAGGTCTGAAAGTCTTAACGAACTCGTGAATTTACAGAGCTTCATTAGATGGTCTCTTAGTTTGGCATAACTAATGGGTAGACCTAAGAGTTTGAGGACAACTGCATCTCTCATGCTTTCTTCAATCATCTTGTGCACCTGTGGAGAGAACTTGATGGATGGAAAGAGACTACTCTTATTAATGACCACATCCTCTTCCTCAAGGGGCACTTCTTCATCATTCGATGTTGTGGGTTTCCCTTTGTCAAATAGTGTGTCGCGGAATGAGGCCTGGTTCTTTCATGGGGCGTAGTCAATTTCATCTAAGTTGTGTCATTTCTTTGGTTGGAGTTTAAATTTTCCATGGCTTCCTCATTCATGCTTACGTCCTTGTTAGGGTTACCTACGTCCACAAGTTTCATCATTACATCAAAGGCTCCCTAGATCACTAAAAGTGTTCTCACCTTCTTGGTCGTTTGGTTGTCACCGAGTGTGGTAATTACTCTTCCTTCTCTGTTAATACTATAGGCAGCTCCTGTTCAAGTTTTGGAGGGTCAACTCCAAAACCAACAGTATCGTCATGGCTTGTTGAGGGTCTATGCTCGCTTTTTCTTTCTCTACTTCTCTCTCTTTTTCTCATCACTCACTCTTACTTTTGTTAATGGCAAGAAAACCTCACTCTCCACACCACCATCGGGAGTGATGATGTGGAACACTTTGGACTCCCTAGCAGTGGGCAAAGGAGGTGGTGGCATGAAATTCAAGAGAGAACCTTTCTCTATCCTTCTCTCTCTTTTTATATCTCTCTACCAACATGAATTAGTGTTATTAAAACACTACAAAAAAAACCCCATATTACCCACGAAATTTTGTCAGTAAATAATTTTCGACGGAACAAAAAGCGTCGAGAAAAATACTATGGCTAATCACATTATTAGGGAGGGAAATTATGGAGGGAGTTTTGTGGGTAATTTGAGAAGGAATTTCGTGGGTAATTTTTGTGGGTAATCTGAGACGGAATTCCGTAGGTAATTTCCGTGGGTAATTTGAGAAGGAATTTCGTGGGTAATCTGAGACGAAATTCCATGGGTAATTTCCGTGGGTAATCTAGGACGGAATTCCGTGGGTAATCTAGGGGAAATTTTAAGGTGGATTCTGTGTGGTCACATCTACCTTTTATATATATATATATATATATATATATATATATATACTTTGAGCAAAAACATCTACGTTTTTTTAAGCAGTTTTTTTTTTTAATAATTAGATGCACTTAAATGAAAAAAATAAGCATGTTCATATAAATAGAAAACTGAACAAGTTCAAAGCACATGTTCATATAAATGTCACAATTTAAGTTACTAGAAGGGAAAATAGATGTAAACAGTCACCAAGTTAGTTTGTACAACAGCAATGAAAATATTCAACTATCATTTTCAGTATCTTCATTTGCATTGGTAGCAGAGGGAGCCTCATCATTGGCGGCAAGGTTAGAGAGATTAGGTAAATGAATCCCATGTGCTTGCAATGTTGACATAATCATTTCGTTTTGTTGTTTCAAGCTTGCATAATCTTCTCTTATTTGAGTTATCTTCGTTTTCAATTCTTGATCCACTGGAGTTGACGGAAGGAGCTGAGGCAGAAGAACCAATATGTTCATTTTCAGATCCAAACCCATAGATTCGGCCCTTCTTGTTCTTACCACCAATAACCTGTAACCACAAATTAAGTTCATCCTGATTAGACTAGATAGTACCTCCCTAAGAATTGATAGATTCCTTTTGTCTCAGAAATTCATCCTGCAAACAAAGTACATAAAAATAAAGACAGCAGAATATATTTCTTTACAAGATGAACAAAAACAAAATTCATTCAACAACATAGTTTGATTTTTAATAAACCTGGACTATTTTTGCCACCTAGCACCCAGATAACCTCAAGTATGTATTATTGATCCTAAAATATTTAGTGACAACATGTTACTAGTTAAAGTATGGTAACATCATTTTTTTAGGGATAAATACCATTTTTGCCATGGAAGTTTGGCCCAGGGAGCACTAGTCACCCAAAAGTTTTTTTTGTACCATTTTTGCCCTAGAAGTATGAAAAACGTTGCAAATTTGCCCTACCGTCACGGAAGTGCCACGTGGACTTTTAAATTTACATATGGCATTGGATGGAAGGCCACACAAAATTGCAATGCTGACACATAATTAACCTCTACATCTTATCATCTTATTTTTGTACCTTCCTTCCTTGTTCATCACCTTCACCATCAACGCCTCACAAGCTTCAACCTCTTGGTTGCTTAAGTGCCATCGCCGGCATCACCACCACTAGCCCCTTCATCCTCACTCAGTTCGCTGACATAAATGAAAAAAAAAATCTTACCTCTTTGAGGCTGAGGTGGAACAAGTGTTAGGTCAGATCATTCATCTCTCTCTTCTCCCTCTCACTTTCTCTGTATACGCATTGTGTCACTAGAATCCCAGGAAGTGGCTGTAGGTAGGTTGCCAAAACTTCTTCCTTTGTTACATTTCGGATTAGATTTCCTCCTCTACTACTTATCATGCATCTATGTGCAAGAAGCATTGATTTGAAATCAAAGAAGGAGGATCTAAGATTTCCATTAAATTTCATTCTCCGGCAAAGATGAAGATAGATGTGGCGGAAAATATTTTATAAAATCCTCTACTCTTAACCCTTAAAATCATTAATCAAGGAAGGAAGGAAGATGTGGCACAGACACACAGTTGGCACATACATGTCGTCGGGCTAAATAAAATGTTGTATTTTCACAAAAAGGTTACCAATTACAAGCCATTTCAACTATGAATCAGGAATTGGCAAAACAAAAAATATGTGCAAGAAGCATTGATTTCGCCATTAAAAGATACTCCCCCACCGACCCAACATTGATTTGGCTAAGATTCATCATTCCAGAGACAGGGAGGAAAGGAAGGAGTAACAAACATAATATATTTACAATTTGCAAGCTGTAAGAAGATTACAGAGAATGCTGACCAGAAGCAAAATATAGGCAGATGACCATATCGAAGTCGTCGTCAGGGAGGAAGAAATTTTGGCAACCCACTTTCTTAGATCCTAGTTCTTTCTCTCGCAATTTTTCCTTCCGTATTCATCCCCATCGCTCAAATCTACATATACATGGCAGCGACCAAGGAGAATCCGCAATCACCGATGAAGAAGTCGAGGAGGAGAGAGTAGGGGGATCGGGGAGCAACGGTGCTGACGTTCACAGTAAGTGAGAACACCCGCAAGAATGGCGGCAGAGAACTGAGCTCATTGACGCCACATAGACTGGTTTTGACCAGAATTTGGGTCCTAGCGCCTTTTAACGTGGATGAGGGTATGCTTGCATGGCATTTCTTCTGATATGGCAAACATTTGTTTGAGCTACCGTGACGATTGGGCAAAAATGCTATGTTTTTCATACTTCCAGAGAAAAATGGTACCCAAAAAACTTTTGGGTGACCAGTGCTCTCTGGGCCAAACTTCCATGGTAAAAATGATATTTATCCCCTTTTTTTTACTAGGATAAGTATGGTAATATTATACTCCTATGATAGTGTTCATAATCATGTGTACAACAAATATTTCAGAAGACGCAATTAGTATAACTATGAACTACATACCTAACTATCATTAAAAAAGAGTAAATGCTTAAAATGAGATTTTACTTCCATATACATACGCATGTCGTTCATCATTGGATTGTCTCTATTGAGTATATTAGTTAACAGAATAATTGATTGTTTATAAATTGATAAATTGATGATGAAGAGAGTGAATCTCAAGAAATGCAACTTTTGCTGCATGAAAAAAAAAACCAACCATCATTCATATGCAAGCACATCACTATTTTCATACATCAGCTAGCATTTTCATACACCATAATATAAACAAAGAACATCAATATTTTCATACATCATCTAACATTTTCCGATGTACGTTATGTTCATCACTAGGTGGCCAGTTACACACCATAATATAACCAAAGAACGTCACTATTTTCATACATCAGCTAGCATTTTCCAACATACATTATGTTAATCATATGAATAATAGGTATCATAATTTGAGTTGCAAGCAATAGACCAATTAGAAACCAACATATAATAATATTGTGATCTGCATGAATATGACTCTAGCCAAATTAAAAATTCGTTACATAAATAAACATGAATGACATCAGGAACTTACATGAATTGCAGACGCATGATGGCCAAAATTGTCCAGTTTTCTCATTATAATGAGTCTTTTTAAACAATTCAAAGAATGAAGGCTCTATTCCCAAATGAAAAACCTGCAGGTATTTATAAAGATGTATTACACGAAGCATTACATAAATGATGAGTGAATCAGTTGAAGATAAAGTCTTACCATCCTCCTCTTATGCTCAGTATTAGGAATACTACCCCCTTTGTGTTGAGTTCCTCCTTTGCTAGATGCTCGATTGGCCACTGCTGTCTCACACTTGCTCAGATATTCTGGTCATTACTTAGGCCAAACTTGCTTGTGAAACAAGTCTTGCTTGATGCTATACATTGTTCCTCTTAATATCTCTTAACACTTTGCATTCCAAATTCTCTTGACATCATTTTCATATTGAAGTAGCCATTTATGTTTTCTCTGCATAATTGTAAAAGAAAAAAGATAAAGTATAAAAACATAATGAGGAAGCAAAAAGACATAATGAAAATATAAGGAATAAGATATACTACCCATTCTTCAAACCACATTTGCCTATAATTGGTAGGGGTAGCTTTCCAACAATGACATGGATAGTCAAATTTCCCTTGAATAACAGGAAGAATTTCCCGAACAGAATCAACAACGGGATTGAACCTAGTAAAAATTGTAAAAATACCAATGTAAAATTGATAAAGGATTTATGATATACTGCTTTATGCAACAAAATAATTTAAGGAACTAATGACTTACGTTTTTTTTCTCAGGATATATCCATATTCGACCATCTATAGGATCACGACCCCAAGGTGATAATCTATGACTAGCACCCTGTGGAGTGGGGGGTGAAGATTTTGTTCCAGGAGATGTCTTAATACTTGAAATGACAATAAATATATATATATATATATATAGTTATTAATTTGATATTACGACATTTTAGGAAGTATTTTGTTTCCTAGAACCTCATAGTAATTTTTTCTGAAATATAAACTACAAATGATGATACTCTTAAAAAACAAAACTAAATTCAAATACCAAAAAGATAAAGGGGCACCAATACAGTTTCATCAGCTAATTTATTTTAATTAAAAAAAAAAATTGCTCCATTTAACATCGACTAATAAGATAATAAAGAGAGAGAAAAAAATCCTGATCTCTCCTCTAATGCACATCACTTTCACTCAATCGTGTAGATAATTACCAACATGGTATAAATGGACAATGACGTTTAATTCAAGGATAGATTGATAACTTTACCAAGAAAATGTCACCACTTAATATATATAATAAACATATTTTCAATCAACCATATCAATCAATATAAATAATTTTTAATATATGAATAATGTGAATGATTTTTAAATCCATGCAGCACAGGAAACCTTATCTAGATACTATGCAAAAAGAGTATACAAAAGAATGTGAACACCGTGAAAATGTTTGCAAATTGTGGGTACATAAACTGGGTTCTTCGATATGTTCACTATTTTCATAATTATATTTGTCACAAGCAATGAAATGGATTGATCATGGGTTCGTCTTTCTAATTAAATCAATTAAGAGTCCAAAAGTTTCATTTGAAACAGTCGAGAGATTTGGTTCCTCACATTGGAAATAAACATTCAAAAATAATTCATAAAAAAAAAGATTTATAAAAAAATAGAAAATGTCTCTCCACTTTTTTTCTTTGCCCGTCCCCAAAATTTTCTCACAAGCAAAATTCATAATATGCTCTACGCAAATGACTATAGATAAATTCATAAGCAAATGCAGATGCTTAGAGCTTAAAGAAATACAAAAACAAAAGGGT
The DNA here is from genome assembly GCA_019022615.1 of Acacia melanoxylon. Lineage (NCBI taxonomy): Eukaryota > Viridiplantae > Streptophyta > Magnoliopsida > Fabales > Fabaceae > Acacia > Acacia melanoxylon. The sequence goes on along the minus strand of JAFJYJ010000064.1, from coordinate 255,540 downwards.
AAAAACTGATAGAAAGGAATCCTCGCAATGAGATAAAATTAGAGATTAAATTCAGAGAAACGCAAAGAATCTCAGAGACAGACGAAGGGAAGGAAGTACCTGAGAGATTGAGGTGAGAATGATGCATTAGAGAAGTAGACAGAGATCTGAGGAAATAATGGATCAGTGTATCTTGAACATCGTGTGTTCAATGTCTCTTTCTTTTGACAAAAAAGAAGATTTTCTCACGGGTTGAATCAATCCTTTCAATTTTGGCTAAAAATGTTTAGATTATTTACGGCTGAAGGTTTCACATGGGAGGGAAAGAGGCAATTCGCACATGACTGAAAACGAAAGAGGCGCCGGACTGAAAATGAAAATGGGGCGCTCGAATTGTATTTAGGGATTTAGGGTTTGCAAATTTTTAATATAAATAAATTGAATTTCACAAGACATACAAGTAAATCTCCTAGATCAATTGGTTAGGCGGTTTTGCTTATACTCCTCCATCCCATGTTCGAACCAAGCATCAACATGAAACTTGTTCTTTTTTTTCATACGAGTTTTAACAATGGGAAAATCATTTTTAGGACCCTTTTTAGAGAAAAAAACCCCAAAAAAGGCCCTCAGAATCTGACAATCCCTTTGGGATTTTCAGAATCTTGCATGAGTTGTTAACGGGGCTGATATAGTTGTTAACGAGTACTGATATAGTTGTTAACGGGTACTGATATAGTTGTTAATGAGGCTGATTTAGTTGTTAGAAAATTGTTGTTATGGAGCTGATTTAGTTATTAATAACTTACCCGTTAACAACTCATGCAAAATTCTGAAAATCCTAGAAAAAACCATGATTGTCAGATTCTGAGGACCTTTTTGGGGTTTTTTTTCTCCAAAAAGGGCCCTGAAAATGATTTTCCCTTTAACAATTAGCATGAACAAAAAACAAAAAAATAACAACCAAATTCACCGTCACGGAGAGTCGAACTCGAGTACTGGTACTGTGGACTTCATAAACCACACCAACATGGCAAGAGTATCAAATTGATGGGTAATGACATTAAAAAAAAAATACTTGTTCAATTTCTTTTTTTCAAAACATAAAAAATCACCCACGGAATTACGTGGGTAATTGTTTCTTATTTTTTTAAAAAACAAAAACCGTTATATTACCCACAAATTCCGTGGGTAATGGAACTGTCAAATTACCCACAGAATTTCGTGGGTAATATTTTATTTTATTTTAAAAAAATTACTTTTTATCACAACTTTTCGTCGGTAATCCGCCTCTAATTAGCGATGGACTTATTTCCGTCTTAGATTCCGTGGGTAATTTTAGTTTTTTTTTGGGTAGTGAAATAACTATTGTGTTTCACTTTTTGCATATATTCCACATGCTTCTTTACCACAAAGGGAAGAATTAGCAACACACCAAGCTTTAAAGTAACCCCAGGCTATAACAAAGATACAAGAATATAATACATTAGAATAGATAAATATTAAACCGTTAAAATGAGCATTTTCTAAAAAGGGTTAAAGGGCTATTTTACTTCGAAAGTTGTCACGAAGGAGTAAGTTTGCCCCGGAAGTTTTTTGGGGACAATTTGGCCCAGGAAGTGTCAAAATCAAGCAATTTTACCCTAGTCGTTATCATAGTTAAGTTTGAGTGTTAGTTGACCAAATATGTTGAGTTTGACAGTTTAAATGTCATCCATGTCATTTTTTTTGAGTTTAGGTGCACATTTTCCCCAGAAGTTTTCACTCAGAGGTAATGTTGCCCTGGAGGTTTCTAAATTGCAATAATCTCACCCTAAATGTTATTCAGTTTAACTTTACTCGTTGATTGACTAAATATATTTACTTGACAAGTCCATATGTCATCCACTTCATTTTTATTTAAAATTATATTTTAATAAAATATATCATATATGAATGATTAGAGTCAATCAAAGAGGTGAAAACATTTTGTGCGATGAGGAGAAAATCAATGAGTTACTTGCCTATCTTGGCGTTGTTTGAGTACGGCGGAAGAGAGTTTTTTATGGCCTTATTCATGGCAATCTTCTTTAATGTGTTATGCATTTAGTGATTGAATTTTTTTCTTCATTATTATCTGACGGATGTGAGGTCCTCCTCCATAAGTAACTTCTTATTCTTCAATGTTGTTAACGTTGCTAGCTCAACATATTCAATCAATTAATAGTCAAACTTAACTTAGATAACTGTCAGAGCAACATTGCTATGATTTGAAAATTTCTGGGGCAGTATTGCTTCTAAGCGAAAACTTTCAGGGCATATTGGTACATTAACAAAAATAACGTGAATGATACGTGGACTATCAACTCAACATATTTGGTCGATTAAGAATCAAACTTTGGGATAATCACCGTAGAAAAATTGCTCCAGGGTTTATACTTTTAGTGAAAAATTACCCTTGAAAAGCTTTCGGGGTAAATTTGCTCTTCTGTGATAACTTCTAGGGAAAAATAGTCTTTTAACCCTTCTAAAAACATGCTCCTCGGACAAATTTTAACTAGTTAATTTATACAGTTACAAAGTTAATGGTAAAGCTTGTCATCGAAAACGGTCTTTGACCCATCTTAAATTCGAATTAGTTTGGATTCCTATTAAAGTCCTCATTCAAGAGGCATGCGTTTAACATTTTAAAAAGCTTTTATAAAGGGCAGGATGCACGCACAGAGAGAGAGAGAGAGAGAGAGAGAGAGAGAGAGAGAGAGAGAGAGAGAGAGAGAGAGAGAGAGAGAGAGAGAGAGAGAGAGAGAGAGAGACCTATATAGGCCATAGCGGATATCTTTCCTACCTGCAGGAAGGGTATCAACTCATGTTCATATTCTATTCTGTGAAATAATGATAAAATATAAATCGTGTTTTGGAAAGAAAATACAAAATAAAAACAAATAAACTCAACAAGTAAAAGTAGAGACTGCTTTGGAACTATATATTTTTTAAGAGATGTAAAAACTCTTTTCCATCTAAACCTCACAAAACAAAATTAGTTTCAAGTCCAAAATAGTTTGAAGGTACTCTAAATCAAATCAATTAAAAAAATAGTAGTTGTTTTCTGGTATATATTTTTTAAAGATTACATTGGTGTTTTGTTAGTTTGCTTTATTGGGCTTGCCTGGCCCAACTATGCATTCGAAGAATTTTTCATCAATCAGTTAATCCACAAATCTAAGGCCTAAACCCTTTCTAGAAAAAAAAAAACAAATCTAATTTTTTTTACTCTAAATCAAATCAATTAAAAAAATAGGCCCAACGGATAAAATATCTAAATTACATAATAATCACTTTTATTTAAAATTAGTTTTTCATGAAATTGAAAAATATTTTTCGGGCTTATTATTAATTATATAGATGTTATATATATAAGTATTGAAAATGTATTAGAAATTTGAATGGTTGAAAAATTGATCAATTTTTAATTTTATACTAAGTTCAATGTAATTTTTAATGGAGCAGTTTTTTTTCCTTTAAATTTCAGTTAGAGTGCACAGTGACCTAGCGGAAATTATATATTGGTATATTTAGGTTAGTGGATACATGTCATACTAGACCTGAAATGAAACTAAATTGTATAGTTTATAAGCTTGAAGGTAAGTATACACCATAACATTGGTCTAATAATGTAAGGTCCTCTTAAATTCTTTTAGGTCTCATAGTGGGAGATAGTAGTCACGAACCCCGAAATTGGAATAGCTAGTTCAAATATATGGTAATATGATTAAAAAAAACTTCGAATACCAGTTGATAATATAAGAAAATTGAATTTTTTTTGTGAGCATTACTTTTTATTCTAAACTCTGACATGAATTTATGAGTCACTTACAGTAAAAAAGATTACAATCTAAACATAGCCAGGTCTTTAATATTGAGGAATAAGAAAGTACTGGTCTTTAATTAATATAAGATTTAGACTTTTTTTAAGAGGCTAAAAATCATAATATAACTAACGAGGGTTGACACAAGTTGTAAGTGGCTTGTGTCGCTTAAGTAATGTGTCGAGTTCGAGCCTTGTAAATGCAGAAAAGCCCTGTTAGGAAACTCACCCACCATAGCCAAGTGCGAGACCTGGGTCGGATTCAGATTAGTCAGAACGAAGCTTTGGATACCGGATGGACAATCAAAAAAAAAAGTTTAATCATAATATATGTTATATATTATTTGATTATATATTAGTTTTCAAGTAAGACAAATTAGTTTGATATAAAAAGGATAAATATAAATGCTCTAAAGTACTTCTCTGATCCTAAATATAAGATATAGTTTGTAGTGCAAATCGCACTACAAACTATATCCTATATTTAAGACCGAAGGTAGTATTTTATTTAAATTATATCCTATATTTAAAATTGGAGGTGATATTTTATTTAACTTATTTGTTATTTAACTTCCTTAACTTCTAAAAAAAAAAAAAAGTTAACTGGGTTTAATAGGAAGGACTGGAGGTAGTACTTTACCCAATAATTAATTACGAAAGGTGCTTTAGGTTTTTTTTTTTTTTTTTTTTTTATATAAAAAAAAAGTTCTGGAATGTATCGAAGAAAACAACTTGTCCTTATAAATTGGAATTATTTTGAAGAAGCTACATACACGACTTCATTTCTTATGATGTAATGAAAAAGGTAGACATTCTGCATGGGGATGCCCCAACATCGATTATCAATGAGTTATTATTATTATTATTTTCTTTAAAAGAAGCAAAATGTATCGAAAAAATCATTACGATAATTGAGGATCTCAAGTCGCAAATATAAAACATATTTATACTGAATTTTCTTAAATTAAAATGATTTTTTGAACCATAAACTTATGGTGCAATTTAAATTTTTTATTTTCAAATACTTCAACATAATTTAACAATATAAAGCTATGTTATCAGAACCAGACTGAGCATTGACTTAGTTAAGGCACTGGTTCGCTAAACAGTGGCTGGTCTAAATTAAGATAATATGTCTTAAATAAAACATATGAAAAAATTAACTCAGTACAATATTTGTTTACAAATCACTAAAAGTCAAGCAAAACAATCACGCACACACACACATAATATTAAAGAAAAACCAACCAAAAGACAAATAGAAATACAAATTAAAAAGGAAAAAATGTTCTGCCAGGTTTTTACAGATTTTGACGGGTTCTTAATTAGTTCACTAATCCTGATTTGACCATAGAGCAATTCTCGACGGGACTAATCAAATTAACCAATCGATCCGATCATGTACAAGTCTCTAGAAGTAAGCATCATGAAATATAATTAATTAAAACCGTTTAATTAATTTTTTTATACCTCAATATTCTGCGCCTGTGCTTGAAGCAGTTGATGATGTAAAAGCAAGACCATGTGATGTGGATTCTATTATTGAACCAACAATCAGAATTTATGGAGATAATCAACAAAGCTTTATAGTGTAAACCAAACAAATCGTATCCAGATTTTAGATCATCCCAATATTCCCTTATATAATATCTATATGCCTTCAGAATGGACCCTAATGATGGTTTGTGCTTAAAGTTGAGGATTCATTATTTGATATACAGATACAAAGAACCAAACCCTAATAATGGTGATCCCACTCATTCACGCAACAAGCCTCATTATTTTATTCTTACAACTTAGGAAACGATGTGATCTTTTCAATCTTCTTAATATATATTCCCAACTTTTTTTATTAAATAAAAAGGATCCTAGAAACTAAAGGGCATCCAATTAACTTGATTTTATATATGCCCAAGTTCTTTTCAGGAAGGAATCTTAAATTTTTTAATAATATGGAATTAGATTCTTCCATGCTTTTGTGTTTGATGTCCCATCATGGAGGGAATATATGGTCCATTTTTAGATTTATTTGCCTTTTTTTAAAAAAAAATAAGTGTGTGTAACTCACCAAACGGAATAACCAAATGCTTATATGATTATTGTCAAACTCACAAATTAACTCTCCGAATATACTGTTTTTGTGTTTTTAGCTTACAAAATTATGTCGAACCACTAATAAACTGTACTGGTTATGAACTCGGTTAAACTCACGAATTTACTATTTTTATTTTTCTATCTTACAAAATCATATTAACTCACTTTAAAATTTGTACTAAATTTTTCAATTTGATTATGCTTAATGGCTTTATATAACTTTTATAGAAATTTCTTTGTTATGTATAATAAATCATGAATATTGATGGATTTAATTTCAATTATTTGGATTTAAAATATATTTAAATCAAATTGTTGTCATTTTTGATATTTTAATGATTTAATTATACACTACTAATACCTATATAAAGATAAGAAGAAAACTTTTATGAGTTTATTATAAAAGTTTACGTCACTATCATGAGCTTGCTTAAACTCGTGAGTTGGACAACCTTAATCACATCTATGTATGACAGTATGAGTGTGTCCACAAGTTTTAATGTGTTCATATTCGTCAACATGGTGGCAACATCTTCCAACATTATGCCTCCGTCAAATCTAACTTTAATATTTATTCTTTTAGGAGGAATATTTAATAGTGGAAAAAAGTATGCAAGTTAACCTAACATTGTCATATAGGTTTGAACATCATTGGGTTACAGAATATGTCACCTAAGAAATTAGGGATAATCATAAAGCATGCCTAAAGTACTTAATCAACAAAATTTTCTAATATATTGCCCAAAAAAACAATTTTTTCTAATAATGTGTTTAATAGGACACATTAAAAACTCTTAAAAAAGATCCAGATCTCATAATTAATGAATGTCATCTATAAAGAACCCTTAAGTATTCTGACAACAAGAAAAATATTTTATTTTTCTTCTTTGAAATTTTATATTATTCTTATCTACCTGATTATTATTTTAATTAGTCTGAACACCACATTTTATATGCATCCAAGAAAAGACATTGTTCGTTAAAGCTCAAGGAAAACATTGTTAAGTAAGTGCATATATAGCCTTTAATGGCTATTTGTAATAATTAATTGAACATTTCTTTTTTGAAAACGTGGTTATTAATTAAGTATACTTATTACTTAATGACCACGCTACACCACTTGCAAATTCATTGCTTTTATATATGACCATTACACAATTGGCGTTCAAGTCAACATTCAGTGACAAATTTTGCAACTCTCATTGTTGTTTTAGCGTGAGGCATATACTCCGTCCAGTCCACAACATAGGGCATTTAACTAATTTATAAAAAAAACAAAAAATAATAGTTAACTAATTAAATATAGAGTAAATACCCTTTCTGGTCCCTAACAGAAAACACGGACCCCATTTTGGTCCCTTACAAAAAAATTGACCCTTATTCGTCCTTTTTATGGACTAAAAAGGAACTTTTGAAAATTTGTGAGGATCAAAATGTCAACCAATCGATGTCATTTTTATGGACTAAAAAGGACATTTTTTTTTCAGAGGGACCAAAATGGGGATCGCGTTTTTTGTCGGGGACCGTAAAGGGTATTTATCTTAAATATATCCTAAATTGTAAATTTTTCCTACTTTTACCCCAATTATGTGATTAAAAATAATGACACAAAATTTTTTAATCACATGAACAAATATGAAAAATGAGCATAAATTATCTTGTAAGTGACCAAAATGGGGATCTTATAATACCCTCAATAGTACGTTTTTTCAAAAGTCGTCGGGAGCATTGGAGCGATTGAAAGGGTATATATTTATAAATGCCGTTAAATATATCCTAAATTGTAAATTTTTCCTACTTTTACCCCAATTAGAAAATGTGATTGAAAATATAATGAGCTAGCAAAATTGGAAATGAGTATTAATCACATGAACAAATATGAAAAATGAGCATAAATTATCTTGTAAGTGACTTATATTTTGGATTAAACTATTCTTTTAGAAGAGCCTTGTATTGTCGACTAGAGAGAGTATACTTATAATGCAACCTCAAATTACCATTTTGCCCCGTAATCTTTCCCTACTATATCTACCGAAAGAACTATCGAAACTAAAGACCGGGACCGAAGAACTTACCCGGACTTTGCTCGGACTTTCTCCGGCTTCTCTCTCTAACTTCTCTCTAAGAGGCAGATTTTTGGTGTGAGAAATGAAGAAGAGGAGCTTGGTATTTATAGAAGAGACGGATGGCGAATCGGTAAATAATTCGAACTTCGGTCTTGACGAATATGGACCGTAGGATCGCATTTTTGAGGACAAAACACTCTTGGCCATCCATGGTCAAGATCGAAATCTAAGAGCCCTAAAGTCAATGGATGAGTTGTCATCCATGATGGCTCTTGCTTTATGGCCTCCGGCCGATAAAGCTACCCGACGGTGTCCGTTTCGCGATTTCGCGAAACTCGCGTGTAACTTTGAAGATCTTTCCATCCTCTTTCATATTATCTATTTGGATCCTCTTTTTGATCATATCCAAGTATTCTCCGGTGCGTCGGAAGATATTCGGACAAACGCGTCCGGTTACGGAAATCGCTTTCGATAGAACCAACTTCTGGACAATAATTCGCTGAATCGTAAAACGTCCAAATTGTTGCCTAACTTAATCTCGTGTTTAAAAAGACGCAATTGTTTCTATAGGTTCTCACTTTGCCTATCTGACTCTACTCTATCTCGATCAACTTTTCGTCTTATTTGAAATCGGGGTTTTCGGTTGCGGAAAACAACGCCTGGTAAATTCTTTCTTCGTGTAAAATTTCACTTGTTCTTAATTTGATCAGTATGAAAATACTTTTACCTCCGGTTTACTGTAGAATTTATTTCTAACTTTTCCCTCCGTTTATGTTTCGACTCACCGCATTATATTATTATTTTATTCTAATTACCTTCACATTTATTTATTTTTTCTTTTATTTTTTATTTATTTTTCTAAGCATAAAATATTTTATTAATATTTTATTTTTTTTATTTTTTATTTATTTAATAATTTCGAATTTCTCCAATTAAAAATAATTATTTAAAATTACCTTAGAAAATAAGATAATTATTACTTATTATTTGAAACCACATGTTCACCTATTTTCAATATTATCTATTGAAATATAATATTCCGTAAATAATTATCCTATTACATTAATATTAATATAAGACATATTTATAGAGTTGATCTTAGTCTTAAATATAAGACATAATCTTCATTTTTATCAATCTTGTCCTAATTTACCCTTATATATGTTCCCTTAACAATATAATCAAAGAAAAAAGAGAATGAGATAATTAAGGAAGATGACTAGGATGTTTTAGAAAATACAAGTTATATTAATTAACTTTCTTAATCTAATAAAATTAGGTAAATATATATTATATTAAGTACTGGAGGAATATTACAATATATAATATACTCCTTCTTCTCCACAACATAAATCACATTTAGAAAAAAAAAAGATCAAAATATAAGTCATTTGGAGGCTAATCAGTACTTATTTGTTAATTTTGCCCTTACAATTAATGCTCAAATGTTACTCATTGTATTTTTCTCTCTCCTTCAAAATCTCATTTTTTTTTAATTTCATTTATAAATACTCCTCTCACCTTAAATATATGGCAGAGAGAAACTTTTCTATCATATTTATATAAGTCACATCATTTTCATATAAAAGTACAATGTTGCCATTCATTTATTATTGTCAATACAAAAAACTATCATTTGTAGCGGTTTAACGGTAAAAAAAATAACTGCTACAAATATGTGTATTTGTAGCGGTTTTTTTGAAACACCGCAACAATTTCGTAGCGGCAGCGATGGCGCCAAAGCGCGGGCTTGTTTTCGACGAAGTTTGTAGCGGTGACAACAACAAAACCGTTACAAACTTGGCGCCAGCTTAGCGCGTAATGGCGTGAATGTTTGTGGCGTGAACATTGGAGCGGTCATTTCGTTGAAACCGCTACAAAGTTGGCGCCAACTCTGGTGCGTAATGGCGCGAATATTGTCGCGGTTATATAAAAATAACCGATACAAAATGCGAAATGTCACCATGTTTTGTTGCGGATTAGGGAAAGCGACGCATTGACCGTGATAGCTCCTACAAATTTGTAGTGGTTATTTAAATAACCGCTACAAAGATTCATTGTATATATAACGTTGACTCAATCCATACATCAGTTGTAAATATTTAAAAATAATTAGATCTGCATTGTCGCTGAATGAACTATCTCGGATTGGTAGATGATTGAAGACATGCAGATATCTGCAACTCTCATCCTTGAAGCCGAGATAAGAGCTGCAGATATTTGCATCTCTCATCATCCTTGAAGCCGAGGTAGTTCCTTTGGTGACAATCCAAATTTAATTGTTTGTTTGACATGAAGACTTATACTCTTCTAAAGATAGTCCAACATGAAACCGAAGATTCAGTTCCAATATAGCTGCCTTTCTCTCATGAAAATATCTCTAATCAAAATGAGTCAGTGAGTTTTTCGTGGGAGATCGGCATCTATACTGAATCTGAATCTTCATCGTGGCATGCTGGAATTTTTTTTATAAAAAAAATGCTATTTGTAGTGGTTACAAGATAAACTGCTACAAAATGAAGATCTCTATCAATTTGTAGCGAGTATTTCCCAAAAACCGCTACAGAATGTCAAAGGTCAATCATTTTGTAGCGGTTTTATAACCGCTACAAAATGTCACGACGAACGATGCCTATTTGTAGCGGTTGATGCAGCGGTTCATTAATAACCGCAACAAAACCTTGAATTTTGTAGCGGTTATTTTTTAGAACCGCTACAATATGACGCGGTTTTTAACCAGCGCCTTCCCTCATTTTGAATCACGCAAGGTTTGATTTCTCACCTTTTTAACTTTTGATTTTCTTACATGGAGCGCTAAAACTTAGACATTATGGTTAAGGGAGATGGAGGGAAAGGGAAAGATGTTATATAGGGTAGAGTCCCTATAAGGGGCAGTAGTAGTAGAGAGGGCCGTATGAGAGGGCGCAGACCTAGAAATATCCCTCCACCCCCTTCGATATATAGGGAGCGAGTTTGATCACCTCTTTGCCGATGAGCCAATCCCAGCGCCGAGACCCTAGAGACCGTAGGGGGAGAGCAGGGCGCAAATCTGTCCGTCAGCGACCTCAATGAAAACTGAGATATAGATTAACTTTCCCCCGGGAGAACGAGCGGGACCAAGGGAACCCTCAACTGTTGTCTTTGCGTTCCACCGGATTTGAGGTGGATGTCGAAGGTAAATGTAATTATTTTTGTGACAAAATTTAAATTTAAATTCCTTACATTTAATTAAATTATATTTAAACGTAATACAAACATGTTTTTATAATTGTGCATATATGAAGGGATCATCAGTAGGAGGACGCTGGATGTTCTCACAGTCAATCTTATGGAGGGGCTTTGCTTCATAATCCCCTTGAACGAGGACATGAACCAGCCGATCGGCAACGGTGGTCACCTGCTCAACTGATTCCTATCGAAATTAAGCGGGAATTGGGCGTGGTTCCCCCTCAACTTCAAGGATTGGAAGCATGTTCCGAAGGGGAACAAGGACAAAGTGTTTGCGGACATTGTGCAAGTAAGTTATATTGTTTAATTAAATTTTACATGTAAATAGTTATAATTTGTGGTTTATTTATTACTTAATTAATTATTAATTAATTAATTAATAATTAAATTATGATACAAGCTAAGTTTAAAGTACGAGGCAACGCGAAGAGGTACGCAATGCTGAAGATAGGGGAGGGCCGGAAGAGCGGGAGGGGTCATCTCTACACCAGCAGGAATGAAGATGGGACGATTCCTCTCGCAGGCTAATCGAGAACGTCCCAGACGACGTCGACCCAAATGATTGGGCGGGTTTTGTCCAATACAGGAGGAGTCCAGCGAGACAAGTAGGTTTTTAAAATAATTATAGTTAAAATGATGTTTAAATTATAAATTTAGTTTACAAAAAGTTTAAATTAATTTATATTTTAGATATAGTTTAAATTTAGTTTAAAAATAGTTTAAATTAAGCTTTTATTTAAATATAGTTTAAATTAATTCAACTTAACATTTTGTTTGCTCCTCCTTGCAGGCTCTGTCCTAGAGGAACACCAGAAGCCGGGCACAGCAGAGGATCTATCACACGGTAGGATCGAAGACGTTTGCTGTGACCTACAGTGAGATGGTATGTTGAAAGTTAAATTAATTTTAGGTTTAAATGATTGATTGTTTTATTTTTGAAATAACAAACTTGATATTCTTTTAATTCTTTCAGCATACGAAGGCTCGACAGGAGAACCGTTAGATGGACTATGGGGAACTGTTCACATACACCCATAGACACCGTGATGGGATGGCGACCTCTGAGGCGGCAGAGGAGATGATAGTAAGTTACAAACAAATTGTTTATATAGTTAATTTAATATATTTAAATTGTTTGACTAATGTGTTATGTAATCTGTGGGCCAAGGGCGGATTGAGCAAAGCAAGCAAGAGCTGCGAGCGTCACAGACCCCAAAGTCACAGGGGTTTGCGGATCTTACGGCCCCATTTAAAGCTGTCATGGGCCCAGTCGAGCATCCTAGCCACGTTAGGGATATGGGGCTAGGCGCCAGGCCTAGCATGGTTTACGGCAAGACCTCCACTTCTGAGGCCGGAACCTCCGACTCGAGAAATCGCCACTAGAGGAGGTTCAGGCGATGATTGCCAAGCAGGTTGACGCTAGGACTCAGGAGATTACTAGGCGCATGCAGGAAAAATACGACCGTTGGTTTGCTACTCAGAGGCAGAGATGGGATGCTGTCACCAGTGCCTTGACAGAGTTGTTACCTCACAGGCGGTTTCTATCTCCCCCGCCTCCCCCTTCGTTCAGCTACGAGGCTACCCCTCTACGTCCTGATGCTGTTGATGACGAGGGAGTTGTTACCTCTGCTCATGCACACGCCCCACGAGACGTAACCCGATCATCGGGCTTCTAATAGTTAGTTTTTTTTTTTATTTTCACACACATTTTTGTACCTAAAATGTTTGTTCTCTTTTTATGTTATTTGGTTTTTTAACAATTTTATTTCTTTAAATTATTTTTTATCTTTTATTTTAGTAGGTTTTTGATATTGGAGTACTATTTCAATACTTATATTAATTTATTAATGTTATTTATAATATATAACAATAGTTATTGGAAAATACATTTTGTGAAATAAATTTATTATATTTAAATAAAATAGATATTGTAAAAAAAATGTAGTTAATAATTAGTGAATGAAAAGATACTTTTTAAAATTTAAAATAGTTAAAATTAAAATTTGTAGCGGTTAATATGAATCAACTGCTACTAACCTATGACCATTGAAACCCAATCATTAACGGTTAAACCTTTGTAGCGGTTATATGGACACAAACCGCTACAATTTTGAATTTTAAATTGAATAAAAGATCGCCAAATTTTGTAGCGATTAATATGACAACCCGCTACAAATGTCCAATGGCTAACAATTTGTAGCGGTTAGTGTAGTGGTTTATTAACCGCGACTAAACTCTGGCGGATTTTATTCATTCTAAATTCAAATTTGTATTGGTTGGTGTAGTGGTTTTTGAACCGCTACTAATGGTATTTTATGTTTGTAGCGGTTTTTGTACCGCTACAAAGTATCCGATGTTGCATTTAAGGATCTCAAGTGTTTTTATGAAGGTAATAAAACATTGTCTCTTCATTTATATTTTATCCTAGCTTTGTTTACTACATATGGATAAGTCATGGATCAAGTTGCCGCGCAATTCTCCCGTAGATTTAGAGGGATTGAAAACTTTCTTAGATTTCGTCTTCTCTCATGCTAGCATTAATGGCAAGATCATGTGTCCATGCTTTTGATGCAAGTTTAAGAAGTGGCAAACATGAGAAGGTGCTATGGAACATCTTGTGAAGCCTTTCCTGGAAGAATATACATTCTGGGGAGATCATGGTGAGAAACGTGGTATGAGATATGAGCATCATCTTCCTTGAAGCTCACAAGTAGGAAATTAAGTAGATCAAGATGATCCGGTTAATGAAGCTGTTCGCGATGCTTTTGGTTTTCAAGACGACAACTTCACGGCAGAAGTTTAGGGTGTAGATCCTGTTTTCTTCAGGAATGATGCAGCTCGGGAATTTTTCAGCCTCATGGATGAGAGTGATCGTCCTTTGTATCAAGGTTGTCAGAAATACTCAAAATTATCTTTCCTGATCAAATTGTACCATATCAAGTGCTTTTGTGGGATCACTCACATGTGCTTATGAACAGTTACTTCCGTTGGCCATAAAAAAATACGTTGCCTCTTGATGTGTCGATTGTTTTGGTTAAGCTGTGTTCTTTCTTCTGGAAGTTTTGTTCCAAGGTTTTGATCGTGGAGGAGTTCGACCAGCTGCAACAGAAAATCATTCTTACGTTGTGTCATTTGGATATGATCTTTCCTCCGTCATTTTTCACGGTGGTGGTTTACCTGACAGTATACCTTGCTCACGAAACAAAGCTTGCTGGCCCAATTCACTTCCGATGGATGTATCCTTTTGAGAAGTACTCATTTAAAATTAATTACTTAAGGATTACTTCCTAGTCACACATTTCAGCATTGATATATCAAAAAAATTTCTTCATTACTTTATAGGTTTCTTGGGAAACCGAAATCTTACATGAGAAATAAGGCGTGGCCAGAAGGTTCAATAGTATAAGGTTATATTGGGGATGAGGTCTTGTATTTTTGTTCCAAGTACTTTGATGACATTGAGACGTCATTCAACCGACTGCCTCGTGTAGACGATTGTCCTGAGCCAGAGCCATCAACAATAGAGTTATTAATCCCTTGTGTTGGTAAACCAGTTGGCGAAAGTGAGAACTTCAATCTGATTGCACTTGAGAAGTTTCAAGCACATAGACATGTATTGATTAATTGCATTAAAGTTGAATCGTACCTCCAGTAAGGATTGCACACAGATATATGTTATCCTATATATTTCCTTACATTTTATACTCACATTTCATGGTCGTCTTTGCATGTTTAATTGCAGGGAATTCAGGAGTCATGTCAAGTGTCAATTGAGGATTCGTACACAGACATCATCCAAAATTGATAGAAAGGTCCACAGAGAATTCCCGAGTTGGTTTACGAGAAGAATAATGAATGACCACAACTTGCACTCACCAGAATTCAGAGCTCTCGCACTCGGCCCACTTGATCACGCCCAAAGATTTACGGCATACAATGTCAATGGTTTCAAGTTTTGCATTGTTTCATGAGATTAAGGATTGTTGACCCAAAACTCGGGTGTTTATGGCACGTTTGGGATGAGGAGTTATGCGAACAGCAGTGACGGGAACATGCAGTTTGGTGACGTCCCATATTATGGAAAGCTGCTTGAAGTGGTCAAGATAAATTACCAAGGCCGTTTCATCATGACGTTGTTCAAGTGTTTGTGGGCAGATACGACAACGTCCCAAGGGGTCACGACTAACGACTTAGGCATCACATCAATGAATTTCTCCCGGCCTATTCACACTGGTCAATCTGAAGATGATGAGCCGTATATTCTTGCCTCAGAGGCCCATGAGGTTTATTATGTCGCTGATGAGAGGCACATGGATTGGAATATGGTGGTTCACTTAAAGCCTCGGGACCTTTACGACATGGGCGATTGTGATAACGTCGCCTACGAGAGTGAGCCGTTCTAGCTCGTCAGTTTCGAAAACTTCTTCCCAGACGGCAATGTCAATTTACCTATAGTTCGTTACGTTTTTTAATATACGCTATATGAAATAATAACATTTAACTAAAGTTTTATTTGTATGCAAACATATTCAACTCACAACTAACATTTTCTCCATGTTTTTTTTTTGTAGGGATGGCGACAAAGATTGAGAGAAAAAATTATGCTTACAATTTAATCTGTAATCTTCTATTTTTTTTTTAAAAAAAAACACCATAATAGAATTTGTAGCGGTTATTAAACGCTACAAATCCATAACCGCTACAAAAAAACATATCCTTAACTGCTACAAAAAGCGTAACTTCAACCGCTACAAAGTAGTATGCTGATATCAATATATACCCCCCACCAAACCACTGTTAATATGCTTCAGTTTCGTTTTCGAACATGTTTTCTCTCATATTTCTACGTTTTCTCAACGAGGTTAAGTGTTTGAAGAAAGTAAGTGCAGTTCAACCGGATCAAATATGATGATTATCGAAATATTTATTTTTTCTTCTACCTTTGTGATTCTAATTTTTGTTAATTTAAAATTTTACGAATATTTTTCAACTTTCTTTCCACTTTCACATACATTATTCCATCTACTTTTACACATATTATTCTATCTACTTTCATACACATTATTTTTAGCATTAAATATTATTTAAATCAACTCATAATTAGTTGTTATTATACCTGCATATTCTCATTGTTTTACACCTATATAATAACCACATATAATCAAATATCATATTTTAATATTATTTATTTTCACTAAAAATATAAATTATTGATAATATAATACTTAGTTAATTAATATAATGATTAAGAAAAAATTATACATTTGTAGCGGTTAATAAACCACTACAAATATGAACAAAAATTTTAAAACGCGGCAAAAATTTTGCAAAAAAATGACGGGAATATTTTGTAGCTATTTACAACCGCTACAAATATAAAAAAATTGAAAAAAGGCGGCAAAACTTTTTTCCGAAAAAAAATTGACGGGAAGATATTGTAGCGGTTTACAACCGCTACAAATATGAAAAAGAATTAAAACTGGCGGCAAAACTTTTTTCCAAAAAATGGCGGGAATATTTTGTAGTGGTCATATAACCGCTACAAAATAATTTTAAAGTTTGGTGCATTTTTTATATAATTAGTAGCGGTTTATTAACCGCTACAAGTTTGGTCAATTTCACTGTGTAGCAATTTGTTAATTGCTACTAATGTCTCACACACAACGTCCATGCAACCTCATATAGTGGCGGTCATTTGAAACTGCTACAGATACAGGAGCGGTCAAGCCATATGTAGTAGCGGTTTCTATTAACCGCTACAAATCCGCTTGCAATGGTGTATTTTGTAGCGGTTTTTGTATCCGCTACAAATGTTATTTGTAGCATTTAAAACTGCTACAAATACACAATTTTAACCACTACAAATGGTCTTTTTTTTTTTGTAGTGTGTGTAAACATTATTCTTTTGAAATATATTGTATATTAAACATGTATAAGGTTGGAAAGTAGTTAAATTTTAAGGTAGAGTTTATAAGATTTTTTTTTTAAAAAAAAATAAAAATCTACAGAATGTTTGCGAGGACTTATAGTATAAATAAGACCAAAAAAGTATATTTTAAGGTAAAGTGATTTATATTTGGGACCGAAATGCTCTTTTAGAAGGTGACTTATATTATGAATGAGAGGGTACATATTGCACATATAAAAATCTTGATTACAAAAATATAGTAGTTAGTTATGGAGTTTACTTTAATTCTAAGTATAAGATATCAATCCATTTTGTTATTCAAATTTATAATTTTTTTCAAACTATTCTTATTGATTATTGCATACAGATTTCATGAGTTTCTAATTTAACTAATTTTCTTATTCTCTAAGATTTACTTATCTAATTCTTATATTAAAGACAAAAGGGTACATACGGTGTTATAACGGAATGAACTATATATTGATGCGGATCGTTGGAGATGAATGTTATTTTATTATCTTTTTTGTAATAAAAAGGTTTTTTATTAATTAAAAAATGATGGTAAAGAGATTAATTAAATCATGAAGCTTACCAGACGTGGCGTAGATTAGCACTACACTGCGTATTCACACTAAATACAAATCCTCATTGACTAGACGCTTCTCCAACATAAATATCCTCAATCCTCATCATCTTTCATTAATGCTTATCTTCAATTGATGATAATATATAAACATGCATGCATGTGTGCATATGTTTTTGGATATGATCAAAACAATTTGCCTTATATATTTGGTAGACACTGAATTAATCACACTTTCTGGTAAAAAAATAATAAATTAATTTAAATCACACGTTCATATATTTGACCGGAAAATCTAAGATGGATTTTAATACCATATGGACTTGCATATTAATTTTTTTTATCTTCAATTATCAAGAAAAAAATCAAAACAATTTTTGTTTAATTAATATGATAATGCATGTACCTTATTGGGAAAAAATTTTAGTGAGGAAGGCCTGATATATTTTTATACACAAAAAGGACCAAATAGTTACTCATCAAATTTATACCTTTTCTACCAATAAAGTTTTTAAAGATGAATCATATTGTAAGGTACGTGTGGGGGCGGACTCGAAAATTACGGAAGGGGTACAATTGGTAAAGATATTTGGGAGTTCGGGGGCGTTGCCCCTGAATTTTTTTTTTTAAGGAAAGTTTTAAATGCATTTAAAAACAAAAGAATATAAAAAATAAAAAAATATCAAAAAAATATTTATGAAATCAAGTGAATACTTGATAATGTAATAAAAGAGACAATTATTTTACAAACTTGTCATTTAGAAAAGCAAGGCTAAGATAATGTTAGAAATAAATGCAAATACATAAATTACAATGAAGAGTAGGCATTCTATAAGTTCAAATACATATATTTTAATAACAAAAGTATATTACGATAAAAATAATTACAATGTCATCCTTCTAGGCTTTATTTTTTTGGAATTTCATCATAATTGTCTTATTATCAATGCTATCAACTACATCTTTTTCAATATAAGGCACTAAACAATCATTCAACCATCTATCCCTCATCCGATTACAAAGTGCAGTCTTGATGTATTAAGGGTGTACACTTAATTTAAGGGAGGACGATCATTCAAACATGTATTAATTGTTTTTTTTAAAAAAACCCCCCCCCCCAATTCAAGGGGGGCACTTACCCCCAATCTACTGTATAGGTCCGCCAATGGGTACGTGCATTAGTATAACTTTATTTCCATAAATTCATGTGTTGGTTATTTTCGTTAGAAGAAAAAACAGATATATGGACATCATGTTTGAAAAGATGCATGTATGAGACAATAGAATAAATTTGAATAGTAAATAAGAGGAAGTGAGATAAGGAGATGACGACAATAATTGAGAAGATGAGTCCTCACACACTCACACTTGCATGGCCTCTACGTGGACTCGTTTGTTTTCTTCCTCTTTCACCCCAACATGCGTGGACTACTTTTCTCTATACAAGTCTCTAATGTATACTTCTCTCATCATTGATGTACGACCTAATTAAAAAGTTAGTCATGCTTTGAAATGTATCCCATAAAGTGAGTGACACTTGTTATGGTACACAAATCCATTCACGCAACGCAGAGAAAATTCTACTACTTTTAATAAATTTATAATTAACTATTTTATAAACTGAAGGGACCTTTTCTACTTACTTAATATAGAGTAAATTAAAAAAAAAAACATGTTTTGCATATTTTTAGCTTTTCTTTTTTAATGAATCGTAATTAATAACTTATCCATTTCAACCTATAGGTTATAGAATTTTTTTTTTTAAAAAAAAAAATTGTTTTGTTAAATCATTTGCACAACAATAAAATTTAAAATAATCAAGCAAAAACTTGTTGGTTGAGATGGTAGTGGCCCCACTTTGTAAGGAAGATGATATAAGTTTGAATATCGAAAAACACATTTATTGATAGAAGCGAAAACCCTTTAATGTGAGAAAGTTGTTTATATTAAGGATCAGTCCTAAGAGAGATAAAGTTGCTGATAAAAGAACCGAATGGAGTAATTTACATGAACCAATGGATAACCGTTAATTTATTAATTGACTTATATTGAAGACCAAATAATACTTTTAGAACAAACCTTATAATAGGAACATGGGCAGACCCGGGGGGAGGGGACCCCAAAAAAAAAAAATCCTTAAAAAAAATTATGTGTGTGTTCATATAGACTTACAACGTATATGTGTGTCTATATATATTCAAGTGTGTGTGTGTGTCAACTGGAAATTAAAAAAATTAGTTAGTAGCTAGTAAGAATTGGAAAGTCAATAATTTATCATTTTATTGATAGAGTGATTAAACTTATACTTACTC
This sequence comes from Acacia melanoxylon, assembly GCA_019022615.1. Classification (NCBI taxonomy): domain Eukaryota; kingdom Viridiplantae; phylum Streptophyta; class Magnoliopsida; order Fabales; family Fabaceae; genus Acacia; species Acacia melanoxylon. The sequence goes on along the minus strand of JAFJYJ010000064.1, from coordinate 235,529 downwards.
TTTCAGTTTCTACACTAACTACTAAAAGATCTTTTTCTTATGAAGATAATCAAGAAACGATTTTGAAATAAAATGAAAGCACAATTTCTTGATAATTCTTTGATTATATATATCAAATAGAAATTATTTTGAGTTTTAAGATGGATTCAATTATAGATGAATTTAATAATAAAACACGTAGAGTAAGAGTCAAGAAAGTGATTTTAATTTTTGAAATAGATTTCTTTTATTTATTTTTTTGTAAATTAGGTCCATATTGTATTTCAAGTACTTTTATTTATGGTATAATATTTTTTTCACCCCGCATCATTAAAATTCGTGGGTCCGCCACTGAATAGGAACTGAAGATAGTAATCTTAAAAAGTGTATCTATTTAATAAGGGTAAAATTAAAACGTATTTTAAAATAAAAGTTATTAAAAATTAAAATTTTTCTTGATCTTAAGATTACTTTTAAAACCATGGTTTTAAAAGTTAAGTAGTCAAATACTTGTAGAAAGTCCAAAATAATTTTTAACCTTTAAAACCATAGTTTTGGCTAAGTTACTTAAATACTGTCAAATTTAGCATAATCATGGTTTTGACTAAAAACCATAATTTTCCTAGAAGTTATATTTTTTTTCCCTTTTCAAAAACTATTTTCTAAAATATATTCTTTAAAATCACTTTTTTCACATTTTTTGAAGTTATTGTCAAACAAATCATACATAAATGGGCCACCCACAGGTTTAATGGAACAGGAAAGGGATTATTAGATTTGAAGTGAGTGGCACACAAAACAACGGTAACCTCACAATGTTCCAACTTCCATAACCCCCATCACCCCTTTTATTCCTCCAAATTGCACTCCTCTCCTTTTAACTTTTTTCATATTTTTCACCTTATTTTATTATCTCCACTTTCTCTACATTGGGTACGGCTTAACTATGTAATTTTAATATTGGAAATATTTCAAATTTGGAAAAATACATTTAGTTTAAATTTAAAAAAAACATAAATTGACTTATTAATTGACCAACAACATGAAGTTATATAAATAAATTTTATGTTCCATTATTCAAATTTTTAACATGCATAAACAAAGTCGAGTATATTATTCACAAGCTATTTCCAATCATAAATATAAAATATAGTTGATTTTTAAAAAAAAAAAAAAATTAAGGAAGCTAAAATAAATTATTTAATCATATCATATGTTGTGTATCGTTAGATAATATATCAGTTTATAAGTTAGACAAAATAGCTTGGAGAAAAAATGGAAAATATAAATACTTTAAAGTAATTTAATTAATCTCTTCAAATCAAGGGTAAATTGCAGATTACAGATTGACCAACCAACAACAATATTTTGAAAGTGTAAAAAACAATGTTTTGAAGGTGTCAAAAATACCAATGAACAAATAAATTCTGATGAAAGTAGCACAATCCCCGTTTTAATCTATTTGCTAAAGTTTTAAATTCTTCATTGATATTTTTATTCCTTTTTAATTGTTCATTGATTTTTTTGATACCTTCAAAACATTATTGTGTCTGATGCTCATAGTGTAACACTTGATTGACCAATCCACACCTTAACCCAAAAATCATCTTATCTTGTTTTTAGGGTATGAGGCAATATTATCTAAATGAATGATTATGTGAAGTTTATTAAAACGGGATTTGATGAATGTACAAATTCTTGAATTTGAACTCACATCAATGTTTTCAGCCGACCTATCAAAATAGTTGTGATGTAACATGAGGCATTTTTGTTTTCTTTATCCAAATAGTTAGCAAAAATAGATATTATCATTTTAAAAAAGTTTAGGGGAAAATAAAATTTAAATATAAATAAAATTCATGCCGACACTGATTAATTGTATAAGAAATGAGAAATATTTTTATTTCATGAATTAATTCATTAACTAATAACATGAATACACGTGTCTTCAGGATGGGCACACACGTAAATAACAAGAAAATCCAAGGGCCATTGACACAATACTGGAAAGTAGATACCCCAAACTGAAAATATCTCGCTGTTTAGTCTCAGGCCCACTCACTTCCCACTCGCTTCAAAATTCCTATAAATACATACCTCAAGTTAATCTGGGTTTGCCAAACCAGAGAGCCGAACCCGGCTTTTTCATAACAAAAAAAATCCAAACCGCTCTCTCTCTTCCCCTTCTCCCTCAACTTTCTCTCTCTACTGTAACCGAATACGAAAATGGCGGCATCTTCTAGAAAATCGAGCGGACCAGTGCTTCGCTCTCTCTCCCCATCCGGCAGATTCTACAATCCTCGTTGTTCTCCGTCTTCGTCGTCGTCTTCATCAGCTTTCGCATCTTCCACCTCCAGTTTATTCAGTCGTTCCATCTCGCCCACTCGTGTCAACCTCTGTGGTCCGTCTTCCTCGGTTCCCTCCGTCCGATTCTCTCTTGACCGTTCTACCTCTCCGAACCGCTCCATCTCCGTCACGCCTCGAGCCGGTGCCTCCAGTTCCGGCCAGGTGGTGAAGAGGCAGAGCCAGCAGAAGCGAACCTGTATGTGCTCCCCGACTTCGCACCCTGGTTCCTTCCGATGCAGCCTTCACAAGAATTTCGGCTCTAATTCGGTGGCTCCGTATTCGCCAAACAGGCTCAACGAGCGCAGATCGGCGATGACGAACTCGGTGGTGAGAATCGGCGGTGTGGAAGGGGATTTGGTGAAGAGAGCCTTGGCTGCGTTGATTCGGCCGTCGTCGCATCAGCAGAGAAGGCGTGCCGATTTCCGGCCGAGACCGAGTAAGCTTTCCGTCATGTCCAAAGCTGAAGATTCTTGAGCAGCGGCACGGATAGCTACTCGTTGATCCTTTCGATTTCCTCAATATTCTCGGAGACTTTCCGGTCGAGAAAGTTGGCGTTAGATTCTAGAAAGATCGATTGAGATCCGAAATATGCAAGGAAGAGATTCGGCACGGACCTTTTTTGTTTACCGGAAACCGAATTCCGATAGAGGACTGAATATATATGCATGATGTCTATATGTAGAACAAATAGTAGTCAGGGATTGCCATTAATTGCAATTCTTGGAGTTTTTGGATCAAATTTCATCTAACTAATTGTACATAACTAAGATTTTTAGAAAAATCAACTTATTCTATTGTAGATTTACTTTGATCACTCGTAATTTGATTCCTCTGTTACCTTTCTGTTCCTATCACCTTTGGCTTCCATTTTCATTGTTCCAAATGCTCAGTAACGTTCTTCTATCTTTACTCGGTTTTTTTTTTTAAAAAAAAAAAAATCGTTGGATATATTTCACTTATCAATCTTTACCGTTTGTGGTTTATGTTGTTCCCCAGTTCATTGTATTTGGGGGATCTAGTCCAATACTAATATTGTCCATATTTCTGTGTGAATTGATGTGTATAATAACTGTTCTTTTTTATTTATCGAGATTAAAGAAAATTAATTATTATTGTATTTGACATGTTATAACTATTGATTTTAGATTAGTCGTTTTTGTTTTGCAGGAGATTATTATTTGCTGGAAGAGAAAATTCATCTTGAAGGGGAGAAAACAGAAGGTAGGCCCCAGGCTCATAGGTATCCCATCGGAGATGCTAACCATAAAGCTGGTAGTTTGCATGGCGGTGGACTGTTCGAAAATTACAATTTATAATTGAGTTGGATGGAGCAGACATGAATCAAAAGATAGAAAATGATGGAACCTACCAAAAGAAAAGGTAGAAAAGAACAACTAATAACATATCAAAGTAAAAAAGAGTTGCTCATAAATCGTAAAACATAAAACAAAGAAAACAAGAACACAAAAAGATATTCTAGCTAATTAAAATCATGTCCTAGAAACTTTAAATCTTTAATCACCTCTCTTGAAATCCTTACTGATGCAGGACTAGAATATGTTATTCATACAAGTTTTATGGTATGTTTATCTTAGGAGGACATGTGTGTGTTGGGAACCGGTTTCAGAGCTCGTCCAAGCAGGGAAGCCAGATCCGTGTGTGTTGTGACTTGTGAGGGCCCCCCCAATTTATCCAGTATCATGTGTTGGGTAGTGCAGTACAGTTAGAGAGTAACAGTGGAGGCCAAGTTGGGTTCCAGCAGTGTCCTGAGACATTTGAAGACTCGTAGTTGTGTGAGTGGGTCATTGGGTAAGAAGAGGATAAGGATTTAGATAAGATGGGTGAGCTCATGAAAACGACCTATGTGGGATTGTTCAACTCAATCCCTATCCAATTTTGCCATCACCTTCTTAATTTCCCTGAATTCCATTCCTCTAGAACACTTCACACCTTAATAATGAAGTAAACCAAGAAGAGTGAAATTAAATATGAATAAAATGACAGATTCCATGTAAGTCTTACTGTTTTTCCCTGTTATTTTCACTTCACCTAATGAAATATTCCCCACATCCAAATCAAAAATAGAGTTGTTTTTGTTTTTGTCAGGGGCATGTACTTGCTATACACACTGTTTTCTGTATGCCACCATATGAGATATTTCTTATACTCATCTATAATACCCTTAATTAATGTTGGTTAATATCTTTCAAAGGGTGAGTTTATGTAACAAGTCGAGTGGGCTACCTTAAAAAGGAAATTTTATAAAGCCTTGGATTTTCCAACTCCAACAACTAGTTTTTGAAAATGGGGTTCTTATAAGGACTTATGTCAGGGTACCTTTTAAAAGGGCAAAGTTGAAAACGTAGTTATCTTTCAAGTTATTGAGTTTATGCCTCTTCATAGTTTTGATGCTAGTTTGGTAGCATTTAAAAAGTGTTTTTTTTTAAGTATTTTTCTGTAAGTTGAGACAAAACTTCTCTTACATACTTACTTTGAAAGTTATAAAAACACTTCTGGAAAATTAAAACAAACCGACGACAGGGAGAATAATGAAAATATTTCATAAAAAGAATAGGAAGGATTAAAGTGCAGGTTCTTCCATTGCCTTGGCTAATATACATGTAGACTGGACCATATTGGCCCTTTAAATTATTGTACCATACGCACTTCACAGATTTAATAGTGAGTGCCTAGGTTTACTTTTATAAAACATAAACGCATACATGGGCCATATTCAGTCAATTCATTACCAGACAAAAGGGAAGACTGCTTCTTATAGTTGAGATCGATAATCGATCATCACCACTAGTGTAACTAGGTTGTAGAGAACCCAGGTCCACCTCTCAGCTGTTGCCTTTGGTTTCAAGTAATTATATTATAATCGGACAACATCATTGCAATGACACCATTCTTGTCAGGAGATGTTCATTGTTAATTACAACCTTCAAGAGAAGGAAATGATTTGTTGGGATAATATTATCCTTACCATTTTAGAAATGTCACTAAGATAAAAAACGAACTTTAAGACCGCCATTTAGGCCAGAAGATTGACGCACCGGCTTAAAGTATTTATGTGGCTTTTGTAAATATCAAGAACTTTTTGGAGCGGATTATAGAGGATCCTGCCTTAAAAGTATTTAATTCCGATAGCTTTTGTAAATATAAAGAACACTTTTAAGACCGGATTAAAAATGATCTGGCTTAAAAGTATGACCGATTTTTGTAAATATAAAGAACACTTTTAAGACCGGATTAAAAATGATCCGGTCTTAAAAGTATGACCGACAATTTTGTAAATATAAAGAACACTTTTAAGAACGGATTAAAAAGGATCCTATTTAAAAGTATGACCGATAGCAATTTTGTAAATATAAAGAGAACTATTTAGACCGAATGTTAAAAAGAACTAGTCTAAATTTTTTTAAAAAAATATATATATTACTTTTAAGACCGGATGTTTTAAATATCCGGTCTAAAAAGTTTTAAAAAAATGTCTATTTTTTTTAAGACCGGATGTTACAAAGAACCAGTCTAAAAGTTTAACTTTTAAGACTTCAATTTGATAACAACCGGTCTTAAAGATTTTCATTAGGCGCGGCAAACGAAAAAAATGAATTTTCATTATTCCTTTTCTAGCTTCTCCACTTCCCATTGATTTCTCCGCTCTCTTCTCATTTTCACTTCCCCACCCCGCGCATTAACAGTGGCTACCATAGCCTCAGATTTCGGAGATCTGTGGCTCAACAACAATCCGAGAATGATTCGTGCGATTGAGTTCGTGTTCGTTGCGTTTCTGTTTCCGTAGCTCAACAACAAAAATATATATATATATATATATATATCTCAACAAATTGTTGATATGATATATATATATATATATATATCAACAACAATCCAATCATTCTCGGATTGTTGAGATATATATATTATATATATCTCAACAACAAAATATATATATATATATATATATTTTATATTGTTGTTGAGCCACGCGAAAAGAAACGCAACGGTAGTAAATCATTGACGTAGGCTTTGGCTTAAGTTTGAAATTAAATATCAATTTCTTATTTCTTTGTTTTATTGCTCATCTCCTCATTCTCGCCGACAACAAAGCTCCAAACTTGATTTCCATGGGGAACGAGTCTCGCCTGCAACCGCTACTCTCTTGAGGTAAACCTATTATGTCTGTTTTGCTTATTTCTCGTTTCTCGATCGATTGTTTTTTTTGTTGTTATTTTTTTTTTTGAATATATTGAGATGTGCACACACAAAAATGACAGATAGATAAGCGAACGGAGGAGTAGAAGAAGATAGATGAATGGCTTCCCATAACTTCTTCGAGGAACACAAAATGATATTACTCTTCTCTTGACCTCCTCTCTCGTCCTTGTATCATTTTTTTTTTGCTTCCACCCAAAATTTTCTTTGTTCCTTCTTCTTCGTCTACCTCTTCTCGTAGTTCTCTCTAAGGCGCAGCCTTAGGTACTTTCCTCTCGAATCTATTTGTTTTAGTTCCTCTGGTGAAAGATCCGGAAACAGGGTTCTCTCTGAGGCGGCGGCTCAGGCGTCTACAATCTCACCTTTTTTTTTTCGTAGAAAGGAATTTTTAAGACCGGACTTGAAAATATAGTCGGTCTTAAAAGTTTATTCTTTTTTTTTTTTTTTTTTTTAAAAAAATGGACTTTTAAGACCGGATGTTTAAAAAGTCCGGTCTTAAAAGTGTTTTTTTAAGACCGGACGCGCATCCGTCTTAAAAGTCACCCGCCTGAACAAGACCGGTCACAGATCCGGTCTTACGATACCTCTTTCGTCCGGTTTTAAAAGCCTTTTTTCCACCCGTGTGTTTTTATTATTTACAAGATAAATATGTGAAATGTGTTTTATTACGACTTAAGGAAAAGGTTTATGAACCCACGGTTTAAAAGTTTTCCAAATAGAGAGTTAGTGTGTTCTTGGAGTTGTTTATCATAAGTACATTTATTCAAATTGGGACAAATCTCCACATACATATTTATCTTACATATCATGATTGAAAAGTTATTTTAAAATGTTCTAATCGTCCTTCCAAACAAGTCTTTAATCATATGGATTTTGATTTGATTACTTCATCGTGGATAAATGTAAGGAGTTCAAGATTTTCTTGTTGAAGTTTTGTGTATAAAAGAATGTTCTTTAAATTTGTGTTAAACTGTCTCTAAAAGAGAGAGAAAAATTATAGCCCCTGTGGATGATGACATGATTTTCTTCATTAAGGGAGTGCAGTTTCGTGAAGAGAAGCAAAATCTATTGAAGCTTTGACTGGGAAAATTGCCACTTGAAAGAACACTCTCATCTTTAACTAAAGTACTTTCAACTTTCTCACGATTTGAATCACATATTTCAGTTCGAGTCATTATTTTTGTACGCAGTTTGCTTTATTAAAGATGTCTCTTGGTCATGAGGAATGTGGGGCCTCGGTCAAACACAGTCTACCAAACCCAAAGTGTTTGGTCCAAACAAAAAATCTCCATTTAATTTGAATCAGTGATTAGAGTAACTTTCCTTTACTAGAAAATGAGCCTAAAATATAATGCATAGAAGGATCATGTTTTCTTGTTGGGGATTGATTGGCAAGTTTTTATAATCAACAGAAAAGAGTTGGGCCCCTATTGGTTCCTCCATGTAGATGGATATGGATGACAGTTAAGAGTTCAATCATTGACATGACCATGTGCAAGGGTCTTAAGTCTCAACCATGATTAAATGTTTTTTTCTTCTGAAAATAAAAGAATCTGATTATAAGTTGTTAATTTAACTATTAGATTAATAATGCTAAATTGTATATTAATTTTTTATATAGGATTTGTTCTGTATAAGAACAACAGATGTCTAGCCCTACTGGACTAGTGTATTGATATTGGATCAGATGACTCTCCCAGATATCTTTGAAGAAGATACCCAAGAGAATAATGGATCACTGTGCACGAATAGGCGTTAGTAAAAAATGGGGTGGTATGTGTGCACAGTGACAACATAATAGTAAATGAGAATAAAATGTGTGTACCTTTTGACTTTACCTTTTATTTATAGGGTTTACCTCTAGGGGCTTGTACGCCTTATAGCCCAAGTATTGTGCCGCCACACCTAGGTCGAGATCTTTGATTAGAATGTCCCTTGATTATAGGTTGGTTAGGATCTCCCTTCATTATAGGCGGATTCTGATACAAATTGCCCCTTGTTGAGCCGTATATTAAGTAGGCCTTGTATAGGACCGTAACAGCGGCCCCCCGGCCCGTTGGCTCAGGTCTCTGGGTTACGGGGCACATTTTATTTTTTAACCCGGATCTCACATCCGAGTCGTGATAAGTCTCTTGATTTTTCATTCAACTTTTATCCGGGTTTCACCGAACTCCAGGTTCATTGGTGTTTTCTTGTGAATTCCCTCGATCTAGTTTTCCTCGCCGAGTTGCTTTGTTCCTTTTCACTATTGCCGGGATCTCTTCCTCAAGCATCCGGGTTTCCGAGTTCATCTGCTTTAGCAACGGCTTTTCCCCCATCCAGATCATGATGAAGAGGAACATGCGCAATTTGCGTCTGTACATTTGCAATCATCATGGCGTACAACCGTCATTTTTAGCACCGCATAGCCACCTTTTTCCTTCTTTGATATTCGTGCACATTTTAATGCCCACGTCTCTTCACATACGTGATCATTGATTTTTAGGGCGAATTGTCTCTTTTTCCCTTGACTCTTCCGATTCGAAATCTCATCGATTACGTTTATATTTGCATTGCCCCCATTCTCTCCACTTCTCGTTCGTACAACCATCATTGCTTTCTCTGCCTTCCAAGAAACCTCCCATTTTCTCCCAAGGTCTTCTTCTCAAGCCCCTCCGGTTCTCCCACTTAAGGTTTCTCAAACCTTCCCAATAGTCAGGTACTTTCGCCATTTCTTTGCTTTTGCTTTTGTTCTTTGACTCTTTCTTGCTTTGTTCTTGCTTCTTCACCTACGTTTTTCTACAAACTAGTTTTTGGGTAGATATCGTTTTCGGGTTTAAAATACCTCTGTCTCCTTGGTTCTTGCTCTCTCCTTCTCCCCCCAAACATATTGACGTTGGGAGGTCGTGATGACCTTTTAGGACATTCCTCTTTGAGCCCATGAGGCTTCATGATGAGACAATAGAACTAAGCCACCCCAATCTCCATCCACCCACCTTTTAACCGAACACATTAGCCTTAGGTGTGTGACTTCCATTAACGATGGAGAAGGGTAAGATAACTCTAGAAGAAGAAAAAGAGTTACGCCGAACAGTTCTTCCAGGGGCTCGGTTCTGGTTCTGGGGTATTCCCCCTTCAAAAGAAGAAAGGCAAATGGCATTGCTTCGCTGAAAACGTAGTGGGGGGAGTAGGAGGAGATCCCCACCTCTAGAAATTAAAGGTCAAGGTAAAACTAGGAGTCAGGATGAGAGCGTTGCTAGCTCGGGATCCCGTACCCAACAACCGAGGATCGGGAGTCAGGGTAAGAGCGAGTCTATCCCAGCATCGCATACTTCCCATCTGAGGGGTGTTCGCCCATCTAAAACGGAATCCCATCCAGAGAACGTCGTCGATTCGTGTGATGATTGGGCCTATTTAAGCTGCCAACTCGTCATAAACAGTCATTACTCTTTAGCTGAGTCCACTTGAGCCTCCTGTCGGTACAAGTTTACTTCCAACAATATCCCGATTTTGGTAGCGAGGGTCGTCTTGTGTTGAAGGAATCCCCCAGTGCATCCACTTTTTCTTATTTCCGCAGTAGCTCCCTTGATTTAGGCATACCTTCAGTTTTCTGTCTTTTATTTCTTTGTTCTAGCTATTCACGGGTTCGCCTTCTTCACACCATGACTATACTGAAGAATCTATGTCTTGGGAGTTAGGTTCCAAAAGTTCCCCACAAGCCTTAATGAACAAGTACCCTTAGGTTACCTATGAGGTGGTAAATACTATATCTAAGATTACCGCAGCAGAAGTTGCCCGACTCCCCATTGGCGATCAAGAAAACTGCACCCTTTGTCTACCCCTTGGAGATGAGCCAGTCTGTTCCCACCGGGAAGGGAATAATCTATCTTTCTTCTTCTTCTACCGAGACTTGATTACCCGGCTCGGTATTCGATTTTACCGAGTTCCAAATGGACCTTCTAAATCATCTACACCTTGCTCCTTCCCAACTTCATCCTAATAGTTGGGCTTTTGTTATCGCCTTCGAGTGTTTTTGTAGGTTTTTAGATGTAACTTGTACGATTCCTGTTTTCTTTTACTTGTTTATCCTCCATGTAGCTCGTACTGGTAGAGAGCCCCAAACTAAAAAAGGTTTGACCACGCTCCAGGGTGCCTTCAACCGGAAACTTTTTACAATTTTTTCTGAATCCTTTAAAAATTTCAAAACTGGCTTTTTTAAGGTTGTTGCCGAGCCTGGATAGAAACCTTGGTTCCTTAAAGCTCTCAAGTCCAGAGTGGTGGAATGAAAGTTCCCATTGTACTGGACTCAGGACCATCACAAATTTACTTCTTCTTCCTACCGCTTTCCTAAAGATGGTTTCTCTGACTTCGAGGCCAACTCAATATCCTCAATTCTTGCGCATGTCAAGAAATATGACCCCAATAACGTGGCCAAATTCGTTTCACAGCCTCAGACCGGGTTGGGTTCGACATAGAGTATGGAAACTCCTGTTTGTATTTGAATTATGTTTCTATTTCTTGCTAGATTAACGACTTTTGTTATCCTGACCTCCAACTTCGAGTATGGGGAAGCGGTCTAATTACGTTTCCATGATCAGACGCAGTAAGGTGACTTTCGGAGTGGAAGCAAGCAAGAAGCAACCTGCACCCGAATTCAAGAATGCCAGAGCCTAGACGGGTTCCAAACAAGTCCCTGCCAAGAGATCAAAGGGTGTTTAAGGCGACCAAGACCTCCCGGCCTGCACCTCCAAAGGCGTCTCAGGCTCTGCTGATCCGACTTCTACTCAACGAGTCCCTCAGACTTCCCCTCCTCATGTTACTCAACCTCTTGCTTCTCCACCTACCTACCTTGCTTATGGATTTCTCTGGGAGAAAGGGGTAACGACGAAGTTCAGTAAAGCACTCCAGTGTCCGAAGCGCTTCTACAAGCCGACCCGCTTGACTGATGCCAAACTTCAAGAGCTTCTGGATATTGAACTAAATGCCTTGAAGGCCGCCGCCTTAACCCAAACCATAGGTACATTGAAAAACAAGTACGCAGCAGCTTATAATGAGTTGCAAAAAGTCCATGCGGAGAAGGACAAGGTGCACGGGCAACTACAAGCGACCTAGGTGGAGAAGGGCAAAACATATGAGGAGCTGTTGGCAACAAAGACAGATCTCGAGAAAGCGAACTTGAATTTGCTTCGGCTTTAAAAGGTTCATGTCAAAGAAATGGAGTTACTGAAATATGTGCAGACACTGCATGAGGAGGTTGAAGTCGAGCTGAAATAGACCTGGGCCACACTTGAGACTGTGAGTGCCGAAGTCTCAGATTATATAGCCACGCTAAAAGATACCGCGGTCGAGTCCTTTAACAACGCTCTGGAAAAAATCTGGCTCTTGAACCCCGATGTTGAACTGAACACCTCTAGGTTGCATTATGAGGCTTATGTTGACGATGGGAAGTTAATCCCGCCAGGTGAAGAGATTAACGCCGTCGTCACCACTAAAGGAGAGGTTCAAGCGGAGGTTTAACCGGAGGTTGAAGCTCCACCTAGTTGAAGGGTCGGGATGCCGGTTTTTGCTTGTATTTTTAGTTTGGGGCACTTAAGCCCATTTTTGCTTTGTAACCACATTTGCCGGATTACTAACCCGATTTATTTTTTAATACTTGCCTTTATTGTACTTAACAAATCGCAAATCAATGATTTTGTTGATTTGTTGACCAACCAGGATATGATTCCGAGTTTTAACTTCAACACCTCAATGGGTCAATCATATGAACTCGAACATATTTTTTGGAGTTTAATTCAATAACTGAGCCAAAATCAAAAATATTTACATAGAGTCTGCTTTAATCTTCGTCTAGTATGCCGGGTATCATATTCGTGAAGATTTTAATTAGTTTGTCACATTACATTCAGGCTATTTCGACCATAATTTACTCCGAAGTAAGGGCAATCCGTCACATGTTCAAATTCAGTATTTTAACCAAAACTTTAAACATTTCAACCTGATCAGGGTCAACATGACAGTTCACCTCATTACCCCGGAATATAACTTTGATGCATCACAACTACAAAGGCCTATTGGTATACCTTCACTTTTTTGAAACATCGGGTTCAACTCTTGGTTCATTTATTCATTATTCCATGCTTTGTCTGAAAACGGGTTCAACTACACTGGCTTCATTTATTCATTTCTCCACACTTTATTTAAAATCGAGTTTAACTACCTTAGGTTCATTTATTCCTTCATAGTTGGAATACATCGAACAACTTGCAAAATGATTCTCTACTGAGAATTTCTTCATTTATTTAAAAATAAACTTGTCGACATATTCGACTTTGAACAATTCTGAAAAGGAAAATTAAATTGGAAGCAAAGCAAGCGTAACTTGGAACTCAGATTTAACTGTAATATACTTTCAGTTTATCTAGGTTCCATGTTCTTTTAATTAACTTCTTCTCCAGCGTCTCTAAGACATAGGTTCCCTTAACAAGCTTTTCTTTAATCCGATAGGGACCTTCCCAGTTTGTAGCGAGCTTTCCATCTTTGGCATTTTTATTTTCAACATCGGCTCTTCGAAGCACCAAGTCACCTTTTCAAATGACCGAGGCCTCACTCTTCTATTATATTTAGCCACAATGAGTTGTTTCCTAGCCATATTACGATAGTGTGACATGATTCTAACTTCGTCTATTAAATCCAGCTTTACCGCCACAGCTTCATTATTCTCCTCTCCTCTCTCCTAAAGAGCCTGCAATCTCCTCCACGACGGCTGAACTATCTCAATCGGGATCATAGCCTCACTTCCATAAGTTAATCTGAATGGAGTCTCCCTGGTTGACGTTTGGATACTGGTCCGGTAACCCCACAAGACAAGGTACAACTACTCAACCCAACTAGACTTTGCCTTCTCAATTCGCTTCCTTAGTCCATCAACAATGATTTTATTCGTTGCTTCAGCCTTCCCATTTGATTGAGGATGCTCCACCGAAGCCAAGCGATGCTTGATCTAGAACCTAGATATCATTTCTTGGAACCCCTTGTCGATAAACTGGGTTCCATTATCTGTTACTATCTCCACTAGGATTCCAAACCTAAAATTATACTCCTTTTGAAAAACCTTTGCACCCGGGCTAAGATAATTGTCGCAATTGGTTCAACCTTGATCCATTTAGTAAAATAATCGACGGCTACAATGAGCCATCATAACTGTCCTGGGGCCGCTATAAATGGTCCTAACAGATCCATGCCCCATTTGAAAAATGGCCACGAAGCAGAGATAGAATTCAATTCAGCTGGGGGATTTTTGGCGTGCTTCTGACAACTACCACATTTTTGAACATTGTCCTTCGAATCCGCCTCCATTGTTGGCTAGTAGTAATCGGCTCGTAGAGCTTTCCTGGACATTACCTTGGTACCCATGTGTTGGCTGTTGGTTCCTTCGTGGATCTCGGCTAAAACATACTTGGCCTCCTCTGAGTTCAAACATTTCAACATAGGAAAGTGCAAGCCTTTGCAATATAGTTGATCTTCCACAACAGAGTGCATGATTGCTTTTCGTACCAACTTCTTTGCTTCAAGTGAGTCATCAGGGAGGACTCCTTTTTCCAAGTAGTCTACAATTGGTTTTCTCCAACCTTTTACTGCCGAGCTTTCCTAGCTGATCTTCCACAATTGACAAGCTTTGTTGAATCACAGTTCTATGGTTACCCAGGCTCTTTGTACTTACCAACTTTCACAAAATATCAGCCAAGGCATTTTCCCCTCTAGGAATGTGAGTAACGATCACCTCCTTGAACTTAGACATAACCTCTTTCACTTTACTTAGGTATTTCACCAACAAAGGACCTTTGGCTAGGTACGTCCCTTCAATTTGTGCCGCAACGAGTTGAGAATTAGTTGAAACATGAACTTTCTTATCTCCTTTTCCTTTGCTTGAATTAACCCGCTAGCAACGCTTCATATTCTGCTTGGTTATTTGATGTTGGAAAGTTTAGTCGAAGGGAGTGCTCCATCAAGACTCCTTCTGAGCTTTCCATGATGATTCCAGCTCCACTTCCTTTAATGTTTGACGAGCCATCGACAAAAAATTTCAACATCTCAGCAACTTCGATCTCCCCTTTAACTGACGGGGTTAACTCCATCATGAAATCCACCAAAGATTGCGACTTAATGGCATGTCGAGCTTCATACGTGATATCAAATTCAGACAGCTCTATGTCCCAGCTGATCATTCTTCTCGCAAAATCCGGTTTATGGAGCACTTGCCAAATTAGTTGACTCGTCTGACTACAATATGGTATCCTTGAAAATAGGGGCGAAGTCTTCTTGTCGTGGTAAGTAAGGTAAACGTCATTTTTTCAAGCTTTTGATACTTCAACTATGAACCTTGCAAAGCCCGTCTTACGAAATAAACTGGTACCTAGCCATTCTCTGTTTCCCTTGCCAAAACTGCACTTACAACTTCTTCTCCCACGGACAGGTATAAAATCAGGACTTCACCTGAGTCTAGCTTTGACAACACTGGCAGGGCAATTAAGCACTGCTTTATTTTTGCAATCGCGGCTTCACAATTCGAGTTCCATCCACCTTAAGTATCCTTCTTTAACAACTTGAAGAAGGGAAGAGCATTTTCTGCCGACTTTGGCAAAAACTTTGTCAATGCAGCTAGTTTGCCTGTCAACTGCTGAACTTCTTTCTTGTTTTTTGGAGCCTTCATATCCAACACGGTTTTGCACTTGTCTGGATTAGCCTCAATCCCTCTGTTTATCAATAAGAATCCTAAAAACTTCCCAGCCGGGACTCCCAATGCGCATTTGACTGGATTCAAATGGATTCGATAAGCTCTCAGCTTGTCAAATGTCTGTTCTAGATCTCGGACATGACTGGCGGGGTCAGCCAACTTGACGATCATGTCATCAATATAAAATTCTATATTCTCGCCAAGTTGGTCTTCAAACACTCTGTTCATCATCTTTTGATATGTGGCCCTCATGTTCTTAAGCCCAAGGGCATCACATTATAACAGTAGTTAGCTTTTTCAGTGATGAAAGCCGTCTTCTCTTGGTCCTTTGGGTACATGGCTATTTGATTATATCTGGAATATGCGTCCATGAAGGAAAGCAATTGGAAGCCGGATGAGTTGTCAACTAACTGATCAATACTAGGCATCAGATACGAGTCCTTAGGGCATACTTTATTCAAATCGGTGTAGTCCGTACACACTCTTCACTTCTCGCTTAGTTTCTTTACCATAACCACGTTGGATAACCAGGTTGTATACTGTACTTTTCGAATGAACCCGACATCTAGCAATTCTTTCACATGTTCTTCTAAGGCCTGTCTCCTCTCTGGGCCGAGTTTTCTTTTCTTCTGTGCCATCGGAACTGACCCCAGATGAATTGCCAATTTGTGATAACAAAACTCAGGATCAATTCCAGGTACCTCCGACAATTTCTAGGCAAATACGTCCTAGTTCTTTCTCAGGCACTCTTCCAACTCGGTTCTAACCTTGAGGTCTAAGACTTTGCCGATTTTTGTGATTTGCCCCGGCTCATTTCCCAAAGCAAGATCCTCCAACTCTCCATCTGGCTCCGGTCTCAAAATCTCAGTTTTCTCTCGCATATCTAATTCAACCATATTTACAAGTTTACTCCGCTGACTTGCTTTATCCCTGCTCATACTCCTTTCTCCTTTTCGGATCTAGGGTGGAGAGGAAGGGCCGCCTTTACCTTCTTTGACCATCACAAAGTAACATTGTTGGGATTCTTTCTTATCTCCCCTAATAGTAATGACTTTGTTCTTGTTACTCACCATCTTCAACTTCTGATGCTCGATGGACACCAACATATCCCAGTTGTAAATAGTTGGCCTCCCCAAATTATGTTGTACTTGGATGGGAAGTCGGCAATGATGAACCTTACCCGTTCTGACTTGAATGCTTCCTTCGTTCCCAGCGTTAATCTGAAATCGATATACCCCTTAGGATGAGTGTTTTCTCCATTAAAACCTATGAGGGTTGTTTTACACAGTCTCAAATCTTCTTGATCGAGGTTCATCCCTTTGAAATAATCCCAAAGGATAATGTCTACGAAGCTTCCAGCATCTACAAAGATCTTCTTAACCTGGCAATTTCCAGGTTGCCTGTAACTACCAAACTGTCCTGATGACCCGGGATTACGTCCTTCAAATCTTCCTTAGTGAAGCATAGTAGGGGACATTCCAGCTTGCTAGGATCTTCTTCGAACTATGGCTGGTCCCTTATTGAAAGGATCTCCCTTAAGTACTTCCTCCTCTGGCTTACCGTATCTCCCCCTCCTCCGAGATCTCCGCTGATAACATTACAGTCAAACTCAGGTTCAAGAAATTCGTCATCGTGTCCACCTGACTTTTCTGCTTCTCATCTTTCTTTTTCTTCTCAAGAGTCGGGCTCTTACTGCGACTTCCCTACTGGTGCTTATTGTTCTTCCACCCCTGGGTTTTTATCACATATTGCTGCAATTTACCTTATCTGAAAAAAAAATTCACAGCGTCCCTTAGATCCCAACACTGATCTGTAGTTTGTCCTAGTCCATCATGGAATTCATAGAAACGGGATTGATCCACACCACTTTATTATAAAGTGGTTGAGGTCTGTCCACTTTCTTCATCTTGGTCAATGCTACCTCCTCCAAAGTTGAGAACGTGAAACATTTAAGGGAGTGTATTTTTCATACTTTGTTTTGCTCTTGCCATCCCGAAATTTATTCTCCAGGCTTTTTCCACGGAAATCCTGCTTTTGACCTCCTGGTTGTTCCCTTCCTCTCGGAGGTGGGCTCTTCTTCCTCTCTTTTCCCGCAGCATTGGTGATCTCCATTTGTTCCAACTCCAGATATTTCTTTGACCGAGTTCTAAACTCCACCATGGTCTTGACGGGAGTCTTGTAAATTGACTTTGCTAACCGAGATGAACCATCCAAGCCGGCTATGATTAAGTACACATGCACATTTTCCTGCAATACATGCACTTGTAGGGCGGCATCTTTAAAGCGATCCAAATGCTTCTAAAATGTTTCCCCCGGTTGCTACTTTACCTTACCGAGAGTAAACTCAGACTTCGGCTATTTTTTGCTTGTCACAAAATTTAGCAAGAACTTTTCTCCCAAATCTTCAAAATTCTGGATTGACTTTGCAGGAAAAGTGTGAAACCATGCTTGCGCAGCCCCTCGAACATGTCTATGTCGAATGTATTAAGATGGGTTTGTGGATCCTAGCTTTCATCATATTTTGGCAAATTGGTTGCATCAAAATCTTTAGGATAAGGAGCACTGGCAATCTCGTCGATGAAAGGACTGTTGTTATACTGCCTTCTAATGTATTTCCTCCCATATTTTTTAGGAACATTTTGTATCCGAGGTGGCGCATCCCGGCTTTTATCTCACCTGTCCTCTGCATGTTGGTTCGGTTGTGCGGGGCCTGAACCCTGAACTTCATGCGTTCGAACTTGGGCGGTAGGGCTCCCAGCCTCAACTTGAGTGGAACCTACGACATTAACCCGGGAAGGGTTATTATAATTCTGACTATCCTTTTCTCTCCTCCTGTGCTACTCATTCCAATTTTCATTACAAGCCGGGGTTTTGATTTTCTTCAAACGCTCCTCCAACAACTGTATTATTGTAACGTCCTCTTGCCTCTAGAGATTGTTATGGTGCTCCATCTCCTCCATTCACCTTAACATCGAACCTAAAGTGGTTTGTAGAAGGCGAACATCTAGGTTCTCGACTGGAACTTGTTGAGAAGGGTCTTGCTGCTGGACTTGTCAAACAATCGCGTTTTGAGGGGTTGCTGTGAATGCTGGGAAGGAAGCTGTGTCTGACACATCTTCTACTATAACTATGTTAAAATCTGGAACCACTATATCCTCAGGTTGCTGCTAACGCTGAGGCTGTTGTTCCGGATTCTGCTGCAACGGATCTTCAGGCAACTGCTCGATCAAGGGCAATTGACTGTTGCTTCTTGTATTAACCATCATCGGTTGTGGGAATCAAAATTCATGGTTCCCCACGATCGGCGCCATTGTTTTGTATAAGAACAACAGATGTCTAACCCTACTGGACTAGTGTATTGATATTGGATTAGATGACTCTCCCAAATATCTATGAAGAAGATACCCAAGAGAATAATGGATCATTGTACATGAATAGGCGTTAGCCAAAAAGGGGTTGGTTTGTATGCACAATGACGGCAGAATAGTAAATGGGAAAAGAATGTGTATACCTTTTGACTTTACCTATTATTTATAGGGTTTACCTCTAGGGTTTGGACTCTTGGGCCTTGTGCACCTTATAGCCCAAGTATTGTGCCGCCACACCTAGGTCGAGATCCTTGATTAGGATATCCCTTGATTATAAGTTGGTTAGGATCTCCCTTCATTATAGGTGGATTCTGATACGAATTGCCCCTTGTTGGGCTGTATATTAAGTGGGCCTTGTATAGGACCGTAACAAGATCAAGTGAAGAGCACTCTTATATTAGAAACACAAAAACACACATTGAACTTGTGACATAAAATGAGCGATATGGTAGATGCCATGTGAGCTAAGGCTCATTGTTAACTATTAGTCATATATATAAAGCATTAAATTTCTATTAATTGTCTCTTTTGATAGCATGGTGATGACAATTGTTATTTATATGGCCTGAAGTTTGAAGGAATTAAATCTAAAAAGGTACTATAAATTTTCAATGATATATCTCACTAGCACTAAAGAATTATTTGTTTACAAATACATATTGAAGTTGTTTAACGGCTAAATTTAGAGGCAAGAAATTTCTTTTGACATGACTATTTGAACAAAGCCAAATCCAAGCATTTTCAAGTTAGGGGTTAGAAATTACTTAAACATGCTTTAAAGTATGAGAATCAATTTTGCGTATTCTACACATACTAAATAAATATAAATGTAGACGCACACTTTCTCACGCTTCTTTTTTTTTTTTTTAAAAATAATAATAATCTGTTGATGTTTTATAAACTGAAATTTGTTATGAAAATAAAAGAAATCTAGGATAAGAGAGTAAGAAATAAGAGAAGAAAAAATTGACGAGAGATATAAGGGATCAATTCTCATTCAGTTTATTATGTGTTATGTACGACTACAATGCTTTATATAAGGCCTTTATTTATATGCCTTCAAGAGTCACCACCAAAGATCACCACTAAGATACAATGGATGGTACAATTAATACAGATTATTAATACATATGAATGTGCGCTGTATGACCCTTCGTATTATTTATGTATCTGAATGTATGTTAAATAGCCTTTTAGTTTTCCAACTACTATTCATGAATCGTGACTAAAATATGAGAGGTTAAGAGTCAATGAACATCCACATAATTAATATATTCATAACACTCCTTCTTGGGTGTCTATTACAAATGTGTCTTATTAAAAACTTTAACTAGGAAAAACCTTGTGAGACTAAAACCCAACAAAAGAAAGGATTACATCATTAATTGATACATTGTCCAGTACTACCTCATTAAAACCCTTTATAGGAAAACCCAGTAGAACATAACCTAGATAAGGGAAAAAGAGTACAACGTGTATTAATTCCCCCTCTTGACAGCATTAGTTGATATCTTTGAGTCTACGAAGATCGATGTCATAGACAAGTTTTTCAAAGATTTTACCTGAAAGTGACTTGGTGAATAAATCTGTTAGGTTTTCACTTGACGGATTTGCTAGATATCTATTTTACCATCCTTTTAAATGTCATGAGTGAAGAAGAATTTTAGTGAAATATGCTTTGTTTTATCACCCTTGATATATCATTCTTTAAGTAGGGAAATTTATGCAACATTATCCTCATATAGGTCTGTTTGGATCAATTTGCTTGAAGATAAACCACAAGTGGTTCGTATATGGTTTTTTATCGGCCTCAACCATACACATTATCGACTTGCTTTATGTGTTGCCAGAATTTTTGCATGGTTAGATGATGTGGCTGATATAGTTTGTTTCATAGATTGTCATGAAATAGATGTACCTCCACATCTAAACATATAGCCTATTTTTGATTTATCATCGTGTGAATCAAACAAAAATATAGCATCTGCATAACCAACCAGTCAATGTTTGGATACATTTGAGTGGAATAACCCAATGTCCATAGTGTCTCTGAAGTAATGAAGAATGTGTTTTACTCCATTTTAATGCCTTCATGTTGGTGAAGAACTATATCTTGCTAATAAGTTAACAACCAATGATATATCAGGATGTATGTAGATTAGTAATATACATTAGTGCTCCGGTAGCACTAACGTATGATACTTCTGAACCAAGTAGTTCTTCATCACTTTTTTCGCTCATTATTCCAAGTCTAAATAGGTTTTTTCTGCTTGCAAAGACTTTACAATCATTAGAGTACATAATGGATGTGAGTTATCCATGTAAAAGCTTCTTGATATACAAATATCTCATTTTTTTAGGTGCTCAATCTGTAATCCAAGACAATATTTTGTTCTTCCTGAGTTCTTCATTTCAAATTATTTTTTCATACAATTAATTGTCTTTTGAAGCTTTTTAGGAGTTCTAATGATGTTGATATCATCAACATAAACAACAATTATAGCAAACTCACTTCTAGATCTTTTCATAAAGATGCATGTGCATATTGGATTATTTTTGTATCCTTCTTTCAACAAATATTCATTGAGATGATTATACCACATGTGCCCTGATTGCTTCAAGTCATAGAGACTTATTTAACTTAATTGAGTATTGTTCTCAAGAACTTATATTTGATGCTTCTAGCAGTTTGAGTCCTTCAAGGACTTGTGCTTCTAGCACATTGAGTCCTTCAGGGGACATGTGCTTCTAGCACCTCGAGTCTTTCAGGGACATGTGCTTTTAGCACCTTGAGTCCTTCGGGGGCTTGTGCTTCTGGAACTTGCTTATGAATTTTAGCTCATGATCCTCATTATAATTCATGATATCAAATGCTATATTATAAGCAAATATGTCATCGACGTTGACTTCATTTCGGCCCTATCGGATTCTATAATTTATTGAGATCTCATTATTTTCACACATGTCAAGTACCTTAGTCTCTTATGGGATTACTACATTCTCTTTTGGAGTTAATAACTCTTCAAGAGATGACTCTTCTGGAGCTACTGACTTTTCTTGATTATCCTTTACTTGACCATCTATATTCTTAGCTCCTTTTCTCTTTCAAGGATTTCTATCTTTAGAACCTATGGGCTTTCCACCCTTGTGGTGTGATTTAAATTCATTCACAATAAATTGTCCTTTAAGGACATCGATTATGATAGGAGCATTAGCAGTTAGGACATGTGACTTTATCACTTTCTTTGGGTCAGTAAATGCTTGTAGCATTTGATTAGCGAAATTCTGCAAATGAATTATCTTTCAAGCTTCCAGCTCACATTGTTTTTATGAGGATTGAAGTGAGCCAATGATAATTCATTCTAACTAATCGTTTTACCCAACTGCTTATTTTCTCCCCTAATGTTGGGAAATACTAGGTTCTTGACTAAAAATCATTTGTAAGGGGGAAACATTTAGATAACTTGTTGGCCTAAATGCAAATTAACATTGCTGCATGCAAAATGGCATGGCCCCAAGTAGAAATTGGGAGATTAGATCTCATAAGCAAAGGTCTTATAATTAATTATAGTCGTTTTACCAATGATTCTACAATTCTATTTTGCTTATGAACATAAGCTACAAGATGTTCAACATCAATTCCAAGGAACATACAATATTCATTTAAAGCTTGCAAAGTAAATTCACCATTATTTTCAAGACATATTTTCTTGATAGGATAATCAAAACAACATGCTTTTAATCTAATTAAATAAGCAAGCAATCTCACAAACTCTAGCCTGCAGGAAGATAATAAGCAAACATGCAACCATTTAGTTTATGCATCAATTAAAACCATATGGTAACTAAATGGTCTACATGTGGGTGTATTGACCCACAAATATCTCCATGTATCCACTCTAAAAAAGTGAGAGACTCACTTTTTATTTTGCTTGGTGAGGGTTGAATAATCAACTTTCCCGTGGAAAATGCAGCACATGAGAATCATGGGATGTGGTATTTGTTTACACTTAAGGATATGCCCACATGAATTCTCAATTATTTTTGGGAAAATTACGTGCGGGTCTCAAGGACCGAAATAATTACAAAAAAGTCCCTTAAAATCAACAAATTACACAAAAGTCCCTAGGGACTGTTTCGATATTATTTGTATGGAAACAAAATTCAGGTTTCAAAATTTTGTTGTAAATATGGCATTTCCTGTTGTAAATGGCCAAATTTTAAATATTGTTGTAAATACAACAATTCCTATTGTAAATCTAGCATTTTTCTGTTATAAATGACCTCTCTACGTTCAAAATCCAGGTGTTTAAATGTTGGTGTAAATATGGCACTTTCTGTTGTAAATGGCTAGATTTTAAATTTTGTTGTAAATACAAAGACTCCATGTTGTAAATCTAGCATTTTTCTTATGTAAATGACCTCTCTACATTCAAAATTCAGGTGTTTAAATGTTGTTGTAAATATGACACTTTCTGTTGTAAATATGACTTTTCTGTTGTAAATGGTCAAGTGTTTAAATGTTGTTGTAAATATGACACTTTCTGTTATAAATATAGCATTTCATGTTGTTAATACAAATAATATCAAACAAGTCCCTTGGGACTTCAGTGTAATTTGGTGATTTCAAGGGACTTTTTTATAATTATTTATGGTCCTTGGGACCAACATAATTTTCCCATTATTTTTTGTATCATTACTGACTCGGGATGGCCTAATCGATCATGCCAAATATTAAATTCATTAGTAAACTTCTGGTTTACATTGACTAACTGATGGTTTGTATTGGCAAACTTCTGGTTTGCATTGGTAAACTTCTGGCTTACAACAACGTGCATTTTAATTGTGCATATAAATGTGTACTACAAGCCGGAAGAAAAAGCAAGAAACCTTCCTAATATGTATTTTCTACCAGAAATTAAATTCGTAATATTGAGACACTCCTGCTTATTTTCAGTTATTGTTTCTATATGATATGATATTCATTTTTGTGAATATCTTTGAAACTCAATAAGTTTCTTTTAGACATGGTAGAATAAAATGCATTATCAATGCATATTTTTGTTTCTTTAAGTAACAAAATATTAGCTCTTTTAGAGCCTTTAATCAAATTTATACTACTAAATATAGTGGCCTCTCACATTATCAAGGAAGAAAAATATTTATCTCTGTTAATAAGGTGTGGGATATTGCATTATCAATGAGACATAAATCTTCAAGACTTATGTCCAACAAACTCATTCTTGGTTAAAAGAAACATGAAAATAAAGAAAAAGCATAATTCAAAATGAAATACATATGATAGCTAGTAGCAACTTTAAACACATTAAATCATAACAATTCAAATAGGCAAAGATGATTTATGCTAAGAAATCAGTAACATCCAAATGTGTAATATACATATCACCATAATCAAAATTCTCAGCCTTATCAACATGATTTATGTCAATATTTGACCATTTACCAAGGTGTCTTGGCGTACGAAGGTACGAGACCAATGACCCTTGCCATCACATCGATAACATGGATTTTCAACATATTTATTTGCCTACTAGTTTCCATTTTGTGGTTCTTATCAATCTTTCTCCACTTTATGTGGGAATTTGAACCACCACAATTATGACCATGGCCACACCTAAGGCGGTAGCCACGTCTACACCCACGTCCATGTTCATAATTAGATTTATTCATTACTTCATTTACTTCTAGGAATGGGGTCAAGCCTATTAGATAGGATTCATAGTTTTTCAATAAAAGCTCATTATTTTGTTTGGTCGCATGGAGGCAAGAAATTAATTAAGCATATTTATTTTTTAAAAAAACTTTCACAATATTGCTACTACAAGAGGAAATTGGATGCCTACATTTATGACGAGCTTTTGGAAGAATAATTATCCTCTAGTGGTTATACAATTCTTTTAATTTGTTCTAAAGAGCAAGAGAATCTTTTATGGCTAAATATTCAATTTTGAGGTCTTCATACAAATGGTGACGTAGAAAAATCATGAATTAGACATTCAAGATAAATAGTTCTTTTCAATAATGACAAGAGCCACAAATTTAAATTTCATAATATTTAACATAGTTCATACAAATGCAATAAAAGGGAATTCATAAAATATGCAATATAAAAATGCCATATAATAACATGAAATTCGTAAAGACAATAAAATATTCATAAATTAAGATATTAGAATAAAAATTAGAACTTAATGGCTACAGGCCATTTAGTTCTCATGGCTTCAAGTCGATTAGTCTTATGATTTCATGCTTATTAATCTCATGATGAGAAATTCAATTTATATGGCTTCTATTTGTTTATCTTCAGGATAAATAAAAGTTGAATATGACTTTTGACCATACAATAAGATAGAAGATGAAAGTTATATAACTTTTGGCCATGTAGTATTAAAATAAGAGTCAAAGAAATATGGCTTCTAACCATATAATTCATAATATGAAAATAAAGGGAAATATGGCTTTTGGCCATACAAGAATATGAAAAAATATATGGCTTCTAACCATATAATAAGGATCAAAGGAATATGACTTTTGACTATATTATACCAAAATAAGAAATCAAAGTGATATGACTTCTGATCATATAATTTTATAATAAGAAAAATAAAGCAATATGGCTTTTGGCCATATAATTTCAAGATATGATATCAAAGGTGTATGTCTTCTTGTCATATTAAAATAACAATCTTAATATAAAAGGATTTGAAAAAGGAGATATAAGACAAAAACAATAACAATTTCTAATCGTAGCCATGGAACCTAATGTTTATAACAATTAGTAAAAGTATCTTTTTAATTTTTTATAGTGACTCAGATTAATAGATAAAATAAAATACGGCAAAAGAAGCTAGATGAAATCGACAAGGAAGTGATGAGAAGATCATACCTTTGTTGGAGCTTTCGAAGCTTTCGTGTTGATGGCATGTTATGAAAATAAAAGAAATTTAGCATAAGAGAGCAAATAAGAGAAAAGAAAATTCAAGAGAGAAAGAGGGGATCAATTCTCATTCGATTTCTTATATGTTCTATATGATTGAAATGCTTTGTGCAAGATCTCTATTTATAGGCCTCCAAGAGTCACCACCATGGGTCATTACTCAGATACAATGAATGATACAATTAATACAGATGAATATACACTATCTGACAT
The DNA here is from genome assembly GCA_019022615.1 of Acacia melanoxylon. Lineage (NCBI taxonomy): Eukaryota > Viridiplantae > Streptophyta > Magnoliopsida > Fabales > Fabaceae > Acacia > Acacia melanoxylon. The sequence continues at coordinate 209,734 of JAFJYJ010000064.1, read as the reverse complement.
TTCATATCATTCATGTATCTAAATGTACATTAAACAATCTTTTAATTTCCCAACTACTATTTATGAATGGTGACTAGAATATGAGAGATCAAGAGTCTGTATATCCATATAAGTAATATATGCATAACAAAATTCATATATATATATGGGAAAATTACATTTAAATACCATTTAATTTACAAAACCCCTAAATGTTTGTTAAATTTGTTATAAGACTTAAAGATACCAAGGACCATATGGGGGTTTACAAATTTGGGTGAATTTACCCTTTTTCCCTTAGTTTTAAATAATTTTTTTAAAAAAAAAAATGACCCTCCACGAGGGCCACCACGGCCGGCCGCCCGGAGGACTAACCGACCGATTTTACTGAAATCCAAATGATGGTTTTTTTTTTTTTTTTTTTTTTAAAAAAAAAAAAGATTCATTGAAAGTGAGGGAGGTGGAGTTCGAACCCCCACCCCTCACCTTCATGGGGCCAAGTAGCCCAACTACTGGGCCACTTGGTTCTTTTGATATATATATGCATTAACAAATATATATATATATATATATATATATATATTCTTCTTAACATTTTTTTCTATCAACAAACACTTGTAAATCTCATTACTGAACTTGTAAATGCCATTAGAAGATTCATGATAATCCACTTTTATTTGTTGTTCCCTCAGAGACAAAAATGATAAACAAAAAAAAAGAACTCGTAACTGCCATTGAAAAATTTGTAAATGTCATTGAAAGATTTGTAATAATCCACTTTCATTTGTTGTTCCCTTAGAGACAAAAATGGTAAACATCAAAAAACAACTCGTAACTGCCATTGCAAAATTTGTAAATGTCATTGAAAGATTTGTGATAATCCACATTTATTTGTTGTTCCCTCATAGTCAAAAATGGTAAACCTGAACAACAAACTCATAAATGCCATTGAAAAATTTGTAAATGCTATTGAAAGATTTGTGATTATTCACTTTGATGAAGAAAAAAAAAGTGCAATTATAACAAATCTTTCAATGGCAATTACCAATTCTTTAATGGCATATACAAGTTCAGTAATGAGATTTACAAGAGTGTTTGTTGATGGAAAAAATATTAAGAAGAATATATATATTTGTTAATGCATATATATATATATATATAAATATAATATATATCAAAGGAACCAAGTGACCCAACCCTATGAAGGTGGGGGGTTTGAATCCCACCTTCCTCACTTTAAATGAATCTTCTTCTTTTTTTTAAAAAAACCCCCCTTAAAAAAACCATCGTCCGATTTCAAGTCGCCGCAGAATGACGCCCACTGTACCGTCGTGGTTGCAAGCCGTCCGGCATCGGTAGCCCTCCCAAGCGAGGGTCATTTTTATTTTATTTTTTAATTTATTTAAAATTAAAGGTAAAAGGGTACATTCACCCGAATTTGTAAATCTCCATATGGTCCTTGATACCTTTAAGTCCTTTAACAAATTCAACAGACATTTGAGGGTTTTGAAAATTCAAATGGTATCTAAATGTAATTTTTCATATATATATATATATATATATATATATATATATTAAAAAATATATATATTAAAAAAGAGAGATAAGGATGAGGAAGAGGGGCATTGTGGGTGTAAGTAGAGCTGAGAATCAGGGCCGGCCCTACAGGGCATGGGGTAAGGAAAACATTTATTTTTCAAATCCCGGCCCGATAGTACCAAGGCCGGCCCTACAGGGCCTGAAAATTACTATTCCAAATTTTAACTATTTTTCCTTTGATTTTTTTTTTCAAAGAAATATAATTAGTAAATTGCAATCGTTAAAGTTTTAATCTATCAAATAAATGTTATCAACATTAATATCTAAATAATATAAATCATTGAACAAATAAACACATTCATTAATTCGTAAAAAAAAACAAATAAACACAAAGAATATGTTTTTTCCTATTTTTTCAAAAAATATTAAACAAAGAAATTGCTTTATGTATGCCTACGACAAAATGTCTTTCCCTCTCGTAATTTTGTGTGTGTTTTCAAATTCCTTCGATTCATGTATGATTTTACTTGATGGTAAAAATAATTATACTTATTTTACACAAAATATATTTATAATTTATTACTTTATAATATTGTAATACCAAAGTATGTGTTTATTTAATATGAAAACATCCCTTCTTTAAAATTTATAATGACTAAGTATGTGTTTTATTACAGAATAATAATAAACATAAAAAAAGGTTATAGTTTAAACTATAAAAATCTAAGTAATTACAAATAAACACATTCATTAAGTGGAAGTCTAAGTAATTAATTTTTTTAAAAAAGAAAAGCTACAGTTAAACCGGCCTGCAGGGCCGACCTGAGACCCTACAGGGCCAAATCGATTCCCGAGGCCCTACAGGGCCTATTTCAATTTTTTGACCTATTTTTCAAACCCTAACCCTACAGAGCCAGAGCTTAAATGGGCCGGTTCGGTGGGCTCGGCCCGATTTCCCGACTCTAGGTGTAAGCCAGCGTGAGATAGAGGTAGGTACAATGCCAAACAATAACATGAGATCGCATTTTTGTGGGTATGAGTTGGCAGAGATCTTGAAACGATCGAGTCATTTTTGTTGGCTAGCGAAGAGGCCCTGTATCTGGATTCTTTATGGATTTGTTTTGTTTTGTTTCGAAATCACACTCATTTCTGACTCATAAATTCCATTCTTCTTTTATATGTGTTTCATTTACGTGGCCGTGTTGTTTCGACTTTCAAGACGTATCTAATCATGCATTTGAGTTTTAGAGAGATTCACCAGCCCTCACCATGACTGGATGATTACTAGCGGTACTTGATTTTTTTACGGGAGTTTAGGAGTAAAAATATATATACGTGCTTTACCTTTGGGAGACCCAAAGACCATTTTTTTTTTTTCGGAGTAAAAATATACGTGCCATATTTTAGGAGAAAAAATCACACCACCGTTAAAATCTAGCCTGTTGTAAATATGGTTTTTTCTGTTGTAAATGGCTAGATTTTAAATTTTGTTGTAAATACAGTACTTCATGTTGTAAATCTAGCATTTTTTTCTGTTGTAAATGACATTTCTATGTTCAAAATCCAAGTGTTTAAATGTTGTTGTAAATATGACATTTTCTGTTGTAAATATGACCAGATTTTAAATTTTGTTGTAAATACAGCACTTCATGTTGTAAATATATCATTTTGTTGTTGTAAATATGACATTTTATGTTGTAAATACACCGTTAGGTTAGATTTTAACAATGGTGTGATTTTTACTCCTAAAATGTAACCATATGTGTATTTTTGCTCCCAAAAAAAATCATATGGTGCTCCCGAAGGTAAAACACATGTGTATTTTTACTCATTTACTCATTTTTACGGTGTGCAATATAAGTTTCATGGAAAAAAAAAAATTTATCTTAATTTACATGAACATGATTTTCTACCATTAACCCAAACAACACAGATAGGTTTAAAAAATAATGGTACCCTTTAATATAAATAATGTATTAAGACGGTTTTAAAAAAATTATAGAGTTAAGAATGAAATTATATTGAGGTTCTATATTTATAAAGTAAAACAATGACAAGGAGTTGTTCAATTGGACAAGGCCTGCAGATAATGCTCTTGTTAGTACCTTCATGCATGATAAAAATTAGAGCTGAGAATTTATAAGGGTTGGCTCTTCACGGACTTGGCCTTAAGACTTCTGTAAACTCCAAATTAATGAAGTCCATCTCTTATACTATCGTGTCAGGGTCAGGCTTGCGGGTTTTAGGCCTAATTAACTAAAAACACTTTTATTTAATCTTTTTAAAGATATAAAGTTAAAACAACACATTTCTAATTTAAGACATAAATATTATAAAAATTAAATTACAAAGAAATAAAAATAAAATAACAAGGCCATGAAAATTTCCAACACTTTACACATATATGCTTACACTATCTCATATGAAAACTGTTATTGGTAGCCATATGACAATAGACATTGTTTTTTTATAGGAAAAAACAATCTTTATAAATATTTACACCTAATAATTTGAACAAAATTTAACACTTTTTTTAACGGAATTGTATTTATACTACATATTCATTTAAATTTTGCTAATTGCAATATTCATTTTAATTCAAATAAAATTCACTTTCAAGTTTTACAACTAATTATTATTTTGGTTTATATTGAGATACATTGTTATTAAAACTCAGAAATTTCTAGTTAAAATCATTATTTGATATCCAAATTAGCCTATTTTTTAAAAGTTTAAATGAATAAACTGTTGTGGAAAATCAAATAAATTAAACCATTTCACAAAATTCAATTTTTTTAAAAAATATAATAAGAAATAAATATTTGCAACATCATTAATTATATAAAAAATTTAGTATTACATAAACAATTTTTTTTTTAAAAAAAAAATCTTGTAGGGCCGGTCCTTTAAAGCTCGGTTGTAATTTGAGGGGCAAATTTTTAAACCCAACCCTAGTGACAAAAGAGCTTAAATGGGTTGACTTGATGTGTTTTTCGCTTAAAAAATTTACTATATTTCGCTTATAAAATTTAAAGAGAAGAAGATCTATTTAAATTTTATAAGCAAAAAATAGTAAAAAAAAATTATAAGCTCCCTCCCTCCCTAAACCAAATAATGTATAATTAAAATTCCTCCATTTCCCCTTCCATCTCCAAATCAATCCAAACAAAGGATAATTTAAATCCCCTCCCCTCCGTAAAACCAACAAAAATGTTATTGTCTGTGTTTTGTTTGTTTTCAGTAAATAAGAATGTTTTTACCTTGTTATGTTTGGTAGAAAAAATTATAAAAGAAAAGATTAGATATACCAATTGACCAAATTATCCTCATAAGCAATTTCTTCATAGGAAAATAGGGGAAAATCTGGTTTTTCATCTTTTATTCCTTTATGTTCAGTATTTTTCTATCAGATTTGCTAAAAAGGGATCAACACACGTTCAATAAGAAAATGAATGGTAGAGGTAATGCTTCTTTTTTTGGCCCGCTAAACATTATATTTTAAGGGTCAGGCCCAATTCTTCAACTCTACGAAAATTAAACAAAAACATGATCCTCGACTTTTTTGGGGGTAATTAGGCCCACTTCATTTCCATATAAAATGGAATTTGGGCTTTTAATTTTAAGTTTTGGAGCCCAATTAAGAAATTATTGACTCTTTAAATAATTTGGAAAAGTGTAATTTATCATAAATTTTATAGGTGGAACATTTTTTTTTTTTTTGCTCAAATGTGGAACATTTTGTTTGGGACATGAATAGGGGGAGCATTTCAATCCATATAACATGAAAAATGTAACCAATCACCACTTCATTTAACCCACTAATCCACTTAATTTACACAAAATTATGTCAAATAAAAATGATTATTACTTAATTAATTAATAAATAAAATTAGTTAATCCACTCTCCCTTCCTCCCTTCATTGACCAATAGCATCATAGAGTAAAATTTCATTAATTTAACTATACTTTACACCATCTTCTTCATTTTTTAATTCCTTTCAATCTTTTTGGTTAAAAAAAATCCCTGTCGATCTCTCTATAAACTGTTTGTTTTGGTACAATAATCACACTGGATTAAGCTGTTCTTTTCTGACTTCTACTTTCCTGTGTTGTGCGGATTATATTACCACGTGGAAAAAAGCAAAGGTAGCTTCATGCTTAATAATTAAACATTTTTTTGGGGCCAAAATTGATGATTGTAGAATTAAAGCAAGTCAGGTTTTTGGACCCATGTGATATATGAGTAGGTATACAAAAATTTAGCCCATTAAAAAAAATGGAGGAGGATATTTTCATAATTCGTATTGTCATTATGTTCTGAGATCTCATCTAGGTTTATAAAATATTAAATTTCGATCATTTATTATTTATTTATTTTTTTAATAACAAGGCATGAAAAAATGCATAGGCACATCTAACCAAAGGAAGATTGTGACTAAAATCTCCTAAGAGAGTGACTATACTTTATAGGAGGAATATTTATAATGACATCATCAATATTCATCTGATGACTTTAGTGAGCTAAAGAATCAGCACATTGATTAACTTCTCTTGACATGAGATCAAAAGTGATAATCCAATAACACATTAGAACGCGACAAATTTGTTTGATATGGTCTTTTGAGGGGATGATCTCGAGATAGATCCCTATTGATTAGATGTAAGGCTTCAATAGAGTTGCTAAAGACAACAATTTTGTGATAATTGTGAATCCAACTAAGTGATTGTTTGGCTAAAAAAAAAAAAAAAAAAAAAAAAAAAAAAAAAAAAATCTGAAGGCAAAACCTTGGTTTTGCAAAAAATTTGTCAAACACTTGAAAAAAAGTCCAAAAGTTATTTTGAAGTCAAAACTATGGTTTTGGAAAATATGATTTTCCCCCCTTTTTAGTAATTTGAATATGAAAAAGTGATTCTGATAACAATATCCAAACACTATCATTTTATTAAAATCATTTTTTTTCTATAGAATCTCTTCTGTTCAGAATCAATTCTAAAAATCACTTTTACCACTTTTTCTTCCGAAACTATCCTCTAAAAGCTAATCTAATCAAACTTTACGCAAATGCCTTTATGAATCCCCATAATCTGAGTGGCAGTATGGGGATTAATTGCAACTTCATTTCTTGATAAAACCAAGTATCCATATTCCTTGTTGTCTCTGAGTAGTCCATCACGAGTAGCTTCACCATTTTGTATCACAGAGCCATCTTTGTCCAATCTTAGCCAATCTTCCTTAGAAGGGATCCATCTATCTATGAATTCTGTGTAAGAAGGATTGTGGATGCTTTTAAGAGATATGAGTTTGTTATCCTCAATAATTCCTTGTATGAATTGTATAGATAAGATTTTAATTGTTTAAATTTATTTATTTGTGTTTAAAATAATAATTTTATAAAATATTAAATCTAAGTCATCCTTTTTTCCAATATGATATAAAAGGAGAAAAAAGAAAATGAAAGAACTCAAACCACTTTGAAATTGGGTCCTTAGCTTCCATTTTATTTCAAGCTCTACTAATTCTGCAAAAGGGGATTCTTTGAAATGCAAGCAATAAAACTCCAAGCACTTGAGTATGAAGTCTCTTCCTGCCCCGCTAACTAGATATATAGTCTCTTAAAATGCTAATGATAACCCAAAATATATTATAAAAAGAAACTCCATTCCCTTCCCAAAAGCTATTTTCTGATATTTTCTTCCCTGTTTATGTACTTATTATATTATAAAATATTTTTCAAGAAAATAACTCAGGTGGATTCAAGCAAGTTATTCAAATTCAACATGTGGGGGCATTGCTCGTGACTACAGGTGGGCGGCTCGTGGGATTCCAGCAGAGGCTTCTAGTGCAGCGGAACTTCAGGCCATCAAAACAGGTCTCTTAACATGTATGAATCTGGGATTCAAGAAGGTTAAAACTCTACTCAGATTCTACAGAAGCCATTAGGTTATTAGTCTCTGACCAGGGGCCTTATCATCCATTATTAGCCCAGGAGATTTCTGACACAAGAGCTCTAATCCTTTCAAACTAGGATATTGAAATCATCCATTCTCACAGAAATGTGCTGATATTTTGACTAAGCTGTCACAGGAAGTGAACAACAAGACATGTTCCTCCAGCTTATTGTTCAGATCAAATGTTGGTCGACCTAGACTAAGATTTATCGATTTTTGGTCATTTCTGTGATATACGGTTGTAATGTCAATATAACAACTCTCAAGAGTTAACTCTTGTCTTCATTATTAATATATATATATATATATATATATATATATATATATATATATCACCAACTCAACATAATTTGGTCAACCGTTTAAATCTATTAAGAAATGTCAACATTTTTACGTTTTTATAACTTTTACGACAAAAATAGCAATCGAAACTTTTTTACTCACAAGGTTTCTCAAACCAATAGGAGGATAAAGTTCTCCCTGACCAACGCAATAAGTTAATTGTCGTCGCCATCCTACAATCCCCCAAAATCATGGAATCACAGGTTGACGGTGGCATGATGAGATGCTACTTGTGACTCCATTAAATCACCCGATAAATAAGAGATATTAAGAAATTTGTGAAGCAAAATATGTATGCATATTTTTATTATTTGCGATGAGAGATTTTAAAATAATAGTATCATATTGTGAGAAACTTGGGAAAAATAGATTCAGAGTAGAAGAAACCAAACCAATTATCAAAGCATAATTTTTTAAATATCACTTTCTCTGTCAAAAGACACAAATCCTGATTTACAAATGATATCTAGACAAAATCAAAAGGACAATTTCTTTGTACCTCCTTTGTAGTCATTTAATATCAAATAGAGTAAAAAAATTCTGAAATTTCACTGCACTATGTGATTAAATTGAAATTTATTTGTGAGTGAAAAGTTAATCATGCCCTTGCTTTTTTTTTTTTTTTTATTTATAGTAATACGGGGCCTTAGCCCAATTTCATTCCTGTGTCAAAGACAAATCTTGGGTAAGCAACACCCATACAGTCCCTGGCTAGACAATGGTTTACAAACAGAGGAGGCTTAACAAAAACAACACTAGACTCCTCCTATTTCAGACTATAGTTTGTGATAATATACGCACAGCTATTTCCCTCTCTAAAAATATGCACAAAATCAACATTTTTAAACCTTTTTACAGTACTGCTAATATGCTTCAATAAACTAGACTTCGGATCTGCATCAATATGCAATGCATTCAATAATCGAATTACCTCCACTGAATCAGATTCCACAACAATCATCTCAAACTGAAATTGTATAGCTAACTCTAGGCCATATAACACAGCCCACATTTCTACTCTGATAGCAGAACAAACCCCTAGCTTACGGGCAAAACCACATATCCACTCACCCATGGAGCCCCTGATTAATCCACTACATCCAACAGACTTCCTTTCACCTTTTGATACACCATCTACATGTATTTTTACCCAACCATCATTAGGAGTTCTCCATCTGACAGATATCTCCTTCTTCATTCTTCTATCCACACCAAACTTTGCACGTGCATCTTTAATTTCCCTTGCATACCAGTACACAACTCTGGCTCTATCCTCTGGTATGACATAACCTTCTTGAAAGCTACAACGGTTTCGCCAGCAGGTGAGGCCAAAAACAAGCCTCCACTCCTCATTTTCATGCATCAGGTTCCATCTCAGCCAGTCTCTTCCCTACAAACACATAAAACCCGAGCCAGCAATACAAAAATTAAGCTCCAGCCACAGTGACCAGGCAGTGTTACAATCACGCAATATGTGCATTAAACTTTTAGGCTCATTGCAGCAGTAGCAATCCGAATTTCCCCCCAAAATCCTGCTTTTTCTCTCCCTCGTTAGCAACCTGTTATGCATAGCCAGCCAAAGAAAAATTTGAACTCTCTTTGGCCCCTTCCACCGCCACAAGCCATTCCACTCATGTCCTCCAGAATCTGCTTCATTCCTCAGGATGTGGTACATTTCAGCCACCTCGTATTTTTTCTTTTTCCTCCTTCCCCATCGAACAGTATCAACACCATATTCTGGATTTGGAGGAAGCACAAACAATAAGTACTCCCTACCCTCTTCATTCACCATCTCCCAATTCTCACCATATCCCATTCACCCTTCACATTGACCATCTCCCTCACCTTAACTCCTTTTTCCTCCACAGGCAGTTGTCCCACACACTTCTCCAGAAGCTTTCTACAGCCCTCAATCCATCTATCCACCCAGAAGCCAGTCAATTCCCCATTCCCAATCTCCCAGTATATGTTTTCCACTATTTTTTGCCACAATATGACCAAATTCCTCCACAATTCAGAGTCACTCTTTATACCTTTACTTTTGATTTAGAGATTGCAATTCCTTCGATATTTGCCACTAAGCACCATAGAGCAGAGATTATTTGGTTTAGAGATAACATTCCAAGCTATCCTACCCAAGAGTGAATCATTCATAGACTCAAGTTTCTTATCCCCAACCCACCATTCTTTTTCTCCTTGCACAATATCTCCCAACTTACAGCATTCAGCCTCTTCTTCCCTCACCACAGCCCAAAATAAACTCTCTTTGGATTTTCTCCATTTGATGCCTCACTCCTACTGAAATTACAGAGTGCTGCATGGTATACACCGCCATTTGGTTGGTCACAGATTGTACTAGTGTGAGCCTCCCAGCAAGAGATAATGTTTGAGCTTTCCAACTACTAAGCTTACATTGCATTTTATCAATTAAATGCTAAAACTCTTTACTCTTCCCCCTATCGTTGATAAGATAGGCCCCCAAATATCTACCCAAATCCTCCTTCCTTTTAAACCCCGCATACTCACAGATTTCAGTCTGAGTTCTTCTGTCAACATTCCTTGAGAAAAATATGCTAGTTTTTGAGGTATTGACTTTTTGTCCCGACATCTCCCCAAAATTTTCCAACACCCCTAAAACCATACTTATTTGCTCTAGATCAGCTTCACACATAAGAAGCAAATCATCGGCGAACATTATATGGGAGATCTCCGTGCCACCCCTTCCCATTTTAAATGGCTTCCACTGTTTGCTACTCACACAAACAGCAACTAGATGGGTTAGTTTTTCGATCCCTAATACAAACAAGAGATAGAGGATCTTCTTGTCTCAAGCCCCTAGATGGGATCAAATCTTCTCTCCTACTTCCATTCAACATGATCGACTGTTTAACAGAACCAACACAACCCCTTATCACTTTCCTTAGGTGTTCGTCTATCCCAATCTCCTCCAAAACCCTTCCAATGAAGTTCCAGTTCATCCGATCATATGCTTTTTCAAGATCAATTTTAATGATCATATAACCCTTTCTACCTTGTAGCTTATTCATAGAATGAACAACCTCCTTTGCAATCACTATGTTATCATGAATGCTTCTCCTAGGAATAAAACTCGTTTGAAACGAGGAAATCCATTTGTCTAGAAAAGGTTTCAATCTATTCACTATAACCTTAGCTAGTCCCTTGTAAATGACGTTACATAAAGCAATGGGCCTAAATTGGCTTACCTGCTCTGGCTTGTCAATTTTTGGAATCAGCACCACTAGTGTATCATTAATTTCGCCAATTCTCTCCGGCTGCCTCCAAATAGTCTGAATGAATTTTATTACCGATTGGCCAACAAATTCCCAATTTTGCTAATAAAAAACAGCAGGGAATCCATCTCTTCCTGGCGCTTTAAAACCCCCATCTGAAAGAAAGCATTGCAAATTTCCTCCCCACTCACATCTCTACCTATCCACTTTCACTTCTCCCCATCTACCTTCCCCCATGATTGATTTTTTGTAATCCAGTCCCTATGACATGCATTTTCATATAACAGCTTGCTGTAAAACTCATGAAATAAACCAGCAATAATTTCTTCTTCATCAACCCATTCCCCAAAATTATTCTTGAGCATAGTGATCTTATTTCTTCTCCTTCTCATCAATGCCTTTGTATGGTAGTATTTTGTGTTGCAATCACCTTCTTCTAGCCATCTTCCTCTTGACTCCTGGAACCAAAAAATCTCTTCTTGCCATAAAACTTGCATTAGTTTATCCTCTATTCCATTTCCGAATTGATAAGAAACGGATTGCTCTTGATTTCCAACCTTTGTTGAATACCATTGAGCCTATTGAGAAGTCTTCGCTTACGGCCTTCCAATTGCCCAAACACCTCCTTGTTCCATTTAACCAAATCTCGCTGCAATAACGCTAGACTTACATGTGCTTCCTCATTTCTCCTCCAGCTGGCTACCATTACATTATCAAAATGTTCGTGAGACTTCCACATAGCTTCATATCTAAAGCTTCTCGGTCTCCAAACCTTATTCTCCATTTCTAATCTTACCAAAAGTGGATGATGATCAGAACACAACCGAGGCAACACATGGATCTCTGCATCCTCAAACCTTTCATGCCAACTTAACGAGCACAAATAGTGGTCTAATCTCTTATACACCCTCTCCAATCCTTCCCATTTTGGCCCCTTCCACATAAAGAAAGGACCCTATGCCCCAATATCAATGAGGCTACATCCTTCTATCCATTCATTAAATCGACGGCATCTTGTTTCATTTGTGCGTCCTCCCCCCTTTTGTTCCAACGGGGTTCTAATTTCATTAAAATCCCCCACTAAAATCCATGGTTCTGAAATTTCACATGCCATTTCATATAGTGCCTCCCACAACCTATGCCTTTTATGCTCCGTGGGACTAGCATAGATCGCAGTAACCAGCATCTCTTCTTCCCCTATACTTACTTTACAATGAATGAAATGTTCATGCATGATTCTTACATCTACAGATAATTCATCTGAATCCCACAACAACCAAATACCCCCTGCGAAACCCTCTGCTTCCCTTCTTACTGAGTGCTTGAAACCCCATTTCTTTATAACTTGTTTTGCTTGGTTCCCACTAATTCTAGGTTCCAACAAAGCAACCATATCAAGTTTATACCGATGCTTATTGTCTCTAATTACAGATGCAACACCTCTACTTGCTGCACCTCGGCAATTCCATACTAAGAGCTTAACCATGATTAATATATAATACAAGGCCAGAGAAAGACAAACTCGGAGACGCCCTTATTTAGCCAAAGTTGTTGTTGGACACACCTCCTCCAAACTCATGTTAACCTCATCCGTATGAACCACATCTGCTCTTTCCGGATTCAGATCCTTAAGTCCAGCAACCTTCAATCGATGTGTTGTCACAAAGCCTTCCCCCGGGTGGAGGTTTTCTTTATCAGTCATGTGCACTTCTTGGCACTCATATAGCTTTAAATTGCTCTCTAGTACAACCATGGTGTTGTCTTGATCTTGCAAAATCTCAGCCAACTTCCTTCTATCCCTCTCCTTGTTATATACTACCATGCCCACCCTTTCATGCTTCTCCTCTTTCTTTAGTGATTCCTGAGCAGCCTTTCCCTTAATTCTAGGTTTACTCAATACATTTTCTTTAAGATGACCCCTTACGCTTTCATATTTCCCCTGCTTACTCTGCTTAACTTGTGTGCCTTTCCCCTGCTCCTTTTCCACAACTACAGTTTTCAGCCCTTGCCCTTGCCCTATGACCTCACCATGGTCCATCACGTCCTCTCCTTGCTCCTCTTGCAAAACAGCAAATCGCGACCCCGACTGCTTATTCTGGAAATCCATATCTTGACGTCTATGCCTTCTGTATCTTTGTATTGTCTTCCACAGCCCCTTATCACCCTCCTTAGCCCCTTCATTTTTCTTTGTTCATTCTACTTCGTCCACAACCATGCCTTCCTCATTTATTTTCCTATGAAAAGCTTCGCAACCATCCTTCAAATGTTCGACTCTTCCGCATTTGTTACACAGTAGCCCTAGACTTTCATAGACGACGCTTAAGATTTGGCCTTCAACATTAAACTCAAGGACCAAAGGTTTGTTCAAATATAACTCAACACACATACGGGCGAACCTCCCCCTCGTCCTCTGTGCTGTATGAACATCCAACCTTATAGCTTTTCCAATGGAATTCTCCAAATTTAAAAGAAATTTTTTATCCAAAAAAGGTGCAGACAAGTCAAGGAACCTCACCCAGGCCACTACTGAATCAATTTTCTCATTCTTGGGGCTAAACTCAGGTCTCCAACGCACCACACTCAGATAAGCGTCAGAAATCACCCAAGGACCTCCAATTAGAGCCTCCATGTAATCATCCATATGCTGAAAGTTGACAAGATAGAAATCGTTCTCCAGATCAAACACATCTATCTTGCCTTTTCTCTCCCAAATCTGCCTTAATTTCTTCACCATGAACCCGTACGAAGGTTGCCTTCCCAGTAGCTTCACCACTAGCGTATGCCGAAAAGGCTTCATCAGCCTTTCTCTTTCTTTCTCCTTGAATATAAACTTCAGACACAATAGATTAGAGAAATCCACACAGATGCCATCGCTTGGATTCAAGACTTTTGCGAAGTCAGTGTGTCCGCCATACTCGTCGGCTTCCTCATCTTTATCATTCTTCGTCCATTCCCACCAACACTCTCTTGAATTCACATTTTGCAGCAGTGATTCACAGTATGACTTCGATACCTACTCTTTTCCTTCAGCTTTCATCCATTTTTCATCTCTAACTTTCATCGATTCTCCTCTGGAAAATCCCTCAAAGGCAAATTGGACTTTCTTCTTCCGACGATTTGCATCATCACCCTCATCTCTCAATGTTTCCTCACCTTCCCCTCCCCGCAATACGCGATAGGAGGAGACGCTCATCTTCTCCGCCACAATGGGTGACAGAGCCCTCACCAAAATTCCCCAAATAAAAGCCTAGCAGAGCTTTAGAAAATCGCTAGTATGATGCTTCCTCTTTTGATAACTTAAACATAATAATCATGCCCTTACTTTATTAGTCAAATAAGATTATTTATGAGACATATGTAGGAATTTAAAAGTCAAATATGCTTATTTAAAAGGCAAATAGTGAAATTACAAGACGGTTATGTATAAGACAAGAAACATATTCACAAGAATACATGCTATTGACAAGATATTTATGAGAATTTACAAATCAAATATGCGTATCTACATGACACATGTGAGAATAACAAGACCATCTCGACCATGTATAAGACAAAGATATAAATGTCTTTTCAGCTAAAAAAACTTAATTTCAGTTTAGTCTAAAAAATGCAATAGAATTTCAAAAAAAAAAAGGAGATTATTTGATGTTTCTTTGGTTGCCTACCCATTTCACGGGAACCTTCGTTTCTAACTAATCTGAATTTGCTTCAAATCGGGTCACGATCGTAAAAGAAGAGCTCTCAACATAATTTTTTCTCCATTCTCACGCTCGAACAGAGAGCTGTGATTAAGGGATTATTTGAGGTTAAATGGCTACATAAAGGGCGCTGTGAAATTTTCACCAGTCAAAACCAATGTCCCCCAATATATCCACGCGCTGACGCACAGAAATTTGCTACTCTCTCGCCCTCTCTCCTCTTTTTTCATCACTTTATTTATTTCATCCTTTCGCCTCTGCTTCTTCAATGTCACCCGCTTAAATCACCAAGTTCAGTTCATTTTGATATCTGCAATATTCAGTCATTATGTAAGGGTTTACATTATGTGTGTGTGTTTTTTATGTTCTTTTTATTTACTTATCCTTTTAATTTTGGGGTGGGAGCATTTTTTATATATATTCTATTTATTTAGATTAAATTATATACTCTATCTTGAAATATTTTTTACATCCAGTATCTCAAATTAATTAATTTTCAACCTTGTATTTGGAAATATTTTTTCTGTAACATTGATATCCTAAAAATTAATTAATTTAAAATAAGTATAAAAAATATTTCAGAATATATCATATAATTTAATCTAAAAAAATTTAAAAAAAAAATACTCCCACCTCAAAGGGGATGGACACATAAAGAGGAGGAGGGAGAAGCACGTAATGTTAACCCATTATGTAAACTATTCTGATGTCACTCTGAAAGAACGGTCTAGGCCTCCATGGGTGGGTTTTGGAGATGCGATTTAGGTTCAAATCGCAGCAGTTAATGGAAGAGGATTCTCTCCTCATCCCTTTTTCCATTTTCCCTCGTTAACCCATTTGGACCATTGATTGGGAAGATGAAAGAAATGTTAAAGTAGTATTGTGATTGATTGGATGGATATGATTTAGAAATAATGAGAGATAATGAAAGAGAGATTATGAGAAAAACCGAACCTGCATTTAATGGGTATGCTTTTCCTCTCTATTCTCACACCCTTAAATCCCTTCTGGGGTTTAACCAGCGTCAGGTTACTTTGCTTGGTGTTGCTAATGATTTTGGTGAGAATGTTGGCTTGCTTCCTGGGATTGCCTCCAACAAGTTCCCGCCTTGGCTTATTCTTTTCATCGGTGCTTTTGCCTCCTTCTTTGATTATGGTGTTCTCTGGCTTTCCGTTACTAAGACTGTGGTCTGTGGACTCACTTCCTTACTCGTTGGTAAGTTCTTTGTTTGCTTTTTGGCGTACACTTGAGGTTGTTTGATTTGATGATCATAACATGTTTTAATAAATGCCCCTCGTTTTGTGGTTTTGATATCCGTTTATGTGATCTGGTTTTTTTTGTTATAGTTATAGAGCATTGAAGATGTGGTATTTTTTTGCATCAGATTGCAAGTGGATGAATGAACTGCGTTCCTTTAAACACACAAACACACATTGTCATCGCTATGAATTCTCACTGGGTGTTTCTAATTGATTAATTTTAATGAAATTTGCAGTGGATCACTGAATTTGAGTTGGTCACTTGTTTGGTTGAAACTGTTTGCTTGGTAGTCTTTATTTTGCTTGATAGGTCATTGAACAGGACCTGATGATTAACAATATATCTAAATATTTGTTTATTGATAGGGTACAATAGCATTGAGCAATCCATGTGGCCGAACCCACCTAATGGGATAAGGCTTGTTGTTGTTGCATGGTTGATGATGAATCATGTCTTCACTAATATGCACAGAAAAGTTCTGTAAGAAATCTAAGAAAATATTTTAATAGCTTGATCTGTTATGTTTTGGCAAGTGTTATGGGTTGTAATAAAAAAAATCATGTTTTAATTTACCAGCTTAAAGCTTTTGAGTTTAAGACGTCTATGTCATTCCTTTTATGATCAAATGAGCTGGAATTTAATCATAAGCTTTTTTAACTCAAAATGGTCCTTCAACTTATTAAAGTTTCAGCATTAGGTTTCAGGAGAGCATTACAAATTAGATTGATTTTTTTTTATGTTTTGCAGATAAGGATTGCCCTCTCTATTGCCACCAACAGTAATGCATGGTTAGGCACTGCTGTTCTTGTGGCCAACATGAGAAACTTCACTGCGAGTAGAGGCGCAGTTGCTGGAATTCTCAAAGGTTATAGCGGTATCAGTGCCGTGGTTTTTACCAAAATTTACAGCATAGTGCTTCAAAACTCTTCTTCTAATTTCCTCATGTTCCTGCTTTGTGCTTCAGCATTATGTTTCTCATAAGGCCTTGTACTCCGGCTTAGGGTGATGATTCTGCAGAACATGGTCATTTTGCTTTCATCCAATTCTCTAGTGTGGTCTTGGGTTTATATCTTATTGCAACTACTGCATTTAGTAATGTTCTGCCCTTAAGTGGTAAATCTTCCTATGTTTTGATTGTTGTGATGATTCTTCTTATTATGGCTCCCCTTGCGATACCGGTGAAGATGACATTGTTTCCTAGAAAATGCAGCAAACCAGAGACATCTAATCTGCAAGTTGGATCATCATCAGAATGCCCTGTTCAACAAGGCAAGGATGAGAAAACAGAATCCCTCTTGCCGTCTTCATCATCATCAGCAACCCTTGGGAGCATTATGATGCCAACGAGTCATCTGAAGTGGTGATGCTTCTTGCTGAGGGCGAAGGAGCAGTGAAGAAGAAGAGAAAGCCCAAGCAAGGGGAAGATTTCACGCTCATTGAGGCTGTTATAAAGGCTGATTTCTGGCTCCTGTTCTTGATTTTCTTTGTCGGGGTTGGTTCTGGTGTTACTGTTCTTAACAATCTCACGCAAATAGGCATTGCACAAGGTGTGGAAGATACCACAATTTTGTTGGTCGCCTCAGTGGAAGAGTTGTTTCAGAACACTTTGTGAGGTCAGTCACATCAATGCCTATTAAGTAAATTGACATTTATTTGTAAGCTCATATCAGTAACACAATGTGAAGATTTCAACTTGCATTTAAGCTGTTCAATAGCCTCCCTAATATTTGTACAAGTCATTGGGTCCTTAGAACATTACAAGACCAAGTAATACTTTAGTGATCAAACACATCAAATTAATATATGAACAAACTTTTCATGTTCAAATGAACCTGGTTGTAATTTCACACAACTGCTTAGTCTGTTGTCTTGTTGAATCTTGTCAGTGTCTTCTCATTTAACTGTTTTAATGTCTCTTCATAAAGTTATTGATTCTGTTAGGAGTGATATAAGACTAAAATTTTAATTTAACTAGGTTAATATGGAGGAGTGACCATAAACTTGTTAGTTCTGTGGAAAAAAACTAGGACTCCCCTTGATCATTCTTTTTTTTTTTTTTTTTTTTTGGGGGGGGGGGGGGGGGGGAGGTGTTGAAATAAGATTGATGATTTACAGGACAAAAATGATCCCCTGGACATTTTGGATGACATGCACACAGATAATCATGACCATCTCATATCTCATATTTGCATATGCTGTAAAAGGAACTCTTTTCTTTGCAGTTGCGCTCCTCAGCGTCCCTACGGTGTCTGAGCTTTTTGGGTTGAAGCACTTTGGTGTGCTCTACAACTTCATGTCATTGGGAAACCCTGTTGGTGCATTCCTTTTCTCAGCTCTGCTAGCAGGGCAAGTGCATGGCAAGGAGGCTGCAAGGCAGCAGCATGGTCTAGTAGGCTTGCTTGGGACCAAATTGCTTCAGACTAACCTTCTTTGTTTTGGCTGCTGTTTCTGCTTTTGGCTTCATCTTAAGCATCATCCTAAGTTTCAGGATAAAACCAGTTTATCAAATGCTTTATTCTGGTGGTTCTTTCAGGCTGCCTCAGACCTCAACTCACTAAAGTAATTGAGACAAAGGTTCAGCATTGAATCAGTCACAGCAATTTATAGTTCCTTCAAGAACTTTGTGTTTCCTGGTCTGTCACTCCAGCATTATATATATCCACATACACACATATAAATCTGAGTTTTCAGTTTGGGTATGGGAAAATGGTTGTTTAGTATGCCTGTTATGCTAAAAGAACGTGCTGAGAGGGAAATGGATGTGATATGTAGAGTTGAGGATTATTAACTATCAGTTACTTGGGATTTTTAAGATATTTATTTAGCCTAATGATACAATCACAGAGCTTTGGACGTTTCTATTGATCCAGTTTTGGGATTTTAGGCCTTGCTAATAAATCTGGGTGCATACAGATTTGAATTTGATTATGTATAGAGCCTTTTGGTGGTCAAAATACATGAGATAATGAGATATGACTATTACTCTTTGAAAACTTAAAAAAGGAAATCGCTCAATAGAGGAAGACAAAATGAAACTTTTTGTCCATGTTAGACTCTTTCGGTTCTAGTTATTACTCTTCCGATCCTAAATATATGACATAGTTTACTGCAAACTATATCATATATATATAGGACGGGAGGTAGTATTATTAGCATTACTTCCTTCAAAAGAAAGGTTGTCAGCTTTTGTCTTTCATGAAGGGCACACAAAGTAATCTTTTTTTCTTGAAACAATCAGTTGATAAAATTTAGATGTCTGAAGTTTTTTTTCATTTTTTTTTTTCAAAAGAATAAGAAAGAAATAATCAGATAGTGTGACCCAAGTGAAACCTTTTTCCTCTTTCTCAAGAAAATACTAAGGAAATAGTTAGGTTCCTATAATTAATGAATACCTAACAGGCCAACAAAAGTCACCAATAAAAACAACAATATAACCTAAAAACATTTTAACTGATAAAATTGACTTTTCCGAATTGAACCAACCATTCTCAGCATGACCTGCCTCAATTGGAAAGATGTTTTTAACATTTTGTATGTACAAGTGAACAGAATAAGCAAAGAAAGAGATATAAAACCAGTACAAAAATAACCACATCATATTTTATATCCTACAAGTAATATTAATAATCATCATTGCACCTTACTGCTAACTACTGCTTCTCTGTTGCTCTGATCTTGAAAAGAGGAAATCTCTCTCTGTTTTCTGGGCAACCATAAAATTTGACCTTTTGCTCTGAGAAAGTAGGCTTCAAATAATCAAGTTGGTTTCAGATCCTGGAACAAGGTAGGCCACAATGTGTGATCATCAAAATCAAAATCAAAATCACCACCATTTGCCTTGTTCAAGTAGGGACTAAAACTCAATGGGCTGTCAGGTCTGTTAGCATCAGAAGGCCTGCTCAGCCTTGGGCTTTTGCATTCCATCATCAGCAATCTTGGGTCCAAAGGCCCAGAAGATCTTGGGCTTTTAACTGGGCCCATAATCGGCTTGCCGCTCACTAACGGGCTCCGATTTGGGGACAGTAACCTCTCATGCCTCTTCCCATCAAGAGGCCCAGAAAGCCTCAACACCTTGTTACTATTCACCAGTTTCTCACTCGTCATCCTCCCATTTAAAGGCCCAGACAAAGCTATGCTTCTGGTTCTATTCATGGCGGGCTTGAAGTTGTTGATCTTGTTCTCCTTCTGAAACTCATCACTTCCATGCTTTCTCTCCATTGCTCCTCGCCATTTCTCCTGGTAGTACCAATTATTCGGTTCCGGGCCACAGGCGGGCATGTCCTTGTGATTTGAACAAGGAACTTCATCTCGGAAAGGTACAAGCTTTTTGAGGCATTTTCTCATGTAGCTCTTGATCACCCCAGAGAGCTTCTTGGGATGACGATGGTGATGGTGGTCGTGACGACGGTGGGGAGAATAGTCGTCGGAGTGGGCGAGCTTGAGGATTTCGAGGCGGTGCTTGGCGATGGAGACGCCCATGCTCTGGAGGAATTCGTGGTTGAAGAAGGAGGCGTCTTCAAGCTGGAGTTGGTTGCGGGCAAAGGTGACACCATAGTCGTAAATGAGGGAAGGTTCGAGGTTGGTTCGGGAGAGCCAGGAGAACCAGTCCATCGGAGGCGGTGGCGGAGTAGGGTGGATGAGGGTGAGAGATGAGGAAGAAGGCATAGTGAAAGGGTTATATATATATAAGGATGAGGATAAGAAGATGGAGAAATAGATGAATGGATGGATGGGGAATTTTCAGAGGAAGGGAAGGGAAACAAGTGAGTGAGGATGAGGAGGGTAAATGTCTGAGGGATATTTATTTATGCAGACATTTTGGATGAAGGAAAGGGGAAGCTAATGGTGGTTTTAATTTTAATGGAGGGTTTGGAGGGTAGTTGAGGTTGAAAGTGACAGGAGAACGTGATCTTCTGTGCCCATATTTGTTTGGTTTCCCTTTCACGCTTCTCTTTTAGCATAAAATCCTATCGTAGTTCATATCATTCTTTACAAGACCCCTCCCTGTCCTCTTCATTTATTATTCCTTTTGAAGTTTTCTCTCCTCAGTCCTCACAGACTCACACATTTGCTCCCCTTATTTTCCTCATCGGCTTCAATTTCCAGCCATCTTAGATCAATCTAACTCCTCGTGGTGTGTCACACCACAATGCTTTTTAAAATTAAAATTTTAATAATTTGAACCACTTTTAGATAATTTTGAAATAAATATTCTTACCTCCAATCCTAAATATATGACATAGTCTACATTTTTGGAAGATTAAAATAACTAAATTAGTTATTTAATCATATTATATGTTGTGTATAGTTAAATTATATAGAAGTTTATAAATCAGCTAAATTAGTTTAAAGAAAAAACAATAAATATAAATATTTTGAAGTAATTTAATTAAAACTTTCGATCTCCATAAAAATTCAATCGGCCTTATATTTGGACTAGAGGTAGAAATGTTTTTCAGGTTAACTCCCGAAAAATCTTTTAAATGAACAATATGATGTTGAACACATCACAAATTACTTTAAGATGCGCTAGACCTACTTGAAAAATTATTTCAGGGTGTTGAACACACCAGAAATTACTTTAGGATATTGGACATACCTGAAAAGTTACTTCAGGACGCTGGACACACCATAAATTACTTTAGGATAGCATACATACTTGAAAAAAATACTTCAGCCTTGGACGTAACTTAACCCAAAATTATCTAAAAATAGTTCAAATTTTTCTTTTTAAATTTTAAAAAGCTTGATGATGTGGCACATTATGAGATGTTAGATTGATCTGAATGACTGAAAATTCATGCCGCTAAGGGACGTTGAGAATCTGGCCGATGAGGAAATCCGGATCCCTATCCAAACATGGTATCATGAATTAGCTTTTTAGAAATGATTTTATATTGTTGTATAAGATAAATGTTAGAGGAGTTTTGTCTCTAGGTAAAATTAAAATGTTTCTGAGAAATTAATCCAAGGTGATCTAAGGGTATGAATGATGGTGGCAAAAAATAAAAGCTTTGTGACCTAAAAACATGAAATCTGTCTGATAAACAAAAAGATATCGGCCTGGATATGCCTTTTACTCTAAGTAAAAAGAAAGATGATATTGTGATGGGACTAGCAAATGAAATTGTCATTTTCACAAAGGAAAAAGGGAAAGAAGTGAGGATGGTCCACAAGCATGTGACACAGTGCGTAGACAAAAACGGACAACGGAAAGTAGTTAATGCAAATCAATTTGGTAACCTACTTCCCCCAACTTGCTGCATTGTGTCCATATTGCACTAATCACCCCCCTCCCTCTCTTCAATTCTTCAAACCTCTCCCCACTCGGTCCCCCTAAGAAGATTTATTGTTTGTTTGACTCTTTTTTTTTTAAAAAAAAAAAGAGATAATAGTCTGCAAATTCATATAGCTTTACATAATTTTTTGGGGGAAAAAAAGAAAAGAAAATATCATTTGAACTTCAAAATCCCAAATCAGGGATTTTCTATTAAAATAAGTTTTCAATGGTTAAGCTCTTGCAGACAATAAGATGACTGATTTGAGATTTTAAAATTTAAATGATATTTTCTTATATTTTTCCATTTGGAATATCGATGAGAGCTTTTAAAATAGCTTTTCAATCATGATTTATAGTATACGATTAATGTGAGATGAGTTTTGTTTTGATTTACGTTAATAAACACTTTTAGATATCTTAATCAAAAGTGATACCAAATAAGCACTTTTGTCTTTTATGGGGCTCAATGTATGTACGAAGCTAAATTGATGCAAACATATTCAAGTTCAACCGAGAGATGAATGACAAAAGAGACATGAGAAAGCATGGGTACAGTAGGAGTAAATGTGAAGGGTAAGTAGTGTTTGTGGTGTAGGAGCATCATCCGTAGAAGACGCAATAAGTACCACAAAAATTACAAAATTAAAAAAAAAAAAATTGAGAGGCATATAAAGTGTAAGTCTGTAACTGTAAGAATGGTAGGAATCGGCAAAAGAAAGGGTATACTAAAGGAGAAGAACCTATATATGAAGTATAAATTGCAATGCCTGCTAAATAAATTCTGCTTTCAAAACTTATTAATTGAAAGGGTATAAAGATGGTAACAAAAAGAGGTGAGCTACACAGAAATCACGTTATTATAGTCAATATTTTACACAAACACACAATGATGCTTGCAATGAATGTGTTCACTCAAATGGTGTGTGTGTTGTGGGCAACAATTAATATGGAGCTGCATCTCTCTCTGCTCTGCTGACACAAATTCTGAGGGGCTGATGCTGAATGGGAAATATATATATAACTGTGATACCAAATCACTGGTTTCATCTATTCATGATACCTCATTCCCTTCATGCAATGCAACCTCAATAAAACTCGTTTGCTCTATCCTATAACTTCTAACAAGGGAAAAGTTATTTGTTTATTTGATTGGTTCTTGAATTCTTTTGGAAAATTTTATATTATTCTTAATTTGTGCAAGTGTTTGTAGACATTTCAGAGTTGGTAAATACATCTCTTATAATTAAAAACAGAGTGAGTCCTAACATGTGATCTTCTAATCTTTAATGTATGATCTAATTGAAGAGTTAGTTGTAGTTTTAACTGTAAGATCCGTTTTTCATATTTATCATTTTTCCTTCAAAACCATCCTTATTGATACTCCCTAAACAATATACTAATCACTTTTGAAAAATTTAGTTTTAAACAAGGGTAGTTTAGGAAAAACATGTCATAGTTGGCTAACTTAACTACCTCTCTTATTTTAATCAAATTAATTAAATGGTTCATACATTAAGAACTGAAGGAGTAAAATTATGAAATACATTAAGAATTGAAGGAGTAATTATGAAATTAACAAAGATATTATATGTCTTGTATTATGTTCCTCTTCTCTCTTTTTTTTTCGCTCTTTTTCCTCTTATGCTTTTGTTTTAATACTTAAAATTTAGGGAAAATTCTAAGAAAATACTACTTTAATTTCAAAATCATAAATAAGTGATTTCCCAACAGAACGAATTGTCAATTGTTTTACTGTTCTTATTAATTTCATTATTATTATTGTCAATAGGATTTTGAAGTTCAAATGATTTTTTTTTTTGTCATTTTCGCTAAAATATATCAATTATAATGTTGACTTAACAAGGGATTTTTTTTTTTGCTCAGTTGGAAGACTCTCCCCACCTCTTTTGTATAATATACTCCCTTTGATCCGTATTAATTATAAGTCACTTAATGGACTTATTATAAGTCAGATATTAATTACTACCTCCCGTCTTTAATATAAGATCCACTTTGTAGTTATAAAGTGGATCTTATATTAAATACCAAAGTACATTTTTTTCAATACTGTTCATGTTTAATGTTTGATACAATTTTCTTTTTTCATTATCAATATGTGATTCATGGTTTTAAATATGGGTAAATTTGAAAAAATAAATAAATTAAATCTTTTAACCACTTTTCTTTGATTCTGGTGAGGTGTATTTTAACAGGAGTATATTGTATTTGCCTCAAATTTTACACAACATACATACTCATATGGTTCTATTTATAAAGCAAATAGAGAATTTTATGTCTTATTTAGAGAGTAATTTATATCATTAAATTTTCATATGAATGTTCAATTTTGTCATTCATTTATTATTGTGTAGGCTATGTACTATGGGAGAAGAGTAGAGTATATTTTAAGGGATTTAAACTTCTCATGTTGCATGAGAAGAAGAAGATTCATACACACACATGAAATGGTGGGACCCACATATATATATAATGCTAATTATATATATATATATATGTGGGTCCCACCATTTCATATGTGTGTGACATGAGAATACACTTATCATACAACATGAGAAGTGTTTTTCCCATATTTTAAATAGGGGTAAAGTAGAGAAATTGTTAAATTTTATGACAGAGTTAATAAAGTTTAAAAATTTGTATGATTCCAATAAAACATGTTAGAAGTGTCTTATAAACATGATCAAAGCCTACAATTACTTCCCCCTTATGCTACAAGCCTCACTACATCTAGGTGACAAGTGTGTCAAATGTATTAAACACTAGTGCAAAAATCACTTTTAAGATTAGATAAAAATCACTTTTTAGACCGGTTCTGGATCCGGTTTCGATATAGTCAGTCTTAAAAGTTAGTTATTTTTTAGACTGGTTGAGCAACCAGTCTTAAAAAAATACTTTTAGTCTGGTTTCTCAAATATTAGGTCTAAAAAGTCATACCTTTTAGACCGGTTGCAAGAAATATCCGGTCCTTAAAAGTCTAACTTTTTAGACTAGTTTTGTACAATATCCGATCTTACAAGTATGAGTTTTTAGATTGGCCATTTCAAAAACGCGTCTTAAAAATAATATTAAGATTTTATATTTTTAAAACCGGTCTTAAAAGTCTCATCTTAATTCTTTTTAGACATCATATTTATAACATTGGTCTAAATTTTTACATGTTTTTTTCACATATCCACTCTATTTCTTCTTCTTATCCACCATCCAATCTAGCATCTAAAACACAGCTTTAAGCTACAAGCTCTGAACAACTCAATATGAGTTGCAATACAAATAGAATTATTGGAAATGAATATACAAATTAAATGAATATGACACCAACAATATTCCAATTCAAGTGGGAACAAAATCGATATCTAATTTACAACTATTATTCATCACAGACCAAGCCTAAGATTCCTCCCATATCTATCATCATGTCTTGACTAAATTCTCACCCAACAACATTCTTCTTTTATTATGTCCCTTTGGTCTCTTCGGAAGATCCTGCAAAAACATAAAACAAAAAAATAAAATAAAAGCTTCACTGTCTCATTTAAGCAAACTATAATGACATTGTTTAATAACAGAGGAGAGGAAGAATGTTAAAACCTTAAACTTTTCAAATAATTCTGCAGATGAATATTACCTGAATTCTCTTTTTTATAAAAGGATATCCTCTCATATCCCTTCATGATGATCTTTTCTTATGCCGTGTTCATTACCTACTTCACTTCTTTGTTCAATTCCGGTAGACCCTTGAAAAAGAAGGAGTCTCAGGAACATCATAATTTGAATGACTTTCCTCATCAATATCAATTACCCTTTTTCCTTGGAGAGCTACATACCACATTTTATTTGCCTCATTGGTGATATAGAACACTTATTTCGCCTAGTCTGTCATAATAAAAGGTTTATCTCCAAAAATTCTACTATTTATATCTACTTATGTAAATCCTAACCGATTTATCTGAACTCCATTAGTGACATTAACTTACTTGCATTTGAAAATGAGAAATTTAATTTCAATATAGTTCACCACCCAAATCTCTTCAATAACCCCATAATAAGGCATGACTGCCAATTTAGGCTTTTTATCTTTCAAAATTGAGAAGTGCATAGATTCAGCAACTAATATAACACCATTGTTCTAGACGGTACTCCTATCATCTAAGGACTTTGTGTAAAAGTTATAACCATTGATCATATATGAATTTCAACTTATAACATCAACCTTAGGACCACGTGCTAACCATTTTATTGTATCAAAAACACATTACTCTCCCTCAATATTTTGTTTTGAACCAATTTGCAAAAGTTCTATTGCGTTCCCTAATTAACCTTTGTTCAGCCATTTGATTATTTTCTTTCCTTACAGCTTCTTTATGTGGATTTATGATGTCTTGAACTTCACCAACATTATTCAAAATGTATAAGTGGACTTGTAGCAATTCATTAGGATCCACACTCTTTACTAAAGCTCCGAGTCTACCTTTTTCTTCATGATGACGTTTAGGAAGTCCAATATGTCTTACTTTGGACAAATAATGTTGTCAAAATTCCATGGCTTATTCGAAACCTATTTCTAAAGAATAGATGTTTCATGCCAGTTTGCATTGTTCATATACCCTTTTAGGAATTTTATAGTTCTTTCAATTGGGTACATCCATCGTAAATAGATAGGACCACACAAATTCATTTCTCTCACTAAATGAACAATTAGATGGACCATAATGTCAAAAATGTAGGAAGAAAAAACTTCTCAAGTTGGCACAAGATAAGATATCATTCATTTTCCAATTCATTCAATTTTTCAATCTCAATGACTTTACTACATATAGCATTGAAGAAGAAACAAAGTCTAGTCAAAATGTGTTGAAGGCAATATTCGAAAGTGCCTTGAATAGATATTCGAAGTAGCTATTGCATTAAGAGATGACAGTCATGAGACTTTTGACCTACTAATTTCAAGTATTTCATCGACACAAGCTTCTTAGAATTTGAAGAATACCCTGAGAGAACTTTGATGCCATGTAAACACTCACAAAAACTTCTTTTCTCATCCTTAAACAAAGTATGAGAAGCTGAGGGACAATAAGTTCTTTTACCATATGACTTTGGATATAAGTCTTCTCATATTCTCATTCCTTGCAAATCTAATCATGCTTTCACACCATCCTTATAACTACCTTGTATGTTGAGAAGTGTCCCGATAATACTATTACATATGTTTTTCTTCACATACATGACATCAATACAGTGTCTCACATCAAGATTGCACCAATATGGAAGATTGAAGATGTATCTCTTTTTTCATATTTTTTTCATTTCTACTCTTTGTAGACTTACCAAAGATGACATTGATATTTTTTATCTTTTCATAAATTTACTCTCCAGTCAATGCCTATGGAGCATCTTGATACACTTGGCCACAATTAAAAAAAAAATCTTTAATCTACGATATGGGTGGCTCGGTCTAAGAAATCTTTTATGGCTAAGATAAACCATCTTTCTTTCATGTTGAAGTTGATGGTAGTATGTGCCTTCTTCACAAACCGGACATGCTTTGTGGCCTTTTACACTACACCCTGAAAAGTTTCATATGCTAGGAAATCATTTATTGTATAAAAGATCATGGCTCGCATTTTAAAAACCTCCTTTTTGTTCGAGTCAAAAACATCGACACCTTCTTCCCACAACTTTTTCAAGTATTCTATCAAGAACTCTAGGTAAATATCAATGTTATTTTCGGGTTGTTTTGGTCCCAAAATCGACATAGACAACATGATGTACCTTCATTTCATACATAACAGAGGAGATAAGTTATAAATAATTATGAGAATATGTCATGAACTATGTATATTGCTAAGACTATCATAAGGATTCATGTCATCCATGCTAAGACAAAGCCTAAGGTTTCTATGTTTTTTGCCGAAGTTAGGAAACATTGATCAATTTTCTTCCATTGAGAAGAATCAGCCGGATGTTGAAGCTCTATAATATCCTAATTTTGCTTTACCAAAACTCCTTGTACAATATGTGAATTTAGTGGAATTAATCGTGAATTTTGACTATGTGCACAATTGTTCTTGAAGTGTTCAATTTTCCTAAAATCAAAATTTAGATACACATGTTGGCACAAAGTGAGACACTTGTGACAAACATCCAATTAATTTAATTGGGCTATTATTTTTTGCCAAAGGGAATAAAAAGGAGATCTAATGAAATTTTATTGCATAAAGGTCAAATGATAGTTAAATATCTCCTTTTTGCTTGGTTATGTGCCACATGTAATAATAAACTACTATGTTGGAAAATTTAAATATTATATGGACATGTGAAAATTGGACCAAATAGGAGTTCATTAAACCTCCCAAAAGGCCCTTAATTTTTGGCCAAAGAGCCCAAAAAGAGTTGAAGAAGAAAAGCCCAAACATACCTAACCATATAGTTGGATTTTTACAAGATGACATACGTGTAAATATGAGAATTGTTGGAGGTGAAATGTTTTCTCCTTCTCTTTAGCCGAATTGGGTCCTTAATTAACCATTAAAGAGCTCTTCTTTCCCTCTCCACGTCGGACAAAAATGCACAAGAAGGACCAAGGAAAGCATCGAAATATTGAAGGAGAAGAAGGAGAAGGAAGATCAAGAAATCAAGAGGTAAGTCTTGTGCAATATTCTTCATCTCTTCTAAGCTTCCTCTTGTAACCCCTCTTGATCCCTAAAGTTATCTTCCTATGGTATTTTAAGAGGGAGGCCGAAAATCTTGGGGACTCAAGGAAGAAGAAAATCGTGCAAGAATCACAAGATAACTCAAAGTAAGGGATTTCTAGTCTTGATTGTTGTGTTTTGAGCTTGTTGATTGGTTTGTGGTGGTTTTTCTTGTATTCTTGTGATTATGGAAACCCTAATGATAAGGGGAGGTGCTGCCCAAATTTTTAAAATGGGGTTAAAGAGTGATAAAAGGCCTAAACAATAAGCTAGAAGTGATTAGAGGCATGATTATGGTGTTTAGATTTGAAATCAAAATTCTTGTCTTTCTATGCTAAATTTTGGCCAAAATAGGGGACTTAGAAAGAGTGTAATTTTGCTCATTTTGATGGTTCCAATGGGTTTAAAATGGAAAATTCTGTAAGGTAAGAGTTAGGAATTAGTCTTGGAAACATTGGAATTTAAACTCCTAAATCTACCAAATGATATCCCCTACAAGACCGTCAGATCATGTTGTGTTTTTTATTGGGTAAATAGTGTCCAAATTTCATGAAAGTTTTCAGAATTAAAATAGACATAATTATCTTTAATTTGATAGGTCATATGACTAATTTGGATTTGTATTCATGGAGATATGAATTTTTGAAAATGCCCTATTCTCGTAGTAGTGTGTGATTATTGTTGATTTTGGATTTGTGTGCATATGAATGACTCAATTGGAAGTATTTTTCTTGAAATTAGACTTAGCAATGATTGCTTAGGCTTTAGAACTTCCCCATTTGTACAATTAATTATGAGTTTCCAAAGTTGGTACACAACATCTGGCAGAATTGGGCTCAAGGGGTGAAAATGTAAAGTAAGGCCTAAGGTGAGTAATTGGATCTTCAAGGGTTAATAGGAACTCTTGGAAGACTAATATAGAACAACTAACCTAATGTTAAGCATATTGTAATTTTCATCCTAATGCCTTTGAATAAGTAGTTATCTGTTGCCCGTCATTGAGTTACTATAGGAATCTAACTGTGTCCAAGGGAAGCAAAGGGTCAAAGTTGAATTTGGAAACTTGCAAGCAATCAGGTAATAACTCTAATCTTGCATCCTCTATATGTCGTTATATGTATGTTTGAACCATATTTGTATAAGTCCCGACTGTATAAAGCCGTACTTAGGTTGTTGCCCAATCAACTTTCTCAAGATTCGGGTTGTTGCCCAGTCACAACTTAGGTTGTTGCCTAGTCGATTTTCTGGCGCTGTGGTTTTGTGAGTTTGTTTACAGTTGTTGCTATAATATTTGCAGTTGTTGCTCTCATACTTGTAGTTGTTGCAATATATGATTTGTGTTATGATTGTTAATGTTGTATGTTGTTGTGGACTGTGTGTTGAGTATGTTTAACTGGCATATATTGTATATATATATATTGCATGTGAGATTAATTTGTTACTTTGAATCTCAGACATTCCCAAAAGTTCAGGACATGGTCAAAGCTCTAAGGGCAAGGCAGCGGTCACAGATAATTGATGGCAGCAGTATGGACATTAGATGGAGTTGCTTATTCGTAGTTTTAGTTTACTTTACTATTCTGGGTTGTAGTAGTGTGACTCCGTCGCATTCTGGATAGTCATATTTTGAACAACTGTATTAAGTACTTTGTGGGATACTTCTGTTTTGTAACTAAGATTGGTATTCATTTATCAGTATGCTATGCTATATCTGTTTGCCCACTGAGCTGTGTTATAATACTCTGATAAATGTCGTAATATCAAGGGGTATGACAAGCTTTCCATTAGAAATCATCTTACATATATGCTAGCTCAAATTTTTTTGCATTATTTTTATTAACAAATAAGTGCTTGAACCTTGGTATGATTGGAAGATATCACACTTTTGTAGGAGACCGATTTGATTTGTACCTTGACGTTTCACATTTTAGACAGTGCTACTTCTCTTGATCAAACTCTTTTCTATACAATATGCAATCATTAGGTTATGCATGGATCTTTTTGTACTTCATCCTCAATGGACACAGTATTTTCTTAGCATCATATATAGTAGTATTGACTCGATAACACATTATCATCAAGAACAAATCCTTAAAAACCTCAAGCGTCAAACTTTTGTCACTCCATCCATGTCGTGCTTTCAAGCTTACCAATTTTAATACTGCTTTCAACAATTGATAATTTTACACCCAGGTATAACGGCTTCTTTGCATCACTGCACATATTACCATATGCATGTGATTGCTCAAAAGTCTCTTCTCCACATCACGAATAATATCCTCTATCCGATCTTCCATATCCATGTCATTATCATCAAAGGCCACTCCTTCCCCCTATTAAGATGCACTTGCCATTTATATTTCTTTACCAAGCCATACCCATATTGTATAACTCTTACAAAATCCTTCACAAATTAAATGTGTACATATATTTGCGGACTAAGTCATTTCTCATTCAAACATTCAACACAGGGCAATAAAACATCCCACTATCATAGTGGGATGTTAAGATGTGCACTTAACTTGCTTTTATTTACACTGATCTTGTTTTAATTAATAACTCCGTTAATGTTTTATTCATGACAGATTCTTTTCCTTATTAAAAAAAACATGAAGAGTCATTTAGATTAGAGTATAAAATAGCTAACAGACCGTCTTGCCCAAAGAAGGGGAAAAAGTAGAGATACCAAAAATATAAATAGAAAATGGGAATATTGGGCGCTCGCATCTAGATTTGCACAGAGTGAGTGGAATCATGGATGGCATCAACTAGCTATATGCATATGCCTATATTATATTTCATATCACCTCACAGCTATAGGCAGCTTTGGAAATACGAATGACGCACAAAGATACGTTGTCAAAAAATAGAAAGTGCGAAGATGGCGTGGAAACAGTGAATACGAACGTATTTAGCGAACGAAAGAAAAAAGGCATATGTAAAATAAAAATCACTTTGTTGGTTTCAAGTGCAAATGTATTCTTAAAAATTAAATAATCATTATCAACAGTGGAACCCATAAGGACATTTCATCGATTACTAATTTAACCTTTTCGAAAAACCAAAAAGAAAAGAAAATAAATAAAAAAGTGATATCAAACCAACTACAACTTGGAGTATCGTCTTTGAGCTAAGCAAATAGAAAGTGAGCTTACCGGAACTAGCTTGTCAAGAGAGAAACGAGAAGCATCAACGAGGCCACACAACAGATGGTGTCGGTGTTAATGATAGAGAAACGAGATGCGAAAGAAGCGGGGAGCGACGAGCTCAAAGTTATCACGACAAGAAGAGAGATTCGGAGAGGGAAATTCAATTTTTGACACGAGGAAAAAAAGGATTTAGAGAGCGAGTTTTAATTTAGGGCTAATTTTTCAAAATGGTTATTTGTAAAATCCAGGTCTTCTTAAAAGTAAGATTTTTTTATTATTCGCATCTTTTAGACCGATTATAACAAAACATAAGATCTAAAAAGTTTCATCTTTTAGATTGGTTATAAGAGATAACCGGTCTAAAAAGTATTTGACGTTTTTTTTTTTAAAAAAAAAAAAATCTTTTTAGACTGTTGTTTGGAAAACCAGTATAAATAGTATCTGTTATACTTTATATTAAAGAAACTAGTTTAAGAAGTTCTTTATATTTACGAAACTGCTACTGATCATACTTTTTAGACCTAATCTTCTATGACAGGTCTAAATGTGGCAGTCTAAATACCTTTATATATATATATATATATATATATATATATATATATATATATACCAGTGTAAAGTGACCAAGGACGGACCTGGGAGGCAATTATGTTGGTTGATATGTATGAATTAGGACTTGTGAGGGCAACTATAAATGAGCTTTTGTTTGGGATGGGATTTGAGCGATCTCAAAGTTACTTCTGCCCTCAAAATCACTTCAGGCTCAAATACTCCTGTTTGGTATTACTATGTGTTCATCTAACTTTTAAGTCTCAAATTCACTTTTAAATTAAAGCACTCCATTTGTCTTTTATTATAAACTTTAAATAACCAATTAATTTGCGTTAATCAAGAAAACTGTTAAATTAATTGAAGGCAATAAATATATATTATTTTTCAACTATATCCTTACATGTAAACAGGATATATGAGAAAATAAATGTAGTAATTACAATTAATAAGGGGTAAAGTTGGAAAAAATACAATAAATGTTTAGAAAAATCTAAAATAAAGCTTTTATTTTGGGATACACCCATTCATAAATTTAAAGTTTATAACAAGGGACGAAGGGAATAACTGGAGAAGGATTTGGTATTGAAAGGCTCAACAACAAGAGAGATTCAAAATACATATTACAAGATTCAATTGTAGTTCATCCTCAATACATTACATTGAAGCATCAAGATACTAGTTTAGTACTTACATGTGATGAAAGAAACAAATGGATTTTTCTTTTTCTTTTTTTGGCTTTTGAAAGTTACAGGAAAAATGATAGAAAACGAACTTTAAAATTGTAAAATCTCAAATTAGATTTATTACCAAGAGTTGATAAAAAAAATGTTGAGACATAATAAGTAATTTACAACTCATTTTTTAGGAAATACTGGATTTAGAATTTTGCAATTTCAAAATTCTTTTTCTCTCATTTTCTCAAAATTATAAAGTGGACTTAGCCCAAATTAAGAGAATCGGATTTGATCACTGAAGGAAAAAGTCTAACAGTTAATTAGAGATTTAGAGATCATTTTGATGGCCGAAAGGGAAAATCTAAAAAAAAATACAACTCTCAAAATATAAAAAAGACTAAGCAATGATTCCAATATCCACCAAAGACCTTGTAGCTTAATGTTATAAATACTCTCCTATTAATGTGAGGACGCAGATTCGATTCCGCTTATTATAATTCAAGTCATTAGTGTATGCCTGTGTAATTCAAATAAAGACAAATCAATGATTTCAATATCCAAAATACCAAATCAGACCACTTAAACCAATTTGGAATTTTAAGATGTTTCCAAAAGACGTAATTACCCCTAATTTCCTATTAGAGATGTAAACAAGAAACTCATACTGCCCTTTCCATTAACGTGGCCACCATCAACCTTCACCTCGAATTTCTTTGCCGTTTAAACCATCAAACCTTCATTGGAGGAGGACCAGTCATCGTCACCGCTGTAAAAGATGCTTTATTTTTTGGTTTTTTGTTTCCGTCTATTGAGTTGGAAGAACGGTCTAGGGTTTTATTTATTTTCTTTTTGAGATTGAGTGGCTACCAAAAAGGATGACCGCCATGTCGTGTTCCCTATCGAAAGCACACATGTAGGTTGGTAATAATTCTAGCTTCATTTGGCGCTCCTTTTTAAATTATGTATCAAGTCCTTTTTCTAATGCAATGCAAGTACACAAGTATCTAGCTCCAGACTATTTTTTTCGCTTGCTACTTGAAATCATTACAGGTCTTATGGCTGCTGATTCTAATAGCAGGCAAAGTCTTGTGATTTGGGTAAGACTTCACAACTTGAAATTCAAACAAAATTACACTTAACTTCCTAGCTGAACTAAATAAATTCAGCTTTGATAAGACTGAGATTGACATTAATTATTTGATGGTATTGAACTTGTAATTTGTTGGTGTATTGAAGGCAAAGACTGGGCACCAAAAAAAAAACGGATTACCAGACCCTAGATTAGAAATTGGGCAATTGCTGAAATTGATGTTTTAAAAGTCTCATTTAACCTTATTGATGCTTGCATTCCTGGTTGGGAAAATATTTATACAATGTGGAGCTTATACAATACATTTTAAGTGAACAGTGCTAAATGCTTGAAATCAAGGCATAGAACTATACTTGAAGTTGGTACATGG
This sequence comes from Acacia melanoxylon, assembly GCA_019022615.1. Classification (NCBI taxonomy): domain Eukaryota; kingdom Viridiplantae; phylum Streptophyta; class Magnoliopsida; order Fabales; family Fabaceae; genus Acacia; species Acacia melanoxylon. Next base: position 174,891 of record JAFJYJ010000064.1, on the reverse strand, counting down.
TTGCTACATCAGTTTGTTATATTTTTTCCTGTTGTCTCTTAATAGTGACGTTTGCTATGATCTAGTTGACATTTTTGTGCCAAAAATTCATTTTTCCAAATGAACTTCTTGCAGCTGATGGTTAAGATAGTTTGTTACCTTCTTTACCTTGCTTTTCAGTTTTCGCTTACTGATCTAAATTCGGTTATATACACAGGACAGAGGCTCTGTGTTCATGCCTTGAAGGCTTTTCTAACCATGCTCAAAATGTTGTTGAATTACATGTTCAGTATGGTGGTCATAGGCTAGAAATAGGTTGTAAATTTACCAATTTCCATATCTCATAAGGCACAACATAGCAGATTGTGTTTGATACTTGGGCCTGCACTTATGCTGAACCATTGGTTTTGTTTTGCCCTCGAGCCAAAAACCATGAATTTCTATTTCCTGCACTCTATGAAACCCACTGTTAACATGAACAAGAAGAGAAAAATAAATAGTGCCATGGATAATCCACAAGAATTAACTATCAATGCATGTGTAAGGGGCTTTTTCATACCAGTAATTGAATTAGTCATATACACACTTCAATAAATGTAATTGCGCGTTTTTGTATTCAGAGAGACCGGTTTCATGATATAATTCAATTAGTCAGTCACAATCTATATCGGGAGAAGCCAATGAGTGATATAATTAGGCCTCTAATACCTCAGCAAAATAATATTTTATGAAGGAAGTGACTGTTCTTCCCACTTGTAGGAGAGACTGCGGTGTCCACATTTTGATATGGTTGTTCCCAATGAAGTCTGAATGTGACACTTGATTACACAAATGTACCAAATTTGCTTCAGATTTATGTCCACGTTTGTTTTTAAGTAGTTGTAAATTAGCCTGCACAATTGATGTTTGCTCTGCATGCAGGAACAAGATGAAAAATCAAGCGGGATATTTTGTGATGGCTAGTAAATTATCCTCGAAGTTCAGCAAGAAATGATGCTTTGAGTCTTTTCTCAGACGAAACCAAGTTCACAATGAGCAAACGACAACGATTGACACAATAGTTTATAGGCTTTTTTTATCCAAATGTTGTGGTACCATGTTGTGAAAATGTTATTGTAATGTGTTATATTATTTTGTATGGACCATATTTGGTAAATATTAGCCTACTTTTTTTTCCAAATGCTGTGGCTTTTTTTGCCTACTTTTGTATAGATTATATAGGCTTTTTTAGCTGATGTTGTGGTTTTTGTTGCCTACTTTTGTGTAAAGATTGACAAGTTAAGAATTACAATTAACCGCCTCAATATACATATTGACAACTTCAACTCCCTAATGTCGACAACCTAATGCATAATTTTTTGTAGCTACACATGTTAGGGTTCAATGCTATAAAGATTAAATATTAACAACTTAGAAATCAAAATTATTAACGACTTCAATATTTATTTTGACAACTTCAGTTCGCTAAAAACCAACAACCTCGTAGGTGTTATTTTGAAGCCACTCATTTTAGGCGTCAATGACTACTTAGGTATAAAGATCAACATTTACTAATCAAATTTAACAATTTCAGTATCCATTTTGACAAATTTAATGTAACGATCTCACAAACAATCTCCAAATAATTTAACTCAACCCAATAACATTGAACCATCTCTAATGGAAATTTCAAGCTTAGGTACATATAAAAGGTTCAACAATATAAAAGAAACAGAATAGCTCCAATACAATATAGAAATGAGAAAACAGAGAATAAGATAGTAGCAGAAAAGAAGAAGGAATTCAGTCACAGAGTAAGCGACGGCCAGAGAGAAGACAAACGTGAGAGATAAGAGAATTCACAAAAATCCTCCACCCCTCCTCCAACAGTATTTTCCCTTATTATGACTGAGGTCTCCTCATTGTGCTATGCATGTGATCTCCATATGGGCCTTCTCTTGGATCAGCTTCTAGGCCCAATGTATGTGGGTCTGTTACATTCAGCTCCAAACAACCTTGTAGTATTATTTTAAAGCCACACATTTTTAGGTATACAAATAAACTTGACAACTTTAGCACCCAAAAGCCAACAACCATGTAGGTATTATTTTGATAACGTCATGCACTACTTTAGTTTTGGAATTACCTACTGTTGTTTCACAAATTCCAAAAATTAATCAGGAACACCCACTCTTGGAAAAGTTCACATGGGAATCCCTTGTTACTTATCTTTTACTACCTAGTTTCGTTATTGCCTACTATTGTTTCACAAATTCCAAAAATGAATAAGGAACATCGGGTCTTAGAAAAAGTATAACATTGCCGGATAGTAAGGTTCAATTAAGTTGCGAGTTCACCAACACAAACAAGAAAAAGAATGAGCAGAAGAGTTGTGAAACTTGAGGAATTGAGAAATTCGTACTGAATCAGATCTCTTATTGTACATTAATCAATCCTAGAAAGAGAATCAAATCGAGGATTAACCCAATGCAGTTGACTATGAGTCCGCTTGCATAGGTTTCATGTTATGTTGTCCATATCTTTGCTCTATATCTAAATTTTTGTGTTTGTCTCTGCGTTTCTTGCAAGTCGCTTATGGAGTAGCAATAACAACACTAAAATGAGAGTAGAGAGGGTAAGAGAAATGACGAAGCATAATTGGACAGTGAAGCGGTGACGACGAGTTGGAGTTGGGGAAGACGACGGCGTGAGGGCTAAGGGAAGTGAGGAAGGAGAGTACGACCGTGGGTGGGAGAGGCAAGGAGTGAGGGTCACACGGGGAGGAGTAAGGAGTTGATAGAATTTTTTTTGATAAAAAAAAAAAAAAAAAAAAAAATCTATCAAATACTAGTAGTAGTAGTGTCTTTCAGTAACATATCAATATTCAAAATTGGTACGACCGTCCTCATATGGAATTATGCATATTCATCACCCTGATTTGTCTTTTATAAATTTTAAATGTATTTTTGTGTGATTTTTCCAATTTCATGATCAAATTAATTACTTTCATGCTTTCTATTAGCTTCCTATTTTGCTAATTATCCTATTTAGATTTATATTTAAAGTTGCTTTAGTCATAAGTACCTATAGCTAATGTTCTTAGGTCTATTTGGCATTTTTTTAAATATTACTACCTCCGGTCCTAATTATAGAAGACTTTTGTAGTGCGCACTTTGCACTACAAAAGTCTTCTCCTATAATTATACCTTTAAAGATCATTTAAGATCTGGTTTGAGGTTTGTGATAACTTTCACATAATACAAGTCTCCTTTCTCCGAAATTTAAACTGGTATCTGGCAGGAAAATCTAACAGGGTTAGATTGCACTAATTTTATGACCTTGTTTGATTTTGATATCTCTATTAAAGTAAAAGAGATAAAAAGTTAGAGACAGTTATGTTATCCAATATATATTATATATCATATTGAAGATATGAAGATAAAATGATGATGGATTTTCCATTTTGGGTGCGAGTCTCTTGTAACCATAAACTGACAACAAACTCTTTATAGTTCAAAGACTAATCCCTACATATTTTCTACTCCATCCATATTGGATCTCAATTCGTCTCTTCATTTTCTTGTTCCTTAAAAAAGCCACCATTCATTCCTGTCTCTGAGTCTTTCTCCATCTCTCTGCTTTTGTAATTTTTGATATTTTAAAAACTCTCAGAATCTCAAAACCTCACCTTAGCATGTTTTCTTGGACGTCTCTCACAAGATTTCAGCGTTCTTTTCATCGAGCTCCTTCCATTCGATCCCTTGACGGTGCAAGGGCATTCTACAGCCAATCACAACCCTACATATTGTCATCTTCAACCCCAGCCTCAGCCGCCGCAGGGTTAAGAGATGGTGGTGACAAAACAGACTTTGACAAGTTTTTGACGTCGGTGTCGGGGCTTGCGGTGGTTGGCTCTGCCTTGGGGCTTTGGTATTATTCTAATTCTTTGGGTGAGAATTCTGTTAAGGCATTCGCTGATTATGCAGGGGATGAGGATAAGCTTCAACAACAGTATGAGCCTCAGAACAAGTCATCCTTCCTCTTCAATGGTAATATTTCACTTCTCTCTGGTTTTTTCAAGATATTTGTCGGAATTGCTTGAGTTATCAAATAATTTTTTTGATTAATTTACATGCATTATATGTATAACTACTTGTATTTCTACTCTGTTTATTTGTTTTGCTCCAGATAGCTTCCGGAGAAGAGTATTTTTCAAATACGAAAAACGGATTCGCCTGCAAAGTCCCCCAGAAAAGGTAACCAATCTCATTAATCGGCACTTGAGACAAATTAATACAAGCAATCATATTAATTAATTAATTAATTAATGGTAAAATTGTTAAAAATTTCCAATTTCAAAATTTATTGTCCAAAAGTTTATGAAATTTGTTTAAGAACCCACATGCAACCTATCTTCAACGGTGCGACTTTTTTTTCAATATATTGCACATATCTAAAGACGAGTTGCACCATTGGGAACCTTTGAACAATAATTTTCAAAACAGATTTTCAGCAATTTTATAAAAAGGCTTCAGAATTTCCTTCCTTAGACGCAATCTCTTACAGGCAACTACTATATATATATATATATATAATACAACGATGGTACACGTTAGATACTAATAAATGATTTTGATATAGTGGTCACCTTTAGGGTATGAGGGATTTGGAGTGGAGGGGAGGAGAAAAAACTTTTATGAGTTGGATTTAAGAAAATTCAAAAAGTGGGTTTACAAAATTTTTGATATAAAGATGTAAGATAACAAAGTAAGAAAAATCAATAAAAAACTTTATACCCAATTTCTCTTTTTTTTTTTTTTTTAAAACCCAACTCAAAAAACAATTTCCCTGCCCCACCTCCCCTCCCCCCCCCCCACCAAACGAACCCTAACTGATTATGGCAGGTACATCAATGAAAACACATTGTTAATACAACATAATATGAACAAGTGCAGGTTTTTGAGTACTTTGCATCAGTGAGACCAGCAGGGAGTCGTGAGGTGTTTATGACGCCGGCCGATTTGATGCGAGCTGTGGTGCCCGTGTTTCCGCCGTTAGGATCATCTCATGTGAGAGGCGGTTCTCTCCCGGGAGAGCAGCATCCCGGTGAACTCAGTTGTTCGCCTTCTCAATTCTTCATGCTTTTTGACACTAACAATGATGGTCTCATTTCTTTTCCAGAGTGAGCCTCCCTCCTCCTTGTTTCTTTCTCTCTTCTTTTATAATTTCAAGTGTCGCTCCATGTTGAACAAACACTGAACATAACACATTGTTCAATGCTTAATGAGTTCTGAGTTAAACTGCTGACCTGTTTTTCCATGACGCCAGGTACGTCTTCTTTGTTACTCTCCTGAGCATCCCAGAATCCAGCTTTCAAGTGGCATTTAAAATGTTTGATCTTGACAATAATGGGTAGGTCTTTCCTTCGGAGAAATCAAATCCAAAAGACATTTATAAACAATCTCCACTAAAAGCTTCAGTTTTCTGTTTCAATCTGCATTGAACCGACGCATACTGTAACCTTAGTATGCATCTACATTATTCATACACATGGCTGCATACTAAGAAAATGCCACTTAATGTGGTTTGTGTGTTATTTGAAGAATTATATAATGTTGAATACAGTCATTTGATCTATCTATATATGATGATGAGATAACACAATTTAATTATGGGTGTCTTCCCAATTACGTTTGAAAAACGGGCATTCTTAAGTTTCATACCAACATCCTTTTGATTTACATTGCCTCACTTTTTTCAAGTGGTTAAACTATTAATTGGAGCATATGCATAAGTTCACATAACATCAGTTAAAATTGAGTTGTGTTCTACCTCAAAGATTCAATTTCCACTCCTATTTATTGAAGAAGGCTAAAAAAAAAAAGATAACGTTTTTGCTTCTCTGCCAATAGACAAATGTTAAAAAGGGTTACAGATATACATCAAGAAAGTTTGGTGATTCAATGTATTTGTTGTTTTCATGAATTTGTAGTTTTGTGACTGTATAAGTCATGGGCATGCAGGCATATAGACAAGCAAGAGTTCAACAAAGTGATGGCCTTGATGCGAAGTCAGCACAGACAAGGGGATGTAACTGAGATAGAAGATGGGGGTCTCTTGCAGTATTTTTTCGGCAAAGAAGGAAAGGATTGTTTGAACATCGAGAAATTTGACCAATTCTTGAGAGACCTACATGAAGAGGTATGTGTAGAATCAAACTATACAAAGGGTTGTTTTGGGGGGAAAATCAGAGAGAGGATGTTTTTACCTCTGTACATACGCGCTCTTGTACTTCCCAACCTTGATGTTGTGAGATGAATAACTATGGTTCCATCAGTATCACTGGCATGTGACAATGTGATTTGCAGATACTGCGGTTAGAGTTCTCCCATTATGACTACAATGAAAGAGGAAGCATTTCAGCCAGAGAATTCGGGCTGTCCTTGGTTGCATCTGCCGACATCAATCACATAAACAAGCTGCTGGATCTAGTTGATGAATTGGAGAATGACTCACATCTCAGGGACATAAGAATCACATTTGAGGAATTCAAAGCCTTCGCAGAATTGCGCACAAGGTTGCAGACCTTCTCTCTGGCCTTGTTCAGCTATGGGAAAATAAATGGGACCTTGACCAAAACTGATTTCCAGAGAGCAGCATCTCAAGTACTTATTTATCCCTTCCTTTGCCATCAAATATATAGCCAACATTAAGTTAATCCTGAAAACAGATATTAGGAGTGGGTTCTATTGATAAGTATTCCAGATATTCCTCATTTCCTCAATTTTCTTTTCTTTTTCTATTTTTCATTATGATACACTTAAAATGTTTCCTCTGAATTTCTTCTCTTCCTTGCTTGAAACTTTCCAAATATCATAATGGCTCTCCATAACTCCAAACAATATACTTCTCCGTTATAAGACATATTTACCTAATTTGATTAGATTAAGTTAAATTAGTTAACATGACATATATTTTCTAAAACACTTTAGTCATATTCTTTAATTTTCTTATTCTTCTCCTCATTGATTATTGTTGAAAAAGCATCAATAGAGGTAAATTAAGTAAAAATTGACAAATATAAAAAAATATGTTTTATATTTAGGACCAAGAATAATTCCTCAAATATATCTTATATTAAGGACTGAAGGAGTATATTAATGGCGATTTCTGACAATGATATAAATGCAGGTATGTGGAGTGACAATTACAGATAATGTGGTGGACATTATATTTCATGTGTTTGATGCAAACCGAGATGGAGATTTAAGTGCAGACGAGTTCATCAGAGTCATTCAAATGAGACAGGATAATTCATCACGTCTAGGTTGCAGGAGTAAGCTGTCTTGCTTGCTCAATTGTGCAAAAAACTGTTCCTCATCCAAGCTTCAATTTTGAGTTATAAATATTATGCTTTTGAAAGACCCTGCAGTCAACATAAATATCCACCATTATCACTCTCATAAGCCACCTCAAGCCTCTTCTTGTAATGAATTGTAGTACCATGTATATTTAGTCTAGTTGAAGATTCATCAACTGTAGAAAAGAGAGTCTCCAACCAAGAAATGTGCTGTCATCTTGTTCCTTTTGCAAGGTAACAAGCTTTACTTTTCTTTTTCGGGCCAGTTTCTTGGGATATATTTTTTGGGCCAATATCTTACTCAATGTTAATGTTAGTTACACAATCAAGCTTAGATACCACTCCAAGCAGAAGTAAGGGATATGTTAAAATGCGATGAAAAATTATATTTAAGCCCACAATTTATGAAAATGATGAACAAGATTTGCCCAAAGCCATTTAGTCCCCCTAAAAAAACTATGTCCCAGAGATGGAACTAGTTGTTATTTGGTTTTATCTCCTTGTGCACAATTGTCGATAAATATAGAAGAGTAAAAGCTGTCTAAGTTCAATTTCACAACAAGTTTAGGTGCATTAGATTTGATCAATAAATTGCTTGGAAAAATTCCAGTAACATGAAGAAATGACTAATCCTCAAGAATCAACACGCTATTGCCTCATTGCTCCTTGAGTTAAATATTTTCCTTTTGAAAGGTAACTTTATAGGGAAATCAGACAGGCACACTCAGTTGAATACGTGCCCAACCATCTCTCCTAAATTCTACTTAATATATCAAAGAAACAAATGAGCCATTGTTTTCTAAATGTCTTAAAAAAAAAAAAAAAAAAAAACACACACACACACACACACACACACACACACACACACACACACGCACGCGCAAGATCGCCAAGACGCGCAAGCGCGCAGCGCCAAGACGCCGCCGCAAGACGCTGCGCGCACGCGCACGCGACGCCGCGACGCCAAGACGCCAAGACGCGCACGCCAGACGCCAAGCACGCGCCAAGACGCCGCGCAAGACGCTGCGACGCCAAGACGCAGCGACGCAAGACGCTGCAACGCCGCGACGCCGCAAGACGCTGCACGCTGCGATCGCCGCCAAGACGCTGCGACGCCGCGGCGCCACGCGCAAGACGCTGCAGCGCCAAGACGCCGCAGACGCCGCGCCAAGACGCTGCGCGACGCCAAGACGAGACGCTGCAACGCGCACGCCAAGACGCCAAGACGTTACGCAGCGCGCCGCGACGCCACGCCAGACGCCGCGACGCTGCGACGCTGCGACGCCGCGACGCCAAGACGCTGCGCGCAAGACGCCGCTGCAAGAAGACGCCAAAGACGCGCGCACGCTTGACGGATCGACGCCACGCACGCACACACACGAGACGACACAGAGAGAGAGAGATATATATATATATATATATCAAAGGATACTGTCATTATCGTACATTTCAAAAAGAAACAAAACGATGATATCATACTGCTCAGTCTGTTAACTAGTTCGGCAGTTTCAGAAACAGAATTATACTATCAAACTTCCAGCAGCACCATGGATATGAGAAGATGCTGAGTGAAATGAACTTATGACCATACATGATTCACAAATAAGTTGCAAAGTAGCCATTGCCAATCCATCAATTATGTACACAGAGAAAGAAATGCACCTGATTCCATAGCTCCGTCTATTCATCTTTCAATGTTTGCCCGACTCATGTGCAAAGCAAGGGCATCCCTTATCCTCTGTGCATCTTCATCTACCACTCCTTCATAAACAGGAAGACCCTCTTCGTTTACAGGTTCTGCAAATTCTTCTGCCACTGACTCATCACACTTGATCAGAAAATTGTGCAGTAAACACCCAGTAACAATTACAAATGGTAAGTACTCAACACACTCTTCTTTCCATTGCTTTGATAGAAGCTGCCACCTAGCTCGCAGTCTCCCAAATGCAGATACTACCGAACCCATCGCCTGATTATGAGCAGAATTGAAGGCCCTCTCTACTGAGCTAAAACTATCTTCTTCATTCAGTCTGTTATAAGGTGTTAAAAGCCATGGCATAAGGGGAAAGCAAGAATCTCCCAAGATATACGGTGGGATCAAACAACCATCGCCGAGCTTATGCAAAGGTCCCTGTAACAATTCTCTAGATTCCTCTACCCCCGAATACAGCTTGCTCTGATGCAGAATGGATTCGGGTTTCATGGTACTCGGCCACCCAGCTGACACATCCAAGAACCTCCCTTCGTAATCCACCAATGCTTGAAGCATCACGCAACCATTTTTACCCAATAGCTCGCCATCAATCCCGAATCTCGCTAACCCCAAAACGCCAAAACAATTTGGAAGTGATCTCCATCCAAAACCCTCAGCAATCCCCTCCGAATCAGACCGAAGCTCAAACAGATGCCCCAAATTCACATTTATTGATTTACAAACAACATAAAACGCCCTACATGCAACGGCCGATTCGATTCCAAACCGCCTCGCCACTGCTTTGTAGCTAGCTCCATGGGCCAGGCGAAAGAGCGAGGCAGCTAAAGCATAATCGGGAGAAATTTTAGGGATTGCAGGGCCCAAAGAGGGGGAGAGAAGATTCAGAAGATGACTGAAAGAAGGTTTCGAAATATGGAAGGCGTCGATCCACATGGAATCGTCAGCGGAACCGGAAGAAAGAAACCGATAGAACCAGCATTTTGGTTGACAAGGCAATGGAGGGATCGGAGACAGAGAAAGAGGATCGGAGGTTTTAGGAAGGAGAGAGAGTAATCTGGTGAGAGATAGGGATGTAGAAGAAAGAAGCGATTCCAGAATCAGAGTTTGGGAAGGAAGGAGAACAACGTCGTTCTGTCGGAGAAAGGAACATGCAGTGGATGTCACTGAGGAAATCGTTGCTGCGAGCTTTTGAGGGTCGCCATAGTTTACAGAAGCAGATTTATTAGTCTTACGTTTAGTAGCACTTCTTCTGGTGGAGCTATTGCCTCTACCGCCTGAGGCAGCCATGGTCGGGGCTTGCTGATCGGAGTGCGCCATATTTGATATTTGGTGCAGTGGACTGAATAATGGAGATCGCACTCGCCGTGACAGTGAAACGTCTCAAGCTCAGCTCTTTCTCATGGCCCACCTCTCTCTCTGATTGCCGTTTTTCTAAACGACACATAAGGTCGATTGATTCAGGTAGATAAAGCTCATTTTCTGTTTCAACTTCATCTTCAGATGTTGAAAAAGAAGAATCTTCTGAATCTTCATAAAAAGAAACATTTTAAAAACGCCTAAATCAATTTTTTTTTTAAAGAAATTCATATTTATATTATATCCTCCCTCGTGTTAATATTTTAAATTGGGGGTGATATTAAAAAATTTAATTAGTACTACCTCCCTCCGATCCTAATTATAAGGCACAGTTGACTTTTTTTTTGGAAAGATTAAGGAAAGTTTAAATAAGTTTACTTAATCATTTCATATGTTGTGTTTTCTTAGATTATATATTAGTTTATTAGTCAAACTATTTAGTTTGAAGAAAAAAAAAATACTCTATGCTAATTTAATTAGCTTCCTTAATCTATCCAAAAAAATCAACTAGATATTATAATTAGGACCGGAGGGAGTACCACATTAAATAATATACAAACTCAGATATGAGATTTTGTACTCAAACAATCCAAAAAAAAAATAAAGTGTAGCTGAGTTGGTACTAGGTTTATTAGGACTAGAATATGTCTCCGGGTTTAAAGAGAGCTTACAAAAATATTTATAGATTATAAGCAAGTCGCTCATTGGCTAATGAACCCGCCCAAGCCCAATGAGAAATTGCCCATTTTTGCTTGTCCAACAAAGGCCCATAATGAGGAGTTTAAATGAGCGGGCTTTTGTGCTAATCGGGATGTGTATATTTTATATTATATATAACATTAATTGTAAAAGAAAATATTTTTAAATGAATCATAACATATAACTATATATATATATATATATATCTGCTCTTACTCTTTATATATATATATATATATATATATATATATATAAAGATTAATTCTTATATTGATTGAGAATTTCACAAATATTTATTAATATGTGCATGTCAAAATACATGGTTTCAAATGAGGAAATAATGAGGATTATTGTGCTTTTATCATGGTTCTCAGACCTGGACCGGACCGGGAACCGGTGGGTAAACTGGTCCGGTCCAAGGGTCAAACATGTTTGATTTTTTTTCCCTTTAGAATTTCATACTAATAACTCTAAAATATTATTATTTTTTTCACCGATTTGACCCCGGTTTAGCTTCGGTTTGTCTCCGGTCTGACCCACTGACCCTTAACCCAATACCTGGACCGGTCTGGTGACCGGTCCGGATTTCAGAACCTTGGCTTTTATTATTAGTGTTCTATTTTAATTTATATTGAGAAATTAGTTGCATCAATGTAATAAAAGTGTAGTTGCAATTTATTTTTTTTGGATTTAAAAATTTTAGAAGAGGTGTTGGGCTCACTCATAGTCTAAGGATAGGGCGCTATGACTTTGCTCCCCAGGACATACAGTACTAAGAATACATATGTCTCCACCTCAGTCTACGTTTCCCCAAGTTCACATCGCCTAAGATGCTTCCCTTAGCGTCTTGACCAACTCCAAGATCGAATTCTTTCCCTTTTAGTGAGAGTGTTTGACCCTTTTACCAGTTGAACCCAAGAAGGAGGGGTAGTATGGTTGCATATTGAGTTTTCCTTTTAAAAAAATGTGCAAGCGAGCTACTCATGCCCATTGAAACACGTACTGGTTTAGCCCAACCCATTTGTTACGGGGTTTAGTAGGCATTTGACGGACATAGGTGAGCACATGCCCATTAAGAAATTAACGGGCGGTGACCATTGAGCGGCCCATTCAAATCATCGCACAGGCTCTACGTACCCACCAATAAGATCCTTACATCGTGAGATTTAAATCCACAACCTTATGATTATAAGTCAACCTTTTTATCAACTGGACCGATCTTTATTGGTAAACAATCAGAGTGATTTTATTGATCCTTTGGCAGGTTTTTGATTAATATGTTGGGCCGGTTGTATTCTGATTTTAATTCTATCTAAATATTTTGGGATTTACTAGTAGTAGGCCCATTTTACCATATGCCTTTCTTTTTCTTTTTCCTTTTTGGGTGAAAACCATATGCTTATTTCATTGGTCCTTCACCAGGTTTCATTCTCCCTTGGTTATCGACCTGGCTTAGGTCCTTTGCATAATTACATCAGCTGCATCCGCTGCATTAAACGGCGACATTTTGATGTAGCAGAGCAAACACCTGGTCCTTTTTTTTAAAAAAAAAAATTTGTGACACTGCCGGGTAGTAAAAAAGATAATTCATGATACTAAATGGTATTGAAAAAATTCTTCTTAATCTTGAAAAAATATTTCGATATTGATAGATACTAAAAGGATACTTTAAAATGTTGAGTGATACTGAAAAAATAATTCATGATAGTAAAAAAATTATTTTAGGATGTTGAAAAAGTAATTCGTGATCGACTACTATTAAAAATATACTTTAAGATATTTTTTCAAGATCATAAAATAATTTTTTAAGATCATGGATTATTTTTTCAAAGATAATTCAAGATCCTTTTTTAACAAGTCAATCATCTTAAAATATTTTTTTAAGATCGTAAAATAATTTTTCAAGATTATGAAGAATTTTTTTAATACCATTTAGTAATCTGAATTATCTTTTTACTACTCGACCATGCCTGATTTTTTTTTTTTTTTTTTTTTATATAAAAAAAAAAAAATAGGGACAAGGAGTGTGCTCTGCCGAATCAAAATCGTGCCGTTTGATGTAGTGGACGCAGGGGATGTAATTATGTAAAGGACGTAAGCCAGGTCCCTTGATTATACTTTCTTCCACCAACTAAATGTGAGTTTGGAAGTGTGATGAGTATATGCTTGTCATTATACTTTTTAAGTTAATTTATCTCACATCATCTGTAATATTATCAATTACTTTAGATTCAAGAAATATTGCCGAAATATGCAATTCTAGCCATAACAATTTGATCAAATATGTCTCTTCATTGTTTGAAGAAGCAAAAATCAAGTCTAGTTCAGTCTATAAGGTGGCTTATAGAAGGTGGTTTTGTCCTTCTTACAAGGTGTTCTATCGTAAATTTTGAGCCTAACATTCAAGAATTAGCTTAAAATATATAAGCTACTAAACCCAATCAAGTAGAAGTCCTACAAATGCTTTGAAGGGATATAATGATTGAAGGACCACTTCTCACCTTATGGGGAGATTTCTGCCATAGAGCTAGAGGATGGGGAGACCACGATAGTAGCCAGTCAGAGGCCCGTATATGCTTCACTACTTGTCGGGCAGCTTGGAAGGCATTCAATAATGGCAAAGGCTGGAAGGATCATAATCTCAAATTCATGTGGCTGACACCTAGAAATTCTAGCTCTGACACAAGAATATCTACTTCCAAGGAGCCTCTAGCTACAGATGATCACCCAGAAGAAAAAGATCAAGTTATGCAAGAAACTGATATATCTAGAGCTAAAGAACCTTTGGATTCTGGAGTTAAAAGTTGTTTGGAGCATACGGATGATCAGCCAGAAGAAGACCATGTCATGGCAGAATCTATTACATCAGGAGACGAAGAACCCTTAAATTCTGGAACTAACAATAGTTCGGAGCATACAGAAACAGGTGAGGATCGTCAGTGTAGTCAAACTTCTTCTGCCGAACAATCACCTGAAGGCAATGTTTGTTGAGGATCTGCTAATAGTCAGATTTGTACAGCGAGTTTTTTACAGGTAATTTGTAGGTTTGGCTTAACTGGAACACTAATCATAAACCTGAGAAAGGAAGGTTTCAGAATTTCTCTTGGCCACAGATCTTCAGTTTGGGATGCTGGATTCTTTAGACAACCGAGATGCAAACTTCTTTTTCGAGGAGCAAAGACGAGATATTAGGGAGATGCTACACCCGTGCAATTACCTTCTCATAGAAACCGCCTCAAATCATCGTCTCAATCATTAGATTTTCCAACTTGACAAAATGGAGGAGAAGTCGTGGGCGCCCCTCCTACTCATTCAGTCCGCGTTGATATGGATGGTTCCGTTCGACACCAAAGCACCAAGCGGCTTGCGGAGGAATGATAAACGTCCGTGGTGAATGTTTGATAGGTTTTCATAAATCCCTTGGCCTTCATATTGTTATTGAAGCGAAATTTACGCCATCATGCTAGAACTAAAGATCACCAACGAGATGGGGTTGCGTAAAAATTCTTATTTACTCGACTCCTTTGATGCCATCAATATTCTTATGCGTGACTGTTCTACCGATCACCCGTTAAGAAATATTATTGGGGAGACTAGAGACCTGCTATTCAAAGACTGGAATGTGGAGCTGCACCATACGCCAAGAGACAACATCTCATGCGCTGATTATATGGCCAAGGAAGGACACAGTGCTGATGATGGGGTGGTTATGATCCCAACGACTCCCCGGGGTTGCCTTCATATGGCGTTGAGGGACCAATGGTCCCGCCAATGCTAGTTTATTTTATCATTTGTTGTATTAAAGGATAGATTTTCATAATCTAGCCTATGACTTATCTTCAAGCTCCGGGCTTGCCTTTATTATCTAAAAAAAAATTAGCCAAAGGTCAGATAAAATAGTAGACTCACTAAGGTATCATTTTATATCTACTAGCATGGGTTTGGGTAAAAGCATCATTTCTGAAAATTATGAGTACGCAAATGTAATTTTAGAAAGGAAAATTTCATTTAAATACCATTTGAATTTGCAAAACCCTCGAGGTCCTCCTCGAATTTGTAAAAAGACTCGGAGGTACTAAGGACCTATGAGGGATATGCAAATTCGGGTGAAATTACATTTTTGCCCTTACTTTTAAATAAATGAAAAAAAATAAAAAAAGCCCCTCACCGGGAGGGCCGCCACACGGCCGGCCGGCCGGACCACCCGGCCGGCCGGAGGACCACCGGCCGCGCCACCGGTGGGGGGGGGGGGATTTTTTTTTTTTTTTGGGAGGTTTTTTTTTTGTTTTGTTTTGGGAGGGGGGGGGTTTTTTTTTTTGAAAAAACAAAATTATTTTTTGAAAGTGTAGGGGGTGGGGTTCGAACCCCCCACCCCCAACACAAAACCAAGTAGCTCAACCAGTTGGGCTACTTGGTTCTTTAATTATATATATACATTAATAAATATATATATTCTTCTTAACAATTTTTCAATTGTATTTACCATTCCACAAAACGCGAATTACCATTACTTTCCAAGGTTGTCATGTTTTACTCTTTCATGTATGTTATGGATAACAAAAAAAATGACACTTTAACCATTCCACAAAACGCGAATTACCATTCCACACAACGCGAATTACCATTCCACAGAACGTCAATTACCATTACTTTCCCAGGTTGTCATTTTTTACTCTTTCATGTATGTTATGGATAACAAAAAAATGACACTTTAACCATTCCACAAAACGCCAATTACCATTCCACACAACGCGAATTACCATTCCACAGAATGCCAATTACCATAATGCCATTTAAATAGCGTTTGTGGAATGGTAATTGGCGTTTTGTGGAATGGTTAAAGTGTCATTTTTTTTGTTATCCATAACATACATGAAAGAGTAAAAAATGACAACCTGGGAAAGTAATGGTAATTGACGTTCTGTGGAATGGTAATTCGCGTTTTGTGGAATGGTTAAAGTGTCATTTTTTTTGTTATCCATAACATACATGAAAGAGTAAAAAATGACAACCTTGGAAAGTAATGGTAATTCGCGTTTTGTGGAATGGTAATTGGCGTTTTGTGGAATGGTAATTCGCGTTTTGTGGAATGGTAAATACAATTGAAAAATTGTTAAGAAGAATATATATATTTATTAATGTATATATATAATTAAAGAACCAAGTAGCCCAACCGGTTGAGCTACTTGGTTTTGTGTCAGCGGGGTTCGACTTTCAAAAATAATTTTGTTTTTTCAAAAAAAAACCCCACCCCCTCCCAAAAAAAAAAAAAAAAAAAAAAAAACCTCCTCCCAAAAAAAAAAAAACCCCCCACCCCCACCGGTGGCCGCCGCCGGTGTCCTCCCAGGCCGGCCGGGCCGGCCCTCCCCGAGGGGCTTTTTTTCATTTATTTAAAAGTAAGGGTAAAAGGTAATTTCACCCGAATTTGCATATCCCTCATAGGTCCATAGTACCTCTGAGTCTTTTTACAAATTCAGAGAACCTCTGGGGGGTTTGCAAATTCAAATGGTATTTAAATGGAATTTTCCCTTTTAGAAATTATGTTGAGAATTTCAAGAAAAATCCCTAGAGACACATGAAAGTAGAAAATAATTCCCTAGAATATATTTAAGGCTTAATTGAGGTATAAGTGAGAAAAATACATCAAAAATGCATTTTAAAGAATTATTAGAATTTTAGTTAATGAAAGAATAATTAGCCAAATTTAATTATGAAAATATCAAGAGGCCTCAAATAATTGGGAAACAATGAGGAAAATTTATTTTAAGTTTAATTTGAATTTATAAAAAAAAATTAGGCCCTAGAAATGGAAATTTAGGTTAACGAATATTTTGAGTATTTTATCCAAGTATAAGACAATTTCTTGGAAATTATTGAAAAAATACTTAAGGGCCAAGTTTAAGTTTGAGAAAAACTGGGGATTTCCTCCGTAGTAAATGTGAATTTTGGATGGTCCCTCGTTGGTATATGATTATAACCAAAAAAAAAAAAAAAAAAAATCCCAAAAAGCATTTGTAAGCGATCGGTTACATTTTAATGAAGGAATTAAGATTATAATATGTAATTAAACTTTGGGAAGATAATCCTTGACTGCTTGAAAGTACAAAGCTGGCGTGATCTAAGCTATGGAAGAAAGAAAGAAAGAAATATTCTGGGCCCTTGGATCATAAAGGTGGCAATAAAATCATAAATGGACTCATGAGCTTGTCAAATTTGGTTTACAAGTCACATGAGATCACTTGAAGCAATTTCCTTCTTTCTTTCTTCCCTTCTATGAAGAGCAGAGAAATACTAGCCAGACCGACAGTGAAGAAGATCGGAGAGAGAAGAGAAAAGGACGAGAAAAAGAAGGAAAATCAAGTTGCCTTAGGGGGTAAGTTGATGATTCCAATTTCATCCTATTACCTCTAGTTCTTATGTTTAAAGCCCATTTTGGTCTCTAAATCTCTCTTTGATGATATGTTTAGAAAGAGAGAAGGTTGAGAGCTCAAGGGTTTCAAGTGGAAGAATCAATAAGAAACCAAACTTGGACTAAGGTAAGTGATGGTTATTATTGTTATTGATCATGTGATGATGGTTGTTCGAGTTGGGTTTGAAAACTTGTAAGTTTGGGAATCTTGGAAAATAAAGGGAGATGCTGTCCAAATTTTGGAAAAAAAAAATGAAATAATGATCAAAGATGTAGTTAAAGGTTGAACTGTGATATTTAATGAAATGAAAGTTGAAAAATCACTTCCTCCCTCTTTGCTAACACCCACAGCCTGGACAAAGCAAGAATAAAGAGTGGGAATTTGATAATTTTAACGATTCTAATGAGTCCCAAATGAAAAATTATGTAGGATGTAAGTGATTAAGCAAGTTTAATTTGGAAGCATTGGAAACAAAAAAAAAAAAGGGGGGGGGAGTTAAGGGAGAATTTAATTTAGTGCTTTAATCTATGGATAGCTTATCATGTGCTTTGTGTCATGTTCGTGTCTAGGATTTGGTAATGGGCAAGAGCCTAAGAGGAATCAAAGAACAAGTGGAGTAAGTTCCACGGACTGTGAAAGAGGTAGCAAGTTTACTTACTTTAATGTTAAATATGCTTCCTTGTTATTTGACGTTAAACTTGCCATGATTATTTGAACGTGATCTTGAAGAATGAACATGAGTTCCTTGCTTTATGTGTGCCTTGGCATTTGGTTATGCATGATTTTGCCTATGCAAGGTAATATTCTTTCATGGCAATTGATTACTCTGCATTTTAATGTGTTATGATCATCAAGCATTGTTTGATGTTGAAGAATGGTAACTTACTACTGGGTTTCTAAGAAATCTCACCCCTCCCTTATCCATTATGTCCCCACTAGGCATAAGCACATGTTAGAACAAAGGGAAGAAAGTGGAAGAATAAAGGGCTAGCTAGTATTTAAGTTTAAGTCTAAATATTTTGTTTTGAAGGAACTAAAGCTGGCACTTTTATGTAAGCCATGTGAAAATTTTTATAGTGTGTGGATAATAACTCAAGTATGTATAAATATAGTTATGCGTACAAAAGAGGTTTAAAAAGTTAAGTTGCAAGGAAATAACAGAATCAAATACCCATAATGAAGACTAGGTTTTGATTAAGGTCTGAACAGGGTAAATGAAGGAGGTTGGCCATGAATATTTTGGGGGAAGACAATACAGATGAGTCTCGTGTTTTAAAACAAGTCCTAGTTTACTCGAATTGGATATGCATATTGGGTGTTATAAATTTTTAAGGTTAAGGGATTAAATCCAGAGAATATTACTTCACCAATGAAATAGTGAAGTTTCACGAAAACTACTGTACAAATTGGTATTATCAAGGTTCAGATTTACATTGGTCCCTTGTAGAGAATCCAGAAAGCTTTAATTAAAACCTTGCACTGAAAAAAAAAAAAAAAGACTTTTGGTAACGGTTAAAAGTGTGTATTTGTAACGATTTTAACTGCTACAAAATAGTTGACAAAAATGTTACAAAATGCACCGTTGTAAGCTATTTTGTAGTGGTTCATAAAAACCAATACTCACATATTCAAACCGCTACTGATACTGTAGCAATTTGATATCACCATTACAGGATGACATTCGATACCATATTGTGTAAACATTTTGTAATAGTTTCTTAACGTTACAAGTTAAAATTCGACAACTTTGTAGCGGTTTATAAACCGCTACTAACTATATCCATGAATGTTTAAAAATTGGTGCCAAAAGTTTGAATGGCAGCACAAAGTTTTAAAATTTGGGGAAAAAGTTTGTAGGGGTTTTGAAACCGCTACAATATCGGATGAAATTGTAAAAATGGCACTAAAAATTTAAAATAAATTTTGTAACAGTTATAAAACAACTACAAAATATAAAAAGTTTGCAGCGATTGCAAAACCACAACTTTAAGTGAAATTTTACAAATTGCACTAACATTGTTTTTTCAAAATTTGTAGTGGTTTTATAAAATATTACATTTAAAAAAACGTAATTTGAGTTGCGTTTTGATTATGATTTTTTTATATTAAAGTTTCATTATTTAAATGACAATTTATATGATACAATTTAATATTTTTTTTAAAAAATAATACTGGTATATGATATTTGATTAGGAATATTATGAGTATAATATTGTGAATGTGTCGATAATATAAACTTATTATGTTGTCCACTAAATGATATTTGATTATGAAATGAATGTCGATAATTATAGAAGGGATGTTTACTAGCTACTACAAAAATGTGCTTTTAGATCGCCACATTTAGACGGGATTATTGAGGATCAAGTATAAAAAGTATAACTGGTGGCAGTTTCATAAATATAAAGAACTTTTTAGACCAACTCCTTTAATGTGAAGTCTAAAATATACTCCCAAACAACTAGTCTAGAAAGTTTTTTTTTTAAAAAAAAATTGATTACTTTCTAGACCTATTGTTATTAACAACATGTCCAAAATATGAAACTTTTACTACCTGTCGTTAATAATAACGGGTCTAAAAGAGAAGGAAAAAAAAATTAATTACTTTTAAGACCAGATGTTAGTAATTTCCGGTTTAAAAGGTGAACTTTTAAGACTGATAGTTAAGAATATCCGGTATAAAAGATTAGCTCCAAAATACAACTCGTCCACTGTATCCTTTCTTCTTGGTGTCGAAACCTGAAATTTCTATTTCCGAGCCTCTCTTCATATTGCAAAACCTTTCTTCCTCGACCACCACTACTAGCCTCTGTCATTCCCTTAGGCATTTGCCTCTCCCACCACCTCTCTCAATCTCTTTTCCCGTTGCAAAAATGAATGGAGAAAGCGAATCTAGTCTTTTTCAAGGAACGCTAACTACCGGTGTGAATCGGAGCGAGCGTAAAACATCTCAAAGTGAGCCTAGTCATAATTTTAGACATATTGTTAATAACAATCGGTCTAAAAAGTAATAGACATTTTAATTTTTTAATTTTTAACTTTTTAGACTGGTTGTTTGAGAAACATGTCTAAATAATATATTTTAAACCTTATATTAAAGGAACCACTTTAAAAAGTTCTTTACATTTATGAAACTTCCATTAATCATACTTTTTATACCTGATCCTCTATAATCCGATCCAAATGTGGTGGTCTAAAAGCACCTTTTTGTAGTAGTGACTATTTGAATTTTGTAACAATTTGTTTGTATAACCGCTACAAAAATTTAGACTCTTTGAATTCTATAGCGGTTTTTTCTTTTAAATCGCCACATCTTTCACGCTTAACTAGCACCATATTTGTAGCGGTTTAGTAAATGAAACCGATACAAAATTGGTGCCAAGTCAACACCATATTTTGTAGCGGTTATTTAATGATAACCGCTACATAGTTCATTCCTTAATCAATGCATGTCTTCTACAACAAAAACGTGTGGAGACAATGTTAGTGTTGAGTGTATTATTTTGTACAAAAATTATATTTAAATTAAGTGCACGAGTTGTCTTGTTACAAATTTGTCGCAGCTTTGGCCTAAACCGCTACTAATCGACAATCTTTTTGTACTTTTGAATCATCTCTCGTGGGAATATTATCTAATATTTTTATATTATATTATTCTCCCTAGGTTGTTGTAACCTCTCCTCTATTCTCTCTTAGATTTTCACCATCGGTTACTCCTTTATTTTCTTCTTAATTTGTTTATTTTTATCTCTCTACTTATTATATAAGTAGGTACTATATCACAACATTTATCAATGCAATGAGAATATAATTTTTTTCCTCATAAATTCCACATGGTATCAAAGCGGGATTAATTCCTGAAGAAAATTCTGGTTTTCCTAAGACCGGTGACTCGGGCCGCTTTCATTCGGAATTTCGTAGAGGCGTGAGTTACACAACGCCGGGAGACACACAACTCCTCTGGTTATTGTCATCTCAGCTGGGTCATCTGCTCCTGTTTTTGAGCAGTCTCAACCTCGTCCATTGTTTTGATTCTTGTTTTTAGCTTCAATTCACGGTGAGTTCTGACTTTGTGCAACAGTGAGAGAGAGGAGCATATTCGAGTTCAGTTTCCGACCTTTTCTTGGAACACGTGCCCCACCAACGTCTTCCCCATCCTCCGATCGGCCAAACCCCGGTGGTCCAATCAATTTCCGACAACGAGTGATCGGCGCGTGAGTTACACGCGCCGCGCAGACAGTTACATCATCCCGGCACGTGTGAGCGCGTGGACACTCCGTTTAGCTGTGGTTTTTTTATCCGGCATCGAATTCTCCATTCCAGTACCAACGTGGTGGTTTCAGGTTCATTCACATGCGTTTGGTGATTGGGTCACTTCATTCAATACGGTTTTGACTCCGTTTGGCTCTCGGTTTGTGCGTTTTCGATTATGAAGCACGGCTAGGTAAAAATCATCAACTCTTGAGCACGCTTCTTCATCAACAACCCATCTCCTCTTCGACGCTATCATCGTCGTCGAGCCTTTCATCGTCGTTGATGGTAGTTCCTTTGTCATCTTGCTCCTCAACTTGTCAGACGACTGATCACGTCGTCCTCAACTCATTGCAGCCGTTGCCTATCAAACTTGTCGCAGCCGCTGCTTGTAATACCCTAAAATCTGACTTATGATAAATATCATAAATTCAGTAAATAATACCTATTGGAAATAGGTGAATATGTGGTCTCAAATAATAAGTAATAATTATCTTATTTTCTAAGGTAATTACTATGGAAATTAGGAGAGATAAAGAGCTAAAATGTATTTTTAGGGCATTAAATGGCCTAAAAATATTATGATAAATCCCAAGAGATAGTAAAATATTTATAAAAAATTAGAAAGTATGTTGTCTCTAATTTTAGGAATTTTTGGGATTATTTCCTTGAAAAATAGAGAAGCATAAATATAATAATATTAAAAGCACTTTATGGCCCCATGATTTTTAATATTTTACATGGGACATAAAATACCAATGTCAAAGCAATAGTTGTGAGATAATAATTTATCCTAATTATGAAAATTATCAACAAGTGGCTAATTAAGTAATTAGTGGCTAATTGTTTAGATTAAGATATAAGTAAATTAATTAGTGAATAATTAATTTAAGGGAGAAATTCGAAATTAATAATTAAATAAATAATAAATAAATAATAAAATATTAATAAAATATTTTATGCTTAGAAAAATAAATAAAAAATAAAAGAAAAATAAATAAATATCTAGATATTTTGAATAAAATAATAATATAATCAAAAAGAGCCAACAGGGAGATATGAGAACATATAGAAATGAAATTCTACCTCAAGATATAGAAAGTTAGTCTTTTACCACTGGACTTTTTATGAACCAAATGAAATTTATCTCGGATTGAGCGGTCTCGAAGTCGGTTACGGAACCAACAAGGGGTGTTTAAGACACCGGGTAGAGAGAGAAAATGCGAGATAGAGGATTTAGAGTCAATACTCAAAACAAGTAGTTGCCGTGAATTAGGAATCTAGTGACTTAGGTCGATCATATTACAAACCAAATGGGATTTTTGCCTAGACGCCGACGCTTCCGAATTCAATTCCGAATCAAGACGTCCTGGCCTAAAATCTTCAGCAGATAATGTAATACCCTTAATGAGATTATAAATTTCATTAAACTAGATATTCCTAATGAGAAAGAAAGAAACTTCAAACTCGCCATCGCATTTCGCGATTCGTCAAGATTACGCGTTTCGGACACCGGACCAAACTTTATCTTCCAGACGGCTCGATGTCACCATCAAGATGACATCATTTTGTTGACTATTGGGGAGGGGGAGGTCTGCACAAGAAATGGAGGGCCAAGAGTGTTTTGTCCTCAAAAATGCGATCCTACTAGGTCCATATTCGTCAAGACCAAGTTCGAATTATTTACCGTTCGCCATCCGTCTCTTCTATAAATACCAAGCTCCTCTTCTTCATTTCTCACACCAAAAATCTGCCCCTTAGAGGGAAGTTAGAGAGAGAAGCTCTGGAGAAAGTTTGAGCAAAGTCTGGGTAAGTTCTTCGGTCCTTAGTCTTTAGTTTCGGTAGTTCTTTCGGTAGATATAGTAGGAATGCTAGATTTATCTTTAAATTTTCAAGATAGTCTAGATATCATATTTAGGGGTAAATATGATACATATTTCGAAAATATGATGAGGGAAAAGATCTCACAAAATTCGGAGAGATAGAGCGAAAACAAATAAAGCTCGCGAAATTCCGCCGACAGGGGTTCAGGGGGCAAAATGGTAATTTGTACCTAAAATGCCTGTTATGCTGCTAAAAGTTGTTAAATATTATCCTTATAGGATATCTGTTATAATCGAACCGCTGTCGAGCCGCTGTTGTGCCGCCGTCACACCGCTGTTTTTCCCGCTGTCGGAAACTTACCGTTTTCCGTAAAAGTATCGTTTTCCGTCAACGAAGGTACGTTCGCGTACTGTAACACTAACGCTGATGTTTATGTTATGCATGTATGTGCTAGGTGTACTGTGTGTGTTTAGTTGTTATGTTGCTTGAGTGCATATAGATGTTAGAGTATATCCGTATCTTTGGGTGCGATGTCCACACCGTCGGGGCGATATGTGTGATGTGTCGCATTGTGTCCACACCGCCGGGGCGATATGTGTGATTATGCTTTGGGTGCAATGTATCTCGCATTAGTTGTGTATATGTCTTACATTAATGTTGTGAACGTCCGTAGTCCATATGTTGTGTATGTAAACATGAGGTTAACCGTTACCCGGGGTCCGTATGCATGGGACCTCGGCCTCTTGATATAGCCTCGTGGTCCGGAGGACCGAGAACCGAGGAGAGAGGAAGCAAAGACGCATGGGTCACGTGACTCCACGGAGACAATTCGGTCTGGAGACACATCTTTGTTATGTTCCTCTATTGTTATCTTCTTTTGTAAACACCCTATTACAGTGTACCGTTATCGTAAACAAATGACCCGGACTTACGGCATTTTAAATATAAGTATCAGTTACTCAATTGCTCCGATGCTCTACTCTGATGAAAAAAAAATATACTGCTTTTGAAAATGGGATGTTACACTGCTCGTCTCTCAACATAGTCGAGTATCTGTTGCTCTTTAAATAGGCCTCTGAGACTTAAAAAAAAGTACAAACTTAAGGGGGAGTGTCAGTAGTATAAAGTTGTATAAGCAAGTTGGACATGATTAACATCCATGATCCAACTTGAGGGGGAGTGTGGGAATATTATCTAATATTATTATATTATATTATTCTCCTTTGGTTGTTGTAATTCTCCTCTATTCTCTCGCATTTTCACCATCTTACTCCTTTATTTTCTTCTTAGTTTGTTTAGTTTTATCTCTCTACTTATTGTATAAGTAGGTATTGTATCACAACATTTATCAATGCAATGAGAATATAATTCTTCTCTCATAAATTCCACAATCTCCGTATACGATTTTTCTAGATATAGCTATGGAGTTGGACTATCAAGTTGGAAATACTAAATAAATAGTAACCAACGACTGAAATGCAAATTTTGATTCTTGTGCTTTAATTTGCAATTCGCCTGAACTATATCGCTTTCGAATGCGTAGAATAGGAAGGTGGCAAAATGAAAGATGTGACACAAGGCATATGATAGTTTTAATATTTAATAAAAATAGTCAGGGAGAGTAAAAAAAAAAATGTTAGAATTTAGTGTAATTAATAAAAATAGTATATATTAGAAATCACTTATTTTTATGACAAATTTAATACTTTTAACTATTTTTATTCGTATTGGTATATATAAACTAGTTAGAAGTGACTCATATTTAGAATTAGGTTGTATCTTACAACTAATAACTATGTTACTTTAATTATTTAAATAATAAAATATTCTTAAATTTTAAAATATGTTTTTATTTCTTAATTTACTCACTTTATGTTTTTATTTAAATTTTTATTTCTTTCTTACTTAAAATCAATTTTTATATTTTTGTTATCATTTTTATCTAGAATAGTTAATATATTCATTAAAAAAAATAGTCAATATATATGTATAACTATTATATATAATCTTTTTTTAGATTACATATATATTAATCTTATCACAACCAATTTAACCACAGTTCAGTTATATAGACTATTGAACCATAACGTGAACCAATGCCACAATAAGTTAAATTGCTAGTCAAATTTTTTACACCTTGTATACGCCAAATGCTTCTTTATTAAATCATTGAACACATACCTGCTCGTCTTTTTGACTTCTTGTTCACCTTTTGAATTTGTCATGTTGATTGGATTTATGATCATTCGTCTTTATCACTCTTTGAAATTACTATATTAACCCTTCGACAAGTATAATTATTCTTCACACATTATTGGCCATAAGTGGTTATCAATTACAGTAACTCGCTTATTATAGCATGTTGAATTTTAAGATGTTTTTCAAAACCTTTTTCCTTTTTTCATAACATACGACAAATGAAGTATTGACCAGGTTATAGGAAAAACAACATGTTTTGTAGTTATTGAAATTTTGACCTAAATATATGTGCAGTCATTTCCTGAGAGTAAGACGTTTTGTTGTTATTCTTTGTGGAACTTTCCTGGAAGGAGAGACCACCCAATCTGTTGGCCTCGAGGGTCTACTTGTTAGGGTTTGATTTGTGGAAACTTTTTGGACAAATGATACAAATTGGTCTAATTGTTTGTAATATATATTTTTCATGTCTTATTTATATACAAGTCATTTACAATATTTTTATTAAAATTAATGAAAAATTAAAATTCATTAACTCTTTTTTTTTAAAAAAAAAAACTTACTTTCCTATACATTGATATTGGATATGTGTAAAAGGATAAAATTATAATAAATAATCAATATTCTCCCTTCAAAAATATCACAAGATTCATCCTTCTAAGTGTCTTATTTATAGAAGGCTAAATCTATAAAACCTCCTTAAATTTTTAGTACACTGTGTATGTACTCTTGATATTTCAAAGTTTAATTTAAACTTCTTCGACATTTTAATTTGTTACATTGAACCCACGTTAATGATATTGTTAAGTTACTTACGGAAATTATCATGTCAAACTAATGAAGATGACGTGGCATACTACTGTTAAAAAGAATTTAAATTTTGCAATGTAGTGTCTGGTTTATATATAATTGTTCTAAAGTTTAAGAGATTTTGTATATTACATCCTTCTTCTTTTTTTACCCATGTTAAATATAATGTCATTTTTATTAATATGAAGTGGCAGTTTCCATCAATAACTTAACAGTAAAATTTACGATAGGAACCCGGAGATTTAATTTCAAAAGTAAAAATATCAAGGAGGTGGGACAAATTTAAATTTTGAAATATCGGAAGTTAGGTGCAATTGACATGAAATTCAATTGAGTTTTATAGATCTTAGCCTAAATTGAAGGGAGGGAGTAAGTTCTTGGGAGTATTACTATGACTCTATGAGGTCCCAACGGGGTTTAATTATTCTGCAAGGGCACCCAATACTAAAGTTATTTTCATTATGGCATCAACTATATGGGCACCCAATACTAAATATAACATTTTGCACTAGTAATTTAAGGAAAATGGTAAATACTAGCTTGAATCCTTAATATAAGACCTCTCTCGTTGGCAAGAAAAATTCTACTGAAATAAACCACAGCATATATGTGTGTGTGCGTGTTGGAAAAAAAAAAGGAGCAAAAATTAATTGAATGTATGGGTACGTATTATCAATGCAGAAGCTTGTACTCTCATATTTTAGAAGTGCACTTTACCTTTAGATTGGGAAATATTTAGGGACATGAATTGATCTAGAAAGGAATAACACCCATATAATGTTGTGTGTGATGTTGCCTCTGAATGTTATAAAACTTAAATAATTGATAGCAAGTGTATACACTTTTTTTGGGTTCCCAAGGTGATTATAGAAAAATTCATTTACTCAGAAAAGGCATTTTATTTCTCCCCATCGGACTTAGGGATGGGATTGAGGCCTACCAAATTTTTTTTTTTGTTTTTTAATCACGCCCTTTTAGCAAAGCAATAAGTGCGGAGGATTGTCAACTCGGATTATCAATCTTTATAATCCTCCACCCATAAAAGTCTTATAACTCATCGTGATTATAGAAAAGTAGACGTGATTATTAAACTAAAATTATTGATTTCTTTGAACAAATTGTATGGAGTAGGAAAAACTCATCAAAACCTCAATTCCTCTATCATTGCCTACTTTGTCTGTCAAGACTTGGTCTTTCTTCCTTTTCATTTTTGAATAAATTTAATACTCCATTCGATCCTAATTATAAGAGCTAGTTAATTTTTTTTGGAGAGATTAAGAAAGCTAATTAAATTAAATTAACTTGGAGTATTTTTATTTTTTTCTTCAAACTAAATAGTTTGACCAATAAACTAATATATAATCTAAGAAAACACAACATATGAAATGATTAAGTAATTTATTTAGCTTCCTTAATCTCTCCAAAAAAAAGTCAACTAGCTCTTATAATTAGGACTGGAGGTAGTAACTTTTTATGGATATATAATTTTTTTTTATTGCGGACAAAATAATTAATCATATATCCATACAAAGTAGTCTTAAGGTGACGAGTCATGGATGCCTGAGTTCGAAAAAGAAAAGGAAGAAAGATTCAAAGTAGTCTTGATAACTTTGTATGGATATGCAGTTAATTATCAGTATGTGTGTGTGTGTGTCGTGAATTATTTTGTAAGTCAAATTTTAACATACATGCATGGTCATGGAAACCCGTTAATCTTCAGCAACACAATATAACCCATTTATAAAGATTCAATTGAGTACAGACAATCAACTTACTGATCTAAGTGACTAGGGACTAGAGTGAAAATGTGACCAATATTCATGGTCTAGTGCATAATCATAACGAGTTAAGTGTTCAAAGCAAGTGTACACTCTCATTGGTTATATTTTTTTTTACTGTTAAGGAGTGCTCATAAACTTTTCTTAAATATGCACCCAATATCATAAACTTTACTTGGCCGTAAAATTACCTATAAACTTTTAAAAATGAGGCAAAAATGCCTTGCTGTTAACTATTATAAACTACCGTTACTTTTCTCTTTTGGTCACCAGTTGTTCATGTGTCCGTCCCATTCTCAATCATGTATGGCTTTTAGATCTCCCTCTAACCCCCCCCTCTCTCTCTCTCTCTCTCTCTCTCTCTCTCTCTCTCTCTCTCTCTCTCTCTCTCTCTCTCTCTCTCTCTCTCTCTCTCTCTCTCTCATGTCCTTCTATCTCAGCCCTAGAAATTGGTTTCCCTACTCGTTTGTATAGATGAGTATTGGACCGTCCAGATGAAATCGGGACGGTCCATATCTCATTCTTTTAGTTTCTTATTTCTAAATGAAAAATTATTTTTTAAACAAATGGTTGTTCAAAGATTATTTTTATTTTAGATTCTCTATCTATTAATTTTTTTTTTATAAAACATAAAAAAAGTGAAGAAAAAAAAATCAGATTTAAACGGTCCAGAGCTTGTCCGTACGTATGAGCTCTCCCTACTCATCATCGGTCCTGTACCCTCTCCCTCCTTCGCTCGGCAGCTTCCACCATAACTCACAGACACCGTCTCGACAAGGTACCCATATTTCATTTCAATTAGTGCATTTATATTTCTTTTTTCCTTTGGGCAAGAAATCGATTATTCTTCTATCGTAACCAAATTACCTAAGGTTCATGTTCAACGCCAGCCTAAATGATTTCCATTTGAAGATAGCTACGATTACATCATTGTTGGTGACTTGGCGACGGCACTGCCGGTTGCCCATTGGTGGCAATATTGTCGCCTGTGTTTCGAGTTCTCGTGCTTGCAATGGGAGGTCTTGGCTATGGCAGACCAAACTTGATGTACCAAGAAGGGTTCTTGACCCCTCTCATGGATTATCCCCACCCTTACGACTCACCTGTACAATCCCTCACTTAAGAAGATGGCGTCTCGAATGCTTGGGGAACGTTTTTGGCGGAAGCAGCGCCATCAACGCCAGCTTCTACGGCCACGACAACGAAGATTTATTTAGAAGTTCCGGTCCTTGGGTTCTAAGCTCGTGAATGATGTAGGAATCTCACCAGAAACGCGGAAGCGAATCGTACCGAGACGATGTAGGAAAAGATGAAACCTTCATCATTTTGATTACCTTGAAAGATGCAGCGATCTGAAGGGAAAGATTCAGCGATCTGATAGACTCTCCACGAACAATCCAAGTCCGCTCTATGATCGATCTTCCAGACTATCTCTCGAGGGGGATAGGATGGTTGTGTGGCAACCGTTCGATGATGAACGTCTGCCTCTAGGGTTTGTTTCTGATGAGAGCCTCCTTGTGACTTAGCCGTCTCAATGGGTGAAAGTAGGTTTATATTCTACTACACCAAGACCTAACCCTAAACCACATGGGCCATAGGGTTCTTGGGCTGTAGTCTCACTTAAGCCTTATTGGGCTTAAGTGACCAAAGAGCATATTAACCCAACAATCTCTCACTTGCTCTTTGAGATACAAAATTGAGTTCGTAAGCCCAAGACCATGTAGCTCATAAGCCATCATCATCTGATAATATACCCCATCCCTTGTATCGAGCTATCCTGGGGATCTACCATTTGTCATTGATCAAGGCTCATGATAATCTACAGACGATTATCTAGTTCGGTGCTACTCCACTAAAAGCCCGAATGTGAACTCCAAGAATAATGACAGTTATAACACGAATATGCATTACCCCTTTATAGAATGTCTATAATTTGATTGACTAGTTTTCTGTAACTCAATCAATTATTTATTTCCTTGACTGTGATAGTTTCTCTAATAGATTACATGCACTGGCCAGTGTCTTCAATATCCAAGTACCGAAACATATCAATGGGACATTTCCTATAAATTCTATGTTGTTTATCTCATAAACACCGATAACAAAAAAAGTCTCAATCCCAAAATACCAAGTTATTGGCCGTCTTATAGATCAAACCTCACCCGTTGGTAAATCAAAGAATGAAAACTATTCGATTACCTATTTAAAATAAACTCAGGATTAAGAGCAACTACATGGCTATAGTTATCTGGAGATTTGATTCCTTATGACAGAAAACAACTTTAATCAAATCTCTCATTGATCCATTCAATGTAAGTATTAACTCACACCAATATTTTATAATGATTCGGACAAAACCATTTCATAAAATATTGTAGCCTAAATAAAGTGCCCAACTTAATTTAATAGCCGCTGAATCTATTTATCAATTGTGAGAACCTATGACCATGTCCTCTATGAACGTATCCATATGATCATATACTCCACAATTGATCCGGACCTTGGAGTTTGTAAATAGTGTGCGAAATAAATGAAAAAACACCTCATTTATTAACATTCAGAAAAAAAAATTGCAATGTCATAATGTCTTGATCAAATAGCACAAAATAACAAAGTGAAGTAACAACTATCTAAAGCTATAGCAAATCTGGAATCCTCCTAAGACCCATAGAAGTAACATGCCTCTCGAACGCATGTTCAGGCAAACTCTTAGTAAAAGGATCAACAAGGTTTTCGTCTGATGCTATCTTTGCTACCAATGTATCTCCTCTTTCAATTATGTCTCAGATCAAATGGTACTTTCTCTGTATATGTTTTTGTTTCTTGTGATACCTTGGTTCCTTGGACTGTGCTACTGCCCCACTGTTGTCACAGTAAAGTGTGATAGGACAATTAACACCTGGTATCACTTGAAGGTCCGTTAGGAACTTCTTTAACCATGCAGCTTCCTTTGCAGCCTCAGAAGTAGCTACATACTCAGCCTCTGTGGCAGAGTCAGCCACACATGATTATTTTACACTTCTCCAACAAATGGCACCGCTATTAAGGGTGTACACATATCCAGAGGTGGACTTACTTGAGTCAATATCTCCTTGGAAATCTGAGTCCGTATAACCAATGGTTTCAAGACTCCCACTAGAATAGACCAACATATAATCTCTCGTTCTCCGTAGGTACTTGAGTATATGTTTGACCGCTACCCAGTGTTCCTCTCCAGGATTAGATTGATATCGGCTTACTACTCCCACTGCATAGCAGATATCTGGTCTGGTACAAAGCATAG
Organism: Acacia melanoxylon; assembly: GCA_019022615.1. Classification (NCBI taxonomy): domain Eukaryota; kingdom Viridiplantae; phylum Streptophyta; class Magnoliopsida; order Fabales; family Fabaceae; genus Acacia; species Acacia melanoxylon. The sequence continues at coordinate 143,252 of JAFJYJ010000064.1, read as the reverse complement.
CATACATGAGACTACCTACTGCCGAAGCATAAGGTATCCTACTCATGCATTCTCTATGCTCAAGAGTTTTAGGAGATTGCTCCTTAGAGAGATGAATCCCATGCCTGAAGGGTATAATTCCCCTCTTGGAATTCTCCATGCTAAACCTGGCAAGTATTTTGTCGATGTATTTAGCCCGGGATAATGCCAAAACCCTATTCTTCCTGGTCTCGCAAGAGTTTAATACCAAGAATATAATTGGCTTCCCCCGGTCCTTCATAGCAAAATGCTTGCTCAGCCCAGTCTTTATGCCTAATAATACCTCTCGTATCATTTCCGATAAGGAGTATATCATCCACATAAAGTACCAGAAAAGATATTGCATCACCTTGGATCCTTTTATACACACACGGCTCATCAGGACTTTTCTCAAAACCATAAGACTTTATGGCTTGATCAAATATGATGTTCCATGATCTGGACGCTTGCTTAAGTCCATAAATGGACCTTTGCAACTTGCATACCATTTGTTCTTGCCCTTTGGCTATAAACCCTTTTGGGTGCTGCATATAGATCTCCTCTTCCAAATTTCCATTTAGAAAAGCAGTTTGACATCCATTTGCCAAATCTCATAATCAAGATTTGCTCAACAGCTAAGAGAATCCGGATGGACTTAAGCATGGAAACCGGCGAAAAGGTTTCTTCATAATCCACATGTTCTATTTGGGAGTACCCTTTCGCCACCAATCTAGCTTTGAAGGTTTCAACCTTCCCGTCCGATCCTCTCTTTCTCTTGTAGATCCACTTGCACCCAATGGGTCTTACCCTTCAGTGCATCTACAAGAGACCAAACTGAATTGGAATACATAGAATCCATTTCATGATTCATAGCCTCAAGCCATTCCTGAGCATCAACATCTCCTAGTGCCTCGTCATAGCTTGTGGGATCATCATCTTCATCAATGATGACATCCTCGATATGACTCACCCAACAAGAGAAATCTTGTAGGTTTACGAATCAATCTCCCACTACGACTTTGTCTCACTTGATGTTGTGCATCTACAAAAGTGGGTCCATATTTTGTGGGTTAACAATTTCTTGATGAGGACCCTCATTAGGTGGATTAACCAATTCGTGATTTTGTTCTTCCATACGTTCATCATTATGCTGAACTTCTGGTTCTATTTCTGGTTCCTGTGTATGTTTAGGTATATTTTCCATATTTTCCCCTCTTTGAACAACCACAAGAATAAACGCTGGAACCACCTGAGGAGGTGGCGGTGAAACTTGATCTGAGACTAGCTCATCAAGAATAACCTTACTCCTTGGCTTATAATTTTCCATATAGTCATCCTCTAAGAAAGTCGCGTGTGTGCTCACTATGACCTTCTTTTCTTTTAGACTATAAAACAACCAACCTCTGGTTCCTTTAGGATAGCCTATAAACATGCATACTTCAAGATCGCGAGTCCATCTTATCTCGGTTTCATTTGCAAGACATGTCTTTGAAGCACCCCAAATCCGAATATGTTTCATGGTGGGCTTACACCCTTTCCACAATTCTATTGGTGTCTTTGAAACCGACTTGGACGGTGCTACGTTCAATAGATACATAGCAGTTTCTAAGGCAAATCCCCAGAATGAATCGAAAGAGATGAATAACGAGCATAGATCTTGTCATTTCTAAAAGGGTTCTATTTCTCCTTTCAAAGAACTCCATTCTCACGGGGTGTCCTTAGAAAGGATAATTGTGAAACTATCCCCTCTTTGATCGTAAGACCTGAACTCTCCGATAGGTATTCACCCCCGATCGATCAAGAGTCTTAATTTGAACACCAAGATGCTTTCGCCTCGCCCTTGAACTCTTGGAATTTTCCAAAAGCTTCGACTTGTGACGCATCAAGTACACATGTCCAAATCTAGAGTAATCATCGAAATGTGATGAAATACGATACCCTCCTCTCCGGCTTGGACATTTATTGGTCCACATACATCGATGTACCAATTCCAACCAAGTGTGGCACGTTTTCCCTTGGCCTTGAAAGATCTCTTGGTCATTTTTCCTTCTAAACAAGATTCACATACTAGTATCGATTCAAAGTTCAGGGATTTTAAAATCCCACTTTTGACCAAACCTTGTATCCTGTTAGAGTTAATATGACCTAATCTCAAATGCCAAAGATAAGTTTCACTGGAAACTTTTCTTTTCTTTGATGAATTATTATGCTCAACATCTCTTAATTCAACATGATTAACTTCACAGGGGAACATGATTAAGGAAATAAAGACCATTAATCATTACACCGAACAAATAAAAGAAGATTTACTTCTTATTGAAACTGAAGAATTAAATTGAACTGTCAAACCATGTTTTTCCAAACAACTACCGTAAATTAAATTCCTCTTAAATTCTGAATAAATAAACAGTCTTTTAAAACCAAAGTTCTGCAATTATCAAAAGATAAAATAACTTGTCCCAATCGCTAGTGCAGACACAAGCTCCCATGTTCCAAGCTTCAAAACTCTTTGTCCTTCACTTATAGCAAGCTATGTTTGAACCACTGCATGAGTAACAAACATGGTTAGTGGCTCCCGAATCAACGATCCATTTTTCATCGTAATTCTCCACTAAACAAGCCTCAATCACAAGTAAATTACCCATACCTGGTTGATTCATCCGTGTAATACCCTAAAAATCATTCTTATGATAAATATCACATTTTAGTAAATAATACCTATTGAAGATAGGTGAATATGGATCTCACATAATAAGTTTTAAGTACCTTATTTTCTAAGGGAATTACTGTAAAAATTTGAAAAGTTAAAATCCAGGAGAAATGAATATTATAAGGCAGAAAATGGCCTAAAAATATTATGGTAAATGTCATATGATAACAAATACTGATAAAAACTTGGGAAGTATGTTATCTTGAATTTTAGAAATTTTTGGGATTATTTCCTGGAAAAATAATGAGCATAAATAAAATAATATTAAAAAGCACTTTATGCCTCTTTAGGTATAATATTTAATATGGGATATAAAATACCAATGTCAGTTCAATAGTTGTGAGAAAATAACTTATCCTAATTAAGGAAATTATCAACAATTAGTAAATGACTAATTAGGTATTTATTGGCTAATTGTTTGGATTAAGATATAAGTAAATTAATTAGTAAATAATTAATTAAAGAGGGAGAAATTCGAAATAATAAAAATAAATAAAATAATAATAATAAATAAAATGCTTAGAAAAATAAATAAAAATAAAAAAATAAAAAATTTGGATATTTATAATATAATAATAATATATATGGTAAAGAGCCAACAAGACATTTGAGAATGGATAGAAATTAAATCACACACCAAAACATAGGAATTTAGTCTAATACATCCTGGACTTTTTATAAACCAGTGAAATTCTACCTCGGAGTAGGCTATCTCCGAAGCGAATTCTGAAACCAACAGAGCAAATAAGAGACCGGGTATTTATAAGAATAGACAGATAGTAAAAAGTGAACCCGTGGTAAACTTGAGTGTTGTGACAAACCAGGATTAAGATTTCTTACGGCAGACATATTTCGAACCCATGAATTATTGTCCGTAAAACACGCTATCTAAGTTATTTCGCAACCGACCGCGTCCGACCGGAAATGTTCAGCCAACAACGGAATACCCTCAATGGGATTAGAAATTTAGTTAACCCAGGTATTACGAAAGAGGAAGTTTAAACCTTCGAAACACCGCTGTCGGAATTTTGAGTTTCGGCAAGATTACGCGATTCGGACACCGATCGTGGAACTTTATCTAGTAAGTCGACATGTGACATCATGCATGACATCATCTCCTTCTAGAAGGATGATGTCAGCACATGAGGTGTATGGCCAAGATGAAGCCACGTGGCGAAGTGCGATCCGACGGTTGAAATCCAATCTGAAGACATTTGAGGAAATTCCCACCTTGTCCCTCCCTCCTTCTATAAATAGCCAAGCCTTCCTCTTCATTCTTCACACCTCAAATCCGAAACCTAGAGAGAAGTTAGAGAGAAGGAAGAGCTCTCAAAAGTTCTAGCCAAGCCGGTAAGTTTTTCTGTCCCCGGTCATAAGTTTCTTAGTTTTTCTAGATATAAGTAGAAGTGCTAGAATTGCATTTAAATTTCCCAGATAGCATGAATATCATATTTAGGGGTAAATATGATACTAATTTTGAAAATATACTGGGAAAAGAGATCTGTTGAAATTCCGGAGAAATAGAGCAGAACAAATGGCTCCGCGAAATTCCGCCGATTAGTCTAACTAGGGGCAAAATGGTAATTTGTACCTAAAATGCCCGGAATGCTTCTAAAAATTGATAAACATTGTCATTATAGGATATCTGAGTTATTCGGACCACTGTCGTACCGCCGTCATCCCGCTGTTTTTCCCGCTGTCAGACGTACCGCTGTTTTCCGTCGGAATTTTCGTTTTTCGCCGAAAGTACCAAAAGAACCGCGCCGAAGGGGTACGTTCGTGACGATAAACACTAACTCGATGATTATGATATGCTTATATATGCTTGTCAGTGTTCTGTCATCGAGACTCGTCTCATTTGAAATCGTGGAGTTATGAGTACACGGGTTATGGTATTGTTAACACCGTTGAGAGTTTTCCTAGCGCTATGGACACGACGGTACATCGTGGCACCGGAGAGTGTGCGGACCGGGATAACAAACATACCGCAGGGGCTGTGTATTGTTATTGCCGTATATACATATTTGTGTATCTCGCGTTGTGGCCGTTGTAGTAGTTTTTGTGAAAATGTCATGAATACTGTCATACATATATTGTCTACATAAGCATGAGGTTAACCGTTACCCGAGGTCCGATGGGCATTGGACCTCGGGCCGCATGATTAGACAGATTCGGGTAATGAACCTGGAGGAGGAACCCGGACTTTAGCTATAGATATACGCGCAGACGGAGCTACGAGAAGGCACCCTGGCAAAGGAAATGCTTTGGAAGAAAGTCAACGTAACCTACCTTATGGCATGAATCTAATAAAGTTACTTCATATCATTTGATGCTTAAACTAGAAGGGTCGTCTATGTGGTTCAGTCAATCGCCACCCTAGCACGTGAGACTTCCACTAGACCCACCCCGGCCCCTAGCCAAATGAGATGATTTAACCGAGTTAGGTTCAATGCCCCAAGTCTACTCAAGGCTCGGATGAACAGGGTATAGTTACACGTAAGAACCGTAATTATAAGTTTTGTATTCCGTATCACATGAACATTCCTTCGGAAATTTCTAATATATCGCATACGTCGGCATCATCATATGTCCGAGTATTTTCATATTAGTTACTCATTGTTAAACTCGTTGTTATACCTGTTGTTCAAATTTTTAGTACATGCTCTCCGTTTCCGCAAAACGCTAAGCTGTAGCACCTCAAAACTCTGATGAATTTTTATAAAACCACGTGTCACCGGCACGATTTATGCTACGGAATTTGGGGTGTTACAATCCGTGGGCAATTTTTCTTCCAATACCCCTTTTGTCCACACTTGAAGCACTTGCCTTTTGGCTGCTTCATTGCAACTGTTTTGGCAACTGGAATACCTGATTTCTTCTTTTTCTTGTTCTTGTTCTTTCCCTTGGGTTTCCCCTTAGGTTTCACAGAACTTTCACTAGCAAATAATGCACTGCCCTGCTTAACTAGAGACCGTTCGGCACTCTCAAGCTCGTGCATCGGTTGAGTGAGGTCAAGATGCATCTTATTCATATTATAATTCATCTTGAATTGATTGAAGTATTCAGACAGTGATTGTAAGAGAATGTTAACTTTTAAATCTTGTTCAAATTTGATACCATGGTCATCAGCCTTCTTAAAGTTTGCTATCATTGTTAGACAATGATCCCGCACACTTCCTCCAGCCATCATTGTCTTGGTGACTGAATTCAGCGCATTTTGCCTAGCAGAGCTACTAGACGTAGCAAACATGTCATCAAGAGTCTGGAGCATTGTTGCTCCACTCTCAATCATGCTCACTTGCTCCCGAAGGTGATCATGAGATCAAGCTAAAATATAGCAAATGAACCGCTACATTCACCTTCTCCCATTTATCCTTCTCTTGCTGAAATTTAGTCCGGATTGCCACGTACGCATCGCAGCAGGCCGCGCCGGCATAGGGGCGTTAGAACAAAGTTGAGCTTTTCATATTGAAGAACAATATCCAAATTTGTTTTCCATTGTTTGTAGTTTGTACCATCCATAGGTTTTTGGCTCAAGATTGTAGCTAAAGGATTGAATGAAGACATTTTTCTGAAAAATAAGGAAAAATCACACCGATTACAAACTATAATTAACAACAAACGAGATATTGCGCTAGTAGATTCTAATAACTACTATTCGTTTATTGTTTAACAATCCATTAGTTATCTTTACAAGGCTTACGATGGGCAAGATACTTGTAAAACTAATATTGTTATTTTGGGCCTTCGGTTCCATTGCGAGCCTCGATGGGAGGTTAACAATTTTACCAAAGTTGAATGTATTTAACCATTGTTTACTTTCAAAATTATCTTTAGTGTCTAAGTGTTGCCGACGATGGGCCGTACAAAAGTTTACTAAAACTTTGAAAATATTAGGGTTTAATCTAGCGAAATCCGATTATCCTTATCCGATGGGGCTTTGCGATAACCATTTCACTAATAAACCCACAATTGGGGCTGTAGGTTTTAAAATTAATTTCTTAATTTAAAACCTTCACCCATTCAATAATTTTTAAATTTAGAATTTTCAATTTCCAAGAATTGTTCAATTTAGAGTATTTTTTTAAATCAATCTCAAATATACAATTCTCTTAGGAAATTTCCCGGATTATTTGTCTAGATTTTAATTCCACAATTAATTAATCCAATTATTATTCTAGATTTTAATATAAAATCATAATAATTTATAATTAATTTAGTGGATAACCTAAATAATCTCGCATAATAACTATCATACTAGTCGATTCAAGACATAATAGCTACTTATGCAGTGATGGCATGTGATTATGCATCAATATGGCATCTTCCTATTCTATATGGCATGTTATTTCAAACATCATGTTAATCGTACATATAATTCATACAATTCAATAAAAACATTTAAAAAATTAAACAAATAATTTTAATTCATGGCTTTCCTATTTAAAATAAAATAGAAAATTACAACTTTGGAATTTCTCTTTGTCCAAAATTTAGTATTTGTCTCAAGCCCCTTTAGGGTATTCATGGGCCCAAAAGCCCAAAGACCCACTCTTTTGCGAGAAACCCTAGGATGCAAAAGAGGAACCCTAGCCGTCAGTACTGTTGCGCCGTCAGCCGAAGTCATCTCAGCACGAAACTCCAGGGGAAGGACCGCCATGGGGAGACGATCACATGGCCGCCGGAACCACCCCAAAAGGGTGTCCCACGCGTGGCACCTTTGCCGGCGCGTGAAGGCCACTCGCAGAGCTTGTGGCGGCGCGTGGGGGCGCGTGCTTGCTCCCCGGCGTCGGTCCAACTCCCATTTTGCTCGTCTTCCGTCATCTTTCCAACCATATATGGTTTGTCCAAATCTAAGGTCCAAGTCCACGAAAAGTGTCGTACATGGTCGAATGTTCATCTTCTTGCAGTTTCTTGATCTTGAACTTTTACGTAAATTTGGAAAAATACATAGAAATTGCGAAAAAATATAAGAACAAGCAAGGAGGAAACCTAATCATATGGGATTAGCCTCCTTGTTACAAATCAAGAAATACACGAGAAAATCTAACCATGGATTAAAGCGATTAACCGATTAAAATTAGAACTAATATCAAATCTGAATTATAAACGAATAATACTCATGAAATAAATAACAAATATAGAAATATATGCCATATTTTTCAAAAAATAATATTTTGAAAAAAATCTGAAAATTGATCGCATAAACTAAATCAAAACTGGTTCTTTTCCTTATCGCGAATCGGCTCATGCCAATTGTAGGAATCTCACCAGAAACGCGGAAGCGAATCATACCGAGACGATGTAGGAAAAGATGAAACCTTCATCGTTTTGATTACCTGGAAAGATGCAGCGATCTGATAGACTCTCCACGAACAATCCAAGTCCGCTCTATGATCGATCTTCCAGGGCTATCTCTCGAGGGAATAGGATGGTTGTGTGGCAACCGTCGGATGATGAACGTCCGCCTCTGGGTTTGTTTCGATGAGCCTCCTCGCGACTTAGCCGTCTCAATGGGTGAAAGTAGGTTTATATACTACTACACCAAGACCTAACCCTAAACCACACGCCATGGGTTCTGGTTAGTCATGCCTCACTTAAGCGCTTATCGAGAACTTAAGTGACCAAAGAAGATATTAACCCAACAAATGAATCATACAAATGGGCTGAGAAGCAAATTGTGAGATCAAGACTTGGCAATTTGCCGTACGTGATGGGTTAATCAAAACAAGTTTTGGTCCATATAATGCATTCAGCTTTGATCACAAAATCAGAACCAAACTTGATGGCTCAATGCTTGATCCCCCTGTACAAATATCTTACAAGGAGAGAGACGGAGAGACAAGGGCTTTTAGAGGGAAGGAGATCTTCTTTTATCTTGCTTTTTTATTGGCTTCATCTAGGCCCTTAATTGGGAAAGTGAGAGAAAAGTTAAAGTAGTATTGTATGGATTGGACGGATATAATTTAGAGATTATAAATGATGATGAGAAAATGATGATGAAAGAAACCTAATCCCTTTTAGAGACAGGAAGGAGGGAGACGGATAGAGAAGGGCCAGAGAGAGGCTCGAAGCTGAGTGAGAATGAGACTTAGGGCTGACACGTGGGCAATGGGTGGGACCCATAAAAGAAAAGTAACGGGAGTGTATGGTAGTTAAGAGTTGTGGTGTCTTTTGCCCTATCTTTATAGATAGTTTTACACGCAAATAAAATTTGTGGTGTTGGTTCCATATTTAAGAAAAGTTTATGAGTACTTTTCTTTTACCCGTTAACTCTATTCCTTAACACGGAATTTACTTCAAGTGTTTCTACATAATCTGCCTTTGACAGCTACTCTCTTTTTTGATTTGATGTTTGCTTTTGACATTTTTATGTTTAATGAATCTATGATAATTTGCCATTTGACGTTTTTATGTTTAATGAATCTATCATAATCTGCCTTTATTAGTTTTATCCAATTTATTAGTCTCTTTGATATTCCCTTCAGTCTCTATTACAAGGCATTTAATTTTAAAAGGAATGATTGATGTTTATTATAATTCACTAAGTGAAGTATTAATTACATCTTTCTTAAAATTGTGCTTATTTAAAATTTGATGTGCAACTTTCCTTTTCACTTTCTGTTATATAATTTATTATTTTGAAAATCGGTAAGTTTGGGAATTTTTTTTCCCATTTTCGAATAAATTCAATAACTTAACTACTTCTCTTTTTTATTCTGGTAGTATCTCTTATTCCTACGATGATTAATGTAAGACCTGTTTATTTAATTTGGAGAGATTAATTAAAAAAAGCTAAATATTAGTTAATTATAACATATGTGGAATTATCTCTTAAAAGTACTTTTTGTAGCATTAGGTTAACTATCGATATATAAGTTAGAAAAATTAATTTAGAGAAAATGATAAATATAAGAGATAAAATGAAGATGATATCTTATATTTAGGATAGTGTTCATCTCAAATCAGTTCCTAAATTTAAATCCGATGAGTATTATTTTAATAATGACTTATTACTGTCAACTCTTCACATTCAATTCACACAATCACACATATTGGACTTAAGTGGTTATTAATCTGCTTTCAAACATACGTGTTGAATTTGGGAGGTATCCAAATCTTTTTGAATCACAAGAAATGTATGAATTATTGGCCAGGTTGCAGGAAAACATGATTTGTAATTTGACTCATCGATATCTGCTAAAATGTAAGAATTGCTTGAGAAAGACATTTATTTTGTTTTGACATCGGAACTTTCCTGGAAGTACCCAATGTGGGAGAATATGGGGCTTAGTTTACAGAAACTATCAAATGATTACGCAGACAGAGTTACATCGAGCTAAGAAGTTCAATATATAAATTTGGACGAAGATGCACTCATCGCGTATATATGAGATAAATTGTATCCAGTCAAAATTTAGATATTAATTTACAATCGAATCAAAAGATTAATTTTGCAATGTTAAAAATTTGTCAAATAGCTTATAGTTTTTCCTATGTTTGTTATAAGAAGGGGGTTTTTTTTTTTTCATGAACTTTAATATAGACCGTTTCTCTAAATTATTATTTTTTTTAAAAAAAAAATGTTCTTTGCTTTAATATTTTTAACTAGCTAAACGAATTTTTAAGTTACTTATTTATGGTAATTTTTTAAAAAAATATTAAATGATTTTAATTGTATCTCTTAATTTAAAAGAACTTGTTAGTAGGTATTTGTAAATATTGATATATAATGGACACATCAATGCAGTCATTGTTTGAGAAAGACATTTATTATATTTTCAATTGTGGAAGCTTCCTGGAAGGTGATACAAAACACAATGGCTGCCCTTGCGGGCTATTTTCTAAGACATGGTTTACTGAAGCTTTTTGGATTAGTTATGAAAGTTGGTTTGATAATAGCTTCTATAATTTTTTATGGTTATAAGTAGCATATAAATTAAGCATAAAATAAAATTATAAAGAAATATTTCCTTTGATGTTACTTTTTTGTTTTTTTTTGTCAAGTTTTTTTGATGTTACTACGTACTAATGTTACGCAATAGCACTCTTTCAAAAAGAAGGTCCTTTGTATTAATTTATAGGGTATATATTTTAGAAAATTTTAAAATAATTAATTCTTTCTTTTTTACCCAAAATGCACGTAAGGCTTTATCAAAACTATTTTCAAATAATTAATGTAAAAAAGCTTGGATGTCGACTTAATAAACAATTTACCTTGTTGAATGTGAAGTACTTAAAAATGCCTTAAAATATGAAATTAAGAAAGTATCATGTATGAAGTATATATTTTGATTTTGGATTTTGATATTGGGAGTTAATATATAGGGAAAATAAGAGAAAAAGAATTTTGAAAGTGTTTCAAATAAGGTATATCTCATAAAATGATTTATGAATTGTTTATCAAATTTCGTTTTTACCTTATCAATTTTTTATAATAAACCTGATTTAAGATTTTACAATTTTATTTTTTTCTATCAATTTTTCCTAATATATAAACCAGGCCATTTCTCAATCCCAATTCAACAAGTAAAGCTATATGCAAATTAAATTAGAACTTTGTTGAATTCAAGGTCTAAGAAACACAAATAATTGGTTTTCTATTAGCTAGTGCTAAGTCAAAATGTTGGAGGATGACACTTAACTAAAAAGTCAACAACTTCAATTCATTTTTCACAAATATTGTTATTATTGATTGTATTGTAGAAAAAAGATTATAAAAAAGAAAAAGTGATCAGGATATATCAATTATTCTTAATGTTTTAATAATACAAATTATTTTTATCCATTTTTTAAATTTCTGTGAAGTAATTAAAAGTAAATTAAAACAGCATATATTAAAAGGCGGATCTAATTATTGTTCAAACATATATTAAAAAGTACTACAGAATATCAAAGGCCTTGTAGCCTAGGGTGGTCCGATAAGAAGTTGACAGTTTATATACACACACACACACTCACACACAAAGAGAACAAAAAGCTATAGTTGCCGCATAAATACGAAGTATCATGTTTGAGTTTATATAAATGTAAAAAATATCTTTAGGGGAATTATCCTTGATTAGGCCATCAATACTCAAATATTACCCAACTAGCAGATAAACATATTTAAAAAAAGAAAAGAAAAAGAAAAGAGATTATAAGGGCAAAAAACAGACATCACGTATAGATCTTATATACAATTAAATTCCATTAAATTCATCACCATCACTTTTCTCAATATATGGATATATAAATCTTAGAGTTCAAACTCGTTGAAGTAAAATATTTATATATCTTTATATTTTATTCCCTTCCTTGACTCTATACATTGTTTCTTTTTTGTTCCTAGTATAATTTCTTCGAGAAACTTGACTTTTTATCGAAAGCATATTCATTCACGGGGGCTGAAATTGATATGATGTCTTTAATTTAATTATCCCCAAAACAAAAACAAAAAGAGAATATATTAACATGCATAACTATTTCCACATAAACACGAACGGTTAATTATAGCAGATATCAAATATAAGAGAGGCAATAATTGAACCTTCTAATTTAATCAATCACTAAAAATGTTTATAACAAATAATCAATAATGATAATATAATACTCCTAAAATATATAGTTATATTGAAAGGACTGTATGTCTGTATATAAGTATGTTGTGATGGCCTGATGGGGAACAAACCTCTAAATTCTTTACAGTTTTTTCCTCCTAAAAAGCCTTGTATCGTGATTTAAATTAACTTGATATGTATCGTCAACCTCTTAAGATATAAATCAAATAACTATAACAATAAAACAATTGTTTAATTTAATTCACAAAATAATAGAATGGTTCGTTCTCTTTTTCGTATACTTCATCAGCTAGCTAGCCATTTGATTGGCAAGTGTTATATATATACACACACACACACATACCTCCTCCCGTCTTTTATAGGACGCATTCTAGAAAGATTCATCTTTGGTTTTTGACATAAGTTAGTTGAAGAGTTATTAATACTTATTAATTAAAGGGTTAAGGTGCAATCAACATTTTGAAATATTTTCTTTTGTGCATTTAGCACCCTAAAGCATTTTATGGTGTATCTAACACCTTAAAGTATTTTTGTATATGTGTCCAATACCTAAAAGTATTTTTTGTGCCTTGATGCTCGATGTACCAAAAAAAATATTTTAATGTGCTAGACACCATAAAAAAATAATTAAGCGTGTTTTTGATGCACCGCAAAATACTTTAAGATGCGTTCACTTGAAAAAATACTTCATGATGCTGAATACAACATAAAATATTTTAGGATGCTAGATGCACTTTTAAAAATATTTCAAGGTGCTTGGATCCAACTTAACCCTTAATTAAATGTGGATTTTATTTTTTTCCCCTAAAAAACATCATTAATTAAATAGGGGGCAAGTCAGAGTAAAATTTCATTAATATAAAATATATTTAACGAGTTAAGCTAATTCATTAGTTTATTAAAAATATTAATTAACTCTTTTTTCCCTTAAGTTTACCTCATTTTGGTTGTGGTTCCTCAAATTGTAAATCAAATGTTTTGATTTTTCAAGTTTCATCCTGCTTACAACATTATATGTCTCTTTGTATATATATAAAAAACATTATATGTCTCTATAATTAAATAAAAACTTGGATAATTTTCCGATCCCTTTGAGAGACCGAAACTCATGGTTTGAAGTTTGAGGGACCAAAAATTGTATTAATCCTTTAAAAAAAAACTAGTTAAAAGTGCTTTTTTAAAAATAAAAAATAAAAATTGCCAACTAAAAAAGTGGTTCCCTACGGGGAGAAAGTGGATTGCTCTGTACATGCTATCACAAGCACATGCAAACCTTTGACCAAAAAATTCCACAGAGGATTATATCGCGTACGTATCTTCAGGCCTAAACCCTATATTATAGCTCGCCATCTTTATATATTTCGCACATGCATGCATAAACATTTTCTTAAATAAAATATTTCCATGAGTTAATTAAGTAGTGTTCAAAATCCATACCCTAGATTGTTTGTTTTCTATAATAATTAATTATAAGATTTATAATTATATATACATAAAGTAGTGTGTTCAAAATCTACACCTTGATCGGAACCAAATCTACTCATCACCAACGTCGTCGTCTACTCCTATTCCCTATTGCTCGCACTACTATTTGTTTTCTGTGTAATTTAAATATATTCTCTCCTTCACTTTTTATTTCTTCTTCTGGCACAAAGTGATGACATTAAATTATTATTACTGCATTAATCAAGATGCTAATTTACTATTTTCTAATGTGCTCTATCTAGCGGATAAGTTCTTGTCATCGAACAAAATCCTCCATTGCATATGCAAATTTCGGTAGGCCAATATACATGCATGAATGTTAACAGCAATCCAAAACAATTAGCTAGATGCTATATACACTAACAATTATTAATAAGTATCAACTTTAGCGGGTTTAATTTAGCCCTGTATATTTGACTCTACTCTCATTAATTATATTATTTGTTGTTGTTTCTCGAAACATCAAATAGTTAATACTCCTCATTTCGTTAATGTAGAATCTAATTAGAGAGTTTATTTTGATCCTAAATATAAGATATATTTTCTCATATATGTCAATTTTTTCCCTAATTTACCCTTATTAATTTCTCATCAGCAATAATAAAGTAAAAAAGAGATGGAAGTAATTAAAGGAAGATAATTAAGATATGCTAGAAAATATATTAACGAACTTGTTTAATCTAATAAAATTAGTTAAATATGTCTTACATTAATTAAAGATAAGAGGGAGTAATGTTTGAGGTTAATTAATGAGTTTATATTCTGATTCCTTAATCATATATAATTATGGAGAATCAAGTCCACTCACATGAATTCAAGGTACTTACCCATCTTCAACCACAAAGAGACTCCTTCATTTTTTGTTTCCTTACAGTCTAATTTTGGTTGCTTTCACATTCTTCATTATATTCTTGTACAATTATACTCTCTCATTTCATGTGTATCGATCTTTTTCTTATAATAATATATGGAATCCAATTCTGATATCTAGAAGTATTTATATATACATATATATAGCTAGTGCTAGTATATATTAGTTGAAAACTTCTTTATGTTTAATTAATGTGAATAGATTGGAACATTTATTGGATTGCCTGAGGATGGTAAAATAATTATCTATGACTTCACCAAATGAGATCTCAAGAGAATTTTATCTTCACGTGATTGGCGTTTAAAAGGACTTTTAACTGTGAGAGGATAGGATTAATAGTTTGGTTTCGTGAGTTACGTTTAATTTAATATGTGACATATTTGAATTCAAGAATCATCATTAATTAAAGATAATATATGAAAGTAACATTTCTTTAAAACAAAAAACAAAAAGATGTTAAAAAACAAAACGAGGGAGAAAAAGAGTTTCAAAACTTGGGAAAGCCATCACATTGACCATCTAGATTCAATGAACGTAGCAACTTTTCAAGGTGGATTTATAGAACTTTCTCCTCACCACGTGCAACTACAAACCAGAACCACACACTTGGCAGATTCTGTTTGGACAACCTCATCTTCTTGAATTTTTTCAACCATATAAATATACATACGACATATAAACTCAAACCATGCATGCAAGCAAATATAAATACAAATATCAAGTATATAGATAGTACTATACTCCCTGGGCGCAGCCATATGGATAAATCTGGCGCCGGGATGGCGGCCAATAAGGACGCAGAGGGTGGTGGTGTCCGGTACCGAGGAGTGAGGAGGCGGCCATGGGGGAAGTTCGCGGCGGAGATACGGGACTCGACGAACCAAGGGCAGAGGGTGTGGCTGGGGACTTTTGACACGGCGGAGGAAGCGGCGAGAGCGTACGACAGAGCCGCTTACAACATGAGAGGCTCATTCGCAATCCTCAACTTCCCCAATGAATACCCTCTCACAGCTAATCGTTCTAACAACACTGCGTCGTCGTCGTCGTCGTCATCAGCTGCTTCTTCTTCGAGGAACCACCGTGAAGTGTTCGAGTTCGAGTACCTGGATGATAAACTGCTGGAGGAGCTTCTGGACTATGATGAGAAGAAGAAGAACGGGAAGTGATCGATGAATCTTTTCTTCTGGGGAATCAATTAATTGAGCTTATATAATCTGAAGCCATATATATATATATATATATATAAAATATGAGTGAAGATGTGTTCACTTTTCAGAGCATAGTAAAGTGATCATTAGTAATGATGATGATCGGAGATTAGTGGTTTCTGAGATAAGTCTAAGCAAATAGTAACTAGTGAGGCTTCAAAAGAAGAAGGTAGCCAAGTGGGAGTAGTATAACTCTAGATACGTCCACCTGAAAGTCAAAGGGTCAACATTGTCTTAGCTTGATATAATGTTGTTTCTCCACTTTTTGTTTGTATACTAGCTTACGTAATCACATCACATGCTCTTATACACAAACACATAAAAACATGTTTTTTTTTTTTTCCAGTTTTTAAGCAATTTACGGAAAAAGGAAGAAAATAATATGGTGGATAGATGCTAGGAAAAATAAAATCATCAATCAATCAATCAACTTCATACTAAAAATCTTGTAGTACCCTCTTAGTAACCATTTAACTCATAAACGGATCGGACAATCACATCATCAAAATTGCTTATCTGTTATAATTGGGATTTGACTATAAGAAAGGAAGCAAATTGAATTTGAAATAATTAAGCTTTATACTAGAAGTCAATCATAAATCAACTTTATACTAGAAATGAATCATCAATCAATTACTTTCAACTAGAAATCTTATAATACCCGTTTAACTCACAAACGGATTAGATAATCGCACCATCAAAATTGCCCATCCATTATTATTGGGGTTTGACTATAAGGAAGAAAGCAAATTGAATTTAAATTTATACGTTTAAATCATGAATTATATTGTATTAATAATTATATTAATGTGGTCCAAAAGCTTCATATTATATTATTGGAAAGAACTTCATAGCTATGTTATTAGTGCAATTAATTATATTAATGTGATCAAGTTTAAGTTAAATGGCTTACTTTATATTTGGTTGACTGGGCCAATAATCACACCATTAAAATTGTCCATGTGCAATTATTGGGGTTTGAATATAAGGAAAAAAAGTAATTTGAATTTGAAATTAGACGTTAAATCGGAATCATAATTATATTAATAATTATATAATTGTGATCCAGGTATGCTAAGGAACTTCACTTTCCATGATTGTAGGGATCTCCATAAATTATATTAAGAATTATATTAATAATTAGGCTATTAGTACAAAAAAAAAATTAAACCTAATGATAATGATTTCATTTTGAAATTGTAATTCCCAGTTTTTATTATTGGTGAACGAAATTTATGTCTCCATCAATGGTATTAATACCGTAAAGGTGAAAAATGAAGTTTTTTGAATATTAATTAAAAATTGGGATATTGATAATGCAATAATTATACCTCTCAATCAAACCAATAATGTTATGGCATGTCTCATCTTGAGCAACACTCCTCGAGAGATAGAGCTTGTTTTAACCAACAAGCAGTTGGTTAAAGTTGTAAATAACCTCATCCCGAAAAAAAGAAGAATACAAGTTTGAATCGTGAAAAGCGTACGGTACTTAGTAAGGGAGATGAAAATCTTTTACGATATAACTCTTAAAAAAAAAAGATTACAACCTTAATTAAATAATAAAATCGAATTGAACCTGCATTCTTGACTTGCTTTTGTTTTTTTGTTGAGGTAAGTCGACTTCTTCTCAAAATTTTGGGTCATGAAAATTGAAAAGGTATCCTCCTGGTTTAATTTTAATATTCTTGAATAAATATTGAAAAAGGAAAAACAATGGATGATTTCATAATGATTAAATTTATATTAGAAATCTTGAAATACCTGTTTAGCTAGCAACCTGTTTAACTCACAAACGGATTGGATAATCACATCATCAAAATTGCACATCCATTATTATTGGGGTTTGACTATAAGGAATAAATCAAATTGAATTTAAAATTATACGTGTAAATCATAAATTACAATTATATTAATGTGGTTGAAGCATACTAAGAAGCTTCGTATTCCATGATTGAAAAGATCTCCATAACTAGGTTAATTAGTGCAATAAATTACATTGATGTGATCAAATTTACGTTAAATGGTTTACTTCATACTTGGTTTTTTTTTTTTTTGAACATTTACTTCATACTTGGTTGACTGGGTGGATAATCACACAATTAAAATTGTCCATGCGTAATTTTTAGGGTTTGAATATAAGAAAAATAATAATAATTGGATTTAAAATTAGACGTTAAATCAGGAATTACAATTATGTTAATATAATTGTGACTAAGCATGTCAAGGAACTTCACCTTCCATGATGGTAAGGATCTCCATAAATTAAATTAATAATTAGGTTATATTAGTGGAATTTTTTTTTAAAAAAAAATCATGTCCTAATGATAATGATTTGATTTTGAAATAGTGATTCCCAATTTTTACTATTGTTGAGTAAAATTTATATCTCCATCAATGGTATTAATTAATACCGCAAAGGTGAAAAATGAAGTTTTCAAATTTTAATTCATAATTATTGATAATGCAATAATAATACGTCTCAATCAAACAAATAATCTTTTGGTATGCCTCACGTTGAGCAACACTCCTCATAAAACATATGAAGAGATAGAGCTTGTTTAAACCAACAAGCAATTGGTTCAAGTGGTAAACAGTCTTATAAGAAGAATACAAGTTTGAATCATAGGAAGCGTACTTATCAAAAGAGACGAAAATCCTCCACGCTATAAGCCTCAAAAGAGATTATACTCTTAATCAAATAAAAAAACAAAAACAAAAAAACAAATTGAACATGCATTCTCGACTTGCTTTTGTTTTTTCGTTAAGGTAAGTCGACTTCTTCTCAAAATTTTGGGTCATGAAAATTGATTATCCTCCTGGTTTAATTTTAATATTCTTGAATAAATATTGAAAAAGGAAAAACAACGGATGATTTCATAATGATTAAATTAAAGATAATTAGGAATGATTACTAAATAATGTGTGAACGTACAGTATGATTAAGTAATCATAAGTATATAATTTCCTATACATGATAAAACGTAATCATTATTGTTAAATATTAATTAATAATAAAAGTTGATTGGAAACATTGACTGAATAGTAATTAATACATAATAATGTGTTAATTTTACCTATACGCCCCTTTTGCTCCTCCTCTGTACCTCTGAAATCTCTCATTACTTATTAGTTATTATGCTTCTTGGCCTTATAAAAGTGCATATCTGAAGCTGGATTTGAATATTGCAATTGGATTTATAATCGGGATTTTTCCAATCATTTATTCATTATTTCCTAATTTTAACTATATAATATATTTATTTCCTTCTAGATATCATTCCTCTATTTCCTAATTAAATTAAACCACCATTTTTCTTATTTCCTAATCCTATTTATTATTCAGTCCAAAAATGTTTCCTATTGATTACATATTGTTGAAAAACTTGGCCTTAGAAGCACAATAAAAGGCAGATCCTTTTACCGCGCTTTTTATATTTGTAATAGAAACAAAGTAGATCCAATAAAACATCCTCTTCTTAAATTTATAACACTCTGGGTAAAATCTTTTCATGGTGCAGCATTTTGATAAATTGTTGGGTTCAAATATATTTTTAGCACCAAATTAAAGATTTTTGAAGGAGGAGAAATTAAACACGTTAAAGAGAATTGTGGAGTAATGTAGTATATAAGTTTTTAAAATTTGACTTAAATTTCAAGAGTGATTCTGAGGCATAGGAGGAAGTACGACAGGGAATGTAGTTTGGTTATGATATGTTTCCATGTTATATCATTTTTATGAGATCTATAACTTCTGCAAAGTCGGTAAAGGCAACAATTTTGTGGTAACTGTGATTCCAGCTTAATTGAAGTCTTTCATGAATCTCCAATTGTAGAAGTGTATCCCAATTTTTTGGTGAAACCAAGTAGTTTTACCATTCTGAATCTTTGAAGAATCATTGTATGATGGATTAAGAATGCTTTTAAGATATTGGAGCTTGGTATCCTCGATAATTCTGAGTAATTGAGAAGACTATATCTTCGTTTTTTTCTTTTCAAAAATAGGCTCTTTTGAGTAAATTCTGACACACACACACACACACACATATCCTTCCATGCATATTTCCTAACATACATGGGCGAAGAACTTTGGCTAAGGGATTTTTCTGGCGGACTGATTTCATGCTTCATGCTTTGAGTTACAGATAATCCATTCCCACTAGGCAAGAAGAAAAAAGTGACAAGGTTTTAATGATTGATCAACTTGAGCCAAACTTGCTTGCCATGAGAACATTCTTGGAGTGGAGAATGTGGGTGGACAAGTCAAAAGAGTTGCATATGAAAGGGCAAGATATGTGGATAATGTCAAACCCCTAAGATTGACAAAATTTATATATAGTGTTCAAGCAACTTATCAGAGGAATATCTTGATTTTTTTAAAGGGTTAAGGGTTATTTTTGTCTTAAAAGATTTCATGAATGAGTTAGGGTCACTCAAAAGTTTTTTTTTTGCTTCAATATCATCTCATAAGTATTAAAAAAAGGAGCAATGTCATCTTACTCCAATTACATTCAAACAAACATGGACCAAACCAAACCTTAGACCTTAGATAATTCCACATAGATATTATAACTATGCTTCTTCTTTTTTTCATCCTTTTTTACTAATGCTTGGCTAGGATGTGTTTTATTTGAGTGTTGGTGTGACACATGTGAACCATAGGATCAATCCAATGGTCTGAGGAGAAGTATAGCAGGATGCCCACCCGTGGTGTTGAGTAGGAGATCTTGACCCCTAGTCCCTCCTTGTTTCCTCTCTCACCTACCACTTGCCCTTACCATTCTCTTTCAAAAAAAATATTTTTATTTAATGAAAAAAGAATGGAGAAGGGCCCATTTAATTCTATTATTTTTTTTTATGTTTTTTATTAAATTATTTAAAAAAATTTTAGAAAAAAATTAAAATTATGTTTGAATCATTATTTTTTAGAACATTTCTCAAGTGTAGAATAGTTTATTTATTTATATAATTTTTATTAATAAAAACATGATGTTCTCTTCCATTTCTCTAATTTTGTAGAACAAAGGTAGCAAAAAAATTAAAAAGATGATGTTATTTTGTTTATTTTTCAAAATAAATTTTACATTCTCATTTCATAAAAAGTAATGAAAATACTATTTTAAAACATGTTTTCTTATTTTAATTTTTTTAATAAAAACAAGAAATAAAGCAGGTCCATATATTCTCAAGTATTTTGATCTTTGGGAAAATAAAAATAAAAATATCACTTAAACATCAAAATCATGTTGACAACAACAGTAATAAGATTAATAAGAACAACAAAACAATTTACAACTTATTTTATTAAGAAATAACCTATTTAAGATTTTGAAATTTAAATGATATTTTCTTATAATTTTCCCTTAATCTTTTTCTTCAGGATTTTTTTTTTTGGTTACATAAAACAGTTTCATTCCTATTTTAGCTTAGACAAGTTAAGGGGGCCCAATAATCTAACTGTTGGGTCACTAATACTGTTTGGGCTAACTTTCAAAAGTTGATTTTTCTTTAAATCTTTTCTGGCCCATCAAATTTTTATCTTGGAGTCTGATTTTTCTTATGAATCTCATTTTCTTTAAAATACCAGTCGCCCATAAGGATTTGGGCCAATAAATACTTTCTGCCCTAATCGGCCGATTGGATTAGAGTATTTCTTTGCCCACATATACCTTTTTCTTTTATGTGAGACTTCGTTTGTCAGAATTAGGATTCACATTTACCATAAAAAAAATTAATGACAATTTTGGTTCTTTCCTCAAATTTACTTTAGTTATCAATTTGGTTTCTGAAATTCAATGTTCATCAGTCAACTCCCTAAAGTTTCATAACCAAATAGGTTAGAATAGGTCAAATTAAATAGGCTGAAAGTCATATGATAGGCCTAAAGCCTCGCTTTTAGATATCTATACGCTTTTTTAGGTTTAAGTTGAACTTTCAAAAGGTTTGATCATTTTGAAGTTTTTTACGCTTATTTATAATGTAGGCGCTTTAAATAGGGCTTTAAAAATTAGGGCTTAAAGGCCTATTATTTAAAGCCAACAATGTGATTAAAATAAAATTTAATTCTTATAATTTAATAAATCTAAATTAAAATTAATTGAAAAAACTATTAGTTGAGTTTTAAATTATAAAGAACTAACTCATTATGATAATTTAATAATTTTATTTTTAAATTAAAATAAAAAAATGATAAAAATACAACTATAACATAGACACATCTAATATAAATGAAATTATATTTTAAAATGTCTAAATGACAGTTAGGCTTTACAGGCTACTTTGGCTTTATAAAATAGGTTTAGCATGTTTATATTTTTAGGCCTCTAAATAGGCGCTTTGAGTCCGATTAGATGAGCTTTTGAAAAAAAAAGGGGGGGGACTTTTTTACTTTGCTTTTTAAAAAAGTACTTTAATTAAAAGTTAAAGCTATTTTACATTTGGATACATAATTTAAGAAGCATTTTTGAATTTTTTAAAAAAATGTTTTAATGTTAAAATAGAGAAGTATTTTTTTATTAGTAAAATTACTTGAATTGGGCATAACAAAATAATTCTTTGAGATTGTGTTCTTTAATCAGTTTCCAAAATCAAATCCTTGGATTTTCTCAACTTGTCAACCAGAGGCGAAATCAAATCCTGGGGACAGGGTTGTCATTTTATTGAAAATTAAGGGTAATTGGTGTCAAAACAAATCAATAAAGAAGAGCCAACTTTTTTTTCATTCTCTCTCTTTCTTCACACTTGTTTTTTTTTTTAAGCTACAAATCGAAACTTTTTTTAAAAAAAAAAAAAAAAAAAAGCAGAATTTTGACTTTTTTTTTAAAAGCTCTCATCAAAACGCATTTATTAATTTTTTAAAAAATGCACTTTATTTTTTTAAAAAAACACTTTTTTTTATTTTAAAAAAAAAAAAAAGCCAATCTAAATGGGCTCTTAGTCTGGTCTTTTTGTTAAATAGCTCAAATTTGCGTGCCATAGCCTGCTTTGATAGAAAAAATGACCTATTTCCACCCCTAATGATAACTAAATGAAATTTCATGAACTTGTATAGAAAAAATAAATTTCAGGAATTTGATTGATAAAAATTAAATTTCAGGGACTGAATTGATAATTGGGACGAGCTTAAGAGACGAAAAATCATCCATTAACAATAATTACATTAATTAGGCTCGTCTGGGTTCATCGAGTATATTTTTTTGGTAAATATAATAATTTTTTTGTCCTTTAATTTTTGCTCAATTTTTTTATCAATTCCTGAATTTTAATTTAGAACAACTCCGTTCTTACGATTTATTGATTTGGAATAACTCAATATATATATATATATATATATATATATATATATATATATAGATTCAATACGACTTGATCCATGTAATTTCTCAACTCAATAAAGCTGCAAGGATTGAATTGTTTACAAACCAAATTTATGAGCCAAAAACTATATTTTTATTTTTTTTATTAGAGAAAAAGGCAAAAAGAATTTTAAAATTACAAAATTTTAAATAAAGGTATTTTTCAAAAAAAATGAATTGTGAATTGTTTGTCATGTCTCTTCATTCTCTTTTCAACTCTTGGTAACAAATTTAATTTGGGATTTTATAATTTTAAAGTTCTTTTTCTGTCTTTTTTCTATAAAATTTATATGCTTTTGTTTTTTAGTAGAGATAAAGATGAATTCACTAGCAAGATGTTAGTTGATGTAATAAGTGGCCTCACCTCATAAGAAAGAAAACACAAATTTAAATTATAAGAAATAAGCATATTGGAAGAAGTAGTGCAAATCATTTCCCCTTTACACCTCTAATCTCAAAAGAGAAAATCTTGATCAAATAAAAAAAACAGAGAGAGAAGGACGAATTCATGACTTTAGCAGGAAAGGTTAAATTTTTAATTTAAAAAAAAAAAACCCGTTTGAACTATTCATCTCATTGCGCGAGATCGACTAGTGACTGACTTTATTAACACATTTACCAAATATCATTTGAAAGGAGAAGTATCCAATTTCCTTTTCTTTTTCACTCTCGACATATAAATAATTAAGTCTTACTACATCCTCCGGGTCCGGTCACAATTATAGGAACTTTTATAAGTCGCGATTTGTGACTATAAAAGTGTTCCTATAATTAGGAACACTTTTATGTATATAACTAGACATAGAATTGATTAGCATCATTTGAAAGGAGAAAATTGTATGCATAAAACCTCTATCCCATGCTTTGCAAATGTCTACAAGTTCAAACCCTCAACAATACTCCAAGATGTCTATGATGGAGCATCTTCCCAAAAAATTATGAATAATATGATTTATTACAAATAATATATTCTATATTAATATGTCAATTGAATTTCATAAAAAATAATGCCATAACAAAAAAAAAAGGATTAGGAGAAAGGAAAAATTATAATAAAGGACTTAAGAAAAATAATATTTATTAAGAAGGACCATAAAAATGGTAATTATTTTGAAGGACTAGAAATTAAAACATTAAAATATAAAGACGAAATTGTCCTTAGCCAAATTTCCTATATTCTCTCTAATTAAATCAAAATGTGGAGTGATTGATGGATAATCATAAATAGTAAAATAGAGACCAAATCGAAATTTGTTAAGTTAGCGTCTACTTTACATCGAAATCGTCTCCTAGTTGCGATCAAGAATTTTCACCGAAATCGTCTATATTTTCACCAAATTTGTTTTTCTCTTGTGATATAAATCTTAGTTTGAGGAAAAAACTCCAATATGGTGGGTGGTTAGATGAGAAGGAGAGGGAACAATCAATGAATGTGAGGTTCTTGTGAATTTCTTTGATCAAACAAAATTTCCAAATTAACTCTTTTGCATTCATCTTCTGCTTCCGAGACTGATAGGTGAAACAATAGGAATCACTTAAATCAAATTAGAAAAAGCATGACCTCTTGTATTTCACCGATCATCTCTTCCTCCTCCTCCGTTACTTTAGACCCAAACATGGTCACTGCTACCTCCAATTGCACCATGAAGACCCATATAAGAACAATGGCGTCATTGCATCATCAATGACTAAATCTTCTTCATGAAAATTCTTTCCTTCCTCAATCACGGATTGATATCACATGAGAAAAAAACAGAGAAGGAAGTCACCTTGATCGTAATCGGAGGAGCGATTTCGGCGATAAAGACGCTAACTTAGTAAATTCGATTTAGTTTCTATTTGTGATTATCCATCAATCTAATTAGAGAGAATATATGAAATCTGGTTAAGGGTAATTTAGTCTTTCTATTTTAATATTTTAATTTCTGGTCCTTCAAAATAATTACTATTTTTATGCTCATTCTTAATAAATATTATTTTTCTTAGATCATTTATTGAAATTTTCCCTAGGATAAACTCATCATTGTCATCAATCATCAGTTTTTGCCATTACGCCTTTATCCAATTCAACTTTACCAAAAATCAGATTGTGAGATCTTAATATTCTAAAGAATATAAGGGTTAAATATCATTTTTGCTACGGAAGTATTAGCTAAAGGGGCATTTAGTAACCAAAAGTTTTTTTGGTATCATTTTTGCCTCGGAAGTTTACAAAAAAGAGCAAATATGCCCCGAAAGTTTTTTTAGGAGCACATTTTTGTAAACTTCTAGGGCAAAAATGATACAAAAAATGATCAATCCAACGGTTAAAATCAACCGACGGGCAAGATTGCTACGTTTGTAAACTTCCGGGGCAAAAATGATACCAAAAAAAATTTTGGGTGATGGGTGCTCCAAAACCAAAACTTCCGTGACAAAATTGATATTTATCCCAGAATATAATAACCCACCCAATTAACATCAAAACGTACGGGTAATAGCATACATGATAATAATTAAGTGGAACAAATTAAACCATTAAACATTCAAAGCAAAAATTTCTTCTTCATCATCATCATCATAATCGTCACAAAAATTATTCTTATGCTGATAATCACGAATCAAATCTGAAAACGCAAAACCGGAAATAATTTTAACCAGGCATAGATTCCCCATTCAACTAGTTTATGCTAACTTAAATCCTCATGGCTTTGTAAATTTAAAGTTTTCTCTTTTTTCCCCTCTCTTTTGAGCTTGGTAAAGTATTTAGTTATTATATTTCTAGAAATGCACTTGTTTATTGTACTTTGATTCTCTACTGCAAGTTTTGGCACATATGGTCTACGTAATCTCACAATTTGTCATAATCAGTAGGTTTCTTTTTAACTTTATTTTTTAATTACTATTAAATGTTGTTTATAAATACTCTGAGTCATTGCCTCATTGGGCCTATTTAGTCCTTTTAATTTGGTGCATAGCAATAGACATTCAATATGTTTAATTATTAAAAAAATTAATAAAGCGAGAAATTTGAAATCACTCAAGAATCAAGATATATTCAAAATCAAAGATGATTTAATGTCGCGTCAAAATATTAATTATAACGCTAAAGGGGAATACAAGCAGATCCCTCATCATCTTTTTTATGAAAAAAAGATTGAAAGATCCTCTAAGAATAATAAAAAAGATTTTGAAAATTTGTCTCGGGATATCAATGGATTGAATATATGGTTCTGAACCCACTAACAAAAAAGAGGCCAAACATACTTGGAAATGTATATTGAGAATATGCCCCTATATCTACAAATAAATAAGGGTTAAGTAGTAAATTTTTTTCTGGAAGTATATATACACTCAGGAGCAATTTTGTCTTGCAAGTTTTTTTTTTTTTTGCACAATGGAGCCCCAGAAGTTTAAAAATATAGCAATGTTACCCTTTTCCGTTAAAAAACTAATGTTAACCATTAAAAAAGTGACATTGATCGTTAACTTTTTAACGAAAAATGACAACATTCTTTACGTTTTTATACTTCTGGTTACGTTGAGCCAAAAAACTTGGAGGCAAAATTGTTTTTTGGCGTTTCTTGCAGCAAATTTGCTACTTAACCCAATAAAGAAACCTTCTCTCATTTTCTCATGTCCCTTCCTTTAGGGGAGTGGCTCCCATCCTCTTCCCTTCCCATTCACTTTTCATCTTCTTCTCAATCAAATATTGGATTGAAATCACGAACGGTTGATTTAATCTTTTATAAAAATATTATTTTTATATTAAAAAGATATAAAAATATTAAAAAATATATAAAATAATACTTTTATATAATATTAGATCTGAACGGTTAAGATTTCAATCCAACGGCCGAGATGAGGAAGATGACGGTGAAGTGGATGGGAAGGGAAGAAGACCGTAGCCAACCTCCCCTTTAGGAGTGAGGATGACAATCTTTTTTTATCTGTTTGAAAATTAAGAAATTTCATGTCTAAATTTTATTTACGTACAAATTATTTGTGATAAATTCATTTGCAATGATTAATTATTTTCAATTTAATGTTTTCAAAATTAGATTGTTAGCCTGCGTTTTGCATGAAGTGCGAGAAAAAACAGCTTATTACTGATTCTACTGCTAATTCTGTAAATAATAAGCTGTTTTTTAATAGTAAGATTATAATAAGTAATACACTCTTCAATCCTAAATATAAAAATAAGTTGAGGAATTTTTTTAATCATAACTTTAAGACATCATTTTTCTTTATCTTTCACCAAAAAAATATTTTTCTCTTAAAAAAACTCCCTATTAATTACACACATTCAAGTGTGTTATAGGGATAATTTTCAATATAACCACATGTTTGGTTCAATGGAGGGAAGGAGAGGAGGTGAGAGATTTTAATGGAGAGGAAAGGAGGGGAGGAAAAATAATAGTCTCACTTGTCCTTAATATAAGAGTTAGGACCAAAAAAAAAAGGAGATAGACTAATAGGGTAGATTAAAGAAATTAGTTATTTATAATAAACATGTGTGCTTTTTCTAAATTCTCTTTTTTCATCATGACTGCACTTAGATAGAAATTAAGGCCAATACTTTGAGAAAAATATTATAAATGTAGAAGACAAAATGGATTAGGATTTTATACTAGTATTTAGGATTGAATATAACTCCCAAACTAACTCTTATATTCGGGAGTGAGAGTGATACATAGGCTTTTGATTGATGATGTCAAGGACAGGAGGACAAATAAAATGAAAATACAAAAATATGATAAGGTTGAATAAGCCACAATAATATATATATATATATATATATATATATATATATATATAAGGGAAAATTTCACTAAAAGACTACTGTAGCCAATTAAAATCATATAGTTCCCAAGAAATTTTGGAACCTCACTTCAGGACCTTGGGGGTAAAATGAAATTAAAATTTATGTTGAAAAGACATCAATACCCCTCCTTATTTATTTATTATAAAAATTCAACATTTTCCTGCCACCAAAGAGCTGGGCGTGAAATACGTACTGGGAAAATAATTTTGGTAAAATTACAGCCAAGTTCCAAGGACTATAAAAAATAGTAAAAAAGTCTCAATAGAAATTCACATATCAAGGGACTTTTTTTATATTATTTGTATGGAAACAAAATCCAAGTTTTAAAATTTTGTTGTAAATATGACATTTCTGTTGTAAATATGGTTTTTTCATTGTAAATGACCAAATTTTAAATTTTGCTGTAAATATAGCATTTTTTTGTTGTAAATGACCTCCAGTACGTTTAGGGACTTGAGTTTGAAACAAAATCCAGGTGTTTAAATGTTGTTGTAAATATGACACTTTCAGTTGTAAATGGTCAAGTTTTTAAATTTTGTTGTAAATGTAGCACTTTTTGTTGTAAATATGACATTTCCTATTGTTAATACAAATAATATCAAAAAAGTCCCTAAAACTTACGTGTAATTTGGTGATTTCAAGAGGACCCATTGTATTTATTTACGGTCCTTGAGACACACGTAATTTTCCCAATAATTTTCCAGCAAAAGGTCCAAGTGGGGTTTCAACCCATCCCTCTTGGGCACACCAAAAGAGCAATGACCCCCAAACCAATGAAGTTATTTAATTAATATATGCAACAACAAATATATGTAATAATCTTATATTCCCTACCTACTTCACATCATTGTTAAAAAATGTCTTACACATTATTAACAAGTAGAATAGTCTTACGAATAAGTTCAATAGTTTTATTAAAAATAAATTTCTTAACAATCACTCATTTTAATTTCAAGTATTTTACACTTCATAAACAAGTGGAATAGTTTTATAGACAAAATAAATTAATTTCTTAACAATTACTCATTTGCAAGTGTCTTGCACTTCATGATTAAGTGGAATAGTCTTATGAACAAGTGGAATATTTTTATTAACATGATCAGTAAATTTCTTAACAAGATCATATTTGCAAGTGTCTTATACATTATTAACAAGTTGAATAG
The DNA here is from genome assembly GCA_019022615.1 of Acacia melanoxylon. Taxonomy (NCBI): domain Eukaryota; kingdom Viridiplantae; phylum Streptophyta; class Magnoliopsida; order Fabales; family Fabaceae; genus Acacia; species Acacia melanoxylon. The sequence goes on along the minus strand of JAFJYJ010000064.1, from coordinate 114,099 downwards.
TTCTATAAACAAGTGATGCAATCATATTCTAGGCGAGTATTTGTTTATGACACTTCAAAATGAATAATATTTAAGAAATTAATTGTTTAATACACTTACAAATGAGTAATTATTAAGAAATTAATTTATTTTGTTTATATGACTATTCGACTTGTTCATAATGTATAAGACTTGCAAATATGATTTTGATAAGAAATTAATTTATCTTGTTAATAAAAATATTTCCCTTGTTCATAGGACTATTTCACTTATATATTCATGAAATGAACAATACTTGCAAATGAGTAATTATCAAGAAATTAATTTACTTTGCCAATAAAACTATTCTACTTGTTCATATGACTATTTCACGTGTTCACGATGTGTAAGACACTTATTAACTATGATGTAAAATAAGTATAGATATAAGGTTATTACATATATTTGTTGTAGCATATACTGACTAAAGATTTTCATTGGCCTTGTGGTCATTGCTCTTATGGTGTGCTCAAGTCGGAGTGGCTAGCGTCCACGCCCTTATGGTTCATCATCGTCCTCTTCGACTTATACGTCGACGTATAAAGCTACACACACATATGTATGTGTGGCGCTTATACGAGAATTTTTTTAAAAAAGAAAAAGAAAAAATGACCATTGTGTGTGTAGGCGCTTATACGTCGACGTATAACCCAAAGAGGACGTGGAACCATAAGGGCGGTGGACGCTAGCCACTCCCGCTCAAGTCGGAGTGGGTTCAAACCTCCACTTTGACCTCATTTGCCGGAAAATTATTTGATTTGATATCAATTGTCCTTTGATGAAAATTTCCCTAGATTTTAAAGCCTTTCCTCCAAATCCCCCACTTTCGGAGGAGAGAGAATGAAATCCTTACCCTCCATTTTTTTTCAACATCCACTATTCTGGACCTACTTCCAAGTGATTTAGGATTTCTGGTTAAACTGGTACAATTACTTACCAGTTAAAGCAAGGGTTTAGTGGTCATCCCCCTCAATTTCTTAACAATCTTTCTGTCCTTTCTGAACACCTCCAACCAAAGAGAGGGAAATGATCAGTAAAATGCATAAGATATTCTAGTTTTTTTTTTTTAATATACAAGGCGATAGGGGAGGGGGGGGATCGAACCCAGGACCTAGGGGGAGAAATGAATCTCAATACCACTGCACTACTAGTAGTGCTGGTCATAAGATATTCTAGTTAAAGCAACATACATTTTTACAAATAACTAATTGATTTAACTAATTTCTTATTTTGTGAATTAGTTATTTATTCTTGTATTTGGGACGGAAAATAACATTATTATTAATACACTTCTGTTTCCTATAGATTAATTCTATCATCTTTTGAACGAATAATGTGTTATGTCATATGTGTGTCACACACATCATGAGGAACATGATAACGTTAACTAAATATTCTTTTATTCTATGTCGATCAAACTTTTTTTCAAATTTGTTCATTAAAAGAAAAACAGATCGGATCTAGTCAAAAGAACATAAAAGAACTCCTCATAAGATGTTCTTAAAAATCATTTTTAAATTCCAAACACGATAGGCTTGTTACACTTGTAATTAATTTTATAATATAATAATATTCACTTACAGTTTATAGGTAGCTAAAGCAGTTAAGCGCATAATTCACAGAACAAAACCAATTACAAACCGATGTACTTGGAGATTTTTTTTTTTTTTATCAATTTATTTTTAATTAATTAGACATTCATGGCTATTGGTGTTTAAGACTAAGTGGGTTGAAAATATAACACACACGTACGAACACAAGGCAAATTATACATAGATCGATCAGGAATCCAACAGATTCTGATCGTATTTTACTTATGTGCTACAATTAACTTTTGTCTTTTCTCTGTTTGGAAGAATATCATATCAAAGATTTGTTCTCTTACAAGTGATGTAAACCTGGACGATTATTTTGTTAGTTTATATGTGATTAGTGAAATATAGGAATACCTCAAAAGATAATATTCATATTTTAAAAAAGGGTAAATGTGTAAAAATAGTAATAATGTTTTACACTTTGAGCACCTAGCAAAATTAACATTGATGGATGCAAAAGTAGTAATAAACAATTTTAAGGTAGCTAAATTGATAACGTCATTAAGTTTGACCATGTTGACCATTAATTGTAGGTAATTTCTATCAAGTGAGGCCTATTTGCCCTCCCCTTGTTTATAACGGTCGACGTGGTTAAAATTAATGGCATTATCAATTTAGCACCTTAAAAATTGTTTATCACTACTGTTGCACCCATCAAATTTTAATTCTGCTAGATGCTTAAAGTGTGAAACATTATTACTATTTTTGCATTTTTACCCTTAAAAAACTACTATGTATTTTTGGAGCTCATTCCAAATTAAAGGCCAAAAACACAAATACACCCTTAAAGGAAGCAAATTGAGCCATGACCTTGCATACTTGAGCTCAAATGCATTTAATAATGCAGCATGAATAGTACTTTTTGGAGTGGTCATAATGGTCTTGAAGAAGGCTTGCTGGGGTTAGTTATGAGAAGCACTACATGAAGAGACTAATATGATTAGCGTCCATTCATTATAGTTAAATCAAGTATTTTCAACTTATTTTGTGATTTTCGTTTTTTTAATAAGGTCATGAGACCAAGAGTCATTAAGCAGTGTTTTAGTTGTCATTTAATCATTAATATAATGGCATATTAGGAATTATTTTATTATTATTATTAGGTGATTAATTCTTTAGCTTAAAGCTTGTAATATTATTTATTATAATCCCCTTAAATCAAATTGTCTTTCATGATCTAACTCTAATCCATGATATAAATTAGATTGTTTTATTTTAAAGAATCTAATATCCTTCATTATCCATTAAATCCTTTCCCACACACCAGTTAAATTATCCAAATAATCTAATTGAAATATCCCAACATTTCCATTTATCCTTTAGTCATATCCATAATTATCTATCCATATTCTTTTAGGATTCTAGATAATCCAACCATCAACATATGTCGACACGGACTGATAGTTTTTTTCATCTTTCACTGCTACAAAAATTGCTTTTAACGACACTAATTAACGTCTATTTTTTAAAAAATAAAAGTTAAAAAGAGACTGACATTTTTAAAATTTTGGCTTATCTTTCAATAACTGTTTCTAGAAGCTTTCAACGACTATTTTTTATAAGCAGTAGTTGAAAGTTTAATTTCAATGACTAATTTTTTAAAATCAGTTGTTGAAAAGTTCACCTTATCATATGTTTTGCTTTAGCACTAGATACACGCCTCTCGTCCTCTCTCGCACCTCTGCCTCTTTCTCCTTCAGTCTCTTCCACGCCTCCGCCTCTTTCTCTTTCTCCGAGGTGCAAGCACATCGTTTGGCCCCCTATCCGACCCAGACAGGCCTCCAGCCTCTTTTTTGACCTTTGTCATGCTCTCTGCCAGAGTTATCGCGGCCCTAGGTATCGCCTCTCATCCTCTCTCGCGCCTTTGCCTCTTTCTCCTTTTATGACTTGCAATCACATTGTTTGGTCCCCTCTCCAACCCCATAGCGACCTCTGGCCTTTTGTTTGACCTTCGTCCTCCTCTCTGCCAGAGTTATCGTGGCCCTGTCCTCTGGTCCCCCTCTCTGCCGAAGTTGTCTTCAAGGTAAGAACTTTACAACCTCTAGCTATTTGGGAAAAACACCAAAATAGCATGTTTTAGCAAAAAATCTACCCAAATAACGCAGTTTTGAAAGTATTTACCGGAATAAGGCTGTTTTGGGCGCGCGTCGTGGCCGTACGACGCATTTCGACGGCCGGGCAGTGCCGTCCCGGGACCCCGACGGCACTAGAGTGTCGTCGCACCGATGGCATTGGTGCTCGTCTGCGTCGGGGTCCCCGACGGCACTAAGCGTCGAGGCCGTGTGTCCCCGACGATCTTTCGGCCGGGTGCCGTCGGGGACCCTAACGGCACGAGCACCCGTCTTTGTCGTACGGATGCCTTGCCCAAAACAATCTTACTTCGGTAAATTGTTTCAAAAATGCATTATTTTGGTATATTTTTTTGCTAAAAGTTGTTACTTTGGTCTTTTTTCTCTAGCTATTTTATTTGTGCCCTGTGATAATTACATGTTTGTGACGAAAAGAAGCAGTGACAGAAACTAGCGTTTACAATGTCCTTGCTAGTTTAATTTGTTAGGGATTCTAACAAATGCAATATATATATCGAAATCTGCTTGAAGGTTTCTATGTTGGAATATTGGTATGAACTTGATAGAACATGCAAAACTCTAAATTTATGGTTACACATAGGTAGTTGGCATGGGTTGAGTTATTAGAGGCATTATAAACTTGTATTGATGAAATTGCTGAATTAATTAAATTATTGATATTATCTTGAATTGCTTCATTAGTTTTGTTTAAATTAATTTGAATTGGGTTGTTGTTAAAAATTTTGGATGTCTTACTTTAAGGGGGAAATGCTGCTGAAATTTTTAAAAAATGAGTAAAGCATCCCCTTCCTTCACCTATATTTACATATCATAATGACAATTGTTTTAAACTTGAGTATTGTTGAAAATGAATTAGGTACATAAAATGTATCACAGTTGGATGTATGCATTGAGAACTAGTAAAGAATTTGAGAATGGGGTGGAAAAGTTTGTTGAATTTGCTAAAATGAATGTGCCTAGTAAAAATAGGAAGTATTTTTGTCATTGTGTCAAGTATTTAAATGAGAGTCGACAGGATATTGATGATATAAAAGATCACTTACTTTGTGATGGAATAAACCTTCGGTACACAAGGTGGATATGGCATGGTGAGGAAGTAACTGCTTGTGCGTCCCATGAGAAAGAAGTTTTGGATGTCGTAGATGATGATAAAATGGAGAAAACGATTGATCATAATGTTGAAGTAGAATCTTTTGCACAATCGTGTGTATATAACAATGTGCGAAGTAATGCAGAAACACATTTATACCCTGAGTGTCCTATATACCTTGTTAGGTGTTTTATATTTAGTCAACTTAAAGGCAATTATGGGTAGACCGATAGTAGTTTCACATTGTTACTTTAATTGTTGTGTAATATGTTTCTAGAGGATAATGTAGTTCCAAATCATATGTATGAGGCTGATAGGACAAAACCTTATAGCCTATAACTCCGCAAGTATACGGGTCGTATCAAGTAATAAAGCGATGAGAAAAGTATCGTTCTCACGAGGACTCAATCAAACTAGTGTTTAGATATTAAATTCCCTTATTCCGTTTAAGTTGAGCGAGTCAGAATTGTTTTCAATAAAAAGAAAATTGATAAGAAACTAATAGTAGCAAAAGGGCGAATTCCAATTCGAGAAGTACAACCTAGAGTCGCTAATCCCTTGTTGGTTTCTTAGAATTAATCCCCACTAAATTAATTTTGACTTAATTTACTCAGCTAATCTAGAATATTAATGTTTATAAATGTCTTCCGGTCCATTTATATATACCTACCTTAATTAATTATGTAATGATTCACACAACTAAATAAGATGCGTTTTAGATCGGGCTCACTCTAATTTGATTATGCAGAGCTTCTAGGTATATGTCTATCCTAGACGCAAATTAGATTAAAACCTAATTCCACATTATCTAATCCTAATGTCAATTTAAGATTCCTTCTTCTAAGTTCAACCCTAAAACCCCAAAACATGCTTAATAGTGGCCAATTACTAAGCAATAGAAATAAATACAAGATTAAATAAACTGAAATAAAATTAATTAAAACTAATTCGTGGGAAATAATCTTTAGAGCCCAAACAAGTTCATAGGTCCTCTAGGTTGAAAAGAAAATTAGTCACATATGGCTATAATAAAATCCATAACAAAAGCAAGAAATTCAGATTCAAGAATAAAGAGAAGAAGAAGAAAGAAGATATCGCAAAACTGTGGAGCCTTCTCGTACTGCAACTCTTCTTCAATTCCTCTAATCTGCGCCTCTCCTCTCTGGTTCTAATTGTTCCCAAATCTTGCGTCTCAGCTTTCCTTGTCGTTATCTCCTTCTTGATTTAGTCCGTGCGTCTCTCGCGTGGTATGCGTTTTGTTTAATAGGATATATATATTATTGCTTTGCCAAGTCACACATGCTCCTCCCCGATTCTTGCTACTCGATAATTGTTGTAGGACCCACGCAATAAAAATTTTATATCAAATTATATATATATATATATATATATATATATATATATATATATATATATATATATATATATATATATATATATTGTTTCCTTTTATTTGATGTTTTCTTTCCTACTAGATCACATGATATCTCCTACAAAATAAAAATAAGATATTGGTAGATTTTATATCAAAATATCCTTCTATCTTATAATTAATTAAAGGATAGAAAAATATAAAAGATAATTAAATAAGTACAAAATAATACTAAATTCAATCCAATATATCTCGAATCTATCCTTATTTAATTATAAAATATATACTTATCAGAGGCTAAGAAATTATTGTCTACAATGGGTATGAAGTATAAAAAGATATATGCTTGCTTTTGTCACACCCCTTCCGGTACATCGACATTCGTCAGAGATAAATGCACAGCTTAATAAACATACTGGTTCCAAAGATAGTAATACGATTACAAAGTCGGTTACATAACCGCAAACCATAATAAGTTCATACATTACAAACTTTCATAACAGTCAAAATACACAACATATAAAATGAACGCGAGATCTTGGCTCTCGCCCAAAGACCATCAATTACCGGTATCCACTGCCTTACCACGTGAGCCACGTCCACTATTGTGTTCCCGTCCTGAACTTTGTGGAATATCTGGGATTCAACCGAATCCCAGTAGTAACATTAATCACTCACATAAAATGCATGCACAGTACATGGTAGATAACCAGTTGCAATAAATTCAATATTCAAATAAATTCAAAATTGCAGTTCAACCATATTCAAGAACCTACCGGTTTATTCGCACAGCGCTGGATATTCAAACGGGTATTTACCCTTCTTTCCATAAATACAACTATTCCCTTACCGGACTACCACCCCCGGCCTCAACCGTGATGGCATCCAGGGTTATCCCACATTCTAGGGCACTACCTCCCGGCCTCAACTGGCGATAAGGTTAAGTATTCACATATCACATATCACAATGGTACATACATGCATATAAAGGCGCACAGAGTATGTGAGAGAAAGTTACTACCTGAACTCCAATTAGCTAAAAATAATTCTCCGGTGCTTGAACCACTTGGGAACCAATTCCTAAAATAATATCATCATAATATTAATTTCCCTTATTTTATAAGGTACTAAAATCAATGACCACTTTATTCCATTTCTCCAAAAATATTCAAAAGGGTTCTTATCATCATTTAGGATCCTTATGACCCAATAATGTTAAGTTATCTAACTTAAACCTTAATTGTATCAATTTTCGGATTTCTCCTATTCTTATTCAGAATTTTCACTGAACTTTGGAAATTCATAATTAAATGCACAAAACTCCAATTGATGTGATTCCCAAACTCAAATGTCCAATAACATGTCTATTTGCATGGAAAATTAGTCCCATAAGTCCAGGGAATCTGAATCATTCACAGTTTTAATATTTCCCAATACTGTTCAGGTCTCACTTTCAAAAACGTAGGTCATATTATAAAATTAATTCCTCCTTGTACAGAGCTCCAAAAATTACATATTATATATCAAAAGAAAGCTTAAGGTGTCTAATTCAAATCTGAAAAATTTCATAATTTATAGACATAATTAACTTGATCGAAAATGGTGTACAAGTCCACTGCCTTCCAAACCGTTAAAACTAGCAGTTTTGTCAACTTGTACAATTTATTCCCTTAGGTACTAAAAATCATTTCTAACCTTATTCTCACTCAAATTTTCGTGGCAAACCCTTTGGGAACCTTAAAATCTTCAAAATCCTTATAGTTTCACCACTTTTAAATCAACCCAAAATATTACATAAATCACGTAAAGCAACATTTTAATGCAACTTTACAAATTCTAAGACTTTATGAACCAAATTGTCTTCTAACTCATTTTCTAGTCCATCTTAGAAATTTGAGCAGTATATCCCCTTGGAAAATCATGCCTTCAAAAACTAAGGAAATAATGGATAAACCATATTCCAAATTATCCACAATATCAAATAACATAAGACAAGTCAAAACCTTTACTTACTTGTCTTGATCCTTTGAGTTTAAACCACTTCTTCTTGCTTCTGCCTCCTTAAGACTTTCAACCTTCACTCTCCAAAATATTTTAAGAAGGTGTTTCACTCGTAGCTCTCACTCTCTTTCTTTCATCTGCGTTCTTTTCTCACTTAGCCGATAGCAAATAAATGGAGAGGTATACATTTGCATATATTTATTCTGACGCAAGTGCGTTCTGACAATGATTATTTCGGATGATTGAAGAGTATTACACTGTCCTAAAATAATGCTTCATTTTCAAAAAGAGAGAAGATAATTGCTGACTTTGTGAAGAGTGGTTAAGTGTGTCGGCCTTGGACATTCACGAAAGAAGGATTGATTAAGAGAGTAATAGAATATTTTAATGTAAATGAGAGTCACGTTTTTTCCATCACCTTGCTCATCTTCGGTTTTCAGAGGAAAGAACAATTGAAAAAGGATTACACATATGGACTAGCAATAGTGTATGAAATGGAGAAAAATGGATGAATGTGGGTACGTGTAGGTTGTCTTGCTTTTGTCCTTTGCAAGAAAAGGTATGCTAATAGGAAAAGTGGTTGATTGTAGGCTAGCCGACACGTTTGAAATGGAGTGTAAGGTGGGAATATAAAATGAATTGTTATAACTTTATGGCATTAATGCGTCTGAACATGAAAATGAGAGAGATTAATTAATTGAATTGAGAGACAAATCAAAAAGTGGATGATTAATTAAAGTAGACACTGGTGCCTTACGCATGTGAATGAATATATAAAGAACAAATGAAGTTGTTGAACCAATATTGATATTATGCTTATAATGGAAGACACATGGTCCCATTACATTGAAAAAGAAGGTGTGCCACAATACCAAAATGGCGGATGTTACAGCTTTAATGACTGTGTATTGTATAGAAAGTATAAAAAGATACATGCTTGCTCTAATGACTGCGTATTGTACAGAAAGGAGTATGAACGACTAAGTGAGTGTCCAAAATGTAAAACTTCATGATAAAAAATGAAGAAAGATGTTGGTTGTAGTGATGAGACAACTAAAAGGAAACCTTTAAAGGGGGTATCTTCCAATTATATCACGGTTTAAACGAATGTTTGCTAATGCAAAAGAAGCAAAAAAGTTGAGATGACATTCTAATGTATAGTATGTTAGTAGACTTACTACAAACTGAGTGCAGATACTATGTTTTACTTTATATGTATAACATTATTGTTAGTGGACTTACTACAAATTTTGAACAAATGATCATTTCTTAATTCTCAAATGATTTTCATTTTTATTCTTGTAATTGAATTGTTAGTTATTTCATTCAATTGATTGATTTATATTAACTTATTCTTCAATTTGCATGCAAACTATTGGTAATGACGCCTACACAGTTGAAGACATTAATTTGATGCAAGACCTTTTGGCAAGACATCTTTTACATAGTGTAGTGGTTTAGAGAACTTTTGAACACTTGATTATATTTGTTTAAGTTGATCCATGTTTAGTTTTGGAGAACTTGATTGTATTTGTTTAAGTTGATCCATGTTTATTTTTGGAGCACTTGACTATACTTATGAACTAGTGGATGTATATATACTTGCTTTTTAGTGTTTTGTTTTGGGTGTATACATGCATATTTTCTAGGAATTGGATGTTTTTTAAAGGTTGTGGGTAGAAAATACCAATTACATGTTTTAAAAAAAGCAACTTTCATTGTCTGTTTCCTATGAAATAGTCGTTGTAAAAGGCTTACAATGATTGTTTTGAAAACAGTCTGAAAAACAACTTTTATAAGAGACTTACAATGACTATTTTGAAAAACAGTAATTGTAAGTTTGAAACATACAATGTTTGGTTTTCTTAAAAATAGACGTTGTAAGTAACTTACAAAATCTTTTTACCGAAAACCGACGTTGTATGTAGAAAACTTACAACGACTGTTTTAAAATAGACGTCTATTTTAAAACTTCAAATGACACTCACATACACATCCCTTTTAAAATTGACGTCTAAGGTTCTAAAAGCGAACGTTAGGAGTGCCTTCCATAATAGTTTTTTTTTTGTAGAAGGAGAAATTATACCATGGTATAGTATTTGGGTTTTTTTTTTCCCCCTAATCCATTTCCGTATGCACAGAATGTGAGCACTGTTGAATCACCTTGTTTTGATGATTACAAAAATTAATAAAAGTTTGTTTTTCGAGAATATTATGATATAAGGTAATTAAGAGAACTTTGGTTTTAAAATGTTTTTTTTTAAAAAAAAAAGAATTGAAGATGGTTAACTATTTATACGCTTAAAAATCCCAAATGGTTTTTCACTCTTCTTATTGTTTAACGTGTTAATCATCTCACCTTTTAAAGTGCTAACCATTGTTGAAACTCGTCTTCACCCTAGTAATATGTACTAGGTCATGTACTTAACCTATTATGCATGTCTCAAAGTCTTTGTACATTTGTGAACAAATATTAATGTGTTAATCTGTTGTCCCTAACATGTTAACCTTTGTGTTGGAAACTTGTTTCACTCTTGTAAAATTTCTACTTTGTATTTAACATGTCGAGTCTTCCACCCGACATGTTAACCATGCCTTGAAACAAAGTCATTCACTTGTATAATTATTATGACACTAAAAAACTTTATGCTTAACGTGTTAACTAATGTAGTATTTCATATTATTCAACTTAGTTTTGTGGAAATAATTTATTAGCACATTAAGTCATTGTTTAGTACCACTTGAATTTAAAATCTCAAATAGGTTATTTCCTAACAAAACAAGTTGTCAATTGTTTTACTGCTCTTGTACTGTTGTTGTCAACAGATTTTTCTGTCATTTTTCCTTTATTCTTTCATAAGGTTCTTGAAAAGTTTTTAAAGACACCCAATTCATCCCTCATCTTGGGTGCCAGCCTATCCAACATGATCTACATCTACCTTCCTCACATATTAGGGATTTTTGGTCCCAGCCTATCTAACATGACCTACATCTACCTGTTGGGTTAATATGCTCTTTGGTCACTTAAGCCCAATAAGGTTTAAGTGAGACTACAGCCCAAGAACCCTATGGCCCATGTGGTTTAGGGTTAGGTCTTGGTGTAGTAGTATATAAACCTACTTTCACCCATTGAAACGTGCAAGTCAAAAAGGAGGCTTTCATCATAAACAAACCCTAGAGGCAAACGTTCATCATCTGAACGGTTGCCCACACAATCATCCCATCCCCCTTGAGAGATAGTCTGGAAGATCGATCATAGCGTGGACTTGGATTGTTCATGAGCTTGGGTTGTTCGTGTAGAGGCTTTCGGATCGCATCTTTCCGTGTAATCAAAACGATGAAGGTTGTAACTTTCTCCTACATCGTGTCGTGCGATTCGCTTCCGCGTTTACGGTAAGATTCCTACAATTGGCATCGAGCGGTTCACGATGAGGAAAAGATCCAGTTTTGATTTAGTTTATGCGATCAAATTTCAGATTTTTTTCAAAATATTATTTTTTGAAAAATATGGCATCTACTTCTATATTTGTTATTTATTTCATGAGTATTATTCGTTTATAATTCAGATTTGATATTAGTTCTAATTTTAATCAGTTAATCGCTTTAATCCATGGTAAGATTTTCTCGTGTATTTCTTGATTTGTAACAAGGAGGCTAATTCCATATGATTAGGTTTCCTCCTTGCTTGTTCTTATGTTTTTTCGCAATTTCTATGTATTTTTCCAAATTTTTGTAAAAGTTCGAGATCAAGAAACTGCAAGAAGATGAACATTCGACGCTGTACGACACTTTTCATGGACTTCTGGACCTCGGATTTTGACAAACCAGATATGGTTGGAAAGAGGACGGAAAGACGAACAAAATGGGAGGTGGACGGACGCCCGAGGAGCAGGCACGCGCCGCCACAAGCTCTGCGAGTAGCCTTCACGCACCGGCAAAGGTGCCGCGTGTGAGGGCGCGTGGGACACCCTTTTGGGGTGGTTCCGGCGGCCGTGGGATCGTCTCCCCATGGCGGTCCTTCCCCTGGAGTTTCATGCTGAGATGACTTCGGTTGACGGTGCGACAGTACTGACGGCTAGGGTTCCTCTTTTGCATCCTAGGGTTTCTCGCCAAAGAGTGGGCCTTTGGGCTTTTGGGCCCATGAATACCCTAAAGGGGCTTGAGACAGATACTGAGGGCTGGACAAAAGAGAAATTCCAAAGTTGTAATTTTCTTTTTTATTTTAAATAGGAAAGCCATGGATTAAATATATTTGTTTAATTTTTAAATGCTTTTATTGAATTGTATGAATTATATGTACGATTCACATGATGTTTGAAATAACATGCCATATAGAATAGGAAGATGCCATATTGATGCATAATCACATGCCATAACTGCATAAGTAGCTATTATGTCTTGAATCGACTAGTATGATAGTTATTATGCGAGATTATTTAGGTTATCCACTAAATTAATTATAAATTATTATGATTTTATATTAAAATCTAGAATAATAATTGGATTAATTAATTGTGGAATTAAAATCTAGACAAATAATCCAAGAAATTTCCTAAGAGAATTGTATATTTGAGATTGATTTAAAAAATACTTTAAATTGAACAATTCATGGAAATTGAAAATTCTAAATTTTAAAAAAATTATTGAATGGGTGAAGGTTTTAAATTAAGAAATTAATTTTAAAACCTACGAGCCCAATTGTGGGTTTATTAGTGAAATGATTATCGCTAAAGCCCCATCGGAAAAGGATAATCAGATTTCACTAGATTAAACCCTAATATCTTCAAAGTTTTAGTAAAGTTTTGTACGGCCCATCATCGGCAACACTTAGACAAGTAAAGATAATTTTGAAAGTAAACAATGGTTAAATACATTCAACTTTGGTAAAATTGTTATCCCTCCCATCGAGGCTCGCAATGGAACCGAAGGCCCAAAATAACAATATTAGTTTTACAAGTATCTTGCCCATCGTAAGCCTTGTAAAGATAACTAATGGATTGTTAAACAATAAACAAATAGTAGTTATTAGAATCTACTAGCGCAATATCTTTTGTTGTTAATTATAGTTTGTAATCGTGTGATTTTTCCTTATTTTTCGAAAAATGTCTTCATTCAATCCTTTAGCTACAATCTTGAGCCAAAAACCTATGGATGGTACAAACTACAAACAATGGAAACAAATTTGGATATTGTTCTTCAATATGAAAAGCTCAACTTTGTTCTAATCCCCTATGCCGGTATACGCAAGCTGCGAGATGCGTCTATGGCAATCCAGACTAAATTTCAGCAAGAGAAGGATAAATGGGAGAAGACGAATGTAGCAGTTCGCTGCTATATTTTAGCCAGTCACCTTCAGGAGCAAGTGAGCATGATTGAGAGTGGAGCAACAATGCTCCAGTGATGTCTGGAGGAAGTGTGCGGGATCATTGTCTAACCATGATAGCAAACTTTAAGAAGGCTGATGACCATGGTATCAAATTTGAACAAGATTTCAAAATTGACCTTCTCTTACAATCACTTCCTGAATACTTCAATCAATTCAAGATGAATTATAATATGAATAAGATGCATCTTGACCTCACAACCGATGCACGAGCTTGAGAGTCTTCGAATGTCTCTAGTCAAGCGGGCGGTGCATTATTTGCTAGTGAAAGTTCTGTGAAACCTAAGGGGAAACTCAAGGAAAGAACAAGAACAAGAAAAATAAGAAATCAGGTATTCCGATTGCCAAAAACAGTTGCAATGAAGCGACCAAAAGGCAAGTGCTTCAAGTGCGGACAAAGGGGCATTGGAAGAAAAATTGCCCATGGATAAATCAACCGGTATGGGTAATTTACATGTGATTGAGACTTGTTTAGTGGAGAATTACGATGAAAAATGGATCGTTGATTCAGAGCCACTAACCATGTTTGTTACTCTATGCGGTGGTTCAAACATAGCTTGCCTATAAGTGAAGGACAAAGAGTTTTGAAGCTTGGAACTGGGAGCTTGTGTATCGCACTAGCGAAAGGGGGACAAGTTATTTTATCTTTTGATAATTGCGTAACTTTGGTTTTAGAAGACTGTTTATTTATTCCGTTTTAAGAGGAATTTAATTTCTGTTAGTTGTTTGGAAAAACATGGTTTGACAGATTCAGTTTAATTCCTCGCTTTCAATAAGAAGTAAATCTTCTTTTATTTATTCGTGTAATGATTAATGGTCTTTATTTCCTTAATCCTGTTCCTGTGAAGTTAATCATGTTGAATTAAGAGATGTTGAGCATAATAATTCATCAAAGAAAAAAAGTTTCCAATGAAACTTATCTTTGGCATTTGAGATTAGGTCATATTAACTCTAACAGATACAAGGTTTGGTCAAAAGTGGGATTTTAAAACCCTTGAACTTTGAACCGATACCAGTATGTGAATCTTGTTTAGAAGGAAAAATGACCAAGAGATCTTTCAAGGCCAAGGGAAAACGTGCCACACTTCAGCTGGAATTGGTACATAGTGATGTATGTGGACCAATAAATGTCCAAGCCAGAGGAGGGTATCATTATTTCATCACATTTACTGATGATTACTCTAGATTTGGACATGTGTACTTGATGCGTCACAAGTCTGCAGTTTTTGGAAAATTCCAAGAGTTCAAGGCTGAGGCAGAAAAGCATCTTGGTGTTCAAATTAAGACTCTTCGATCTCGATCGAGGGGTGAATACCTATCTCGGAGAGTTCAGGTCTTACCTGATCAAAGAGGGGATAGTTTCACAATTATCCTCTCCAAGGACACCCGACGAGAATGGAGTTCTTTGAAAGGAGAAATAGAACCCTTTTAGAAATGACAAGATCTATGCTCGATTATTCATCTCTTTCGATTCATTCTGGGGATTTGCCTTAGAAACTGCTATGTATCTATTGAACTTAGCACCGTCCAAGTCGGTTTCAAAGACACCAATAGAATTGTGAAAAGGGTGTAAGTCCACCATGAAACATATTTGGATTTGGGGTGCTCCGACACATGTCTTGCAACAGAAACCAAATAAGATGGACTCGCGTACTAAAGTATGCATGTTTATAGGCTATCCTAAAGGAACCAGAGGTTGGTTGTTTTATAGTCCAAAAGAAAAGAAGATCATAGTGAGCACACATGCGACTTTCTTAGAGGAGGACTATATGGTAAATTATAAGCCAAGGAGTAAGGTTATTCTTGATGAGCTAGTCTCAGATCAAGTTTCACCGCCACCTCCTCAGGCGGTTCCAGCATTTATTCCTGTGGTTGTTCAAAGAGGGGAAAATATGGAAAATATACCCGAACATACACAGAACCGAGAAATAGAACCAGTTCAGCATAATGATGAACGTATGGAAGAACAAAATCACGAATTGGTTAATCCACCTAATGAGGGTCCTCATCAAGAAATTGTTAACCCATAAAATATGGACCCACCTGTAGATGCACAATATCAAGTCAGACAAAGTCGTAGTGGGAGATTGATTCGTAAACCTACAAGATTTCTCTTGTTGGGTGAGTCATATCAGGATGTCATCATTGATGAAGATGATGATCCCACAAGCTATGACGAGGCACTAGGAGATGTTGATGCTCAGGAATGGCTTAAGGCTATGAATCATGAAATGGATTCTATGTATTCCAATTCAGTTTGGTCTCTTGTAGATGCACCTGAAGGGGTAAGACCCATTGGGTGCAAGTGGATCTACAAGAGAAAGAGATGATCGGACGGGAAGGTTGAAATCTTCAAAGCTAGATTGGTGGCGAAAGGGTACTCCCAAATAGAACATGTGGATTATGAAGAAACCTTTTCACCGATTGCCATGCTTAAGTCCATCCGGATTCTCTTAGCTGTTGCAGCAAATCTTGATTATGAGATTTGGCAAATGGATGTCAAAACTGCTTTTCTAAATGAAAATTTGGAAGAGGAGATCTATATGCAGCAACCAAAAGGGTTTATAGCCAAAGGGCAAGAACAAATGGTATGCAAGTTGCAAAGGTCCATTTATGGACTTAAGCAAGCGTCCAGATCATGGAACATCATATTTGATCAAGCCATTAAGTCTTATGGTTTTGAGAAAAGTCCTGATGAGCCGTGTGTGTATAAAAGGATCCAAGGTGATGCAGTATCTTTTCTGGTACTTTATGTGGATGATATACTCCTTATCGGAAATGATACAAAGGTATTATTAGGCATAAAGACCTGGCTGAGCAAGTATTTTGCTATGAAGGACCTGGGGGAAGCCAATTATATTCTTGGTGTTAAACTCTTGCGAGACCGGAAGAATAGGGTTTTGGCATTGTCCTAAGCTAAATACATCGACAAAATACTTGCTAGGTTTAGCATGGAGAATTCCAAGAGGGGAATTATACCCTTCAGGCATGGGATTCATCTCTCTAAGGAGCAATCTCCTAAAACTCCTGAGCAGAGAGAACGCATGAGTATGATACCTTATGCTTCAGCTGTAGGTAGTCTCATGTATGCTATGCTTTGTACCAGACCAGATATCTGTTATGCAATGGGAGTAGTAAGTCGGTACCAATCTAATCCTGGAGAGGAACACTGGGTAGCAGTTAAACATATACTCAAGTACCTACGGAGAACGAGAGATTATATGTTGGTCTATTCTAGTGGGAGTCTTGAAACCATTGGTTATACGGACTCGCATTTCCAAGGAGATATTGATTTAAGTAAATCCACCTCGGGATATGTGTACACCCTTAATGGCGGTGCCATTTGTTGGAGAAGTGTAAAACAATCATGTGTGGCCGACTCACGCCACGTAGGCCGAGTATGTAGCCGCTTCGAGACCGCAAAGGAAGCCGCATGGTTAAAAAGTTCCTAACGACCTTCGGTGATACCATGTGTTAATTGTCCTATCACACTTTTACCGTGACAACAAGTGGGGCAATGAGCATCCAAGGAACCAAGGTTTCACAAGAGACAAAAACACATACAGAGGAAGTACCATTTGATCCAAGAAATAGTTGAAAGAGGAGATACATTGGTAGCAAAGATAGCATCGAAGAGAACCTTTCGACCTTTTACTAAGAGTTTGCCTGAACGTGTGTTCGAGAGGCATGTTACATCTATGGGTCTTAGGAAGATTCCAGATTTGCTATAGCTTTAGGTAGTTGAATTTTCATTTTGTTATTTTGTGTTTTTTGAGCAAGACATTATGACATTGCCTTTTTTCTGAATGGTATAAATGAGGTGTTTTTCATTTATTTCGCACACTATTTACAAACTCTAAGGTCTGGATCAATTGTGGAGTATATGATCATATGGATACGTTCATAGAGGACATGGTCATAGGTTCTCACAATTGATGAATAGGTTCACAGCTATTAAATTAAGTTGGGCACTTTATTTAGGCCGCAATATTTTATGAAATGGTTTTGTCCGAATCATTATAAAATATTGGTGTGAGTTAATACTTACATTGAATGGATCAAGGAGAGATTTGATTAAGGTTGTTCTTTCATCATAAGGAATCAAATCTCCGGATAACTATAGTCATATAGTTGCTCTTAATCCCGAGTTTATTTTAAATAGGTAGTCGAATAGTTTTCATTCTTTGATTTACCAACGGGTGAGGTTTGATCTATATGACGGCCAATAACTTGGTATTTTGGGATTGAGACTTTTTGGTTATCGGTGTTTATGAGATAAACAACATGGAATAGGAAATGTCCCCTTGATATGTTTCGGTACTTGGATATTGAATACACTGGCCAATGCATGTAATCCATTAGAGAAACTATCACAGTCAAGGAAATAAATAATTGATTGGGTTACAGAAAACTGATCAATCAAATTATAGACATTCTATAAAGGGGTAATGCATATTCGTGTTATAACTGTCATTAATCTTGGAGTTCACATTCGGGCTTTTAGTGGAGTAGCACCGAACTAGATAATCTTCTGCAAATTATCATGAGCCTTGATAAATGACAAATGATAGATCCCCAGGCTAGCTCGAAACAAGGGATGGGGTATATAATCAGATGATGATGGCTTATGAGCTACATGGTCTTGGGTTTACGAACTCAATTTTGTATCTCAAAGAGCAAGTATGAGATTGTTGAGTTAATATGCTCTTTGGTCACTTAAGCCCAATAAGGCTTAAGTGAGACTACATGCCAAAGAACCCATGGCCCACGGTTTAGGGTTAGGTCTTGGTGTAGTAGTATATAAACCTACTTTCACCCATTGAGACGTGCAAGTCAAAAAGGAGGCTTTCATCAGAAACAAACCCTAGAGGCAAACGTTCATCATCTGAACGGTTGCCCACACAACCATCTCATCCCCCTCGAGAGATAGTCTGGAAGATCGATCATAGCGTGGACTTGGATTATTCGTGTAGAGGCTTTCAGATCGCTGCATCTTTCCAGGTAATCAAAACGATGAAGGTTGTAACTTTCTCCTACATCGTGTCGGTACGATTCGCTTCCGCGTTTCTGGTGAGATTCCTACACTACCTTCCTCACATATTAGGGATTTTTGCACCATTTTTATTAAAGTTGATGATCAGATTAAAATTGTATCATACTTAACTTCAAGATATTAGCAACTCCTCTCAGAATATTTTACGGATGGTTTTTGACACCTTAACCCTTTTTATAAAACATAATATATTTGAAAAGCATGGAGTAATAAGGTTTACATATTATTAAATGACTCATTATAATGCTTATATTTCTCTTTTATTACGCCAATTAAACCCCGTAAGAAAATCGGTCCCTATATCTTGCTATATACTTTCCGATTACAACTTCATTTAATTTAGGCTTCCTTTTGAATTGATACCCTTATTTTATCTCCATAATAATGATACAAATATAACAAACTAACCCAGATGAGCTAATTCCATTAGAACTGCTACACGTGCAAGAGTAAGTAAAAGTTTAAGTCTGAGTCTTAGGCGTGAGTAATCAGTTCAAACCATCTATTGAAGGTACAATGAGTGCGTGAGTTATGACATTTTAAAAAAAAAAAAAAAAAAAAGTTTAACACGATGTAGTTAGACAAAATCTGGGGTCAAAATGAATAGATTTTCCTAAGAGGCAAGCCCGAAGATGATGTTATATATAAACAACAGTACAAAGAGAAGCTGTAGATTTCGTTTTCAGAACAGATACTAACACACAAGTTCATCTCCTTTTTTTCATATAAATCTGATCTTCTTAAAGACAGGTTCAATTATCAGGACTGTTCATTACCAAAAAAGGAAGAATCAATCTCCACCACTTTTCTTCTTTCCGTCTTCTTCAAGAAGGTCTTCCAGAACCTGATTATCCAAACATTCAATTTCAAAAACTTGCCCCCGCCCACCAGACGACGACGACGAGCTTCCACTTGCACGACCCGACGGCGACGAAGAAGAAGAAGAAGCTAAGTAGGGAGGATATGGTGGGGAACCTCGTACATGAGCATAGTATTCGGTGGGGAAATTCAGGATTGCGAGATGACCTCTCATGTTAAAGGCAGCTTTGTCATAAGCTCTTGCTGCTTCCTCCGCCGTATCAAACGTCCCCAGCCACTGCCTCGCCCCTTGCCTCGACGGATCCCTTATCTCTGCCGCATACTTCCCCCACGGCCGCTTCCGAACTCCCCGGTATCGGATCTCCTCCTTCCCCTTCTCCGACCTGCCCGTGTGCCCGTCCATGCCTCTTGCCCTAGCTAGTTACTTATCGCCTTAATTACTTAGTGTTTTGATCAGCCCAAGTAACGCTTATATAGATACATAGCCTCTATATACATACACACACACACATGTATTTCTGGGATGGGAATATTATACTCTTAAAAATATTATATAATTATCAAAAAGAAAGCTTATCTCAACTGTTTAACCTGTTCAACAAGAGAGAGTCCTTCAAATTTATAAACCCTACTTCTCATATAGTGGTCCATCTTTTATACAAAATTTAAAATGAGTTATTTATTGAAAAAAATAAGAGGAGTTATGACGCTTACTGTCTGGAAATTAAATAATGTGCCTTTTTATGTTGATTGATGTAATTGATAACATACACACACTCTCTCTCTCTATGCTATACTTCGCATCTGAAATTTAAAATATATATGTGTGTGTGTGTGTGTGTATTATGCCCGTTTTTCTCTCATTCCAAGAATGTATGTATATAAATTGACCAACACTTGGTATTTATAATTCCCATAAGTTGGATCATCATCTCATAATAATAAATTGGATTCATCGATTATGCCTAAGTTTTTTAAACGTAAATTATGGCCACAGCAAAGGTATATAGAGGAGATCACAAAATCCTTTTACCGACCTAACGCAACATGACAAAATCTCTTACATGCATATATTCCATCAACCTCAAGAATCCTTCATTGGTGTTTCTTACGCTACACATATAGTAGTGTGAGCCACTAGTAAAATTGAGTTTCTGTTTCTTTTGATCTCTTCTTTCTTTTTTCCCGTGTGAAGGGTATCTATCTGGGTCTATATTGATCTATCTTTTCATGCATGTATGCCCGTATATATTTTGATTGCGTTATTATAATTTAAAATTGGGAATATTGGGGAAAATTTTCTCCTTATTAAATTATTGTTGAGTCATTTAAATTTAATGAATAAAATAAAAGAGTCAATGAATGAAGTATCGTCAAAAGCGACAATATAATAGTGTGTCAAAACTTTAGATGAGAGTCCAATTAAGTCGAAATCAGACTACTATTGTAAGAAAATGACTTGAGAGGGGACATTGATGTGTATTGGCCTCAACTATCTAAAAGTGTGACACAACAAGGTCCTAATCCTGTCGCCCAAGCATCCAATCTTGTAATCTTGTTTCATATTATAATAATTAGTATCTAATCATAATATTTTTAAATTAACAATAATGAATCTACATTATTGCATTGACCTAAACAGTTGGTTATGTATTTTCTCTAGCTAGGTTGGAGATTATTTCTGTTTTAAATAATCAAGTATAATATATAAGGGTATAAGAAGGTTAAAGGGTTAAGGTGAAAAAACACACATGTGTCTTTGATTAAAAGAGTGTCAACATCGTCGCTTCTTTCAAAGTGACTATGTATTACTAAATTGATGCAAAAGTCACATTTTCTACTAGAATCATAAAACGTCCGTTAGTTTGCTTTAACTGGGCAACCTGGACCCATGTGTAATTTAGTCATTCTTTGACCATGGAAAACGTGGCAGGTGGGGGAGTTGAAGACTTGATTAACCTGAAACCTACCAAATTCATTCTCTTCCCGAAACTTCTCAACCAAAAACATTTAACAGGCTACACATTTTCTCATTTGTCTTCAGCAAAAACATTCCATTTCATCTTCATTCCTTCATTCTTTTTTTTTTCCTGAATTTGTTATTTTGGAATCTGCAAGCTCTGAGAAACCAGATGTGAGATGTCTAAGTTTTCTGATTCACTGACAAAGACGAATTTTGAATCTTCTCCGGCGAATGAGACGCCGGCGTTGTCGTTGCCGAATGTAGAGAACCAAAATCAGCCGCCGAAAATTGGTGGCGGAGTTGGCGGAATATTTAGGCGATAGAAAAGGGACGATTTGTTGAAGAGAGGCTCGTTGGGATTGAGAGTGAGTGCTTTTCTCTCTGATCTGTTTCACCATCATGGCTTCCATACCATTCCACCTGCGAAGACCATATTTTATTCTTCTTCTTCAACTAATAAAAATTTCAAACTCATGCCTGCAGTTCCAATAGTTATCACGATTTACAATTATTTCCAATCCAAAAGATTTTTAACCCAATGATAGGAAATAACCTCGTCTCGTACATTGCTTTTTTGGTTCAGGTGTTTAGAATCTGGAGCTGCAAACAATATCTTTCCTTTAAAAGCCACAAGTGCCTTGCATTCACCATAAAGACAATAATCTGATCTGTAAGCTGTAATTATGAAAGCCAATGATCTTCCTTTGGTGAATGCACCATCATTCGACCTCAATCCCTTATCCTCAAAGAAACAATCCTTCCAAAAATTTCCTAAAGAATAAAACATTTAAAAAACAGAGAGTTCTGCGAAAAGTAACCAGTGAAGCAAACATATCAGTACCAAGCTCTAGGAGGTCAGTTGCGAAGAGAGGGGCATTATCCTCACCAGCAAGTACAACGGCAATTCCAACCCCGTCATCATAGATCTTGAGCCTGGCACCATCAGATCTAAACCTTTCATCCAGTTCAATGTGGGCAAAAAATGGGCCAAATCCATATCCGCCGCTGAGCTCTCCACCCTCCACAATCATGGGTAACTTCTTGTTTCAAAGCCCTCATAAAATTTCTCCGATGACGAACATCACCTCCGATGCTACTACTTCTCCGACCTCTCAGCTCCATCTCTATCTCCGTCTCCGTCTCATTTGCAACTTTGAAGAAAAAATTGAACAACTTTGCTGACCTGGACATCACTTTAGGCCCACCAACATAAAGTAACTGCAGTGTTCCACCTCATCGTACATGTAACCATTTTTGGTCAAATCGTCCAACTTCACAGTCAATGTCTTCTACATGAAAATGTGACTTTTGCACCAATTTAAGAACTATATAGTTTTTTTGCACTTTAAAAAAGATCTTGGTGTTAGACTTTCTTTTAGTCAAACTACATATATATTTTTACACCTTAAACCAAGGTTAAATTAGTTAAGGTATATTGCCTTAAAAACAACTCCATATAAAGGGTCTAAGTCGATAGGTTAAAGTCATGTGAGATAGTTATCTCTCACTAAAAGAAAGTAACATCAGTCCTCTTTAAGTCCCTAAGTGTGGTTAGTTACGTTCATTATCTTTCTATAAGGGTTGATTAGTGTTGAACCTAGGGTTACAATTGTCATATAAGCGTGTGCTCCATGGCTAATGAAGATGTTCTTCTCTAATTTATTCTGGTTTTCCCTTTCCAATTAATGTTTTCAACAAAGGGTAGCTATATATGCTTCTCATATACATGTCAAAGTTGATTTGTGCAAGCTAACTCACTATACATTAATTATAACAAGCTTGATCACGTAACTTATCTTAGTTAATGGGGTAGTCAAGCATAACCAACACTACTACAAAATGTACTTTTAACGGAGTCTAAGATGACTATTTTCAAGGAATGTGCATGTGAGTATCGTTAAAAGTTTTAAAAAATAGACGTTTATTCCAAAACTGTAATTGTAAGTCACTTACAATGACCGTTGTTTTTTTTTGATTTGTTTTCAAAATAGTCGTTGTGAGCATTTTATAACGATTGTTTTATAGAAAACAGACGTTAAAAGTCAATTTTTTATATGAAAAATGTAATTCATATTTTTTACCCACACCTTATAAAAAACAATCAATTTCCAAAATAGAGAATAAAGAAAACTGACTGAAGCTAATTATTACGCCTTGTATTATATATCCAACAGTTCATTTCTATAATCAAGTATGTGCTCCAAAACTAAACATAGATCAACTTAAATAAATATAATCAAGTCTCCACAAGTTCTCTAAACCACTACATTATGTAAATAAAACCTTTTATCTCTATATACATCATCTATCTGTTGTAGAAGATGTCCTGCCAAAAGGTCTTGGATCAAATTAATGTCTTCGATTGTGTGGCCATCCTCATTACCAAAAATCTACGTGCAAATTGAAGAATAAGTTAATATAAATCAATCAATTTAATGAAATAACTAACAATCCAATTACAAAAACAATAATGAGTGCTTATTTGTAGTAAGTCCACTAACAATTGGTGCTAGATAACATGGAAATGATCACTTTGCTCAAAATTTGTAGTAAGTCCACTAACAATTGGTGTTAGATAACATGGAAACCGAGTCTCTCCGATTGTATAGCCCACATAGCTCATCATATTTTCCAACTTATTATTACACCTTGTTAGATTCGCAGGATATAAGAATACATATAAAGTGTTTATTTCCATTTCAACACATATTTTGTGCAAGCAGCTAGCTACCATTTAATTAAAATGAGAAATTACGTAGTGAATATAGAATCCTAAAAATCCGTGCATTAATTAAAGTTAAAAATAAAAATAAACTCACATGATTGCAAATGTAACACATCATATGTCTATCTCCTCCAAATATAGGAACTCTATAATAAAAGGGATACGAGACTCTATTACCCATAATCCCACAAGGCATCTGCAAGCCGACCTTATCAATTTTTGTATGGATATTTTACAGTTGTGACAATAAGGGAATATGGAAGATCAAATAAAATAGACCTCTTGTGGCACCTTAACACCATACAAACACCCACACAAACTTTTTTTTCTTGTCTTTTGACAATATATGTGTTCTTTGGATCCATATACACTAACTTACCATCATCTCTTAGTTGTGGATGTAATCGTTCTCTTATTCTCATTTCAAACAAGTCTAGTCTCACACTAATTCCATCTTTAGTTTTCCTTAGCATGTGCAAAAGCGTTCCAACAAGACTATCACATATATTTTTCTTTGCATGTATCACATCAATATTGTATCCCACATCAAGACTACGCTAATAAGGAAGATCAAAGAAAATTGACATCTTCTTCCACATGTTCTTCTCACCTACAGTCCTCTGATTCTTACCAAAAATGATATTGATTCTTTCTACTGACTATAAACCTCCTCTCCAATTAATGTCTTTGGAGCCATTCCATTCATCAGCAAACCGTTAAAAGTCTTTTTTAGTCTTCAGTTTGAGTGGAACTAAGGAAGAAATTGCTTATGAACAAGGTAGACTGTTTTTCTTCCATGCTTAAGTTGATGGAAGTTTGTGCATACTTCACATATCGGGCATGCTTTATGCCTCTCACACTATATCCTAACAAGTTTTTGTATGTAGGAAAGTCGTTTATCGTGGTGAAAATCATTGCATGTAGCTTGAAAGACGCCTACTTATATGCATCAAACACATCTACATCATCCTCCCACAACTTCTTTAAGTCCTCCATCAAAGGTACGAAGTATACATTGATATCGTTCCTTGGCTATTTTGGTCCCAAAATCATCATAGAAAGTAACATATACTTGCATTTCGTACACAACCGGGAGGTAAGTTGTAAATCACCAGGAGAATCGGCCACACACTATGTGTACTATTAAGAGTACCGTAAGAATTGTTTCCATCTATGCAAAGCTCAAGCCAAAGGTTTCTTGGCTCGTTGCCAAATCTGAGAAACATTTCATCTATTTTCTTCTATTGTGGAGAGTCAGCCGGGTGCTAAAGGTATTTTCCATCACATATTCTCTTATCAGAATGACATCTCAACTTTTTTGCTTCTTTCGCATTAGCAAACATTCACTTAAATCGCGGTATAATTGGAAGATACCACAAAACCTTTAAAAGTTTCCTTTTAGTTGTCCACAACCAACATCTTTCTTCACTTTGTATCGTGAAGTTTTAGATTTTGGACACTCACTTAGTCTTTCATACTCCTTTTTGTACAATACACGAGTCATTAGGAAAGCATGTATCTTTTTATACTTCATACCCATAGTAGACAAGATTTTCTTGGCCTCATACATACGATTTGAAGTACATTATCCTCTAGAAACATATCACACAACAAATTAAGTAACAATGTGAAACTGCTATCGGTCCACCCAAAGGCTGCCTTTTAGTTGACCAAATGCAAAATACCTGACAAGTGTGTATACTTAATACATACATGGTACAAAGGTGTTTATGCATCACTCTAAACGCTATCATATATACACGATTGTGCAAGAGATTCTACCTCAACATCATAAATCATTTTCTCCATTCTATTATCATCTACAACATCCACAACTTCCTTCTCGTGAAACGCAAAAGCAGTTCCTTCCTCACCATGCCATGTCCACCTTGTGTACCAAAGATTTATTCCATCACAAAGTAAGTGATCTCTTATATCATCAATGTCCCGTCGACTCTCGTTTAAACACTTGACACAATGATAAAAATACTTCTCATTTTTAATAGGTACATTCATTTTAGAAAATTCAATAAACTCTTCCAACCTATTCTCATATTTTTCATTAGTTCTCAATGCATTCATTCAACTGCGATCCATTTTATTACCACTTAATCCTTTTTCAACAACACTCAAGTTTAGAACAATTGTCATTATGACATGTGAATATGGGTGAAGGAAGGGGTTGCCTTACTCATTTTTTTAAAATTTCAGCAGCATTTCCCCTTAAAAGTAAAACATCCAAAAATTTCAACAACAATCCAATTCAACTTAATTTAAACAAAACTAACTCGAAACTATTCAAGATAATATTATCAATTTGATCCAAAGAATTTCATCAATATAAATTCATAATGCCTCTAAGAGCTCAACCAATGCCAACTACCTATGTGTAACCATAAATTTAGAGTTTTACATATTCTATCAAGTTCATACCAATAATGACAGAGGATAGAGCACACCCCCAGAACATGCCATTACAATTAAACCCATAAGACAAAATGAAAACAAACCAAAGAACAATCAGGAAAAAACTAAAAGTGGAGAGGACAGACACACTTACATGATTGAAGACCTTTGGGGAGGAGCTGAGATTAAAGAGTAAATCACGAGACCAGGAGGGCGTCAACTTTGAAAGGAAAAACGCGACGGCGTTGGCGACTATGTGAGGCTGAGGACACAACTGGAGGGGCAGAAGGCAAAGGGTGTCGACGACACTGTGTGTTTGTGTAAGGCTAAGGAGGATAGGGGTCACGATTGGACAGAGGGTGAAGGTCGGAGAAGGGCCGAAGGTCGCGTCCTGGGTCGAAGAAGGGGCTGAGCGATGTGATTTTGTCATACAAGGGCTCGAAGGGGGAGGCATGAGAGAGACCGAAGGATAAAGAGTCGAAAGCGCGAGAGAGTACGAGAGGCTCGTTCAAAAAAGATGAAAATATATTATTTTCAACAACTATTTGTGAAAAAACATTCGTTGAAATTAAACTTTCGAAAACCGGTTATTTAGAAATATTCATTGAAAAATAAGCCAAATTTTAAAAATGCCACCTACTCTCTTTTAATTCCTATTTTAGAAAAAAGCGGGACGTTAATTAGGTTCGTTAAATAAACTTTTTGTAGTAGTGCAAACTCACCAAATAGATTGGATGAGTTAGCTTATTGTCAAGGCCTGATATGCTAAATAACACTAAGCATTTCTTTTATTACTTTTTTTTATGTTAATTAATAACACAAAAAAAAAAGAGGTAATGAAGTCCAAGGAGGAAGCTAGGGCACCTTCGGTGGTTGCAAAAGGATGGAAAATTAAATGGAAAGAAGGAAGTCGAATGAAAGGAAAAACTTACTTCTTTGAGGAATTGTTTAGTCATTATAATAAAATTTATATTTAATTCTGTAAAATATAAAAAATGAATTTGTTTCCAACATTTTAATATCACATCAAATATATTCACATTGGTAAACATTTCATTCTAATAAATTCTTAGACTTGATTCTCTTCTCTCACCTTTTCCTTCCCTACCCTCCTCCTGCCTTCTTGTTAGAACTAATGATTAGCTCATAATTGTAATTAGCACTCACTAATTATTTATTCTGTAGAATATGTTTTGTAATATTCCTTAGCGGCATGCACATGTGACGCGTGTGGTCCTATAACAAATCCCGTACAAATTCTGTTATTACATTGTACTATTTGATTCCTATTTCTACCATAAATAGAAACACTTGAGGTCATGAATGTATCATTCGACATATTCAGTATTTTCCTCTTTCTATGCACATTTTCCATTTTGTCTTGAAATCTTTCTTGGTATCAGAGCTTTATCGTCATCTCTGAAATGGCGTCATCTCCATCCCAAACCTCCGATGAAACCTCAGCCTCTTCAACCATTCGAACTTATTCTCTATTCTCCTCTTCCAGCCAGACAGCGTCTATCAAGTTGGATAGGACTAACTATCTGGTCTGGGAGTCCGTTGTTCTTCCCCTCATTGAAGGCAACTGGCTACAAAATCACATTGACGCTACAGTGATTGCTCAGTCTCGCACACGCACCGTCACTGGTTCAACTCGTTCCATTCCTAATCCTGATTTTGAGGAATGGTATGCAATCAATCGAATGCTCGTCGGTTGGCTCTGAAACACCATGACTCAAGAGATAAGAGCCCAACTACTCCATTGTCGCACAGCATCCAAGCTCTGGACAAGTGCTCGTGATTTGACAGCTGCCTTTTCTCGTTCTCGTGTGATGATGTTGTTGGAATCCGTACATGCAGCGGAAGGATTCTCATCCATTAAAAAATTACACATCCCTTGAGAGGATCCATCAATGGCGTTTAGATCAAGGTTCGTTAGAAACAATACCTATGTGAAATTCGTTAGAGTCCTACGTTCAATTCGTTCTCGTGGGATACCTACTCGATCAACAAGAGCAGACTCTGCGAATCTCCTCCCTCTATCGGTATCCACACGAACAGCCTTCAACACCGATGGCAGCGTGCTAGCGCCTTCAGTATTTTCGCGTCTCTATCTTTTCTCTCTAGGGTTTCTCGCAGCTTTTCTAATTCATCTGTCTCCTTAATACGACTAGATCAATATTTATTATAGAGTTTCTAAAACCCTAATAAGCCGTATTAAAATATTCAAAATTAATCCAATCAATCTTGAAATTCGAATTTGAATTAAAATAACATATTAATTAAATCTATCAAATAGATCTAATCTAATATATTTATTTAATCCGAATTATAAGCTTACGATTTAATTTATGTTTATAAATTAAATCGAGATATGATATCTTTTTATTTAATTAAATATGAGATACTATATCTCAATTTAATTAAATCGAGATACTATATCTTTATTCGAAAATTAAATCGAGATAAATATCTCAATTTATTATAGTTATTTAATTTAT
Organism: Acacia melanoxylon; assembly: GCA_019022615.1. Lineage (NCBI taxonomy): Eukaryota > Viridiplantae > Streptophyta > Magnoliopsida > Fabales > Fabaceae > Acacia > Acacia melanoxylon. Next base: position 85,083 of record JAFJYJ010000064.1, on the reverse strand, counting down.
CAAATAAATTAAATACTATAAATAATAATATCATTATCTATAAATAATATCATTATTAATTTTGAATTTAATAATAAATATATATATATATATATATATATTCATCCTAGATTAAATACAGTATTCATTAAATCTTAGACATGTCTAAGATTCAATGAATCTGGACATTTTTGCTCGTGTTGGGCCATTCTTGTGTGCGACCCTGTAGGCTCACATGAGATTGGCAGCGAGCCAATACTGTACCAGCCCACAAGTCGCAAGTAGCCTCTAGCAAGACATTGCGACTACCCAATTCATATGGGGATCGATGATACGATACAACCTATCGTACAACCATATCACGTCCCTTTTGTCACGCAATAATTTGGTCAAGGATGAGGCATGGATAATGTCAACTTCCTGTTCTTGACCATTACTTTCTCGATTCTTGAGTAGTCTAACAATTAAAATGGAAACTCCTTTCCACCGTAGTATGTCCATACATTTCTCAAACTCACTCATCGAGGGGCCTAGTATTATCTCTCTACGAATGTGAGGGACAAATTTCATCTTGACCATTCACATTCCTCTGCATGAAAACCATTGATCCCGATCCAAGCCTTTATCATCACCCGGTCAAAGGTGACTTTTGACTAGGTCAAAGAAGCGACTACTCATCATGTAGGAATCCATGATGATCTCAGTCAAGGCGTTGTGACGCGATTATACATGAGAAAAGCTTATGACTTAATCCATGCAACTTTCTCATAGTGGGTCGGTCCAAAGACCTTGTACTCTTACAAGTGCCTATGACTTTGATTCGTATCTCCATACTCATCAAAGTCATACTTTGGTCTTATTTCATCTTAAATCCGCGTAGATGACTGACCAGGGACATTTAGGATAATCTATAAGATATATCTAAGGATCAGTTATCATTATAAACATACAAATGAAATGATAACTAAAGGAGAATACTTTAAATAACATAAACGTTTAAAGTACAATGACTTGCCCCTAGGGCATAATTTCCAACAGATGTTTCAGTCAGAGCTTCATCGTACAAGGAAAAATGCTTTGCGTATGGAAGAATACCTAGCTAAGATGAAATCCATCTTTGATCAGCTTGTTCTCGCATGATCTCCCATTTCAACCTTAGATTTAATTCTTCATACCCTCAACGGCCTTTACGCTGAGTACAACGCCATTGTTGTTAAGTTAATAGACAAAGCCGATCTTACCTGGGTGGAAGCACAAGCTTCACTTCTGGCATTTGAAAATCGTCTAGAGCAGCTCAGTCACTTCGCCTCTCTCTCTCTCTCTCTCTCTGCAATCAACTGCCAATTTCGCTACAAGAGGATCCCATGTTTCATCTGGTCGAGGCAGAAGACCCTGGAGAGGTTCTCGTGGGACTCCTCGTGGTCATGGCGGAGGTCGACAATCTGGAGGAGGTCGCATTGGCCATCGTGGTGGTGGTCGTCCTTATTGCACCTACTGTGAACACCATGGCCATTATTTTGAAACATGCTACCAGAGGCAGGAACACAACTGGTCTCGTGTTCTGACTCTCAACCACAGGCTTATTATGCTGACACCCAGGTTGTTGCTGATCCAGACTGGTACATGGATAGCGGAGCTAGTCACCATGTTACTCCAAATGCTACTCAGCTAGACTCTACCACTACTGCTTCATCAGGTAAAAATTATCTATATACCTGGACCGGGAATAAAACTCGCATTATGGGCGTTGGTAACTCCTCTATCTCTTGTTCTTCTTCTAAACTCAAACTCAATGAGGTATTGTTGGTTCCATCTGCAACCAAGAAACTCATTATTGTTCATAAATTGGTTGAAGACAATCCAATTGCTATAACCTTTACTAATGCCGGTTGTATTGTGAAGGAAAGGGAAACAAGCAGAGTACTAATGCAGGGAACTCCAAGCCAGGGCCTCTACCCCATTACTAAAGTTGACTCACCACCTTATGCTCATCTTGCAGCTGCTTCCAAGAAGGATGTTCATTCTGAATTTTTGCGTTGGCACCTGATATTAGGACATCCAAGCAATAAAATACTTAGACAAATCCTACAAAACTATAATCTCAATATTAAGTTGAGTGATGATTATGTCGTAGTAGCCTCAATATGGGAAATCCAAACAATTACCATTTACTAATTCGGTGTCTCGTGCTTCTTCACCTCTTGAACTTATACATACTGATATATGGGGTCCTTCACCGGTTCAATCTATTCACGGTCACAAATTTTACATATACTCTGTTGATGATTACAGTAGGTACACCTGGCTTTACCCTCTAAAACACAAAGGAGAAGTTGTTCATGCTTTTAATCATTTTCGCCATTATGCTACAAATCAGTTTAACACCACTATTAAGGCCATTCAATGTGATAACGGAACAGAGTATAAGCCTTTTATACCAATTGCAAATGAAAATGGAATAGCAATGAGGTACACTTGTCCCTACACGTCCTCTCAAAATGGCAGGACCGAATGCAAACATCGACACATAGTCGAGATGGGTCTTACTCTGCTGGCTCAAGCTAGAATGCCATTAACCTACTGGACAGAAGCATTTCAGAATGCAGTCTATTTGATTAATAGGCTTCCTACCCCTGTCATTGATAATGTCTCACCTCTGTTCTGTTTATTTCAGAAAGAACCAAATTATCATCAATTAAAGCCCTTTGGCTGTGCATGTTATCCATGTTTGAGACCATACAACTCTCACAAGTTTTAGTATCACAGTCAGCAATGCCTGTATCTTGGTCCCGCGGCGCAACATAAGGGATTTAAGTGCCTCAGCAGCACTAGTCGCCTATACATTTCCAGGCATGTCGTGTTTGATGAGAGGATTTTTCCTTGTATTTCAGGTTTCTTCAATCGCCGAGCAACTATGCCTCGTTCTGATGACAATGGCCTTTCACTAATTATTGACTCTCGTTCGAACTTGTCTGCTACTTCACGAGACAAGGAATCAATCACTCCTAATGGATCCATTCATTTCAATGACAGGCCCTTATCATCATCGGATCCATTACAGTCAAGTTCAAGTCCGTCTCCTAATTGCTCTCCATCGTCACCTGATATGAGTCCTAATTCAGTGGTTCAGGCCCAACCCGTGGCCCATAATCCAAATTCAGTGGTTTATGCTCCAAACCCTTCTAAGGACCCGACTTCCACCTCAAATATGCACCCGATGGTTACTAGGGCAAAATCAGGGATCACCAAGCCACGGTATCTCTTCGTTGGGTTGCTCTGATCAGAGACACCGGATTTGATCGCTCAGGCACGTACACCTCGTACTGTCATCGAGGCTCTCTCCTCCCCTCAGTGGCATGGTGTGATGCGTGATGAATTCGATGCTCTGACACTTAAGAACACCTGGGTTCTTGTGCCCTTCGACAAATCCAAGAAAATAGTCTATTGTCGTTGGATTTTCAAAACCAAATTCAGACCAGATGGATCGATTCTCAAGCATAAGGCGCGTCTTGTCGCCAAAGGTTTCCAAAAGGCAGCCGGTGTGGATTATTTCGAGATCGTAGCCCAAGAATCAAACCGACCACGACGCGTCTCATTCTCACTCTAGCCGTGAATTTTCGATGGCAAATCCTAGGCAAATAGATGTTAACAATGTGTTTCTGAATGGTTATCTTAAAGAAGATGTGTATATGCGCCAACCTGAAGGATTTTGTAATTCTCAAACCCCCAATCATATGTGCAAACTTGTGAAAGCAATTTATGGCCTCAAACAAGCACCCCGTGCTTGGTTTGATCGCTTCGAACTCACCTTGACTCAATGGGGTTTTTAAAATTCTAAGAGCGATATCTCCTTATTCTTCCCGAGAACTTGTTCCATGCTGATTTTTATTTTAATATATATGGATGATATCCCGATCACCGGCAACAATTCTCATTCATTCGATTTTATTGTTAATTTAAATGACAATTTCTCTTTAAAGGATATGGGTTCTCTACACTATTTTCTTGGCTTAGAGGTTTTTAGAGATAACACTGGCATCTATCTTAACCAAGGAAAATACATCATGGATCTCCTACATCGTTTCAGTATGACCGATTGTGCTCCTGTTCAGACCCTATGGCCACAGGACACCATTTTTCTTCCACTGATGGTACACCTATGACCAATCCCTCTCTATATCGCCAAGCCATTGGTTCTCTTCGTATGTTACCACCACTAGGCCGATATTGCCTACTCGTGAACAAATTAAGTCAATTTTTATCATGTCCTACGGATGTTCATTTTCAGGGGGTAAAACACATCTTTCGATATCTTAAGGCTACATATAATTATGCTTTACATTTAAAGCCCTTTCGTTCTTTGCAATTATTGGCTTTCATTTGATGTTGATTGGGCTACGACTTAGATGATAGGAAGTCTATGGTTGGTTTTTATGTTTACTTGGGTGGAACCTTGGTTTCTTGGGCTTCACGGAAACAAAGAGTAGTGTCCAGGGCGAGTTGTGAATCTGAGCACAGAGCCCTTGCAGATGGTTCAGCTGAATTGAAGTGGCTCTGTTCTTTAATTTATGAATTGGGGTTATATCTAAAAAGACCCTCCGTCATTTGGTGTGATAATCTGAGGTCTCAGGCTCTTGCTTCTAATCCAGTGCATCATTCCAGAAGTAAACACATAGATATTGATGTCCACTTCATTCTTGATCAGGTCCTAGCTGGAGATATTAAAGTTGCCTATGTTCCCTCTCATTACCAAATTGTTAACTGTCTCCACGAGGCTTTGACTCATAATCGGTTTAGCTACTTAAGGAACAAACTCGCCTTTGTCCCATATCCTCTCGTTTGAGGAGAATGTTAGAACTAATGATTAGCTCATAATTGTAATTAGCACTCACTAATTATTTATTCTGTAGAATATGCTTTGTAATATTCCTTAGCAAATGCACAGTGACGCGTGTGTAGTCTGTACAAATTCTCGTTATTACATTGTACTATTTGATTCTTATTTCTACAAAAAATAGAGCACTGAGGTCATGAATGTCTCATTCGACCTATTCAGTATTTTCCTCTTTGTGTGCACATTTTCCTTTTTGTCTCGAAATCTTTCTCTTCTCCATCCTAAGATTTAATCTTTAACGTATGAAATCTAATATTTTATAAAATTATTATTTTACTATTAATAATTAAATGAATTTATATTAAAATTTAACCTAAACTTTTGAGAACTACAGTAAAAATGTAGAAATTCACCTTTTATTGCAATTTTAAATTGTTCATGATAAATTTTAATACTAGTAGTTTAAATGTTATCTCTCATCGAAGATTAAGTTTAAGGTAAATGTTTAAAAAGAAGAAGAAGAAGAATAAATAAGGAAAAACTTTCTATGGATAGAAAGGGTAGAAGAAGGAATCCAATATGTGAAATATTTAAAACACATTGTGAAATTATTGGGCCGTCACCTCTTTTTGGAGAAATTAAGGAAGGTAAATAAGTTACTTGATCATTTCATACGGTATGTTGTGTTTTTATAGATTATATATTAGTTTATTGGTCAAACTATTTAGTTTGAAAAAAAAATACTCTAAGCTAATTTAATTAGCTTCCTTAACCTCTCCAAAAAAGTCAACTAGCTCTTATAATTAGGACCGGAGGGAGTACCTTTTATGTTTTTTCCTTGATTTTTTTTTTTTTTGAATAAGATAAAATGATATTAAGAAAACAAGAGTTTTACATAGTAGACTAGTACAATAAGATAACATGCATATAGAATTGTTAAAGAATCTAATAAAAGAGGACAAGACACAACTTTAATAGACTCAAGAATTGATAAAATTTCCTTCGAAGTTATGGTAGAATCATGAAGAGGATTAGCATAAATATAGATGAAAGATGTCTGGATATAGTTTATTGTTAGAATTAGTTTAGATCCAACATCTACTAGATCAAGGTTATGAATCTAGAAAAGTGATGTACGTTGACACTTGGTGAGAAATGGTAGTCCTAGTGCAGATTGATTCTTCCACAAGAATTCCTTTATAGAAGTGCCATGATTAAAAAAAAAAAAAATGAAGGATTCAGAGCTAGGATTGAAACAATGCCCATCATAAACATTTGATGAATCTCCAAAAGCTAAGGCCGAGAAGGATTGCATATTTCGAATTTCTTGAAACAATGGCAGTAGGAGAATCATGTTTCCCATTATGCAAGGCATTATTCTTTTCTTTTCTTTTCTTTTCTTTTTTATAGGCACATGTATCCTCATAGAGAGGTAATCATATTTAAGATATTGTCGGACACTAAATGTGTGGATACCTCTTTCTATAAAGATTCAAACATTCATCGTACCGTTATGAAGAACTAGCTCTTTTTGTATGCCGGATCTGTCAGTTTTTCTTTTGCCTCTAGTCTTCTTAATGATACATATGCTTGGGCATTGTAATTGTAGGTTTTTCTTTCATACTCGTCCGAATTTTCCAACAAAAATCTCCAAATAAGAATCCAACAAAAGCAACAAGAAATAACATAAAAGCAACAAAAGCCATTGATGATGAGGAGGAGGAGGTGCTATAATTTATATTGATTGATAAGGAGCCTGAACTCCTCTTCACCGCAACAACGTGGTTAGATATCTAACCAGGAAGTGAGAACTGAGAAGCTGCGATTCAATCCTATTTGTAATTTCATTTGTCCTTCTAATTCAAAAGGGAAAAAGGAAAAGGAAAGGACCAACCAACTATTAGCCTGTTTGACATGGCTTTGAAAAGCTAAAATAAAAAGCTCTTAAAAAGTCCACTAAAAGCGAAGCAAAAAAAAATGATTTGGCGTGGCTTTAAGGTTCATGAATTTTATGGTTTGAAGTGGGCTTTTTCAATGCCCACATTTGGTTGCTTATTATACCATCAAAAGCCACAACATTTTTTTCTGGGACCGTTTTCCTAAAAAGAAAAAGCAAACCTGCCTTCTCTCTCCCCTCCTCGCCTCTTCAATAATTTCTTCGCCTGCCTCAACAATTACTACCTCATGTCCTCCTCTTCAAAATTTCCATTTTTTTTAAGTTCATGACATATTTTACAATTTTTTTAAGGGGTCAAAATTTACATATCGTTAGAGTTCATTAGTTCAAAATTATTGAGTCTCTGTGAACAATTTTTTTTCAACATAAAAACAATATAATGCAATGGGTAAAATTTACATATAATGCAATGGGAAAATTTATTTTTTAATGGTAATGTTACTATTTTATTTGGCAAATTTATATTTATTTTTAATTTTTATCCCAAATTATCACATTTTGTACAACATTTTATATTTATATTTATATATGTGTGTGTGTGTGTGAGAATTTGATTCATATCCTTTTCTCGTCATTTTCTATCTTATCTATCTTTTTTAAAAGTTTATGTCAAACAAGTGTCCATTAAAAACAAAAGCCTACTTACCACCGCTATCCCAAACACAAATCACATTACAAAAAATCCATAAGAAAATAAATCATTAAGAAAATCATGAAACAAAAGCCTACTTATCAAAGCCTATCCCAAACGCCCTATATCGCAATGTTTGATTTTTGAGCTCGGTGACTGAATCTTTTTAATGAAAAAATCGCATGATATTCATGTCAATACAATAAAATTGTTAATCGTCGTCTAAATTAATTAATTTAAATAACTTTTTGTACGATTTGTGCTTAAAAACAAATTACAAGACCAGCACCTTTGATCTTTGGCGATTTAAATGTATTATACTACCCGTTACTTCAACTTAAATAAAATATATGCCACTTTCAACCCGGGGAAAACACAGTTAACTTATTAAATTTATTTTAAATTAAAAACAAAAATCAACTCTACTCTTTTTTTTTTTTGGAAAATTCATCTCAGGCCCATATTAACAAAAAAATGTCAAAAAAAGTCCAAGAAAAAGTCACATATCAAATAAGACCCTAAGACCTTTTTTTGTATTATTTCATAAAACGTTAACAACAATATCCCAACAACTAAATTAGTCTCATTAACAACTACTTGTTAACATCTATATCGATCTCATTAACAACTAACGTTTTATAAAATAAAGCGAAATGTCTTAAGACCTTTTTTACATGTAACTTTTTCTTAGGCATTTTTTGACATTTTTTTGCTAATATGGGCCCTGAGTTGGATTTTCCCTAGGGGGGGGGGGTGTTTGCATGTATCTACTTAACTGTATAAGATTATCGAGGCAAATAATTCTTCCAAAACGTTACTTATACTTTATACTGGAGACTTCAAGAAAATACTACAATTCTACAACCATTATTTCCATTTCTTTAAAAAAAATGGAACGTTTGTAAGCGCTTGTGAGAAAAATGTTGTCTGAGTAATTTTTTTTTACAAACAAAAAAATTAGAGTCAAACAGCACAATACCCTTTAACCTAATAGTGATCATCCTCATCTGAGCCTTCAGGGATAAACGAGTTTGAGGGTCTTTACTCTTTAGAAATTGCGGGTAAGTTATGAACATATCACTTCTAGTCAGTAATTGGCAGGGGTCAAGTCTATGTATGAACCATGGAGAATTTAACATTATTTATAGATTTATTTATATGAATTTTTTAAGCCATATCTTATCCTGATCGGAATCCATTTTTAATGAAAACAATATAACACTATAGAAGAATGTTTGAGTTAAAGGAAAGGATTGACTGATCCGGAAAATGGACATAGCAACTAGCAAGAGATAAATTCCAAAGTGTGTATTTCACAGAATATCTTTTCTTAAGAGCATCTCCCTGACCACAAAGAATGCTCATGACTGGGCACAAAAGGAATATACAAAAGCGGGGAACAAAGATGAAGGAGCCATTGAAACGAAACCAAATTTAGATTATGACATGACAGAAAGCGAAGCAGCCCAGTTAGCTTCAGCTTCAGCTTCATAGACCAATAATCACAAAAATTTACAGCCAAAGTTTACAAACATAAATGTGTTGAACTTTATGAATATTTCACTATAGATGCCATTGCTTCCAAGTATGCAAATAGGCAAAAGGTAGTACTCTTACTCTCTCCCACACCATTAAAATCATTGAGCCAATGGTAAAATTTCAGCAACCACCCAATTGAAAACCAAGCAAAAGAAGGAGCCAAATGGAAGGAGGGGTCAAGGTACATTCAGAGAAAAGTCGTATACTCCTCCCCATTCTTTTCAACAAACTGGTTTCCCATTTGATTTAGATGGTCTAGTTTTGAAGATTATAGAATTCGATGAAATTTTGGGTTCTTGAGTTTTGGTGGAGAAAGAAGTACAAATAAGAACAAGATAACCCCTCAACTTATTGAGGGGCACAAAACGAGTTTGATTGGATTGATTGTTGTATTATAGAGTATTCAAAGTACAAGTGAAGAGTTAGAAGGATGGAAATCCAAACATTCAGAAGTTGAAGCTGTTGAAAAGGTCAGACACTAGAGTTGGTACGCATTTATGTAACAACTAGCCCTTAGTAATTAGGTCAGGCTTCAATGATGTGGTTAGGCATTTTATTGTGTCGACTGTAGAATCACAATATGAAAAATCTAGGCTTGGTAAAAGCGTCTTGAAGGATTATTTAAGCAGTGTAGGATTATAAGTTGTAGGGGTATATCTGAAAAGGTAAATTTCCTCATCGTATTTAAGATGCAATCTGATGTATTAGCACAAGGATAAGCCCAACTCATACAAGCGATAAATGAAACTATGGCCTGTTTATTTTCTAATTTATAAAATACTCCCACCACATCTGAAGTCGCAGATGTAACTAACATGAGCAGAAAAAACCCCAAGCAAATTTAGGGAGAAAGATAGATGAATCAAACTAATATACCATACGGATAACAGGAAAGTAAGACAAAATCCATTCCATTAACTCAACAACTTGAAAATTGTCAGAACCATAATCTAAACCATAATATGAGATTGAAACAGAAGTTCAAAACTTAGCAATAGATGACATTTAAACCTAATACTCAATACCTCCTAGCACCGCCACCGAAACCGCCGCGACCAAATCCGACCTGCGGCACAGGCGTAGGATCTACCTGGACAACACCGGGAATATCACTCATGCCAAGAGCATTAAGCATGTCAAGCGTCTCCTTGTCAACTTCAATTTGATCAGTCTTAATGGCGGAAACATCAGGAACGAAATCCATACGACGCTCTCGCTCCTCCTCCTGAAGCTTGAGGGAAATGCCGCGAACAGGGCCCTTCTGGATCCTCTTCATGAGATGCGTAGAGAATCCGGCGATCTTATTACGGAGCCTCTTGGAAGGGATGAGAGCAACCTCCTCAAGAATCTTCTTGTTAGTGTGGAAATCTAAGGTCATTCGAGAATAGTACTTCTCGATGACTTGTCGCGACGACTTCTTCACCGTTTTCGTACGAACCCTACCCATGGCGGCGGCTGTGGGACTCCGAGAGACTGCGTGCTGCGCGCTAAGGAAGAAGGCGGAAAATTGTGGGTACAACGCTGCGACGAGAAATGAAAACTGCTTGCTAGGTTTTTCTGCTATTTGTTGCGAAACCCTCATGATTCGGGTCATTATAACCCGCAAGTCAACCCGAAATGTTTGGGCTTAGAGTTTTTGGTACAATAGGCTTGGGTTTATTTGTTAAGAAAATGTTTCAAAATAGTACAGCAGACCCAATTGGCCTTACTTGCCTATTTACTAATTATTATTTAAAATTTGGGAAATATAAACTGTAAGTCCTTATAAATTTACTTGATTTTAAATGGAGTTCTTATAATTTTTATATCATGTCCTTATTATTTCACATGATTTTTAATCAAGTCTTTTTATTACTTTCAGGTCGTAATTATAAGACATAATTACCAGAATTTGGAGAGATTAAGGAGAGAAGTTAAATTAATTAATTTCATTGATTTTCCTAAAAAACCCTTGGTTAGGAATTTAAAATGACATCAAAGAAAAGTTTGCTAAATGGTAGCCCCCGCGCACAGCAATTTAATCTGACATAATTCTCGCATAATTTACTCCGATCAAAAGTTAAGAAGTACGGGAAGTACGGTATGAAAAGCATGAAAATAACAGGAAAATATTTTTAAATAAATCTTAAAATTATTTTATTTAAAAATGAAAAAAGAAATTGCAATCTTTCACTTGATAGGATATAAGCGTGTTATTAAATTAATTATTGTGGAGGAAGTATTAGTAAGGGTGATATAAGAAAAATATAACAAAAATTGCTCAAAATTATTTTATTAAAAAAATACTAGAATTGAGATGTATGTGATATTAATGAGTTGGAAACATTACTTACTTTATAGAATATATAGGTGCATTATTAAATTATTGAAAAAGTATCAATAAGGGTATTTTAGGAAAAAAATTAACAAAAATTAGAATGTTGTCTATAATTAGGATCAAAATAAACTCTCAAATGTTGTCTTATAATTAGTAGAGGAAGTATTATTTTTCCTTTGACATCAGATATTATAAGGACCACACTGATTTTCTTTTGAGTAAAATCATGTGAAACTATAAAAATATGAGGATTAAGGTGAAAAAATATGTGTTTTTTTTTTATATAAAAATGATTATATGGTTACAAATTCTATTAAATATAAATGACGTTGGTAAGATTAAAGTTAATCGTGTCAACTATTGACTAAGTGTCATTAAATGTGCGAGCTGTTGTCCAAATGTCCTTTGAGGGATTCGACGTCTCATGGGTGTGGGCTGAGTCAGTCACAAACCCTTACAATGCCTCCAACAAATTAGCTTCGCTCTACTTCTTCTTCTTCATACTTCTTTCTCTCATTCCGTTTGCGAGTTCCATTTTAGAGGGAAGGGAGGGTTTTGGTAGTCCCTTCCTTTGATAAATGCAAGGGAATGAACTAAAAACCCTCTCTTCCCTTTCCTTTCCTCCAAAATGGAACTCGCAAACAAAGCCCTTTGAGGGGAGGGGAGGGAAAAAATTGGTTTGAGGGGAGGAGGAGGAAAAAATGTGATGGAGAGGGAAAACTTTTTGGCCCCACTTAGGTCATCAAATGGTGAACCCTCCAGGCCATCCCATTAAGCCCCATTTTCAGTCCCCTTTATATTTAGCCCCCATATGATGGGGTCATTTTTTGCCCTAGCCCAAAATAACCCCACTTTTTGGGGTTAAGAGGGGGCCAACCGCGGGCCACTCCTCTCACTCAGTTATCACCAATGTTTTCAAACCCGGACCGGACCGGTCGGTTTGGACCGGAAACCGACGAACCGGCCGGAAAACCGGTCCGAGTTAGGGGTAGAACTGGGGTCCCGAGTTGACCCGGAGTCAACTCGGTCTGAACCGGCCGAGTTGACTGAGTCTTGATTTTCTTTTCCCCCAAAACGTCACCTAAACTGAACTGAAGACAGCAAGAAAAGAGAAAGGAGGAGAGAGAGATCTAATCATGGTGCCGATTGTGTGAACAAATCAAGTTTCATGGAGTCAGTTTCTCAACATTGAAAGCCTTGGTGGTGGCCGCCGCCGCTATGAAATTTAAGAGAGAGAAGCAATGAACTGAGAAAGAAGGAAACAAAAACCAAAGACTCAAACAAAACTAAACCATCAATCAGACCTCTTCTATGGGAGAGACCTCATCTTCGTCAACGGCGGTGCCTCATATTCACTGAAGGTGACGATGGGGCCTCACTGATGAAAGAGGGAAGGAAGAATAAAAGATGAAAGAGGGAAGAAGACTTCAAGCAGAAGGAAAAAAAAAAAAAAAAAAAAAAAAAAAAAGTAAACGATGAAAGAGGGAAGGAAGGGTAAGCTGCAATTCATAATTTCATACCTACCCTATTCTTCATAGCACGTGAACCTGATCTCTTTTTTCAAGAAAAAAAAAACAATATAATATGGCACAAGTTTACATCAGTCAGAAAGTAGAAGAAGGTTTGAAAAAACAAATAATGGAAGGAAGGCAGCCCGAACTGATCTCTGTTTTTTTTAAAAAAAAATAAATAAATATAACATTGCATATGTTTACAACTGTCCGAAGTGGCCAATAAAAAATAATTAACAAAATATATTGTTTAAAATATGAATATTTTTTATTGTTTAACAAAATATTTTTAATTAAATTATATATTTTTAATTAATAATGGCTCTGACCCATTCGACACCTTAACTCCAAGATTTCAAGGTTCGATCCACCTATCCAGGTTTTGACCTTAGTTATCACTGTCGAAAAAGGGATATTGAGCTGCTTTGGAATCAAGATACAATTATGATAAATTCGAGGGCAGGTTAGTGACACTGACAAGGAAAATAATACGCCTAACGCATAATACTAAGGGCATGTCATTTTATATTGAATAAAATATTTATCATATTACTGAAATTATGTAAAATTTGTTTACATTTAGAAAAATAATTTATTCTGATTTTAATTTTTTAAAATAAAATAATCTGCATTGAAAAGTTTAATTTGGCACCTAAATATCTTACACTTTATCAGTTTAAATTTCAATATTCTGAAGTTATCTATATTAAAAACCAGAAAACTTCACATTCCCTTGCAAGGAAATATTCCAAATATTCTAAACGAAAAATTATTTTGTAGGTACTTACATTTTTTTTTAATGTTTAAATCCGGCACCTATACTTCTTTTCTCCTAATTAAATTATGTAACAATGCAAAGTTACAAGGATTAAGAAAAAGTTAAAAATTTTAGTAAAGGGGGACAAATATATAAGTACCAAATTAAAATTTGAGAGAAAGTATATATACATGCAAAATAATTTATTCCTATTAAAAAACAAACATTTGTTTGTAGTTTAATTAGAAAAATATTATTCCAATTTGGCAAAATATATATATATATATATATATATATATATATTACTTCAATAATTAGTAAATAATAATTACTCTTTGTAGTAGTAATTCTTATGATTGTTTAAAATTTGATAGATTTTAATTTATTTTTCATCTCTTACTCTTTAAAATATATTAACACACTGAAACATAGAAATTAAATTGCTATAGGCAACATTTTAATTATGGAAAAATACTTAGAAATTTGAGAAAATTCAAGAACATTTCCAAAAGAAAGAAAGAAAGTTTCAAAAAATCTTTAGTTTGTAGGAACTTTACAGTGATGAACTCAAAATTCAAAGAAGCTGCAGAGATGAATCAATTTTTCATGTGTTAGTCAAATGTGGATGTTACTTTTACAAACGTAGGGGAGTATCATTGCCACCGCGAGTGTTATGTTTATGTTTTTGTTATACATAGTACTGAATATGAATGAATGGATGTGTTGTAGATATAAATTGATTTTTTGGCCGAAATTTATTAACCCATGCGTTACATAATTTTTTTTAGCCATGCGCTTTAGCCCTACCACTGGTCGAGCCTAACGGCCGGTGGCGTTTGACAAATTCTGGCCACTACACTAAATTTTGGTACAATTTTCTCCTCCCATCATTTTTTTCTCTCCCCTCCCCTCTCCTTCCCTCAAACCAAACTTACCCTTATCCTCTTCTTCCCCTCGCTCTTTCTCTCTGTCGATCCAGAAACCAAAAGGCAAACAAAAATGCCTACACATAGTATCAAAACACTTTTCTAAAATTTAATTATACTTTCGTTTGGATGAGCTTTGTTTATTAAAAAAAGGAACTTTTTTAATGCAAAAAATTCATTTTTTTTTTATTAATTTATGTGTTTAGATGATATTTAAAAAAACAAAAATCACAAAAAGCCTAAAATCTACTTTTTTTTAAAAGCTCCAATTGTGGCTTAAAAAAACACTTTTTTAAAAGCCCATCCAAATGGGCGTCTGTCGCCATCAGGTGATGGCAATGAAAGGCAGCCATGACTAAGAAGCAGAAGACCTTGAGCTTTTCCAAAAACACGTCAACGACCGATTAGCCGATCTCTTCTCACCGAAAACATCCGAAGATTTTCGTACCAATACCCTCCTTTCCGTCGCTTGGCTTCAAAAGCTTCACGAAAATGATTCAGGCCAACAAACAGAGATTACAATTGTGATTCGCTAGAGGATTTCACCCTCGATGATACGCCCCGTTGTGGTAAGGCCGACCGAGAAGCTACTGGTAGAGTCCTTTCCGCCATTGCCAAATCTACAATTTTTTCAACTTTGTCTTCTCTTTTTGACTTCTCACTGATAGGGTCATGCTCTGTTTGTCAGATCCATGGAGGGGAAGAATTTGTCGAGGTTGACTCCGTCCCTCAGTGGTGACGTGGGTTGGTGGAAGTTGCCTTCTCCAGCTCCATGAAATCCCTCCAGTGATGAAGAAGATCGAGATCAGAGAGTTTCTGGGAAGCAAAGGTAATGGCGTCGTGGAGATCAAACTTTCCTGACCAAGACACCATTGTGGCCCAACCATTGCACACGTGGTTATTTTTAGTCAAACAATCAATCTAATTTCACGGCCAACATCTTGAATATGTGATTTTTACTCTACTTTTATAATCATATAGACACTTTTACATCCAAAAATACACTTGGTGTTGGATCACTTTTAGAAAAATCACATGTGTATTATACATCTTCACCCAAATATGATGAAAAGGTTATAGAGATATGACCAAAAATCATATGAAACCATGTGAACTTGTATACTAATTTTCTCTTTAAAAAACCAAATTATATCTTTGAATTAATATTTAATAAAAAATATTAATACTTCAATTTAAAAAGTTGACGATATAAAGTTTTTTTTTTTCATATGGATGAGTGTTTTCCTACTTTCCATTTGCTTAATGTTCTTTATAGTATCTGAGCAAAAAAAAAATGTTCTTTATTATTAGCCTCTTATGGTAATTAATTAAAATCCATTTAGCATTAAATCCAAATAAGAAATTCATTAAGAAGGGAAGATATGATGAAGTGGAGGGAGATAAAGAACTCAAGCATTCATTATTATTGAACTAATCGCTGTTGAATTTTGGTATATAGGCATATGTTGACATTACCTTCCTATTAAAATGACTTGAAGTCAAATAATAGAATCTATCTGAACACATTGTATACTTTCAATTCAACCGCCAATTGCTACAAAAGACTATAGGATTAAGGGGCAAAAATACCCAAACTTTTTCTAAGAATTTACTCATCATCATAAACTTTTTTGGATGCAAAAGTGATATAAAGTTTAAAAAAGAGTGCAACGTGACAACTTTATAAAAAAAATTCACTTTGACTGTTAAAGAAGGAATGTTTGACTATGAATGGTGATGTGAGCGGTGACTTGGATCACTTAAAGTCCACATGTCAGTCTAAATTGTGGACCAAGAAGCTGACATGTAAAGGTGTAAAATGACCCAAAATAAAATCAAGGAAAAGTAATAAAAAAATAATAAATGGACCTCCAAAAAGAACCCTAAATCGCATACCATATCGAGACTTTCAAACCCAATATCACTTCGAGAGATTCAAAAACGAGAGGCAAGAGGATCGACAATGACTGAGGAAGCCAGATAATTTTTGGAATCTGGGATAAAATAATTGGACCCCAAAAGGAACCCTAAATCGCACACCATATCGAGACCTTCAAAATTGATATCACTTAGAGAGATTCAAACGCGAGAAGCGAGAGGATCGACAACGATTGAGAAAGGGAAATACTTTTTGGAATCTGGGATAAAATAATCAAACCCCCAAAAAGAACCCTAAATCATAGACCATATCTAGAATAGTTTAAAGATAATCTCACTGTTCTTGGTGCCTTGGGTTCAAAAGCAGCTAGAATAGCCATGACTTACAATCCTAAGCCATGGGTAAAGGCTTATTTCACAACTAGATATAAGTCTTGGATGATTGACAACAATATTAGTGAATCTTTAAAAGCATTGATTGATGACCATAGGTACCTCCCTGTGATTAGGATGTTCCATGGTATAAGGGTTAAAATGAAGGAAAAATGGGCTTGAGTGTGAGAAAAATGTAAGAAATTGGAAGAGTGATTATAGTCAAAAGTGTATAGAGCTGTTTGAGGTTAATAGGTGTCTTGCTGTAAATTGTAGAGTTTTCTTTCATGCGGATCTGGTACGAGGTGATTTAGGGACAAGATAGATACTCGGTATGGCTCAATAGGAACATGTTCACTTATAGAGCATGGGATTTAATAGGAATCACATGCCCATATGCAATTTGCGCTTTATATCATGTTAAAATTGATCATAAAACACAAGTTTCACACGACTATCACAAGGAAACATACCTTGCTAGTTATAGAACAAAGCTGCAACTTGTGAGGGGCAAGCAAATCTGGGGTACCAAAAACTTCCTCCCCATGCAATCTTCACTAGTTTCATCCTTACCTGGCAGACCACCTAAGAAAGGGGTTCGAACTGAAGAAGCACATCGAAGGAGGAAGAAATATGTGTGTGTTCAAAATGAAGAAAGAGCACTAGTTGTGACACCTGCACCTCAAGCTGAAAAATTAAGTAATAAATGTAAGAGCAATAAATGCAGTGTTTGCAATAAGGAAGGTCACAACAGGTCTACTCGTAAAGATGCAAGTAAGTTTATATTCATTTGTTTTATTTTCTTTGCCAATCATTTTATTTTGGAATAGTTGTACCTAACACCAATTTACTTGACCATATAGCTACATCATCAAACACCCATCGACAACACAACTACGAAAAAATCTAAACCCTCATAGACTTCTCAGGATACACCACCAGGCCTGCAACGAGGAGACAGCCTTGTATAACAACCTCCCTATTGGCGCAAAGGCAGCACATGATTATAAGGACCACGAACAACACAAAAAAATATTTAGTCTTGTATGTGATGAAATATATAGGGAGCTTTTTGAATGTATTAAATGGCTACTTATTGGGACCATTTCTCTGATCCTTAGCAAATTCCCTTGTGATTGGGATGTTTTTGTAATTATTTAATGGCATTGGGACCATTTATGATGGATGTTGTGGGATGTCTTAGGTTCTTTTTGTATGAATTGAATGGCATTGAGACCATTACTCTTATACTTTCATGTCTTTGGTTTCTTTTTCTAAGATATGCAGATATGCAAAAGGTTCTTTCACTACACACACCCAAAAAAAAAAAAAAATCGTTTTTTGCTACGAAAAAATCCGTAGCAAAAAAAGTCTTTTCCGTAAAGTAGTAAAATCGATTTGCTACGGATTTTGTCCATAAGAAAAAAACGGCATCGCAATTGCGAGTTTGTGCGACGGAAATATTATCCGTCGCTTGCGACGGAAATTATTATCCGTCGCAAATTGCGACGGTGTGCGACGGAAACTTTATCCGTCGTAATACGCTCTAATCAAATTCCGTAGCAAAACTAATAAATTTTTTTAAAAAAATATATATATTTTTTTTAGAAAATTGAAAACAAAAAGTTGTGTGCCATAGATTTAAAAATAATAATAAAAAAGAGTTTACATAAAAAAACAAAATATATATATATATATATATAATAACAAAGTGCAAATACTAAAAAGTAGTCTAAATAATGAAGATTATTATCATCATCATCACCAAAAGATTCATCATCACCGTGAGCCGACACGGAACCTCTCTTGCGGGAGGACATGATTTGAAGCCGCACGCCTCATCATCTCTCGTTTGCTTGAATTATCTCCCGCCGCATCATCGCTCGTTCTCGATTCAACGCATGCTTCATCATCTCTTGTTCCCCGAATCATCTCTGCCTCATCATCTCCGTTTCTTGAGTCACCACGCCTCATCATCTCCGTTTCCCGGGTCATCTCGTGTTGCTTGCTCATCCACCAACGCCTTCATCTTCTTCACTCATCTACAAAATTGATTAGTACATTTATTATTTGTACTTCATTTGAATGGACAAGAGAATGGAAATTATCAATATCAAATGTATTACGTTTACACGAAGAAACCCCTCCAATGCGGATGAGGGCGCTTTGTTTGCTTCGATCGGTGACGGAGGCACCATATCCAAAGACTCTCCATTTCTTGTCAAATCCGCCCGGTAGCCTCAAAGAAGACTCTCGTTATCGGACCGAGAGGATGTGGGGTCGATCCCACACTGCGAGTCTCTCTCCCGCGACTTCGATAGTTTTCCTACAAGCAAACAAATACATAACAAATAAGACATGTAAAATGAAATAAATATGGTGATGTATAAAACAAGTAATAAAGGCAATAAATGTCTAACCGCTATTTGCTGCGCCCTACGGTTAATCCATTGCCTCTCACTCCTTCGCATCGTCGGGAATGGGTCCGCTCAAAGGTAACCCACTCAATCGATCCCGCAAGAACTTCTCCGACTCTACCCGCAAACGCAAATGATGACCTTAATTAATTACTTCAAAGTACAAAATATTGAATACCTAAATAGAAAATAACGTGTACTTACAACTTTGCGTCGATGCTCACTAATTGATCCGAAGCCGCCGATATGACGGTCCTTCCATTTTGGCCCTATTTTCCTTATTTTTCTCACTTATAATCTTAAACTTCTCATTGTTTGCCCAATTGCCAAATAATTCCTCTTTAGTCTCCCCCAGGAAGCCAATCTGTCTTGCCTCTTGACTTTCTCAATGAATAGAGCTTTCGAGACAACCACCGGCCACCGTGGTTATAAGCTTTTTTCGATTTTTCACGATGTCCAGGCAACGTCATATGCTTATTTTGAAAATCAATAACGAACAATTAGTGCTCCAAATTTTAAAAGTACTTAATTAACAACCATAAAACAAATAACTCACCAAGAACTCATTGAACCAAACATCTCGTTGGGTCTTAGGAATATCTGACCACGAGCTCCAAGCTTGAGTGTAATTACAGAATAATTGGGTCGAGATGAACTCCCCCACCGGATTATCAAACACAAATATGAAGACAGAGGACATCATGCAAATATTAGCATACAAACCAATTAGAGAAGAAAATTGTAACATTACTGGTAACTTGGCATGACTTACTCGTTGCCATCAGGACAGATCCAAAGCTTCCATGTCGAAGGATCTGTTGAGCCCCAGATTGGTGTATCAGAGGAACTATCTTCCTCCCCGACGTGGCTCTGAGGCGACGCAGTGTGCTAAGGAAGGAATGTGAAATATTGAAGATGTTTGTACATAGATGGTTTCAAGAAACTAAACATATCTAAATCAATCATAAATGGTAAAGTAAACCTGTTGTCCCCTTTGCTGTGGATCAGGGGGTAGACGGTGACGACGACATATAAAGCGATGGTGAAGATGACAAATAACCCGACGGTGACGATGACATATCAAGTGGTGGCACCTTCCGGGGAAGCGCGAGCCCTCTCGCCTCCAATGGGAGCGGTTGGCGTCGCCTACCCTCTTATAGGACGGGTCGGGCTCGACCACTACCACGTCCACTACCCGAACGGCCTCCTAGATGCTCCATCTCTGAATCCTTATAGACATAATGTCAAAAAAAATATATTAAAAAACAGATATTTACTAAATATGACAGTAGCGAAGTAACACAATATGTAGTATAACATATCGTCGTAAACAAAGAACTAACACTCATCAACCGGACGATTCATGTTCATCTACTTGCACGTCTTCCTCTGAACTCTCATAGTCGTCGAACTCAGATTCACTATTAGAGAAGCTCACTTCTGCCTCATCCTCATCGTCTGATTTCTCATCGTCAATTTGTATAGGAATCAACTCTAACTCCGCATGAGAATCAAAAAGACCGCTTGGTACTTCGTGGAGGGGGCATGCATATGGAGGGGGCAAACAAAAAAATAGAATACTAAGTATTTTGGAGTTTCTAACATATATGGGCTAGATCAAAGAGATTATCTAACACTTAATCAAATTTATTATATAACTTGTTAAAGATAGATTCAAATAAAAAATTTAAATGGAATATTTTTTAAACAAATTATTAACATCATTTTTATAATAGCCTAAATCAAATAGTAAATTCCACTAATTTTTATAACTCATACAAATTTGATTATTCTTTAATGTCACACCTTCCTCCTCCTACTTTACATAAATTAGTTAATTGCTTTATCCCTAAATTTCATTTCTCAACACTTCACTTTTCTAATTTCAACATAATCCTATTTAAAGATTTATGTATTATTACCAACTAATACAAAATCATAATTTTATAAAACCTTAATAGTACTTTTTAAAGCTAAAATAATAAGGATATTGATTACTTATATTTTTATAAGACATCAACTTAATTAATTAATTCTCTTATCCCTCAATATCACTTTTAACAAATTATTTTTCTCATTTCAACTCTATCCTATTTATAGCTTTATATATCATTACCAACTAATACAATATCATAACAATTATTTTAAAATCCCAACAAACTAAACATTATCCTAAAAAGTAATCTTACTATCAACATCAAGCACCCTTTTATCTTAATACACTAATGAATATCCACAAAAACTACATCTTAATTCTTTCCTTTATCACCTTAAGCATATGTCAAACTTTGCACTTTCTCTTATATTTTCAAACATCAAATAGTTAACATCTCAATTCCTATCATATATGAATAAGATGTCTTTTTATCATACGAATTTACATGATACACACAATCAAACATATATAATCGTAAAAAACATTAAATACTTCATTGCTAAAAAGGGTATTATGGATACAATTGATTCAAAAAATTATCATGTAAATGGAACCACATACCAAAAAGAAAAAAAAAATACAAACATACCTGATTGAAGACAATCAAGAGGCCGGAAATAGAAACCGGAAGGCGAAAGGTGGAGGACGGACTTGAATCGGGAAGAGGGAGGAAGGTCGGACGTTGGAAGAGCAACCACCAGCGGCACCGTGCAGGAGGAGGAGGTCGGACGGTGAGAGAGGCGGCGTGGGGACCACCAGCGGCGACGGGAAAGAGGAGAGCTCGGAAAAGAGGGGAGGACGCGGGAGCTGGGGTCACGATCGGGCAAAAACGAGCGGGGGGGAGGGTTTAAAAAATAGTTTGCGACGGATCGGGTGATCCGTCTCAACGGCCCGGTTTGCGACGGATTAGTATCCGTCGCAACTCGGGTAATTGCGACGGATATCTCGATCCGTCGCAAAATTGCGGACCCATTTGCACTTGCGACGGATTCCGGTATCCGTTGCAAAAAGCCTAGCTTTTTGCGACGGATATTATTATCCGTCGCAAAAGAGGACGGAATACTTGTCCGTCGCAAAGCGGACAAAATGGTCCGCCAGCGACGGACCCCATCGTCGTCGCTAATTGGCGGACCATTTTGGTCCGCTTTTGCGACAGTTTACCTAATCCGTCGCAAACATCACCCATTTTGCAACGGATTAGGTATTCCGTTGCAATTCCTTTTTTTTTTGCTACGGATTTTAGAATCCGTAGCAAACTCAACCAAATTTGCTACGGAAAATTTTCCGTAGCAAATTCCGTCACTATTTCTTGTTTTTCTAGTAGTGTTTTTGTAACTATTGACAACACTTTATTCATGATTAATGCTATTGATCTATGCTTCCAACTTCTGAGTTCAATTCTGTTTCTTTATTTTCAATCTATATCCTTCATCATCTTCCTTTGTTAATATTGACAGATTTATAAAGTAACTTGGAAATTTATATTAACAAATTTTGTGGAAATATTGGACTTATTTGATCATCACACAGAAACATTATCCTGGACGCCATTAATATGAAAGGAAAATGGGTGATCATAATAATTGTGTTGGATGTGGACATTCGAAATACCATATGACACATTATAAGGACCAAGAGTGTTCCGTCCCCTTCTTATCTCCAAACATTTAAAAGTGAAAGTTACAAGCAAGTCAAAAATTCTTGTACGGGCATAATGTACTTCTCCACTTCTTAATGGCTGCTTTCATTCTTTGTTTTTTTGTCCCTTGGGACC
The DNA here is from genome assembly GCA_019022615.1 of Acacia melanoxylon. Classification (NCBI taxonomy): domain Eukaryota; kingdom Viridiplantae; phylum Streptophyta; class Magnoliopsida; order Fabales; family Fabaceae; genus Acacia; species Acacia melanoxylon. Next base: position 62,255 of record JAFJYJ010000064.1, on the reverse strand, counting down.
TTAAATGGATTTTCCCAAAAAACAAATATCACAGATGTTTGGTAAAAGAAACAAAATTGTCACTTTTGTACTTTTTTTAAAAAAAAAAAAAAAATTTATAGTTATTTTTTTACTAAAAAGTTTATGGTCTTTAGTGCACTTTTAAAAAAAGTTCATATGTATTGTTACCCTTAATCAAAGATCATAACATGTTGATAACTTCATGCAATGAATTCAAAATGATAGATAAGTTACAAGGTTCATTCATTACCATCATCTAATATGGAAGCAGATCATCATGGGTTGTAATGATTGGCTTGCAAGTTACTACTTTCATAGACTGTCTCCCACGTGCTTCTAATTCAAATGCTTGAAGCTATATATATATATATATATATAAGAATATTTAGTAACACGTACACGTTATGGCACAGCCCTTAATTATGACCTTCCAGTCTTGTTGTCTTGGCGGGTATTTAGAATTAGAAACCTAAGAATGTTTCCTCTTTCTCTCCTTGTCTCTCATAGGTCTTTAATACAAGAGTTCAACAACTAATGTGTAAACTTTAAGAAAATTAGTTATTTATAACAAATGAGTATTAGTTTCTCTAAAATGTGATATTTAATCATATAAATTATTGATGAAGACCCCCTTAATATATGTACAATTTATAAGAGACCATTTAGGCTAGAAATTAAAAATTTGGAAGACAAAGTGGATTGAAGTCTTATATCTAACTCGTATATCAGGGATAAAAGAGAGTTATACTCATTCTTTTTCCCCCCTAGTAAGGATTTGAATTTATTTTGAGGACATTCGTTGTTTGTTACAGTAGAGGTTACTCTGAAATGTCTCTTTTAATGGCAAGACACAAGCTCCCGTAGTTCAATCACTCCCATCACTCTCCTACTAGATCATGTTTGAAATCCCTAAATTAAAAGTGCTTATTTATGTAAATGAGACAAAACTTATTTTACATACTTTCTTTGTATATACCATAAATTACAATTAAAAAATTGTTTTTAAAAGCTCCAATCACTATTCCAAACAAAAACAGCTATGTCTTAGCCATTATCTTCCCTTCCCAATTTCACATATTTATTAAGTATAATATAATGGGCCTCATTAAAATACAATCTCTTCTCCATTTCAACTGTTAATCCTAACGGCCTTAAATACACACACACTGACACACACACATTGACACACGTGCCCTCAACACACACAGCCAAACATCCAAAAGAAAAGCAATTGCGAGAGAGAGAGGTGCTAGAGACAAAGCTCTCACTAGTAGAGAAAAACAATGCTCACAAACCTTAGGAGAGGGGAAAAAGATGAATGGCCTCAAAATTTAAGGTATAAATATACTATTTATTGTTGTTGACTAATATGAGGTTGAATCAAATCATAAAGGTTAAGGTGAAAATTTGCTTCCGAAGTTTTGTTGAGGAACAATATTATTTTGGAAAAAAATTTAAGCTCAATACCACCATTGAAATTTTAAAATGTAACAATGTTGTCTTATACCATTAAAAAACTAATATTTACTTGTTAAAAAATTGACATTAACCGTTAACTTTTTAACAAAAAATGGCAACATTGCTCTATTTTAACACTTCTAGGACAATATTGAACCTAAAAAAAATTTCAAACATTACTCATTAACGAAAACTTTCAAGATAAATTTGCACTTTAATCCAATCATAAATTTAGAAAATCTCTTTTAATGGCTCTTTTTTTTCCTTTATAAAATTTGAATTCGAGATTTTAGTTTAAAAGTACCATATATGTCTCACTTTGTTTAGAATGACGATTAGAACATTCAAAATCAGTTTTCCATTCATAATTTACTTTGTGCAAGATAAATATAAGAGAGAAGTTTTGTCTTGGCCGTGTTTATAAATCGTAATTCCAAATAAGCATTAGTCTATTTGGCATGTGTTGTGATGGATTAGGTTACTTTATATTGAGCATCCATCACAATTATGAACTGTGTATATTAAATTTAACAACACATATTAATTCAACAATTTATGCTTTTAAAAAACTGTCCAATTTGATTTATTTATTAATTTAATCTTTTTAGAGCATAAAAGGGTGTTTACCTCTTCTAACAAGTATGCTTCCTGGGATTTAAATTTGTGTTATCCTTCTTATGAGATGAGACTGCTTATACTACATCAACCAACAACTAGTTAGTTCATTTTTTAGAGTGTTTTTGGAATGCGGTAGGAAAAATGACTTATTTGCAAACTGACTTATGTAAAAGTAAATTAGGTAAAAGTCATATTGTATAATATGATTTATGTTTGAATTGACGCTAGCATAAGTAACTTTTGTGAAACTGATACTTGTTTGGAATTGCGATAACATAAATGGCTTTTAAGATAATTATAAGAGAAAATTTGGAAATAAGTGAACTTGGAAAAATGTTATCTTGAAAGATTTGGTCAAATCTATCTAATTAATGATTAGTCCTACAATAGCCTTCATAGTCATATCTTAGATAAATTGTTTTAAAAAACTTGATGTGTATTTGAAAATTGTCTTAATGCACGTGCTTCCTCTTAAATGAGAGTGCAATCGGCGACACTCAAATTGAAATAAATCCATCACACACACACTAGTAATCACATAGAATGCATAACTTCATCAATTCAAAACTCCCATTTGTATCACATTGAAGCTTTAGCCACTTTTTCTACACCAAAACTCTAGCAAATAAGCCAATCATAATTACAACAGTCACAACAACTTGATCAAAACATTAAAAGTCCATGAGAATGACTAAATGAATGAATCTGGAAGGAGGAAAAGAAGAGCCCGCTGGAATGAATGGCGCGCTTCTGGTTGAGCTTTCAGTTTGGTTGGTGGTAGTGAAGATGAGGTGTGGTGTTAGTGAGAAGATGAAGGTCGCAGGTTCGGTCGATGCTCTCTCTCTCTCTCTCTATATATATATATATATATATATATATATATATCTGTTGTGCTTAAAACTCTCATCTCCTTGAAGACTCACCGGTGATGGTGAGATGACGGTGGTGGTGGTGTTCGAAGGTGAGTGAAGTGAAGGTGGATGATGATAAGAGAGGAAAATCGATCAAGGTGATGAGGATTCTCAAGACGCGATAAATTGCTTTTGATAAGTTAAAGGGTTAAGTAGTAATTTTGCCCCGAAAGTATACCCTCAAGAGCAATTTTGCCCTGAAAGTTTTTTTGAGTTCAATTTTGCCTCAGAAGTTTTTCTCTGGAGATATTTTGCCTTCTGTTAGCAACCCTAACGGTCAACCGTTAGTTATCAAGTTGTGGGTTGTTAACGAGGGGCAAATTTGCTCCACACAAAACTTCCTAGGGCAAAAATGCTACTTAACCTTTTTTTTTTATATTTAATATTTAATTTTGCAATAATGACTCATCAATGAAAATGTAACCCTCTTTTATCCGGATTTGGATTCAATCCTCTCCGGTTTAGCATCCATTGTCGTCCACCGCGCTTTGCTGAGAAAAACACCGATTTCTCTTTTTTTTAAACAAATATTTCATGATACGTAGATACTAAAAAAATATTTCGGGATCTTGTGACGATACTTAAAAAATACATCATGATCTTTAAAAATTATTTTAAGTATTTTTTCGATCAAGCCGAAGATCCCGAAGTATTTTTTTAGTACCGTCGATCTGCCGAAATATTTTTTTCAACATCCTAAAATAATTTTTAAAGATTATGATGTATGTTTTAAATTTTTCAAGATCATCAAGTATTTTTTCACCCCTAGATATTATATAAATAAGAATAAAAAATATATGATATCATAAATAGCAATTTTAACACTTATTTTTGGGTTAAGTAGCAATTTTGCCGGAAGTTTTTCCTGGAGCAATTTTGCCCCTCCATTAACCATAACGGTCAACTAACCGTTGACCGTTATGATTACTAATGGAGGGCAAAATTGCTCCGTAAAAAAACTTCCGGCAAAATCAACCCAAAAAATTTCCAGAAAGAAAATTGCTACTTAACCCTAAGTTAAAAGCTCTTAAAATAAGCTTCTCAAATAAGCTCCTTTTATCACAAAAACACAATTGGTTTAAAATAATCCCAAACATGTGAAAACAATTTAAAAACTCCAAAAACCCAATTGAAAGCATCAATGGCACGATTTGAGCTGCAAAAAGCAGCTATACCAAACATAGTCTCAGTGGTTGGTTACTTGGTTATACTTGCATGTAACATTTATGGGCCTGTTTGGGTTAACGATAGGAGCGGTGGCTTAAAAGCTATCTGACTTTAAAAAATGTTCGGTGGGAAAAAAAGTCAGGTTATAGATAATGATTTGTGTTTGGATTGATAGTGGTAAAAGTGGCGGGGCCCACGTCAAAAAGTTGAGAGCATTATGGAAAAAGCTGGGTTCTGGAGCTTTTTCCTTAACGGACTTTTTGAGCTTTTTTGATGTTAAGTCCAAAGAACTTAACGGGCAACCCAAACACACCACGTTGAACTTTTTCTCTAACGCCAATTAACTCTACCGCAAACGCTCCTAACGCTCTCCTAACATTGATTCCAAACAGGCACTATATTTTTCTCTTAAAATATGGGATAGGCGGATAGCCGTTGGATTCATCATCAAAGCGGGAAAAGGAGGGTTCAATTGTTCGAGTCCATCTTATGTGCATGAGCATTTTTTATTTTATTTTATTTATATATGTATTTATTTGTATTTAAATTATATGCTGTTTTCTAAGATTTTTTTTTTCATCAAGTATCTCAAGTTAATTAGTTTCTAATTCTGCATTTGTCTGTAACATTAGTATTATGGAAACTAATTAATTTGAGATATTAGATACAAAAAATATTTCCGAAAGCAGCATATTATTTAAATCAAAATAAATATAATATATATATACACACACTCATATCTCTAATAGATGTATGAGCATATAAGAAGCACATAATTATATGCACATAATGTGACAGCCAATTGTTCAAGGTCAGTTGCTTATGTTGGGCTGTGCTGCATTTTACATTCATACAAACGGCGCCGTTTTGTTTGTAGGTTGAAACTGTGATTGGTAGTTGAGGGTGGGGTCTAGTGTTCGTTGCCTTTTAGCGTATTCATCGTTCATCGTTCATCTTGAGCAAAAAAAAATCGTTCATTGTTGATGAATGACGATTCTTCTGAGCTGTGGCCACCGCTTCAGGTTTAAAAAAGGACAGAGTTTTTTTTTTTTTTTGCCCAAAAAAAAAAAGGACAGAGTTGGGGAACTGTCCCTCAATCTTTTTTTTAGGTGGCGAGGCCCCACCATTTTCTTTTTCCACGTGTTTCCCCACGTTTACTACCACTTCATTGTGACCATTTTCATCTTCATTTTTTAATATTCAACGTGAATCATGAGATAGAGTTAATTTTGTTTAGACATGTTAAATATACTAATTTTTTTAGAGTATTTTTTTCTAAATTAATTAGTTTGATAATAAACTGATATATAATATAAAGATACATAATATATAATAAGATTAGTTAATTTATTTAACTTTCTTAATTAAAAAAAAAAATCAATTCTATTTTATATTTAGACCTGGAAGTGTGCTTGTGTGTGTATATAACACCAAATCTTTAATCTTTTTCATAATCAAATACCAATTTTTTTTTTTGAGTTACTAAAAGTATCATTAAGCTGTTTTAGATCCAAAATTAATCTCTCTTGAAGTTGGGAGCGAGTTAAAAGATTTTGGGAAAATTACTATCAGTCTCAAGGTACAGAATTAATTACAAAAAATTCTCATACTAAATTGTGATTAATTACTGAATGCCCTCACAAAAAGTCTCGTTCTTAAAATAATTTTTTATGTTGTCGAAATAGGCTTTATTAGTTATTAAAATGTCCCTATAAAAATCTCGTTGTGAAAATGACTTTTAATGTTATCAAAATGGTTTTGCATGTTGTAACAAATTCTCCGAGTTTTTCCTGCGGCGTGTAGAATTTTAGAAACCTGTACAATTTTTGGCAGCATGAAAAGTCATTTTGACAATGTAAAGCCATTTTCACAATAAGATTTTCATATGAACATTTTAACAACTAATAAAGCCCATTTTGACAACAAAACTTTTTGTAAAGGGAATTAAAGTAATTTATTCACAATTAATCACAAAAAAAATCATGTGAAGGGAATTTGGTGTGAGACCTTTTTGTAATTAATTCCGTACTTCAGATCCGACAGATGATTTTCCCAAAGATTTTTCACCCATCCCATATAGACCAACACAGCAACATGTAATGTAATGTTTGTTTGTTTTTTTTTTGACATCCTTGCTTGTGTAGTGTTTAGAAGAGATAATTACACATTAATACTTACTCAAAGATAATATATATAATCAAATGAATCTTCTCTCGTGGAGTTATGAATAATTATTGGTTAATTTTTTTGTTGCCTACATATATCATTATATAATAAAATTTATAACTTTATAGTAATAAAATTAATATTAGTTTACATTTAATTTTTCATATGATAAAGATATTAAAATTCATTACTTAAACTAAAAATTTAGACCATGATCTAAATTGAAGGATTTTTACCCTTTTTTGGCGGAAGAATGTTCTTACATTATTCAAATTTCAAATGCAACAAAATTAATAAAAAAATGTTTTTTTTTTATCCATGACATAACATGATTTAATCTTGCATGATGAGATGACGTTATATCCAATCAATAAATAAGCACAACAAACAAAATGATGTATTTATATAATTTATAGTTGGGAAATCATGTCATATAATTAAAAAGTGTCTCTACTTAAATGAAGTCGTTATTATCAATTAATATGGCGGAAAAATCCAATGACGTCCTTTACGAAAACCCTAACCGTCATGCCTCTCTCAATGTTCCCTCTCTCTCTATCCCTCTCTCTCCTCTTCTCATCCAAACGAAGCCACACAGAAGCGACGCAGAAAGATTAAAATCCTTCAGAACGTATGGATTTGCCATCTGGGTGAGTCACATTTGCTCCACACTTACCAGCTTTTTCCAGGCAAATTGGAACCGTCGAATATATGGGACCTACCATCTTTCTTCCATTTTGTTTTTCTCAACTAGGGAATATCTTGCATTTCGGAAAATTCTGATTTCCAAGTTATTACATTATCCGAGTTTTCTCTGCTTTTTGTGTGGCGTTCACGGCAAGGATGCGGTAAGCCTTTTGCTTTACAAAAGGTCTAACACAACGTGGTTTGGGTTTCTTTCCTTTCCCATAATTCTTCCCTCGACACATTCTTGCTCTCTCGTCGTTTTTTTTTTCCTGGTGAGATTTCAAGCTTCTCTAGTCATCCAGATAAGTTTCCTTTTTCTTGTGAAGTTTCCGAGTATTTTATTTCTTGTTCTGGCAAAACAGAGAGGGATTTCTGGTTTGGTTAAGGATTATCTCTCTGTTTTTCTTTGAATTTGAGCTGGGATCTGTATAATCAAGAACAGGCTCTGACAGGCAGTGTTTAAATCTATGACTTTCAAATATTATCGATTGGAAGGCAACCCTATCGATTAATTTCAAGACTGGAGCTTTGGGGGTTTGAAGTTATTTTCTTTAAACTGCTACCAGAGTTCAAGATTTTGTTCCTGAACTTCTGAGTACAAGGGTTCTTCTCTATAAAGCTGCGTCGCCTTGCCTACGATATGCTTATATTATTTTAAGCTGATAAGTTTGTTTGAAGTTATTTGTTATCCTGTAGTCTTCGTGTAGAAGGTCTTTTCTATTGATTTAGATTGATTATCTGTTGGATGCACGTGATTAATTTAAAAAAGTAGCCATTGTCCTTTCAGTGTTGTTGTTTGAAAAGAAGTATTGTCAGTTTTCTTGTTTTTAGTTTCCTTAGTGTTGGATTTTCGGGTACTGACATGGGGAAGAAAAAGGAACAAGCTGGAGATAAATCAAGTGATGATGGTGGAAATCCAAGCAAAGTTGGAGATAGTAGCCCCAAAGCGTATGATAAGGATACAATGGTGTTCATATCCATGGCTCAGGAGTTGAAGGATGAGGGGAACAAACTATTCCAAAAGAGGGACCATGAAGGAGCCTTGATAAAATATGAGAAAGCTCTCAAGTTGCTTCCCAAAAATCATATAGATGTGTCGTATCTACGGAGTAACATGGCAGCATGCTACATGCAGATGGGACTTGGTGAGTACCCCAGGGCAATACTCGAATGCAATTTAGCCCTTGAGGTTACGCCAAAATACAGCAAGGCATTGTTGAAGAGGGCAAGGTGCTATGAAGGTTTAAATAGACTGGATTTGGCTCTAGGAGACGTCAATACCGTTTTGAAGATGGAATCGAACAATATCATGGCATTGGAGATTTCGGAAAGGGTGAAAAAATCACTCGAGGAGAAAGGATTAAGAGTGAATGATACAGTGATTGAGTTGCCTCCTGATTATGTTGAACCTGCCTATGCTTTGCCTCCAGAAAAAGCAGTGAAAGAGAAGACACGCAAGAAGAAGAGCAACAAAGTTGAGGTGAAGACCATTGATAATAAAACCGTAGAAAAACAAGATGAGGAGAAATTGGAAGAGAAGAAGGTTGAGGACAATATTGAGAAGGCTGGGAAGAAGGCTGATGAGAAGAAATCCAAAAAGAAGGCCAAGGAAAAAATTGATGAGAAGAAGGCTGATGTTAAGGAGGTTGTGGAAGAAACAATTAATGGTAGAAGAGATGATATGCCTAAGAAAACAGCAAAACTTGTTTTTGGTGAGGACATAAGATGGGCTGAATTGCCGATTAATTGCACCCTTTTGCAGTTAAGAGAAGTTATTTGTGAACGCTTCCCAAGCCTAGGAGCTGTTCTTGTCAAGTACAGAGATCAAGAAGGTGATTTGGTCACAATCACTTCTGATTCTGAATTGAGATTGGCTGAAACTTCAGCAGGACCACAAGGTTCAATCCGGCTGCACATTGTTGAAGCTACTCCTGAGCAGGATCCACTATTTGAGAAACTTAATAAAATGGAGGTGCAAAGGTCTCCTGTCAGTGAAGCACCTGAGAATGGTTGTGTGTTGAAAGAAAAGGAAGTGATAAACTCATCTTGCATTGAGGATTGGACAATCCGGTTTGCCCAGCTATTCAAAAACCATGTTGGATTTGAATCTGACAGATATTTGAATTTTCATGAGCTTGGGATGAAGCTCTATTCTGAGGCTATGGAGGATACAGTCACAAGTGAAGAAGCACAAGGCTTATTTGACATGGCAGGACATAAGTTCCAAGAGATGACAGCCCTAGCATTGTTCAACTGGGGAAATGTTCACATGTCTAGGGCAAGGAAGAAAGTGTATTTCACTGAAGATTCTTCTAAGAAACATCTGCATGAACAAATCAAAAGTGCACATGACTGGGCACAAAAAGAATATGAAAAAGCAGGAGAAAAATATGAAGCAGCCATTCAAATAAAATCAGATTTTTATGAAGGCTTTCTGGCGCTGGGGCAGCAACAATTTGAGCAAGCAAAACTTACTTGGTATTATAATGCAATCAGTAATGGGGCTGATTCGGTGACATGGCCCTCTGCTCATGTTCTTCAGCTTTACACCAATGCTGAAGATAATATGGAAAAAGGAATGCAGTTATGGGAACAGTCAGAGGAGCATTGCTTGATTGAAGCCTCTAAATCCAAGGATGTCAAATTGGTTGTACATGACATGGCATTGGATGGAACGTTTAAAAATATGTCAGCAGATGAAATTGCTGCACAGGCTGCAAATATGAGTTCTCAGATAAATCTGCTTTGGGGTACCATGCTATATGAGCGTTCAATTTTGGAATTCAAAGTCGGATTACCAGTATGGCATGAATCTCTGGAAGTAGCTGTCGAGAAGTTTAAACTTGCTGGAGCTTCTCCAACAGATATAGCTGTGATGTTGAAGAATCACTGTTCAAATAATACGGCTGCAGATGGTATATGCTCATGTTAATAACTTCTTTTAATTGTTGAGTAGATGTAAATATACTAACTCATTTTACTTACAGGTCTAGAATTCAAAATTGATGAAATAGTACAAGCATGGAATGAGATGTATGAAGCTAAAAAGTGGCAGCGTGGAGTTCCTTCATTTCGCTTGGAAACCTTATTTAGGAGGCGAGTTTCAAATATCTATCATGCCTTGGAGCTTGTGTGAGTTGCTTCTTGTGCATATTGATGGAGAATTACAGGGCCAGTACTTCCTTACACCTCTCCTTCGCTTGTAAGGCTATTTCCTCATCTAAAGGTAATTGAGGAGCACCACACTGAGAAATTGTACTGTTTATTGATTCCTCGTTTTACCACAATATTATTCATGATTTGTCATATAATATTGCATTTCTGTTAAATAAGAATTTGTTGCTTGGGAAACGTTTCTAATGTTTGGGCATCAATAAAAAGCTGTGGCATTTGACATTTTCCTTTAAGAATTTTCTCTGCATATATTCATTCTTGACCACAATGTCATATGCATGGTTGATAATGTCAATGACCACCCCCCATCCCTAAAAAACATGCACGGTTGTCCATCTAGCTGTTCGGATTTGAGCAATTGTACATAAAAATTGAGTGCAATTTAATCCTGGATCATAAGATTGCACCTGGGTGGAGGCAACATCATAAATTTTCACTAGACCAGTATTCATTACTTGGGTACTCTGTGGATTGATCCAAAAATGGCTACCAACTATTGTTAGGTCCTTGGAAAAAAAAAAAAAAAAACTTTCATTACTTCCTGTCATCATCCCTCTATTATGATTCACATGACACATGGAGAACAGTATTAGCTTCCTAGATTCAATCGCTGTGGCTATAAATAATTTGATCATGCATAACTACTGAGAAATCTTATGATTATCATTGTTCATGGCTCAGTTTCAACAGTTAGCTGAGGGTCTAATGATCACATGTTGCGTTTTTTTATGGACATATTTGTGGTGTCGTACCTTTGTATATGCACCTGAAATTGCTTCCAGTCCGTGCAATTCAATACCATGCTCAGCAACTTCTAGTTATTTTCATGATTGTCTGCATATACTTTACATTCCTCATTTTGCTATACTTCATCATTATTTGTTCATAGAATAATACTACCTCCAATCCTTAATATAAGTTCTCATGCAAATTACATTGTGAAGGAGATCTTATATTAAGAACCGGAGGTAGTACAAGACTACAGCTTACCCTCTTTAAAGACAACCTTGGCTTACCCTGTTCTGCAGGTGTTTCTTTCTACTTGAAGGGTTCTAACTCAACATTGGACTTCTTGGGAACAATTATTCATTTTTCATTATGCTTGGATGTTCCAGGACCACAAAGGTCTATATATATGATTTCCTTTACTTACCACCTAGGGAAGGTGGAGTTGCAGGAATTTAGAGTTAGTTACGGCCATAGGGCACTTTGAACTTTACTTTGAGTATAGTTTTATAGGGGTGAGTAGAGTAGGATATTGAATTTGTAACAGAAGCTGTTGGAGAGTCATGTAGTGTAATCTATTCCATTTGTAAACTGTTCACTCTTGACTTGAGTGAGTATTGCTAGATTGAATTTCCTTTGTATTAGAGCACTGAATTTACGGAATGCTACTTATTCTACTGCTAAATGTCAAAGAAATATTTCCTTTTTTTTTTTTTTTTGGAGAAGGTACCTGGTTTGATTGGCTGAGTTGAGTTTTTGCTTGATAATTGATATGGTATCAAAATTTTAGTACTCATGATGACAGAAGCTTTATCATTCTTAAGCCCTTTTTTGTACAAAACTGAATTTCAATACAATGTACAGTAGGCTTGTCTCTCTTTTTTTTTTTTTAATAACAAAATCCTTGTCTGCAGGACAATTTTGGCGTAGGAAAACGTGCTAAAAATATTTTAATAATTTATTACCAAGGCAAATATTACTGGGATCCGTATCAGGGAAAATTTCAGTCACCTTGGTAGTAAATTAATTTCATTCAACTCTCGAAACTTTCTAAAACTTCACTGCATCTCTATAGTCAAAATGAAATTAATTTGTAGTGAAAAGATAATGATACCCTTCTTTTATTTTTTTATTTTTCAAAAGAGCATTTACAAGATAAGTAAGAAAGATCTACAAGACAAATAAAGCGAATTCAAAAGAACTTAGGAATTAAAAACATTTTGGCCATTTACAAGACAAATAAAGATATTCAAAATAACTTAAAGAGTTAAAAATATTTTGGTCATTTACAAGACAAATATGAAAAATCACAAGATAAATATGGGCATTTACCAGACAAACAAAGAGATTCAAAAGAACCTAGGAAATTAAAAATATTTTGGCCGTTTACAAAACAAATATGAAAATTTACAAGATAAATAGGGGCATTTACAAGACAAATAAGACAATTTACTAGACAAATTAAGTAAGAGCATTATTGTCTTTTCACTCACAAAAATTAATTTCATTTTAACTATTGAGGGTGCAGTGAAGTTTCAGAAAATCTTAGGGTTAACTAAAATTAATTTGTTATAGGGGGCTCACTGATTGCTTACATATAATCTCCTTGCTTATCTATCAGGAAAAAAAATACTCCCTCCTGGCCCCAATTATAAGGCACTGCAGTTGACTTTTTGGAGAAATTAAGGAAGTTAATTAAATTACTTTAAAGATCTATATTTTTATTTTTTTTCTTGAAACTAATTAGTTTGACTAATAAACTAATATATAATCTAAAGATACACAACATATAAAATGATTAAGTAACTTATTTAGTTTCCTTAATCTCTCCAAAAAAAGTCAACTATGTCTTATAATTAGGACCGGAGCTTTTTTATATGAGCAAAAAAACCTTTTATCTGTTTGTTGATTGAAATGGAAAAAATAGCCGTATTGTTGCACCACATCATCTAATAAAAAATTGAGAAAATATAATTTGACAAAAAAAATCGAGAAAATATATTTAAAATAATTTGTATATATCCTGCTATGCAATATTTTGACAGGGAGGGTCACTTTAAATTTGTGGTGTGATTGACAAAGGTCCATCTGATTAATTATGAACATCTATTTTTTTTTTTCCCTCTGGAATTATGGGGCAATCACCAAGGCATCAGGGTTATAAGCAGAATTGAATGCTTGACCTTCCATTTTTAAAGGAGCCGTCATGCTATTAGACAACAGACATTTATTTAATAAGTTGATTTAAACATAGATAGTGTACTGGTAAGTGTGTGAATATACCTTCATGGAAAAAAAAAGTGTATGAATATATGATGGAATATGGGATTAAATATTTTGAGAGAAAACTCTTTTTGAAAGAAATGAATCTGTTTTTGAGTTTTTAATTATATTTTAATAAGCTTCTCTTATAAGTTTCATTCAAGATTAAGGAAACCAATCTACTTTTTGCCTTTTATAATTTTACATTAGCAAGTTGATTGCAAGATTGCTTCATGAGAAGGAATTAATTTGTAAGTGAGTGTTTTACATAATTATACCATTTCAATTGAAGTAATTATGCAAAAAATAATTATGCAATTTTTTTTAAAATTTTTTTTATCAAACATGTTGAAAGGGCCATATAAATAAAATTAAATCAAGGGTAAAGGAGCAAAAATACATATGTCTTTTTCCGGAAATGTCTAGCACCATATCTTTTTTGGGAGCAAAATACACGTGTGATTACGTTTTAGGAGCAAAATACCGTTTGATCGTTAAGTTTAACTTTTGTCTTTATTGACGATGACGTGGCATGTCCACGTGGCATCCAAATAGACCAAATAGTTCTACGTGGCATGTCTATGTGGACATGCCACGTCATCGTCCAGTCAGCACAAAAGTCAAACTTAACGGTCAAACGGTATTTTTTGCTCCCAAAACGTAACCACATGTGTATTTTTGTTCCCAAAAAAAGCATATGGTCTTGGCGCTCCCCTGAGTGAAAAGACATATGTATTTTCGCCATTTACCCTTAAATCAATATTTTGTAACTCAAGTATATCTTTTCTTTTTTCAATGTGGAGACGATTTCATCTCATAGTCTCCAAGATAATAGATCCTTCTAAGTTCTAACCAAATTTTGTTACTACCTCCGGTCCTAATTATAAGAGTTAGTTGACTTTTTTTTGGAGAGATTAAGGAAGCTAAATAAGTTATTTAATCATTTTAATATGTTATGTTTTCTTAAATTATATATTAGTTTATTGGTCAAACTATTTAGTTTGAAAAAAATAAAAATAAAAATACTCTAAGCTAATTTAATTAAACTTCCTTAATCTCTAAAAAAAAGTCAACTAAATTTCTTATAATTGGGGCCCAGGAGAAATATAAGGGTTGGAATTATAGTCTAGCCATTTACTTATTAATTAGAACCTCCCACAATATTTGTCTAATTATTCTTGCAATTTTTTTTATTACCATACTTTCATTAAACATAATTTTCTTTGAAGGCAAAAAAAAAAAAACATTCTTATGATCCAAGAATCTTTTCTCAAATTATTTAGTTACCAACAAAGCTACATTCTTTCTACTTCTGCACTTTCAGGGCTCCTAAAAAACCAGTAATGCATAGTGAGTAAATATTAAATACACGCAAGCGGAATATTTCATTTCCAATTTCATCTGAGCCACAAATGAGCTTCGTCGTGGCGAATTCATGTTCTCTTTTGGTACGCACGGCAACTGAAAGCTCCTTTGGATTTTTCTTCACCCCGAAACTGTATCAGACTCTTCCTTCTTTTTATGCCAGTTTTACTCCGTGTATCTCCTTAGCATTTCGAGTTTTCCGGCCAAACAAAAATGGCCAAAGTTACACCCAGAACACATAATTTGTGCTTTCTTTCGCACAGCCGAGAGTGCAAAACCTCTTTTCAACGCTTTCAGTTGCACCGTTTGCCTTCAAAACACCACTTAAGGTTTAGAATTTTGTCCAGCTCTCAGCAAAATGTCAAGGATAGTGAGAAAATTGCCGCCAAGGTTCTTACTGGACTTCAAGTCGACGAATTAGAGCAGAATGCTTCTGTTTTGGATTCGGAACGTCCGTCAGGAGCTCAAAATGTGTCCTTCATTGCTTCTAATGGCCGTTGGCCGCCTTGGAAGAATCTTCCCCAAAGATATAAGCTCATCGGTGCGACGTCCCTGGCATTCGTTATCTGCAACATGGATAAGGTTATTACTCTTTTATAGTTTTATCATATAATTGCAAAAGTAAGTCTTATAGTTGATTATAATTAGATGGAAACTGGAAGCGTTCTTTTTCTAATTGCTTTAGCACTTGTTTACTTTCTATCTTTTTCTAAAAGCTTTGAGTTTTGGGAACTCCATACTCATTTTGTTCTTTCCCCAGAGATCCTTAGTTTAATTTGCTGGCAATTTGGGTTGCGGGCCTTCCCCTTTATTATGGGTTAACTGGAATCATCATATGTAGGCTACAGGTGGGTTGCTTATTTAGCATTTGTTTATTGGGTCTGACTTTTATTAATTAATTACTTGATTACTTGATTGGGCAGGTCAACTTGAGTGTTGCTATAATTCCAATGTCTCATCAATTTGGGTGGAATTCATCTGTGGCCGGATTGGTTCAATCATCATTCTTCTGGGGTTATGCATTGAGTCAATTGCCTGGGGGTTGGTTAGCCAAGATATTTGGTGGAAGGTTAGTTTCCAGAAGCAAGAAAAGCTTTTCTCTTTTTTCCCCCTTTGGAGCTGGGTGGCAACTTGTTGGGCTTAGGCTCAATTCATGATGCTACACGAATAGAGTTCAGTGTCCTATGTTAACACACTGAACTATATATACTGAACTAGTGTGCTATAATGATATGCCAATGAAAGAATGTGGGGATAAAATCTCATTAGGAATGTGGATTCTGGAGACAAATGTCAGACATAACTCTGCCAGACTTGTGTTTCTAATACTGTGAAGGTATGTATGTATGGATGCGAAAACTTAGGCTAGAAGTCAAAACAAAACATGAGTGAAAATGTGTGTATGCTTTTAGAATTAGGGACTTACAAGGTAGATGGTTAAAAAGAAGATTGAGGCTGTAAAGATAGCAAATGAAATTCAAGTTGATCTATGGCCAGAAATAGATAGCAGAGAATAGAATCAAGATGAAGATAACCGTTGCAAGAAACTTGCTATTGATATTTCTCAATTCTCTGTGGAATCTTAAAATCAAAGTAGATAGTTTCAGTATAATTCTTAAAGCAAAATAAAGTGTTTTGCCCTCCTCTTATGGTTTTATAAGAAAATAAATGAGAATGACTATTTGACAATTTTTATTTATTCTGAAAGCACTAACATTAAAATAAGGAAACGAGTTGATACTCTTTCTGCAAAGATCTACTTGGTAAACTGGATGGTCAATAGAAGATGACCATCTCATGTCAATTTTTAGAAAATTATATTTCTTATTATCATGATAGAGTAAGAAAATTTTGAAAACTATTTAGGTAATTTGATATAAGATTTCTGCTCAGGAATTTAGATGAAGTTCCAAAATTTCATTTCAGTTTCTGCGTTCATGTTGTTTCACTTCTATCTTCCTTTTGTTTCAGAAAAGTTCTCAAGATTGGGGTATTAACCTGGTCATTTGCTACGGCTCTTGTTCCTGTGCTTGCTGGATATATGCCGGGATTAATCCTTTCAAGGATTTTGGTTAGTAGGATTTCTTCTTAACCCTTTTTTCCTGATATTTAAGTTTCAATATGCGTTCTTGGATCCTTGATTAATTTTGCAGAAGGTCTTGGCTTCATTAATTTATTTTTTTCATTTGGCTTTCTATTCACTGAAGTTAAAATCTCTTTATTAATTCTTTTTCTGGGTGTTGATTGTTGTTCAACATATTGTCTTGCACTCTTTATTCTTTCTCAACCATTAATTACTTTCATTCCATTTCATATATAGGTTGGGATAGGAGAAGGTGTTTCACCATCTGCGGCCACTGATCTAATTGCTAGGCATGTAGACATCTGTATTCATTCTGAAGCAATGTGCATTTTTGTTTAAATTGATGTTTGAGTTAATTAGTGCTTCCTTTATTTGATTTATAATTTTTGTTCTACTTCCTTATCTATTATTCTGCATGCTGTTATAACTCCCCTTCATGCTGCAACTATTGAAATATCAGTAATTTTTGAACGTGAGAAGCCCTTCTAAAAAAAGATAAAAGAGAATTTTCCTTTGGAGGTGTTAGTTTGAAGCAGAATATCAAGAAATATAGGACAATAAGAAGAATTCTTTGGAGCTTGACAAGTAGTTTCAACTTTCAAACAGTTTACTCCCCATTCCACCACAGCCTCTCCCCAAAGAAAAATATACTTTAGTATCTTTAATATTTCCTAAGAGAGCATTGGTTTGGCATTACTAAGGATTGCCAAATAGAAGTCCTTGTGCAAACTCTGATAGGAGATTATGAGTTAATTTCTTATTCTCATGATTTGGTAATATGAAACTTCTCAGTAAGAGTAGGTTTCTGCATTATCAAACTACTTTTCGGTATATTTTCTTTTTTTCCATCTCTTGACGATCTTGGCAATTGAACTTTTAAGTTTTTAGCTGTAGCAGTGGTTTTGACAGACATTTGGCTTTTTGTTGCTTTATTTAATATCTCTCACCCATCTAATTTGTTTTATTCATTATGAGTTGCAGGTCAATACCATTGGAGGAGCGCTCAAGGGCTGTGGCATTTGTATTTGGTGGTTTGAGTGTAGGAAGTGTTATGGGGTTTGTATTATTTATAGCATGTAGTCTTATGTTGAAATGCCAAAAACTTGTAATTCTTTCCACTTTCTTTGTTTGCATTTACCTTTAACGCTTTGTTATCCATCAGGCTTCTTTTGGCTCCTCCCATTATCCAAAATTTTGGCTGGGAATCTGTATTCTATATATTTGGACTTTCAGGGATTGCTTGGTAAGTTGAAATGACTAATTACTTATATGGTTTTCATTACATTAGTTGGTTCAAAGTAGTAAAGTTTCTTCTGTTGATGAAAAATTGGCATGTTATTGCCATAAATTTCAAAGGTTTTTGAGGTTTCAAGTTCCTGAAGAAAGAGAAACACATTCAGCAGCTGAATCTAATTCATGTGAGCACTTAATCTGTTTACCTCTTTATGTGCTTTATCAATCTTATGCTAGGTAGCAGCCTATGAATTAACTCAGGATCCAACTATCCTCTCTAATGAAGAATCAAGTTTTTCTTATGCTCAATGCCCAGGGACGCTGGGGTTAAGTTTTGATTATTTTAATGTCCAAATTTAATTAATTTGATGCCCAAATAATCATGCAGTCTGTATTTTTATTTTTCTTTTTAATCCATTGATTTGGAAATTGCTTTCAAACTCATTCTTACTACCTGCCTACTGATGTGACTTTGTCTTAGTATATGCATCACTGTTGCTTTCTCCTCCAATACCATTTCCTGAAATAACAGTTAATGCATCACCTGTGCAAATTTGTTTACTGTCTGCTGCTAATTTTTTTTTTCATGGCATGGTGACATGGTCTTTACCATAATAACCATTTATTATCACTTCAGTGTTCCCTGTAGGCTGTAGAATTGGCCTATTTTGGTACCATTTATAATTATTCTGAATAATTCTATCCTATACTGTTATGTTGTACCATTGTCTGAATTAAATTAGTCAGTATATGATTGGACTCATCATCTATACTTCAGGAATCATAATGGGCTATGTTTGAAGGGTAGCCTGTAGGCCACTTGTTTATTATTGTTTGTAGGAAAATTTCCTTTGTTGAGAGTTCGATTCTTGCTTTCATCCTATGTTTACTTACGGTTTAACTGTTGGTTTTTCACTTTTGTCTTTGATCATCTTAGTGGTCTCGAGTGTTACTGCGCCACCTTCATGGAATGATTCTCTAGAAAAACTTAACGACTCTTGGAAGGTATGGATCAATAATTTTTTTGACATTCATCTTTGGATTTAATTCTTTTGTCTTCTTGGAGAGGGAATGACATGGTAGTGCTGCTTGTGGGCTTCGATTCTGTGGGTTAGCATTATTCAACTATTCAATTTATAATAAATAGGGACCCTTTTGCTTTCCCTTTTTATTATTACTGACTGGCTGAAATAACTCTTAAACTGCAGAGTAGCAAGAGTTATTTTTAATCCTGATATATTTGATCAGTTTTACCATTTTTCCCTTAAAAAATTATGTTCTGGTGAAATCCTTGCTTAAGTGAGTATTTAGTAATTAGTATTTGCAATATCTACAATGGACGTTTGTTTCATTTCTGCTGTAATGCTATAGGATGTAATATGGAAGGCTTTTTTCCAAAGGCAAGCTGTTATGATAACATTATTCAATTATCTAATTGATAACAAACAGAGACTTCTACTTTTTCCTTTTATTACTGACTGGGAGGGGGAAAAAATCTCTTAAACTGCAGAACAGCAGGTATTTTTTAATATAATTGGTTTTAATTTTTACCCTTAGAACACTGTTGTGGTGTAATCCTTCCTTCCTTGAGTGAGTACTTTTATCCAAAACGGACCTCTTTCATTTATGCTTTCATACTATAGGATGTACCATGGAGGGCTTTTTTCCGAAGTTCAGCTGTAAGGGCCATGATATATGTTCACTTCTGTGGTAGCTGGGGTCACTTCACTTGTCTATCATGGCTTCCCACATATTTTAGGTACCTTGTGGACTTCTACTGCTTTAACTCTCTCTACATGTTTGCCATGTCTCAGAATTACTGTCAATGCTTGTTAGAGAGTTATTGGAAATTTTCTGCACTAAGGACGTTTTGTTTGCAGGAGTTTCGTTGAATATCTTTAATATAGTAAAAAATGAATATAAAAATTTGGAATTGCATATTATGTAACTAAGTTATGTAAATGTATAAGCTACTTGATGCTTTTTTGTATTTTACATCTTAGAACTTGCAGTTAAGTCCTGTTGCTTTTAATTAGTGTTAATTATTTAATCTATGCTTTATTTTCTTTTTCTTTTTTATAAGAAATTTTGACTCGGTTAGAAGGTGACTTGGTGAATAAACAATGAAAAATACCATAGAATCTACTTCTCTCAATTAGGCTTCCACTAGCTGTCCTCTGGATCTTGTTTATTATAAAGTTCATTTTATTTATGTGTTCCTCCTTTTCTTAGAATGCACCAATTTCAGCGCAGCTTCAATTTTTAGGTAAAAAAATTCAAATGAAAGAAGTGTTGAGTTGACAATTATTGTGATGCTTTGATGGGGCTGTGATATAAAATGCATCAGTTCCAAACTGCTTTCTAGCTGCACTGCTCATCACTGTTGATGCCTTGGCAAGACCCGGAGCTACCTCCTTGTGGCTACTCAGCTTTTTTTTTTTTTTTTTTGGGAAAGGTCTACTGTTTACTTGAACATATGGCGCTGATGCAAATAACTGATGAACACCTCTAAATGCATGTTTGGCAAACCACAAAACATGGTTTTAGAAGCCCTTTCCCTTTCTGCGAAGCCGATATAAAACTCCTCTCACATACTTATCTCGTAAATCGTAAAAACTATTCTCAAAAGCTAATCCAAACATGCACTAAGCTTTTTTTTTTGTTTTTTTTTTAAAAAGGAAATTGTTTTTCGTCTCTTTAGTAGTTATTGGAGAAAAAATCCTTCTAGAGATCTAGGCCATTCAATGGTTTAAAATATGGTCATCGTTTTCACACATAATTTTTAAATTTTAAACTAGTGCAGAGCATTTTTAGTTCTATGTTTTCAAATTTTCCTCCATGCTAGTTTTAATTCTACCATCTTTATGTTGTGCAGTGAGGAGCTGAACCTAAACCTTACAGAAGCTGCATGGGTGAGACATTGATATTTTTGTTTTTCTTTCTGCTACCACAATTTCTTTAAGCCTTTGTGAAGGGGGAAAAACTAAGATTTCATTCTATGGAATTGACACAATGAGTTTCATCAGAATAGGTGTATCAAATTTGAATTTGAAATATAGATAAAACAAGATCATGTTTCTGTTGGTATTGCAGTATGATATATGAGAAGTTCAATTGAAACTATGTTATTTGTACTGCTCAGATGGCTGCCTTTTATTAATGCCCTTGAAACTATGCTATTTCTACAAGATTTCAATCTTAATAGCGTTGGAGTTGTAGAATAGCTATTTCCCATCGTTATGGACTTATTTTTCCATATAATACCGTTGTTATCACTTGCTTACTAACCATTCTGAGTTCTTGATAATTTCAGGTGTCTATTCTTCCACCATTAGCTTCAGTATTTGTGACTAATGCTGCAGCTCAGTTAGCTGACAATTTGATTTCTAGAGGAGTTGAAACCACAAGGGTATGAGAGGAATTAAAACATTATTAGTTTATTCATTAGTCATTTATCATCTAAAACTTCAATACTTGATTGGTACAGAACTAAAAACCACACTCCCTCTGGTCCTAAATATAAGACATATTTGTTGAGTTGATTTTGTTTCTAAATGTAAGACAGTTTTCATATTTGTCAACTTTCTCCTAATTTACCCCTATGGATGCTCCCTTAACAATAATGAAGGAGGAGAGGGAATGAGAAAATTGAGGAAGATGATTATGGCATTTTAGAAAATACATATCATATTAACAAACTCAACTTACTTCTTTAATATGATCAAATTAGATAAATATGTCTTCTATTAAGGACCGAGGAGTATTTCTCATAATTTTCAATGCGATTTTATTTATTGTGGAGATATTACTTGGTTTGGGCCATTCTGACTAAGCACTTCTCAATAGTATTTGTTATGACTTCTAATTTGATTTGCTGAAGTTTCAGCAACAACTTTTTATTATTTAGATTTGACTTAAATATTAATTTTTTGCTGTCTGAATTTCTCTAAAAAAGGTTCGAAAAATCTGCCAATCAATTGCATTTTTGTCTCCTGCAATCTGCATGACTCTGTCCTCAGTGGATCTAGGGTTACCACATTGGGAGGTTGTGGGCATTCTCTCGGGTGGCCTAGCCCTCTCAAGCTTTGCCTTGTCAGGTACCAAAGAATCCTGCAAATTTATTTTGTAGAACTAATGGGATGACCTCTCCCTTTTGCTTTGGGCTGTCTATATTTATGTGTACGCGTGCGCTTATGCAGGACTTTATTGTACCCATCAGGACATGTCACCCGAATATGCAAGTATTCTTCTGGTTAGAAAGCGTACACTTATTCTCTTCTACTGAAAAATTGAAGGATTTATAAGTTGCTTCAGTGAATGATCTCAAATATTTTGGCTTGCTTTTGCCCCGAGTATTTAAAAAAAGAAAAGACAAAGAAAAGAAAATCTTGGCTGACAAATGCTATCTCAAGTTCTTATTATCATTAGTCTCCTTTTGTAGTTTCATGCGGCTACCCTTATTCTTGAATCATTATAAGTATGATGCCCTGTAATTGTTTTTGGAGACCAAATGCTTTGAAGAGACGTGATGATTCTCTGCCTATTTAAAATTGCCTTCTCTAGTTTTTTCACATCACTTGAGGGTACGTTTGGTTTAACAATAGAAAAGAAGATGGGGGAAGAAAAGTTTTTGTCTAGCATACTATATTCATGATATTTTCACCCATCTGTTTATGTCTTTTTTTAATGCTTTTTAAAAGTAGGGGAACAAAAGCAACTTTTCACTAAATTTCTTTTTTCATTTCATTCTATACATCAAACTTCTCTTTACATCTTTGATATGGTGGAAAGGAATTGATTGCAATGCAAAATGCAAAAAAAGGTAGGCTGGTGGGATGTAAAATGACACTTTGTCCCTACTTTAAGAAGTAATGAAATTAATTAAGTAATCATGACAACACATCAAATTTCTCTCTTCTTTGTTGAGGGTATCAAACAATCTAGCTAGGGTGCCATGATGAGAGAGAAAGACCAACTGTGGAGCCCACCATACTCATCAAAACTCCCTACCCAAATCGCAACACTGTGCAGCCACTGCAGGGAATGTTTTAGCTAACTACTTCCCTGAGGCCTTGGTCAATGATTGAGTGATTGTTTGTAACCACCTTTTAGTTGAATTTTTGCTCCAATTGCAATTAAAGCTTGAAGGATATATCTAACTTTTCCAACTAACAACATTCCACTTTAACTCTTCTAGCTTCAGTTTTAGGTCAACAACCATAATGAAATTATTTCAAATACAGGGTCAATTGACAGGAACCCTTTGAAATGTTTTGGTACATGCATATTGCTACCTCTAAAATGCTGCTTAGTCCTAAACATTAAATCATTCTTTACACAAGTAAAACGAACTGAACTTTGGTCTGAGATTAATATCTGATTTTCTTGATCCGTTCCTTTTATCTTTTCCTCAGGGAATCACTAACACTGTTGGGGCAGTACCTGGGATAGTGGGGGTAGCCCTCACTGGTTATCTTTTAGACTTGACTCATTCATGGAGTGTAAGTTTTGCCCCCTCTTATTATAGTATGTTGTGTTAATACTCCCTCTAGTCCTTAATATAAATGCTAGAGATTAAGGAAGATAAATATATTACATTGAAATATTTATATTTATTGTTTTCTTCAAACTAATTTGCTTGACTCATAAACTAATATATAATTTAATGATACAAAACATATATGCTATGATTACGTAATATATATGGCTTTCTTAAGCTCTCAAGAAAGTCAATTAGCTCTTATATTAAGGATTGGAGGGAGTATGTTTTGTATTTAATCTAAGTTTGTCTTTTGTACCGTGTAGATAGCGTTATTTGCGCCATCAATCTTCTTCTACTTGACTGGTACAGTAATATGGTTGGCGTTTGCCAGCAGTAAGCCTCAGAATTTTTCAGAGCAAGAATGATTTTCCTTTCAATCTTTACATAGTTCAGAATACACAGCTGTAGAAAGTAAAGCAAATCTCAATGGTTCCCTGAGTTTTTGGTGTGTGTATAGATGTATTATTTTTCTTGGTGAATGATGTAATTTTTTTGTTTTTGTTTTTGGGGTTAAGCCTATTATAGCATTAGAAATAGATGAATGATGGTAATTGGCCACCAAATCTTGTTCTGACGTGTTATAAACTCAGGAAAGTCGAAGATATATGTTGTTGTGATATTGCCATCAATGTTAGGCGGTTTATTGTTCTTCATCAACTTGGCTTAGATTAGGTGTTTTAGGTTCCAAGTTTGATGAAATATACTCCTCTCGTCCTTATAGGGAAAGGGAGAAAAAATTTGTTCGTCATATTATTTATAAATCACATGATTGATTTTTTATTATGAATATAAAAATTATACTTTATTATGATAGAGTACAGAATATACTCTTCTGGTCCTTAATGAGTTAATCTTTATTTTGAATATAAGATGTATTTTTTATATTTGTTAATCTTTTCCTAATTCATCAAGTATTGATACTTCCTTAATAATAATTAAGTAGAATAGATTAAGGAATTAACGAAGATGATTATGATGTTTTAGAAAAAGTTTATCATATTAATTGATTCAATTAAATTTCTTAATATGAGTATTTAAAAAGGGGGCAAAGTTATTTTAAAGTAGAATTGATGAAGTTTAATGTTTTTTATTAGTGTAATAAGTGGCGGAGTCACATTGTTTTCTTTGGGTCTCTTTGGGTGCAAGTGCACCCATAAAAGACACCCTTAATTGGGGGGGAGGGGGGAAATCAATTCTCTTGAATGTGGATATACATAATAGATTCACACAAATTATAAATATACATGTTTAAGATTTTTAATAAAATAGGAAACAATTAAAGAAAACCTAATAAAAATAAATGAGTAAAATATCATGGTATATGTGTGGCTACTAGTTTTGAAGATCCAGATTGACTTTTGCAAAACTCAGTTTTGGTAATTTTATTTAAGTAACTCAAAAGTAACTTTTGAAAAATGGAATATTAACCTAAAATTGGGTTTTATAAATGGTAAGAGTGTTCTTACAGGAAATTGGTTTTTGAACGAAAAACGGTTTGGCAAACTAGCGAAACATACACATAAATGTTTCCTAATTTTCCTTCGGATGAGATATGTCGTATCTTCTGAGTATAGTTCATTCTTGCATTTGATATTCTTAGTTGATTCTTGATTATTATTATTTTATGTTCAATTGAAGTTTTCTTTTCTTTTTTTTGTCTATATTCTTTTGTTTTTTAATACATTTAAAACTTCCTTAAAAAATAAAATTCGGGCAGCCCCTAAATCCCCCCATTAATTGTCGCACCCGCAAATATGAAATCACCGCTCCGCCATTTGAATGTAATATAATTAAGAAAAAAATTGTACCTAGGTTTAGAGTAAGGGGAAATATGACAAAATAATTCCTCAAATCTTAAAATTGTGGTGAAGTTTGTGAGACTTTTTTGTAATATTTTTCATATGTGAAAAGATACAAATGTCCTCATGGTGGCTTATGGATTTGTTAACACGTGTTCATTTGTCAATGTAGACACATGAACTTGTCAAAAAAGGTTCATAGACTTATCAACATAGGCACATGGAGACATTTATGTATTTTTTCACATATGGAAAATATTACAAAAAAGTCCAACGATATTGCACTGCAATTTTAAAATTTCAAATGACCATTTTATCGTAAATTTTCTTGTTCGGGACATAGGTATAATTTTCACTAGAATTAACTTATAAATAAGATAACCACCAAACACTAATCAACTTGGTATGAGTTATTCTCTCTTAACCAAAGTTAGAGTTCGAAATGTTCTAACGAGAATGCGATAGTATTTAGTGAAAGGAGGTAGGTCCCGGATACTGAGATCTTTTTAAAAAAAAAAAAAAATATAAATAGGACATTTATTACAGGAAAGCAATGTCCCACTCCTCACGTTGGATAATAATAATGTTAGATTCTAGGCACGTACGTCAAAAAAAAAAAAATCCGGGCATGACATGTGAAATGGTTCACCAAACATCACTTTTGTTTTGGGTGTGGGGCAGAGATTCTGATGCAGACAATTTGAATTTGTTAAGGGGCACAAATTAAAGAGATTATGTGTTTCCAGGATGTCTTCCCTCTCCCTCTTGTCTCTCTTATAAGACATTTTTAACAATTTCACTATAACCAATAAGAAATATTAAAATGATTATATTGTTAAGTTTGTTTAAAAATAAATTTTCAAAATTTATTCATATTTAAAACAATAAATTACATTTTAAGAAGTGAAAAAAAAAAATTGTATCAAACTTTAAATACGGGTAATCTTAAAAAGCATAATCGATATCTTACGTAAATGAGATTATAATTTTGTGAAAAAAGCTGCTTGATAAAAAAATTGATGCTACTTTCTTTTTATTGATTAAGCTAGCACAGTTT
Organism: Acacia melanoxylon; assembly: GCA_019022615.1. Classification (NCBI taxonomy): domain Eukaryota; kingdom Viridiplantae; phylum Streptophyta; class Magnoliopsida; order Fabales; family Fabaceae; genus Acacia; species Acacia melanoxylon. Next base: position 36,007 of record JAFJYJ010000064.1, on the reverse strand, counting down.
CTAAATCAGATGGTTTTCTATAGATTAAATATTATAGATCAATTCAAAAATCAAATGCACTATTATGCATATTAATTTAAACATTTTTGTTTTGAGTTTTAGAATAATTATAAAGATAAGTTTGGACTTTGAATCCTCTAATTATGACATTTAAAAACAGATAAAGAGAAAAGAGAGAAATAATGGAACTATCAGATATGAATTCGGTTTCATCATCATTTTTTTCTCATTATCCTTCATAATCTCTAAATCACATCCATTAAATCAATATAATACTATTTTTACTTTTCTCTCATTTTCTCAGTCAACCGCCAGATTGAGCCAATGAAAAGATAGGGAGAGAGAATCTATAAACTCTTGGCACTGAGTACACAGAATCCATTTTCCAAAGGTTTTGTTTGCTCATAGGCGCCGCAGCCTTGGCCATCATTTCACCACAACTTTTTTCCAATATATTAAACATATTTTTCCGATAAAAAAATAAATATATTTTCAAATCAAACAATCCTGATTTTCTGATATAATTTCGAAAAATATATGTGTGTTTACTTAACTGTTATATTAAATACACACGCACATATATATAAATTTTATGAATTTTTTTGGTTTTGAAATATTTATGAAAAATTTTATATAAAATGTTATGGATTATGAAACAATTTATTTTCAATTAGTATAATTAGAATCAATCTTATATTATATTCGTACGTTATATTATATATGAACCATATATTTACATTTCTAATAATATAATTCACTATAATTCAGGAATTTTACAACTTTAACTGCAAAAAAACTGACCGTTAGAAGCCATGAAGGACTAAATTAAATATACTAAAGTGTTGGAATACACACACACACACACACACACCCCACATAAACTGAATGAACTGAAATCATATACCTTTAGGAAGCACACAAAATAATCAATAGGCTAGTCCCTATAGTTCACTCCAACTAAAGAATTATGAGGGGGAAAAGAGTTAAAACTAAACCCTCTATTATTCTCCAAAGAAAAATGAAAAACAAGATATTTTCCATGCATTTCTATCTCAGAATTTGAATCAACAGGTAATATAGGAGAGGAACACAATTCTCGGTTTCCCCCCAAAAAGCCAGAAATTCCCATAAAAGCAATCAAGCTATAGTTAGCTAATTGCAAGCAGGAAGAAGAAGATATGGTAAATGAGCAAATACAATGGAGAAAGGAGCAACCCTTATTGGTGTTGAAGTGTTTACATAAAGAGGGTTTAAATCAGGAATCTGCCCATCTTTATTTATACTAAGAATGTTGCCATTTAGCACCATGCTTTGGCTTTGTATGTTCCCATCTTTTGCTGTCAGATGGTACTCTTCTCTTGCTACTCCATTCTTCTTATTGTGACTCTTAATGAATCTTGATCTTTTAATATGAACTTGTCTACTCTTTATGTGCCATAAGCTCACTGGTTTGTTTAAGCCCACTTCAGCTTCAACTGCAGTGCTGTTCAGGTTTATTAGTAGTATTGTGATCCCTTTCTGCAAAAACAATACAATGTTCCAAATCAGTCACTTTTCACAGAAATGATATGATTAGTGGTTTTGTAAAACTTAATAAACCTATTGATATGCAAAAGTTTAGGTGAGTTGTGTTTTAGGGTTCACCAGGCCGCAACATGCCTCAAGACTCCGAGAGCGCTTACAAAGAGGTATTTATAAATCGCTTACCAACAAGGTTCACATGTTAGCAGAGGGATTTGAACTCATGGCCTTGTGGATTGTGAGTCAACTCCTTACCAACTAGACCAACCTTTATTAGCTTATGCCTATTTGATATCTTAGTTATGAAAATCACGTACATATTGGATGCAAGGTAACGTCCAAGTTTAGATATTGAGGTCAAGACATGTTTTCTTAATTTGTTCATAAAGGCAATATCATGTATTCACCGAGAAAGTGTAAAGGCAAGTAACCATCAAAGCCATGTGCTTGGTGGGTTATATAATGTCTACTTATGAAATTTTCCTTGAGCAGTAAAGAGAAAAACAACTTCATAACCATATTGATAAGGAAATGTCACTCACAGATTGCTTTGCGCAATGTGCATAAGCTCTTATATACTTAGTCCCTAAGAAGCTAGTTGACAGTACTTGTCTTCCCATGAGTCGGTGCCATAGCAGAGCACTGCAAATAAGAAAAATTACTAGCCACCGAAAAATGTTCCTGAAGAACTTTAAATTTCAAACCGACTTTTAAAAAAACAAATGTTTAGATGCTTCATAACAATTTCACTGAATTAATACCTATAGTAATCTGGATTGGGAATGAAGTTAGTAGTATTGAGTAAACCATAGTTCCCTCCAATCAAACTCTGTCTGCAGTATGTTTTAGTGTTATAAGAAGCTGACATAGCCATCTGATCCAAATACCTGCAAGTAAGATATTGCAAAATTAACAAGAAATTCATAGATAACCCCAGATAGGATTAAAAAAAGCGCGCATTCGCGTGTAATGTAATGAGGATTTAATTACCAGAAACTGTACACAAATGAATCGGACACAAGATGATGACCACTATTGTAAGCTCCTCCTGCTTCCCCAACCCATGCAGTTGCAGATGTTCCTGAGCTTCTCAGTATATCTTTGAGACCACTGAAGGTGCTAGCCTCTCCATCAAGATATGAAGGATTCAGAATCTTCTCTATAAGGAGATCATCAACTCCTATATGATCATTGAAAACCCGTAAATCACAGGCTAATCATGCGTTAATCTCAAACTTAAGAATAAATTTTGTTATTATTATATTTTCTAATAGTGATTTGATGATATGAGATACCTGGACCAAGGTTATAAATGTGGTGGGTGACAACATCCAGAGATTTTCCTGATTTGGTAATGAATTCGTTGAACCAACCAGCATCAAAGAAACCTCCAGGAGCAATGACTAGTGGCTTAGGCTCAATATCTTTGTAAGCCCTTTCAACTATGCCTCTTAAAGCAGCTGTGTCAGTTGCATATTGATCTGCAGGAACTGCTATCCCCACTCCATTCCCACTCAATTCATTGCCTGACAAACAAAAGTTCCTTCTTTTTAGTTATCCCTACAACAAGTCATGTCAAATATCTAATACATGAACACTTGAGATTATCCAACACGTTTTCTGAATATATGTTTCCTCGTTTGTTAGAGAACAATTTCTTTTGCTTGGTCACTTGTCTCATACAGTCATACTCTCTACAAAGGCGTGGATTAAAGCTTTATTGTCGATGTGGAATCTTGTTGGTCACTTGAGTTATGATGCTTGCTTTAACCATAGTGAGTGCCCATGATCCAACTCATGGAAACTTAATTGTTTAAAAAATAAAAGGGAAAAAAGGGTCTTTCATAACAAAATTATAACAGAAAAATGTGACTACTTACCAAGCTCCCAGCCATGAATGGTGTATTTCTTGCTGACAGTGTAACGGATAAAGGATTCAGAATTTGTGTAATTCCAAGGTCCTTTGGCAGGATTTGAGTTTAATGACCTTCCTTGTAGAGCATTCAATCCAAATATGATCTTAGCCCTGAAATAAGCCTATTATTAATAACTTCCCAAGTTTTAAAATCATTTTTTTTCCTTTCATTTAGCCCCAAAATATGAGGGGTAAAAAACAGAGGTAACAATTTAATAGGATGAGAAGAGGGAGTGATTTGTTACCCAGATTTCTTAAAGAAGCTGTTCAGCTCATCCCATCTGGGCATTGGAAGGCATCCTTGAGTGAAACTAAACATCTCAGAAGGTTTTCTAACAAAATGAGTACAGGGTTGTCGATTATCTGGAGTGTCGTATATGACTTTGTCTTGTAAAGTGCCTCCTAATCTTATTTTCAATGGCGAAAATGCTGCCCAACAATCATAAACATTGGGTCAAACAAGAGTACAATGTCTTCAATACATCATTTAAAAGAGAAAACGCTGCAATTGTAAAAGAATCTTGAAATTAAAACTTCTCTCATACCTTTTACTGCATTCAATAAAATTTTGTTATTAAGGTCCTGCACCAGAAAATGAAGGAGATAAGAATTTAGAATCCAATGCAATTTTACAGAAAAGCAAACTATAGGATTTCGCATTGATTTTGTAAGTGAGAATGAAAACTCGTCACATTAGAAAAAACGGTTTATTAAGTTCTAATCATATACTGATATATTGATTGATTTTATTGAATTCCACTGAAACAGAATCTGGTGGTGATGGTAGCCTCAGTTTCATCATTATGAGGTCAGAAAATTAGTAATATGTTACTCAATAAAGAGGAGAATATGGCATTATTACTTTAAAACAAAAAATCAAAACAAGAAACAGAAAAAACTTCACTGGAATCATTTTGCAGCTGAGCTACAGAATCCTAATTAGACTCCGAGTCCGACAACATTGAGAAATGGGAAAAAAACGAACACCGTAAAATGTAGTAAAAACCAGACAAGTTCTGATACAGAGAGAGAAGCAAAAAGCAGAAAAGTTCTGATACAGAGATTCATTCAAAATCAAACAAAAGGGAAAGGAAATAATGAATACCAGATTGAGCAGAGAAGCATGGCCCCAACTACATCTTCCATAATCACATTTCTCAGGAGGCCACCAATCCAAAGTGGCACAGACAAAATCTTCATCAATATCTCCGATCGAAGATTTCCCATTGATAAAAACAGTGCCTTGCAAAGCAGCTTCTTCTTTATGTCCTCTTTCTTCATTCAGTGTATTAACGATGTTGATTCTGAAGCTCAAAAAGAACATCCATATGAAGAACCCCAGAAGCTTAATCAGCGAACCCATTTTCAGAATCTGCAAAAGCTAAGATCTTTTTGAGGCTTTTGCTTTATTGGACGGCCATGGAAGGAAATGAAGATATATGAGAGGTTTCACGAGAGAGAAGATATAAAGTTAGTGAGTTTGGTAAATTAATGAGAGAAAATTTTCTTAGCAGTAAAGGTATATGTCTGTCTGTTCAATTGCTTACTGGAAAGGCACTTCATGGGATTACTTATATAGACTCGAAATCGCTTCATAGTTTCGGTATCGGTTTGAAGGTAACTATTCTTATCCTTGATGCTTAATTCCACCAGACGACAATGAATGAAATAATTTTAAAAAAATAAATTGCATTAATGACTTTTTTTTTTTTGCTCAGAATTTGCATTAATGACTTGAATGAGTGTGATTTGCCATGAATGCTTTATTGCTTTTAACGTTTGGGGACTAGTATGGGACCCAATATTTATGAGACCTTAAAATAAGTTTTTTTTTTTATGTCTGATAACTTTTATTTAGTTTAAATAAATAATCTTGTGATTTTGATATTTATGAGACCTTAAAATAAGTATTTATTTTTTATATTATTAATCTTGTAATAATAATGATGATATGAATATTTATATTATTGAATTTCACTAAGCATGTTAAAGGATTAATATAATATTAAAATTAAAGGCAAAAAAAGGTTAGTCTGGTTAGTACTAATTGGTAATGAATTGACTCCAAAGTCATAACTCATAACTCAATTCAAATCCTATTCAAGAGATAAAGACATTTTTTCTATTTAATCAAGGGTTTCTATTTTAAGACTTTAAGTGTGAAGGTTTTTTTTACCTCTCTTTTCAAAATTTAAACTTATGTTGTTGGTGAGTAATCTTTAAATGCTCCGATAAATACTTTTCAAGTCTTGACAAGTTTGAGACTTAACTCAACTAAACTTTCTATTATCAAACAAAATATATAAAAGTATAATTTCTTGAATATTACACATTATAATAAAAATATAATAGATAGATATAAATGTTCAGAATTTAATACCTCGATCCCTTAAAATATTCTAACTTTTAGATGCATTTGAATTACGAAAAAATAGTATATTTCCTGGTATTTTTTGAAAGAAACCTTTAAAAAAAATTATTTTTTTAGTTTGTCCTTTTTATTGTTTCAGTTTGCTGAATTATTTGTATGTTTCCTCTTCATTGAACTCATGTGTTATGTATTTGTTTCATAATTTTATGAAATCCCAATATTTTTTTACGTATCATTTTATGTTTTGAATAAAAAATTGTCCTTTTATTAAAAAAAACACACAAAACTAATAACTCAATATGATGTAGCGTGATGTAGGGTTCTCATTTCTAACTTTTTCCAAATTGAGAATTTGAGAAGAAAGGTTTTAGGGAAAATCTTTTGAAAAGAACTTTAAAAATATTAAAAGATAAAAAAATGTTTTGAATATTCATAATGTTAAAAAGGTGTTAGAACCTTATTCGTCATTTTCAAAATTAAAAGAAAATGATAAAATGGCCCCTCTAAGTTTAATTTTCACTTTGTGAGAATTAATTTTGAATATTCAAACTAATGAAATATTTATAAAAACTTGTGAAACCTTATTTTGATTTGCAACTTGTAAAATTATTTAAAGAAGTTGTAATATTCTTTTTTTTGAGAACTTGCGAAAACATTACACGAACTTGTGAAATCTTTATAAGAACTCAGAAACCTTTATAAGATCCCCAGAAATCAAAATTAACAACTTGTGAAATTTTTTTAAGAAGTTGTGAAAACCTTATCTCAATTTGTGAAACTTTTATCAAAACTTATGAAACCCTATCAGATATTGTAAATGAAAATTTGTAACTTATTAAATTTTTTAAGGAAGTTGTGAAAATCTTATTTAAACTTGTGAAAACCTTATAATATTTTGTGAATTCAAATTTTCAACTTGGAACTCAAAAACCTTATTCGAACTTATGAAACCTTTATCAAATCTTGTAATTTTGATTTGCAATTTGTAAATTTTTTAAGAGAAATTGTGAAAACCTTTAGCTTTTGAAATCGCTTCTTCCTCTCTGTTTTAATTTTGAACTTAGAGGATAATTCTGTCATTTTTAAAAAAAAAAATTGAAAAGGACAAATCAAGTTTTAATACCTTCCTGAAATTATTAATATTCGGAATACATTTATGTTTTTGTTTTGTATATTTTTAAAGTTGTTTTTATAAGATTTTCCCAAGGCTGTAATAGGAAATGGTTGGTGTTTTGTGGAGTCACAAGTCTCCTTTCACTGAGCAAGAGTCGAAAACCTTGTTTCCACGATAAAGTAAGGAACTTTTCCATCAACAAGAAAATGACAAAACAAAAGGAAACAACAAAGAAAGGAACTTATTAATATCCTTTCCACACTTTCTTTCGACCAGAAAAATAAAAATTAGAATATTTCGAAATCTTTCATGGACTAAGATATATAATTTAAAGAGGTCACTTCATTCAATTGATTGGTTATTTTAGTTATTAATATAATCCTAAAAAACAAAAACAAAAAACTACCGGTATATTCTTACTACACGAACTAAGAAATCTAAAATCAAATGTCGGATGCTCTAAAAAAAACAAATCTCACGATAATTTTAAGATAAACTTTTATCTATTTCAAAGTAATATATGTATATATTCAAACACTTCCCTTGATACTTTTTTAAAAACAGATTATAAATTCAAATCCTCATAATTAATTATTAGTGAGTGAGTTAGAGGAGAGAGAGTGTACGCGTGTATGTATATGTGTGTGTGTGTATATATATCGCATGCTGACAATTTTTAATTAAATTGCACTGGGTGGTATATTGGGCAAATAATACATAAGGGAGGTATAACTTATGCATCCTTGTCCGCATAACATAAGTTATTGATAATGATAAGTAAACACTTTGATATGAATATGTAAGGGGAAAAAAACACTTTAAATTTGTATCTATCGTACTCCCTACAAACAGTGGCAGACCTAGAAAATTATTGGTGGGGCACCATTGGTGGGGGATTTGGGGTCCATTACATTAGGTCTTTATAATTAGGTCTTTATTAGGTCTTAATACAATTAGAGGTATTAGATATTTTTTTAAATTTTTAAATTTTTTTATATATTGTATTTATTTAGATTTAAATTATATGATCTTTTTACGAGATTTTTTTTTTGCCTAATCTCAAATTAATTAATTTTCATAATACTTTTGTTACGTATAAATGCGAACTGAAAAATATTTAATTTGAGATACTTGGGTCAAAAAAATCTCGAAAGTATCATATAATTTAAATCTAAATAAATACAATATATAAAAAAATTTAAATTTTTTTAAAAAATATGCTAATACCTCTAATTAGAGGTATTAGCACCTAATAAGCACCTAATTATAAGCATCTAATGTGGATTCGGGGATTTGGGGGTTCTAAAAACGCCCCCGAATTTTTTTTTTAAGCAACATTTTAAATGCATTAAAAAAACAAAAGAATATAAAGGGAAAAACAAGGCCAAGTATATTACAATAAAAATAATTACAATGTCATTCTTCTAGGCCTAATTTTTTGAATTATATCATAATTGCCTCATTATCAATGCTTATCAAATACATATTTTTCAATATAAGGCACTAGGCAATCATTCAACCATTCATCTCCTATCCTATTACAAAGTGCGGTCTTGATGTATTTCATAATTTGAAAATGCTTTTTCCACGTAAGCGATTCTTCACGAATGTTAATCTAACTTTACAAGTAAATAAACCAAAGAATACACAATATGTTTTTTCTTTTCAACCATCCTCTTGGCAAGATCAACTATTCCTTGCAAATTCAAAAATCGAATCAAGTTGCACATCAACAATATACGTGTCGAAATGTGATATTCAAGAACGACAAAATCATTCCAATCAAAATCAAGGATAATAGTGGGCAAATTCACACAACTTATTCTTGTCAAATGCTTGAAAGAGTTGCACGGATTTAAACATACCATGCATTCCAAAAAATTTGAACTAACTTCACTAAAACGATCATTCAACTCTTGAAGTTGAGATCTATCACTACATAAAATATTCAACGCTTTTGGAGTTCGGGTCGTGCCGTTGTGTCGAAGGACGACGGAGGTGGGTGGCGATAATGGAAGGAGCAGAGTGAGCTTCCTGGGTCGTGTGTGTCGTGTGTCTCGCTAGGTCAAAAAAGAGAGGAAGAAGAAGAAGAGTGAGCCGATATAGAAGGACTTTTTTTTTTTAAAATAAAATAAAAAATTTATTTTTATTTTTATTTTTTAAAAAAAAAAAGTAATTTGGGGGCACGTGCCCTTCTACAATACCTGCGTCCGCCCTTACCTACAAAGTTATAGCTTGTTGATCTTTTAATTTTTCTAAGAATATTTTTGGGAAAATCCATAAAAACTCAAAAAAGGCCTAAGATTATGAAAATCCCATAAATGGCCCCAGGGCCTTTTCTGGTATAATTTCATTAAAACTTTAGTTGTTAATGAGTAGGTTAATAACAACTAAATCAGTACCATTAACAACAATTTGCTAACAACTAAATAAGTACCGTTAACAACTATATCGATTCTGTTAACAATTATATCACCAACAACTCACATTTTAATGAATTTATACCAAAAAAAAACCGGGGCCTTTTTCTCAATTTTTAGAATCTTGAAGATTTTTTTGAGTTTTTTCTGTTAAAAGGGCCCTCATATAAATTTTCCCACTATTTTTGATCTGTTGTTACCTTTGAATGTAAAATACTTCTATATATATAATATCTTTTAGATTATAATTTAGATTATAAAATGATGTGCTCTATTGCTAATTGAACAAGCACTTACATATTTCTTGGAAGAAGAAAAAGTAAATTGAGTCACTAAATATATTCTTAACTATTATCATCCCTCCTTGAAAAAAATAAATGATGATATTGGCAACGACTTTTGTTCAAAACTTTGTTAAGAATTTTTAATTCTAAGTTAACAAGATGTAATATATTCTTATCATTGCATGAAGTTGACATCTTACCTTTACACAATGTTTGGTAGAATGGATATTCATATTTATTTGATCCATATAAGTCAATCCATGACTCTTTTTTCTTTTCCAAAAAAAAAAATAAAAATAAAAAAAACTTATGTATAATAAACGTCAAATTCCCTGCCATAAAATAAACAACTTAGAAAGGTTGATTCAAGTTTCTTGATCTACTTCTTTATTAACAAAAAGGGTAAATTTTAAAGAGTAAAGATTAATTAAACTTATTTATTACTCCATCATTATTTTTATATTTATATTAAGAAATTAGAATGGTTACTCTGTCGTATATAAATTTTATATTAATAATGTTGATTAATAATTAAAATATTATTAATTTGTCAGTTAAAACACCTGGTTGCGTGACTTTTTAACTTGAGGAGATCTATGAAACTATATTCATATGATTAAGAATATATCCAAATTTAAAATACGGGCAGATGTTAACTGAACTTGACAATATATATATAATTTGGTGTGTGTCCAAAAGAAGGGCCTCCCCCAGAAACGCTATGCGATAAATCTAGGACGGTGACAAGTGAGGAAGCATGTACAGAGGGTCAATAAATGCGTAAGCCTCAATTTATTGTCTCCCTAGCAGCTAGAATACAAAACCATAAAATTATAAACAATGTTATTAAAATCCAACCGGCCGGTTTGAGTTGGAAATTAATAAACCAGTGATCCAACTGGTTTAGTAGGTTAGATCGGTTCAACATTTTTTTAATTTAAAAAATGATTTAATTCATTTTTTAAATTTTATTTAATTTCATATAAATAACTTTCAAATCTTCACTTCACCTAGATATAGTCCCAAGTTAGTTTTGTTTTGACTTTCGATCTTACTCAATCCAAGATCTTCCGACTAGTTCAAATAGTCGATCTGGGTTTAATAACCTTAATTAGAAGTGATGAAATCAATTACTCCATCCGATCCACAAGATAAGTTACTTCAACTAACTCATCAAAATTTAAAAATGATAGTTAATTCATTAAATTTATTTTAAACTGAAAGAAATTTTCAACTTTATCTATATTAAATGAAACTTGAAAGAGAGAGATCAAAAAGACGATGAGTTATTTTTAAACATTAACTATAAGAAAAAAACGACAAATAAATATTAATTATTTTCTAAGTGACTTATTTTGTAAACCAAGTCATTCTTCTAAAAACAACGTATATTGTGGCATGGAGGGAGTATTGATTATATTTTTTTAAATGTTGTCCTTTTTTTAAAGTATGATATATTTTTTTCCCACTTGAAAGGCGTAATTCATAGTTTAAACTTTAAAATATGACTAAATTTGGGATTTTTTTTTTTTTAAAATTTTCAAATAAGTTTTAATAACTTCAGTACGTCTCCTTTATTTTTTATAAGGTGGTTGGAAGAAGGAGGAACAAAAAAAAAAGATAAGGTGGTTGGAAATCTCTTATAATAAGAATAGGATGGAGTATGTATATATATATATATATATTCCTATTCCTCCCCCTGTTATTATAAGTCACATATAAATATATAATCACCCCACTGCAATTAAGAAAGGGTATGACTCATTAATTGTCTCAAAATGTAAATTTTTCCAACTTTACCTTATTTAAAGAGCACAGAGACGTTAGACATCAAGTCTCCTCCTAATCATAAATTGTAATAGGGATATAGAAAAAGTTAATTAATAACTCATGTGTTATAAAAGTGAAGAAATATAAAGTAAGAACAAGAGAAGGTAGAGATTCAGAAGAGAATGAGATAATGAATTATTATTCCAAATACAGTATTAAATAATTCTGTACACCTTATTTATAGAAGAAAAAAACGTCCTTAAGTGTAATTTCTATCTCTCGTCATAAGAGGTAATTTGCTCCGGACGAAAATTTCTTCACCGCTTCACCCGCTTCACGTGAAGAGAAGAAAATTTGTGACCGCGGTCCCACATGTTTATAATATAATATGCTTACATAATATGGGATCAATGACATCCACATAATTAATATATTTATAACACTTCCCTTGGATGTCCATTATGAATATCCTCATTAAAAACTTTAACTGGAAAAACCCAAACTGGATAAAAACCTAGCCAAAGAAAAGAAAGTACATCATTCATTGAAACATTTTCTAATCGCTTTGCTCATTAAAAACCTTTTCTAGGAAAACCCAAAGGGACAAAACCTAGATAAGGGAAAAAGAGTAGATGATATTAACTCCCCTCTTAATTACATCGCTTTACTCCCCCGATGATAACATTACTTTCAATGTCTTTAAACACATCTTCCTTTCGCTTGCCACTTGACAACATCGCTTAAGATTTCGAATCTTCGAATACCAATATTAAATACAAGCTTTTCAAAGATTGTACTTGGAAGTGATTTGGTAAACAAATCTGCTAAATTTTCACTTGAACCGATTTGTCAATATCTATTTCACCATTCTTTTGAAGGTCATGAGTACGGAAGAATTTTGGTGAAATATGCTTGCTCTATCACCCTTGATATATCCTTCTTTAAGTTGAGCAATACATGCAAGATTATCTTCATACGGACCGTTGGAACCATTTTTCCCGAAGATAAATCACAAGTTGTTTGTATATGATGTATTACCGACCTCAACCATACACATTCTCGACTTGTTTCATGCATTGCTAGAATTTCGCATGATTAGATGATGTAGTCGATATAGTCTGTTTCATAGATCGCCATGATATAGATGTACTCCACATGTAAATAGATAGCCTCGTTTGTGATTTACCATCATGTGGATCGACAAAAATCCAAAGATCAAAGATAACCAATCGGGCCATACTTGGATACATTTGAGTAATATAACCCCATATCCATAGTGCCTCGAGGTAGCGTAAAATTTGTTTTACTCCATTCCAATGCCTTTGAGTAGGTGAAGAATCGATCTTGGTAATAAGTTTACAAAATGATATATCGGGACGTGTATGATTAGCAAGATACATTAATGCTCCAATAGCACCGAGATATGGTACTTCGACCAAGTAGATCTTCTTCACCTTCTTCATTAATTATTCTAGGTCGAAATGGATCTTTATCCACTTTCAAAGACCTTACAATCATTGGAAACATAATGGATGTGACTTATCCATATAAAATCGCTCTAGGACCTTCTTTGTATAAGTTTCTTGATATACAAAGATCCCATTCTTTAAATACTCAATTTGTAATCCAAGACAAAATTTTGTTCTTCCCAAATCTTTCATTTCAAATTCTCTTTTCAAGCAATTAATTGCTTTTTGAAGCTCTTCAGAGTTCCAATAATGTTGATATCATCAACATAAACAAGAATTATAGAAAATTCTCTTCCGATCTTTTCATAAAGATACATGGGCATATCGGGTCATTTCTATACCCTTCTTTCAATAAATATTTCAAGACAATTATACCACATGCGCCCGATTGTTTCGTGCCATATAGAGACTTATTTAACTTTATTGAATATTGTTCTTGAGAATTTGAATTAGATGCTACTGGCATCTTAAGTCCTTCATGGACTTTCATATAGATATCACTATCAAGTGATCCATATAAATAGGCAGTCACAACATCCATTAAATGCAGATCAAGACCTTCATTTACTGCCAGACTGATTAAATAACGAAAAGTAGTTGCATCTACTACTGGTGAATAAGTTTCTTCAAAATCAATGCCAGGTCTTTGTGTGAAGCCTTGGGGCTACAAGACGCGTCTTTATATCTAACAATTGCACCTTTTTCATTTCTCTTTCGTACAAATACCCATTTGTATCCAACTGGCTTTACATCTTTAGGTGTTTGGACTACAGGTCCAAATACTTTTCGTTTTGCCAATGAATTCAATTCTGCATTAATAGCATCTTTCCATAAAAATAATCCTTTCTTTGTTGACATTCCCTAATAGATGTTGGCTCATAATCCTCATTATTATTCATTACATCATTTGCTATATAATAAGCAAATACATCATCAACGTTGACGTCATTTCGATCCCATCGGATTCCATTCATAACATAATTTATTGAGATCTCATTATTTTCACATGTTTTTGTAATTCGAGTCTCTTCGAGACTTCATTATTCTCTTCTATAGATAATACCTCTTCATGAGGTAGCTCTTCTAGAGCTATAAATTTTCCTTGATTATCCTCAATTTGACCATCTATATTCTTAGCTCCTTTTCTTTTCCGAGGATTTTTATCTTTTGAACCGATAGGCCTTCCACGCTTTAAGCGTGTTTCAGATTTGTTCATAATAGATTGACCTTGTCCTTCGTGGACATCAATTCGAATAGGAGCATTAACAAATGGGACATGTGACTTTGTCACCTTTTTTTTGGGTCGAAAATGCTTCGGCATTCGATTAGCTAAATTCAGTAAATGAATTATCTTCGAACTTCTAGTTCACATTGCTTTGTACGAGGATCAAAATGAGCCAATGATAATTCATTCCAACTAATATCTTTTCTCAACTGCTTACTTTCTCTATCTTTTCCCAACCGCTTACTTTCTCCCCCAATGTTGGGAAAACTGATTCATTAAAATGACAATCGGCAAATCGTGCCGTAAATAAATCTCCCGTTGAGGGTTCTAAATATTTTATAATTGAAGGAGATTCATACCCAACATATATTCCCATCCTTCTTTGAGGACCCATTTTGGTCCGTTGTGGTGGTGATATTGGCACATATACTGCACACCCAAAAATCTTTATATGGGAAATATTAGGTTCTTGACCAAAAACCATTTGTAAAGGAGAAACTTTTAGATAACTTGTTGGCCGATACGAATTAACATTGCTGCATGCAAAATGGCATGGCCCCAAGCGAAATTAAGAGATTAGATCTCATAAGTAAAGGTCTTGCAATAAATTGCAATCGTTTAACCAATGATTCTGCAAGTCCGTTTTGCGTATGAACATGTGCTACAGGATGTTCAACATCAATTCCAAGGGACATACAATATTCATTAAAAGCTTATGAAGTAAATTCACCAGCATTATCAAGACGTATTTTCTTGATGGGATAATCAGGGTAATGTGCTCTTAATCTAATCAATTGAGCAAGCAACCTCGCAAATGCCAAATTACGAGAAGATAATAAACAAACATGCGACCATTTGGTTGATGCATCAATTAAAACCATAAAATACCTAAATGGTCCGCATGGTGGGTTTATCGGCCCACAAATATCTCCCTGTATCCGTTCTAGAAATGTGAGAGACTCACTTTCTACTTTAATTATTGAGGGGCGAATAATTAATTTTCCTTTTGAACATGACACACATGAGAAATCATGAGATTGTGGAATTTCTTTACACTTCAAGGTATGTCCACATGAATTCTCAATTATTTTTCACATCATAGATGACCCGGGATGGCCTAACCGGTCATGCCAAACATTAAACATATCTTTATCAATATTCTTCTGTTTTACCATAACATTTGTTTCAATTGTACTAATATTTGTATAGTACAAACCAAGATAACATTGGTGATTTTTCTAGAACACCTTTTTCACCAAATCTAACAAAAATAATTTGTAGATATTCCTTATTCTTCTCATTTATAGTCTCAATATGATATCCATTCCTGCGGATATCCTTAAAACTTAATAAATTTCGTGAGACTTAGAAGAATATAAAGCATCATTAATAACAAATTTCGTACCTTTGGGTAATATTATAATTGCTCTTCCTAGAGCCTTCAATCGATTTTGTATTACCCACTATAGTATTGATGCTTGCACAACTTATTGTTAGATGTGAAAAATATTTCTTATCTTTAAGAATTGTATGTGTTGTAGCACTATCAATGAGACACATATCTTCATTCTTGTGTTCAATATTTGTAATTTCCATAATCTTCATCAAAAAGAAAAGAAATATATTAAAACATATTTTAATAATAATCTCATAATATATAAAACATAACTCACATATTACAAAACATTATTCTTATTATACATTCAACCAAACATTTTCAATAAAACTCTGCCACCTCTAAGTGTGCCATAGCATCACTTTCATTAGGCTCATTGGCATCATCATTCTTCTGTGCCTCATCATGATTTTCATTATATTCAACATTATTCACACTCTTTTTCATGGAGGCTTGATACAATTTTACTAGATGCTCAGGTGTACGACAAGTTCATACCCAATGTCCCTTCATACCACACCGGTAACAATGGTTCTCAACAACCTTTGAAGGGCGATAAAATTGATTCTCAAAGAACCTTTGAAGGACCACCCCGTCATTCTTCTTGTCCTTCATTATTTATCTTTTTCTGGTGGGTATAAGGATTATAATAAGTATTTCTACCACCATGATAACGGTAATTACCGCGACCTCTACCACGGCCACGGCCTCGTCCACATCCACGGCCACGGCCACGTCCGCGACCATTATTATATACACTCACATTCACTTCAGGGAATGGAGCAGATCCATTGGACGATTTTCATGATTCTTCAATAATAACTCGTTATTTTGCTCTGCTACCAACAAGCATGAGATTAATTCGAATATTTTTGAAAACCTTTTTCTCGGTATTGCGTTTGCAATAGCATGTTTGATGCATGAAAAGTAGAAAAAGTTTTTTCTAATAAGTCATTATCAGTCATTTTCTCACCACATAATTTCATCTGAGAGCTGATTTTGAAAACTGCTGAATTATACTCACTTACGCTTTGAAATCTTGTAGCCCGAGATGTATCCAATCATAACGAGCTCTAGGTAAAATCACTATTTTTTGATGATCATACCTATCTTTTAAATTTGTCCATAATTCAAATGGATCTTTTACCGTTAAATACTCGATTTTAATCCTTCATGAATATGGTGGCGAAGGAAAATCATTGCTCTCGCCTTATCTTTTCGTGATGCATCGTTTTCGTGTAAAATTGTATTTCCAAGGTCCATCGCATCAAGATGGATTTCAGCATCCGTAGAATCCATGATAGATAATTTCTCCCTAAGTGATGTCAAGAGCACTTGTAATACCCGCATATTTATTTATCCAAATATTACATTTTGGTAAATAAATTGGCTATTTATAAGTGGAATTATTGTTGCAAGACTTGTGTTATTATAGCCTATTTTTCTAGGATGAGTTCTGTAGGAAATTAAAGAATTTAAGGGCCAAAGTGCCAAATGACCAAAATACCCTTGTTATGCAAAATGACTTAGGAAAATTGTGAAAAATCCTAAAAGGCAATGAAATAATTATTTGAGTTAGGAGAGTATATTATCTCTAATTGTGATAATTTGATAAATTGTGAGCTTGGGGAAATTGAATAAAAATGCTCAAAAAGCATTGTAATGACCATAATACCCTCTCAAATTCTAGAATAATGCGAATACATGAAAACAGAAATGTCAGTGCTAGAATTATGAGGTAATGAGGCATTTTAATTAAGAAAATTATCAACTAGTGATAATAAAGTAGTTAAGTAATTTCGGCTAATTACTTAAGCATAAGTAAAGGAAATTCATAAGTAATTTTGTAAAACCCTAAAATTAGTGGTTTTTGGCTTAAAATTAGTAAGAACATATTTAGTAATTAATTGGAGAATTTTGTAAAAAATAAGTGGGTTTAGGTATTTTTAAGCCTAATTACAAGAATGGACCAATTAGGTAATTTTGAGAAATTTTTGGAAAAATGGAATAAATAATTAATTAATTAATTAATTAAATATAAAATAAATACAAAATAAAAATAAAAAAAGGGGGCAGCCGAAAATTGGAAGAGAAAAATAGAGAAAGGAATAAATTTTAAAAAAATCATGATATTTTATTATTATATAATATAATTAAAGTTAGTGAATAGTAAATGAATAAATAGGAAACATATCCTATCTAGAGAACCAGGAATAGGAATTCCAAAGTCAAGGTAAAATATTGATCAGTGAGTTTTTACCTTCAAGTGACCTCTCTTCCTAAGTTAATTCCGAGGCCTTAGTGAGCGCATTTACCTAATAAGACGAAATAGGGAAAAATGCGATAGTCACATTTTGGATCTGAAGAAAATAAATTATAACTCAACATCCAGAGATGAGTTTATGATTATATGGACATATTTGGAATCGTGAATTTTTGTCCAGAGGTTGATGATTCCGAAACGATTTTCAGAATCGGACGCTATTTGGACACGTTTTTCGAGAAAAACTTCAACTGGATCATTGGAACCCCGTAAGGGACTGGAATCTAAGTTAAGTTAGATATTATTGATGAGGAAGAGAAGATCTTCAAAGTTATGAATTCAGAATTTAGAGGCTACGCGAAACGACACCGATCGGGGAAATTCTATCTGACCGGCATAAAGTAAGCTTAAGTCACCATTCTTGGACCAATGGTTTGATGCCACATCACCCCCTTGTGTCGACTATGAGCTGCCCATGGTCAAGAATTAACCACCATTTTGTCTTGAATTTACATGGTTATAAGGAAAGGAAAAATTACAAGATTTGGAATGTAGAAATTACCAAAGTGGCACAAATTTTGCCTATATAAAGGCATGAGCACCTCCTTCATTTCTTCACACCTCCTCTTCTCTCTACCTTGGCCGAAACTTAGAGTGAGAAGCTCTGCAAAAGTTTTGCCTTAGCTCCGAGTAAGTTCTTCCGTCCTTAGCTTTTAGTTTCCGTAGTTCTTTCGGTAGTTATAGTAGAACCGTTGTTTTGATCTAGGAAGTTTCGGAATTTGTTCCTATGTTTGTTTTTATGCCTTATTGCATTGAAAGATGCCCGACGAGGTAAAAACATAGTGGGGATAATTTTGAAATGGAATACGGTCAAAGTAACGAAGTTAAAGCGAAATTCCGCCAAATTAGGGGTAGAAGGGCAAAATGGTAATTTTTACCTAAAATGCCGTTATGATGTCAAATCACTAATGAAAGTGATATTACTCGATAGGGCATCGAAGCTCGATTTGCCGCTTACGCCGCCCGACGTGCCGCTGTCGAACATTTCACGTTTTTTCGTAAAAAGTACGTGAACATTTCACGTTTTTCTGTAAAAAGTACGTGAACATTTCACGTTTTTCCGTAAAAAGTACGTTTTTCCGCCAGAAGTACCTAACGTCGTCAACGAAGGTACGGACGCGTACTGTAACACTAATCTTGTACCGCTTAAATGCATATATGTGATAGATACGTTCGTAGACCGATATACGAGCTTTACACGGGTTATAGTCATGATAACGCCGTATGTTTTTCTATAGCGCGAGAACACGAGTGGTATCGTGGCACCGGTGAATAGTGCAAGCTGTTATTGTTTTTTTACATTGTGGGGCTTTACATACGCGTAATGCTTATGTTTTGTCGGCATAATGATCATGCATCTGTATGCTTATGTAGTGATATACCGTTGTATTGTCTAGAATATCTCGTTATCCGTATACCGTATTGTTTGGGTTTGAGATTAATCATACTCACGAGATTCAATGTGGTAAATTGAATCTCGGTTATAGCTTCAGATCCTGAGGAATACGGATCGAAGATCGAGGCAAGCAAAGAAGGCGTGCGTGACCGGAGACTTATCTATCTTTACCGCTTTCGCTTATTCACTTTCAAACTCTAGGATTAATGTAATCATTACAATGTTACACCGTGGTTGATGTTTGTTATGAATAAGTTACTCTTTCGCTCCAATGCTCTACTCGATTACTCGCTTGAAATATTTGGAAACGTTTAAAAAAAAAAAATATTCCATTTTCAAATGGGATGTTACTGACAAAGACTAAACTCAAGTTTGGTAAGATATGTCATGACTAAAAATAATAATAATAATAATTAGAATTAATATAGCAATAAAGTAAATACATAAATACGGTATAATTAAATACTATATCATAAATAGCAATAAATATTAACAACAATATAATTAAATATTGTATCATAAATATGTTAGCGATAATAAAAGTAAATACGAATATTAAATCATGACTTCCTTAGGAGGTTTAACCCAAGTAGGTGTCGAAATTAATAACACTTATAAGATATAAATAAAGTAAATGTTAATAATATAAAAGTAAAAGTTATGTTAGTAACATAAAAGTAAATTGTTGAATCATAAATATGTTAGCAGCAATAAAAGTAAATACTGAATATTAAATCATGACTTCCGGTTAGGAGGTTTAACCCCAAGTAGGTGTCGAAATTAATAACACTTATAAGATTAATAATATAAAAGTAAAAGTTATGTTAGTAACATAAAAGTAAATTGTTGAATCATAAATATGTTAGCAAAGAATAAAAGTAAATACTGAATATTAAATCATGACTTCCGGTTAGAAGGTTTAACCCCAAGTAGGTGTCGAAATTAATAACACTTATAAGATTAATAATATAAAAGTAAAAGTTATGTTAGTAACATAAAAGTAAATTACTGAATCATAAATATGTTAGTAACATAAAAGTAAATGTTAT
This sequence comes from Acacia melanoxylon, assembly GCA_019022615.1. Classification (NCBI taxonomy): domain Eukaryota; kingdom Viridiplantae; phylum Streptophyta; class Magnoliopsida; order Fabales; family Fabaceae; genus Acacia; species Acacia melanoxylon. The sequence continues at coordinate 15,754 of JAFJYJ010000064.1, read as the reverse complement.
GTTAAAATTAGTAACAATAACAATAAACAATATGAAAATAATTAAATCAAGGATGAATAGTAAAATACTATTCAAATAAATAATCTCCAATCTTATACATGGAACCCGATGTTTAAAACATTCGGTAAAAATATATGCTTTTAATTCCATGTTGTTAAGATCATCACAGATGAATATAATGAACATATAAAGAAATCATTAAAAGATGATACTAATAAAAATGATTAAAAATGAATAGTAAATAATCTCAAATCTTAGCCATAAAACCGATGTTTAAAATAATCGGTAAAAATATAATTTTAATTCAATATAATGGCTTTGATTATCCCAGATAGATGAAATGAACATAAAAGTAAACGATATCGTTAAAGAAACAATCGTACCTTCGTTAGAGCACTTTCGTGCTGATAACGTGTTATAAAAGTGAAGAAATATAAAGTAAGAACAAGAGAAGGTAGAGATTCAGAAGAGAATGAGAGAAGGAATTCTTATTCAAGTGTGTATTCAATAGTTACGTAAGACCTTATTTATAGAAGAAAAATGGGTCCTTAAGTGTAATTTCTATCTCGGGTCATAAGAGGTAATTTGCTCTGACGAAAAATTTCTTCACCTGCTTCACCTGCCTTCACATGAAGAGAAGAAAATTTGACCGTGGGTCCCACATGTTTATAATATAATATGCCGGTACATAATATGGGATCAATGGACATCCACATAATTAATATATTTATAACATCATGAAGTGATTATCAATTTTTTTTTTTAATAGACAAGACTTATATAAGGGGGAGGATGGAGCAATCAACATTGAATAAGCAAGTTGAGTTTCATGGAATATAAGAGTTACATAATTAATTTATTAAATGTAAGAAAATTAATTAAATTAGTTATTTTAAAAAACTGCATTTTTGTTTTCCTAAAATAACTCTTTTATTTATTTATTCATTTTTGTTTGCCCATCCGATATCCAGAATTTCGCCTTGACTAATCCGTATCTGACCCGGTCGTGTGCGGCTATGGTGGGTGAGTCTCCCAGTGGAGCTTTTCTGTATTTACAAGGCTCGAATTCAAGACCTTGCTTAAGCAACACAAGTCGCTTACCACTTGTGCCAACCCCCGTTGGTTATTTTTTTGATAATATGAAGAGTTCCCTTTTGAGGCTTAGAGTACAAAATGTTTTTACCTCTTCTAACAAGTGTGCTTTTCGAGATTTGAATTTGTATTCTCCTCTTTACGGAGGCGAGGTAGCTTACTACATTAACCAATAGCTTGTTGGTAAAATAACTCTTTTAATCATCTGCATCAGAAGCTACCCTTATGTATGTAAACCCCTTAAATATATACAATTAATAAGATAGTTTGAGGGGGAAAAATCATAAATTTGTATGATAAAATTTACATTTAGAACAAAATTTAGTAATTTCTACCTTTAGAAGGTGGATGGAGATACTATTTTCCTAAAAGTGAGTTAGATTATTTTGTGTGTATAAATTTCACAGCGCCATGTTGCTTTCTGTGCATAAAAAAGTTTTTTTAAGTTATTCACACCAATAAAATGTTCAATAAGGAATTTTCATCCAACGTTTTCAAGATTTTTCATTCTATTTTTATATGTCACATCATTAAATATTTTATATGTATAATTTTTCACTTCATTTAGTATTGTGTGAACTTTGTACTCCTAAATTATTAGAGTGTATAATAAATAGAAGTAAAGTTGAAAGGTTATTAAATTTGAATACAAATTTAATAAAAATTGTTTTTTTTTTATTTCAAAAAATATGTTCTAGGTTACTTATATTCTTGGTTTCGGTAGAGAAATTTGGGACCTGTTAGCGGTGATGTGTTTTACTTATTTGTAATATGACTTTTAGAAAAGTAAGATAGGATAAAAGTTAAATTGTAAATATGATTTATGTTTGAAATGACGGTGAGAAAATTAATTTTTTTTTCCAAATGGGCTCTTGTTGGGATGATTATTTGAAAAGTCAGTTGAGATGAAAAATGATCAAAAATAACATGAATCTTATTAAATGTTACACACACACACACGATATATATATATATATATATATATATATATATTAGTTGTATATATTGTGATAATTGAAGATATAAATTTAAATTTAATAAAAAAAATTAAATTATTATTAAAAAATTTAAAAACTCTAAAGTACTTAATTAAATATATTTTAATGGATAAATTAGAATGTATACAAATCTATATATAATAGTGCATTGCTTATTGGATCACCTACCTCTAACATTCTTCTTCACAAGCTGAAAAAAATAACTTCTATCAAAAGTAACTTTTTTAAATAAGTCCATTTGAGGCCACTATTATCACAAACTGTCCATTTTTTTCCATTGAACTTAAATCACTGTGCCATAAGCTTTTTCCTCCACCCTCATCTTTGGGTTTAACTAGCAAAGAGGTCGGATACTCACCAAAATGGAGGAGATTCGATCCTGGAGTTGGTCAAGGTGCTGGGAGAGGCATTCTAGGGGTTTACGAAGCAACGGTAACTCAGACTAAGGTGGAGGCATGTGTACTCTTAGTTTTGAATTTCTTACAAAGTGGGCTCCAAACGCCCTACCCTTAGACTGTGAGTGAACCCAACCCTTCTCCTAAAATTTTAATTAAAAAAAAAAAAGCTTTTTTCCTCCCGCATCAGTATACCAAAGGCTGTTTGGTGTGGTCATGGTGGTGGATGGTTAAAAGGCCAAAAGGACCACGTGGGCCCCTAGAGTAATAAAAATGGAGGAAACAAATCAATTATTTATGAACAAAATATAAAGCATGCATGCATCATATCCGGATCTTGACCCTGCCCCGGATTAGGATGGCCACCAGCTATATCCAATCACTTCATTAATTAGTTATTGTTTGTTTCTTCAGTTTGATTTGTTTGGTGAGCATTTTGTTGAACTCAAGATTATGATGTGAAATTACATTGTCATTTCTTACAATTTTTTTAACGGTTAATTTGATTCAAGAATCGTAAAATCACTTCATGATTTAAAATTGGTTTCTTTTTCATACATTACAATAACAAAAAAATATAACTAAATTATTTAGAAAAGAAAAGTAGATACATGTAACATAATTTTTAGGAAAAGTTCCTTTCAGGTTCTAAGGGATCAAAAAAATATCAAAAAAGTCCCAAGAAAAATTTAGATGTCAGAAAAATCCTAAAGAATTGTTAATCACACATATGAGAGTTGCTAATCCCATATAACAAGTTGTTAACAGGACTTTTCTGACATCTGAATTTTCCTTAAGGCCTTTTAATATTTTTTTAGTTTCTTGAGACCTCCCTAATTTATATGTGTGTGTGCAGTTGGGTATAGTCATAGACTTAGCAGAGACATAGTTAATTGAAACATAGAATCGATGTTTTTTTTAAAAAAAAAATAAAATAAAATAAAATATTCCGTCTGCTTAATTTGATTTTTTTTAATTAAATAAAAAGATCGGCGAAACTTATAAACATTCCTAACTAATATATACATCATTAATATATATACACACAAAAAAGAAACATAATCTTAGTTTCCCTCATTTTCAATGAGTTTGATGATAATTTATTTTAGGGTTAAGGAGCAATTTGGCCAACGAACTATTACTTCTTGAGCGCCTCACAAATAACTTTTAAATGGATCAAAAAGCACCAAAAAAAAAACTTTTAGAAATGTACTGATCAAGATAAAAAACTTTTACTTGAAAGCGTCCGAAGACAAAAAAGTTTTATTCCATTTTTTTGCCGACTACACATTTTTAAAAGTTCTTTGATATTTCATTCCACTTAAAAGTTATTTGTCTTTAGATTCCCGAAGAAAAGTTAATTAGCCAAATTGCTTCACAACCCTTTATTTTATATTAATTAACCAAAAAAGAAGGTCCAATGATAATATCCACTATACAAAAGTTTGTTTTCTTCCAATAAGAGAGAGAAAATTAAGGGGGATTTGACCAATATAATGCATGATTGTTTTCGTTATCTTCTCTCACTAATATTATTTTCAACACTAACTAATTTGGTGATATCTAGACCATTTGCATGTCCTTTAATTTTATTATATCAGTCTCCTTGAATTTGTAAAACCTCCAAATGTCATTAAATTTGTTAAAAGACTTAAAATGATCTAAAAACTATATGTGATTTACAAATTTAAAAAATTACTATTTTTTCCTTAATTTTAAATAAATTTAAAAATAGAAATTACCCTTTCTACCTAATTTCTTGTATTATGTTTTTTTCCCTCTCAACCTAACTTAACTATTGTTAAAAGCCACTTGGTTAAAAGATTTATACAAATAATGACATTTTTATATCATCAATGCTCATGCATCTCGAGAAAATAAGTAAAAATTATATAAATGATGACATTTTTATTTTTATATTTTTTAATTATCATTCCTCTAGGTTTTGCCCAACAAAAAACCTATTTTAATTATGAGAGTAACAATATGTGGTTTAATATATAGATCAAAATTTTAAGGGAGTTAAATTAAAATTTTGAAATGTTGATTTGTTATTTGTAACTGATTAGCATTCAAGGGGTTATCTGTGACTTGTCGTGAAACTAGCAATTTATATAAGACATCACACATCATCTATTAATCTTACATGGCAATTTCCCCTTAAAAAAAATAACTGTTAGTCAACGACAATGTGTTAATAATAATAATAATAATAATAATAAAAAAATATTAGGAGTTAAATTTAAACTTTAAAATGTTGGAGGTTATATATAACTAACTCAAAATTCAAGAATTTTTGTATAACTTATCCTTAATTTAATGAATGAATGTTGTTTTTTCCAGGGAAAAAACTAGCTTTTAACTATTATTTAAAAATTATATGGATATGAAAATTGAGCATATTTTATGAAAAGTAAGATATGATCAGCTGCATTTTTTTGGAGGACCTAACTTGTTATCTTGGATTTTATAGTGATATTGATTATTAATGACTATCCGAATCACAATCAATTCAGGAAAAGTTTTATAAAAATATCTCTAAAATATAAAAATCTCAAATTAATAATTTTCTACTAAAATAAGTTATAAATTGTTAATCAAGTGTAGTCAAATATTAATTAAATCAAGTGCAGTAAGGCCAGTCAATTTTATGAATTTTCTAAATGAATTATAGGCAACAAAATTAATTTAAGATTTTGATATTTTAAAAGTATTTTCTTGATTTTTGTTGTTGTTGGGGTTACGGTGGAGCACATAACTCATAACCTATATGCCCTTGCAACTCAATGTAATTGAGTCATTTTAAGCCTGCCAAGAAAGACTCATAACGGGGCGGGTTAGAACCCGCCCATTTAAGACTTAAATGCAGGGCAGACTATAAGCACACCTACGGGCTGCCCATACCCGCCTATTTAGATTTTTATTTATTTATTAATTACTCATCTTATTTCACATTTTGGCATAAGGTAAAGGTGCTCCTTGACTCCATATTCTGAATAAATTTATGTTATAATGATACCTGTCTAAATTTGTGTGAATTGTGATTATTGAACTTTATTGATTCAAATTTCAGAATTTAAAATGACGAATTTGGATAAATGTTTAATGCTTATGAATATTCTTTTTAAGAAAAATAAACATGCCAAATACAAATGGGTAACCCAAAACCCGGTGAACCCGCTCATTTATGTTCTAGCCTGTTTAAATGGGTTGAGTTACAAGTATAGGTTAGACCATACTCATTTAAAGTTCAATAGACGGTCTATGGGTTTGACCTTGGGCATTGCTCTACCTAATTGGGGTTAATTTTAAGGAAATACAGACTAAATCACATTGTGTCTACTACGAGTAGGGTTTATTTCATGCAACTTACAGCTGTCTCCAACTCAACCTGCTTCACTTCTACTGTTCTTCAATTGGCTATTTTATAATACTAATAATAATACTTTAGGAGGGAACCATAGCTTAGGTTACTCCCATAAATTATGGAACATCCTATAAAAAAGGGTGAGCATATCCAAGAGGGATGCTTTATGGAGAATAACACTTTATTTGGAAACATTATTATCAATTTAATCGTACTCATTTCATTCTTAAATATAACATCTAATTATTTAATTTATACATATTAAGAAATTTTGTTGAAGTTGGCAATTTATTGTTACTTGATACAAACCCTTTTATAAGAGACAATTAATCGAATCATGTGGATTAAAAAAATTGGTTAAAATTACAATATGTCAATTTTTTTATAAAGGATCATATGTTTTTAATAATGTGTCATCAATTTGCTATCTTTTCCTTCTCTTGAAGTATTTTGAGTTAAGAGATAATAGAATATATAGTTGTGAATTATTAATTACCACTAATATAATTAAGAGAAAGGCACATCTAGCATATGTATGTTTAGCATCCTAAAATATTTTGTGGTGTAATTTAATACTTAAAGTATTTTTCTAGGGGCAATTTTCACATCGCCATGTATTCTTAAAGACCCACTAAATTATGCATCAAGTACCTTAAAGTATTTTCACAATAATACTGAACTACAAAATAATTTTTTGGTACAATTTTTCCTTTAAAGTTTTCTTTGAGCTAATTTTTTGTCACCCATCTTTCATATTTTTAGCACTCATTTTCAATATTTTTAATGTTAATCTTTGACATATTTTTAATAGTTATCTTTAATATTTTCTACACTTATTTTCAATGTTTTCAATATAATATTTAATTATTTTCAGTACTAAAAATATTAACTAAGAAACTGGAAAGCTTTTTCTCAGTTTTGAATACACACATATATATGCGCATCATACTTTACTTCCAACCATAACAATTTTTTATTCTCTCTACAAATTGTTTACATTTTTTAAAGTGAGCATGCTACTTACTTTGTGTCGGGATGTCCAAGAAAATGCATTTTTTACTCTCTCTTTTTTCAGATAAAAAATGGATACCTTATGATGTTGTTTGGATTAAGGATAGAAACTACTTTTCCAACGTGATTTACCGTATACGATATTAGTTTATTAGATGAGTCTTGTTTCGACTTGAATGAATTTAGTTTTTCACCCCAACCCAAACAGCCTTGTGATTTCCTGCATGTCATAGTTATTTTTCCCCCTTCCAACACATTTCATCAGTTTTCATATATCATTTATAAAATACTTTTTCCTATCCTTAATATAAAATATATTTACTTAATTTATTTTGAATAAACAATTAGTTAATATGACATGTATTTTCTAAAATACTTTATTCATTTTTATTCATTCCTTTTTTCCTTCTTCTCATTGATTAGTGTTAAGGGAGTATCAATAAGGATAAATTAGAAAAATATTGTCAAATATATATTTTTTCCTTATATTTAAGACCAAGATCATCTTCACAAATATGTCTAATATTAAAAGCTGGAGGAGTACAAATATTTTAGGCCTAATGACATGCTATTTATAAAATACATTAAAACATGCATGATTTTTTTTTTTTTTTTTAATTTTTACCCTATTAATTAGTGTGTACAATGTACATCATGTTTTCCTTTAGTATAGTATATATTATTAAAATCAAGATAAAATTAGAAAATTATTAAATTTAAAGACAGAGTTAATAAAATTTAAAATTTTCATTGGACATGAGTAGTATATTATTGTATCAATTATCTCTCTCACACCTCTTTCTCCATCCATTTTTTTTGTCTTATTTTCATTACTTTTATATCTTTGTAATTTTACTTTTGAGTGAAATAAATGTATACTTTTAAATATTTGACTCATTTATACATTCTGATTCCTATGGAGAATGGAGCACAATTAAAAATCAAAATAGGCCGGTTAAATCGTTCTCAATTCAATTTAATCAATTAATTAGTAGTATTCAGTATCAAAAAATTAATTAGTAATAAAAGTTGTTTATATTTTTGTTAAAATTTATTCAATTGATTTGTGATATTGACATATTGTCTGACAATAGAAAAATGTATTAATAAACAATGATGTAATGTGATTGACATTTTTTTTTATGTCAATTATATCCTTCAAATTGATTTCTTTTTCATACATTACATTATATTAAAATAACATAAAAATATAACTAAATTATCTAGAAAATAACAGTTGATACTCCTATAAAAGATATGAAACAAGATAAAATAACTCATATATATAATTGCATATTGACAGAAAACTGAAAAAAAAAAATTATGTTTTTTTCTTAATTATTTGGTCTTCGTAATTTGTTTTTTTTTTAATATTCAAAATCAATTTCAGGAAACTTATCAATATCCCTTAATAATTCAATATCCATACATCATTATGTGCGTGTAAAGAAGAAACACCTCAACTAAAGAAAGTCCTTGGGCAAAAAAAAAAAAAAAAAACTAAAGAAAGTCCAAACCCACCTAACGGCTATTAATATTCCCTCCATTTTTTAAAGAGTCTATGATGATTTATTTTATAGTCCCTCCATACCTATTTATATTTATAAGGTCCCTCTTTTTTTAAAATGGTTATGTCCGGTCCTTTTAATTTTTCAATTTTTTCCCATACATTCTCTTTCACCATTTTTCTCATTATTACTCTTTCTTTTACCCAACCATAAGTAAGGGTATATTTAAAAAATAGAGTATATTTTTAAATATTTATTATTTTTAATTAATTTTAAATGTTCCTTTGTATTCTTTTTACACATGTAAAGAGAATTTTCATAATTGAATGTAGTATCCAATGTCAATGATTAGAAGATGTATTTTTTTCTATTAAGAAAAAAGGACCAACCACACATTTTTTTTATCTGGTTTATACATTTAATATTTGGAGGCAGTGTTAATTGAAAAATGGTTCAATCATAATGTCCACTATACTATTTTGTTCCCATAGGAAAGAGACTTAAGGGGGCTTTTGACCAGAGAGGTCAGAGGGTGATGCATAATATATTTTTCTTGATCTTCCCTCGCCAGTATATTTTTTAATTAATGACTAATTAGGTGATATTTGCACAATTTGTATGTACTTTTATTAATGCCTAATTAGGTGATATCTAAACCATTTGAATTTACTTTTATTATTAGTTCCCTTCTTAGACTAGCTTTCTATGTATATCTTGTTATAAAACTAAAAAGATCATAAGGTAAATAAAGAAGAATAAGAGTAGAGAGATTCTAGAGAGAGAGAGAGAGAGAAGTTAACTTCATTCAGTGTGTTACGAATGTTTACGGAGGCGTCTATTTATAGAAGAAAAATGGGTCCTTAAGTGTAATTATTCCACCAGGTCATTAGCTTTAATTTTCCCCAAAAATCATAATTATTCAACATCTTCTGCGCAGACTGCGGCTTCGGAGATTGTGAGAAAGTGGTGTGGGCCCCACATGAATAGTAGTCATATACGTGAATAGTAAAATACGATACGTGAATGTGATCTTAGTATGAACAGAAATCCGTATACAAATAATATTGAGGATTAAGAGTCAATGGACATCCACATAATTAGTATATTCATAACACTCCCCTTGGATGTCCATTTATGAATGTGCGCGTTAAAAACTTTAACTAGGAAAAACCCAGGTGGGATAAAAACTAGCCAAAGAAAAGAGTACATCATCCATTGATACACTTTCCAATGCCGCTCATTAAAAACCTTTCTAGGAAAACCCAGAGTGGACAAAATCTAGATAAGGGAAAAAGAGTACGGCGTGTATCGACTCCCCTCTTAATGACATCAGTTTACTCCCCCACGATGACAATATCAATTTTGCTCTTTCGATGCCAACATTGCTTCCAATGTCTTTGTGTTGAAGAAGAATTGTATCTTGCTAATAAGCATGATATATTAATACTCCAATAGTATTAAGATATGGTACTTCGGACCAAGTAGTTTTTCAATAATTAATTATCTTTTGAAGTTCTTCAGGAGTTATAGTGATGTTGATATCATCAACATAAACGGCAATTATAACAAATTCATTTACGGATCTTTTCATAAAAATGCATGGGTATATTGGGTTATTTTTGTACCCTTCTTTTCATCGATATTCTTTGAAACAATTATACCACATGCGCCTCTAATAGCTTCAAAAAGCCAAGGGACGTATTTAACTTAATTGAGTATTGTTCTTGAGAACTTGAATCGATGCTTCTAACATCTTGAATCTTTCAGGATTTGTACTTACGGCACATTAAGTCTTTCGGGGATATGTCTTGGCACCTTAAAGTCCTTCGGGGACATGTGCTTAAGCACCATGAGTCCTTCGGGACTTTTCATATAAATATCACTATCAAGTGAATTATACAAATAGACAGTTACAATTTACAACATCCACTAGATGCGAGATCAAGCCCTTCATTTATCAATGCTAGGCTTATCAAATAACAAAAGTATTTGCAACAACATATGTTTCTTCAAAATCAATGTCAGTCTTTGTTTAAAACCTTGAACTACATGACGTACCTTATATCTTGTGATTTCACCCTTTTCATTTCTTCTCGTACAAAAACCTATTTGTATCCAACCGGTTTTACATCACCGGCCTTACATCATCGGTTGTATGGACTTTGCCAATATTTTAATTCTGTATCAATGGCACTTTTCCATAGGGGCCAATACTTTCACCGCTGGCACTCACTAATGGATTGTGGCTCATGATCCTCATCATTATTCATTACATCATATGCTATATCATAAGCAAAGATGTCGTCAACGTTGACTTCATTTCAGTCCCATCGGATACTATTCATAACATAATTTATTGAGATCTCATTATTTTCATACATTTCATGTACATTTGTCTCTTCTGGGACTTAGAACATTCTCTTCTGGAGATATCTCTACACGGAGATAATATCTCTTCGGAGATGGCTCTTCCGAGCTACTAATTTTCCTTGATTATTCTCAACTTGATCATCTATATTCTTAGCTCCTTTTCTCTTTCGGGATTTATATCTTTGGAACCGATGGACCTACTACGCTTCAAAGCGTGATATCAATTCATTTATCATAGGTTGTCCTTCGAGACATCAATAGGAGGAGCATTAGCATTTGAGACATATGACTTTGTCACTTTCTTTGGGTCAGTAAATGCTTCTGGCATTCAATTAGCTAAATTCTATAAATGAATTATCTTTTGAACTTCCAGTTCACATTGTTTTGTACGAGGATCAAAATGAGCTAATGATAATTCATTATAGTTTAATCTCTTTACCCAACTGCCTATTTTCTCCCCTCATATTGGGAAAACAATGTCAAATCACAATTGACTAATCATGTAGTGTAAGTTTCCTAAATCCATTTGTTACTTTTAGAAACATCATTTTGTTCCATTTAGAGACAAACAAGAAGAAGAAGGAGGTCCTTACATATTTATCCCAACTTTCTTTCTATATTCATCTATATGCATTGTAGTTGATTTATAAGCATTGTACATTCAAAAACTTTTCGGATGGAATTGTCGGCTCGACCAAAAGCCAATTTTACGGGAGAATTTTGTTGGCTTAAATAAATCTTTAATATATAATATCAAATATACCAACATAGTATTATGTTCTCATAAGCATTAATCCAGCTCTTTATAGATGCTTTAATTCATGATTTCTGGATCGTATAATCTGGAAATAGCGCGCTTAATTTATTCAAACATTATTGTAACTTCAGGTTGCGTTCTTACAAACTTCTGGTTGCAATGGGCCCATAAAATCTGTTTGATATATTTCCGAGATCCATTACCAATCATGATCTATGATATTCACATAGTCATTTTTATTTTAGAACAAGCAACACATAATTATTCTTGAACAATATGTTGGTTATTGAAGAATCTTCCTGGTTCTTATATGACTTTCAGATGATTAAACAAGTCTTGCCAACAATACATTTATTTGGATCAGTAAACTTCCCGTTTACTTTGTAACATATATTTCAAACAATCATAATTTTTTTAATTGCAATAACATATTAATCAAAATACGACATGCATTTTGGGAGATCAAACTTTATGTGAGAACTATATAACTTTTTAAATATTAGCTCACATCTCGTACTCACACAACTCACACTTGTTTTTCTAGCAATCTCCCCTCAAGTGTGAGTTATATAAACATACTTTCTTTATATTTGTATTTCAAAATTACATTCAAATTTTTTTAAACTTTGAAAGGAAAAATTTATGTTAATTCTTCAAGAATAAACATATAATATTGCATCTTAAATTTTTGAAAGGAAAAATTTATGTTAATTCTTCGTGAATAAACATATAATATTGCATCACTAGTCATGATAGTCTAATATGCTTCAATTGATTTATATATGCATAAAATATATGCGGTCTATCACATGTGAAGATGTTCATGTTAAAATAACTTAGAATTACACAGATTTAGAGTCACACATATGATAATTTTCTAGCGAGAAAATTTTTATGACAATAAATTAATGATATGTAATCATAATAAATTTAAATAATAATAACAACAAATTTAAACGCGTCGTATTACCTTGTAGGTTTATTCTTTATGTTGAGCCTTGGCTTCAATAAATCTCTCGTAGCTCATTTCCTCTTGAATATTTCATTGGTAGTAAACTTTTAGTTTACATTGGTAAAAATTTGATTTGTATTAGCAACCTTTTGATTTGCTACATTTGTAAACTTCCTGGTTTACAATTCCAATCTCTTGATTATCTCAAACTTTCTAGTTTTTATGCAAACTTCCAATTTGCATTATTATTTGTAAACTTCTGGTTTACGAGTAACATGTATTTTATACATGATATCTACTTCTATAACATCGAAAATATCATTGAAACTAAGCTAATAATAAAACATATACTTTATAGTAAAATGCATTTTATACTGTCATATAGATATATAGTTTAAACATTAGTTCCTCAAAATATGCTAATTAGTTTGCAGGACTATTAGCCTATATACATATTATAACATAAATCTCTGCAATTTATTGTCTTCTGGATAATACTTTTCCAAAACTATTAAAATATGTATCATACAATATTCGAAACATAAGCCTTCAGGGCCTTAATATTAAGGAATAAATACTAATTTTACCATGAAAATTTTGGTTTTGAAGCACCTAGCATGATATAAAAGTATTCATAAAAATACCGTATTCATGAATAGTATCGTATCTATGAATAGTACCATGCGACACTATTCATGAAATAGTGCCCGTAAATAGTAAAAATAATCGGATTAAATACGTGGGGCCCACCAGAATTTTTTCAACTCTTCACGTGAAAAACGATCTCGGGGAAGAAATATTTGACGTGGGCCCCGCATGGTTCTGTGCAAATAGTAAACGAGACAATTTTTTTTTTCTCATAAACAAGGATCTCGTTTGTTTGTAATTTATAACAAAAATTTCTCCACTTCCTCGTGGGAACTTAGATCAATTATGATCACAATAATAATGACAATACTCGAGTCATATTTACATACATGTCCATGGCCATAATTCATTCACTGGGAATGAAGTTAAGTGATACAATATTCATAATTATTGTAACATTTTGTTTGACTACACGAGGTCAATAAAATTAATTCATAATATTTCTTAAGACCTCTTTTCATAATATTGCTACTGCAGGAGCAAATTAGATACACCGATTTATAATAAACTTTTAGTGGAACAACCATCTTCTTGTGGTTATATAATCCCTTTAATTTGTTCTAATTTGTCTCATGACTTCAGGCCAAATTATCACTTTGCTTCAGGCAAATTTGTGTCTCCTCATAGGACTAAGCCAATTTGTGTCATCTCATAGCTTCAAAGCTAATTTGTCTCATTTGGCTTCAAAATAAATGTGATATTCTTCATGAACACTCGCATAAATTTGCTCCATCACGAGTCAAGATACATACATAGAAATGAAAGAAGAGCACCAAACTCGTTTGAATTTAAGAGCCAAATGAATCCAAAAGCTTCCATCTTTTCTTTTCAATATACAAGAAAAACAATATAATATTATAACACAATATGTCCATGGATTGATGCATCATAAAAAGCATCATGAAAAACATATGAACCCAAAGTCAAAAGAATAATAATAATGCTCTTGGTGACATTTTATTATTATGATTGAATTAAAATTAGAAGAAAAGGTGAATGAAATAAATACACATGTATATATATATATATGTGAATTAATATATATATACCAGAGATAATAAAATATATTAAAATAATGATATATGCACACATAACGATATAAGTATAAGAATTAAAATTTTATGGCTTCGGACATTTTAGTTCTCATAATGAGAAATTAAATTTATATGGTTTCTAATCATAAAATTAAGAAACTAAAATGATATGACTTCTGTCATATAATATTAGAATAGGAAAACGGTGGTGTATGGCTTCCGCCATAATATTAATAAAATAATTTGTATAGAATAACATAATATTAAAAATTAGCAACAATAAAATGCTACAAAACTAGACTTCCAAGTTGGAGTCGAATAAATAATAAAAGTAAATGCTTAAAATAAATGTTATGTTAAAGTTAGTAATCTAAACTTTCATGTAGGAGGTAGAACCATCCATGTAGAAGTCAAATTAAAACAATAATAAAATGTTAGCAATAAAATTAAACTTTGAAAGTAGAACCATCCATATAGGAGGTAACAACAATATATATATTGTTCATAATCATAAAATATTATGTAAAATAATTGGATCAAAAATAAATAGTAAATAATCTCCAATCTTTAACCATGGAACCCGATGTTCAAAACAATCGGTAAAAGTATATCAATAATTCCATATAGTGGTTAAGATTATCCCAGTTGATATAATGAACATGTAGAAGAAGATGAGAAAATCATTCCTCTCTTAGAGCTCTCGCGATAACGTGTTATAAAACTAAAAAGATCATAAGGTAAATAAAGAAGAATAAGAGTAGAGAGATTCTAGAGAGAGAGAGAGGAGAGAAGTTCTTCATTCAAGTGTGTTACGAATGTTTACGGAGACGTCATTTATAGAAGAAAAATGGGTCCTTAAGTGTAATTATTCCACTTTGGGTCATTAGCTTTAATTTTCCCCAAAAATCATAATTATTCAACATCTTCTGCGCAGCCTGCAGCTTCTGGAGATTGTGAGAAAGTGGTGTGGGCCCCACATGAATAGTAGTCATATACGTGAATAGTAAAATACGTATACGTGAACAGTACTTCCGTATGAACAGTAAATCCGTATACAAATAATATTGAGGATTAAGAGTCGATGACATCCACATAATTAGTATATTCATAACATATCTGTCTTTTTTGCTTTTTTCTTTTTAAAAAGAAGGAAGAAACTCAAGTCAATTAGTGATCACTATTAGACCAATTTTCCAATCAAATCTTGTCATATGTGATTTTTTTTTTTTAAAAAAAAAATTGATAAGGGTTTACTTTTTTGAGAGAGTGTAAAGGGTTTACACCTCTTCTAATAAATATGTTTCTCAAGATTTGAATTTGTATTTCTTTTCTTACGTAGTGAGACCGCTTACCATCTCAACCAACATTTTGTTGGTATGTATGTGAACTTTTCTTAATAATGAAAATTTACATTTATAAAATTTCAAAATTGTGAATTTTTATTGAGCCATTATTAATAACAAGGTTAAGCTGTAAATATATCCACAAACTATTCGTAAATATGCACCTAAAGTTCCTTTGAATGCAAGAGTGCCCATAAATATTTCAAAAGGTTGCAAAATTACCACAAGCAACATAAATTAATTAGATGTCGTTTAATTAGAGATGGTCTTCATTGTAGA